>CM077595.1:11200000-11800000 GCA_039654915.1 Aquilaria yunnanensis
ACCAAGGTAAGGTTATTGTGGCATGTAGTTAAGGTTAAAGTGGTATCAAGTATGGTTGTTTTGGTGCCAAGCTAAGGTTCTTGTGCATGGTACCAAGTGAAGGTTCTAATGGTACTAAGTATGGTTTTTTTGGTACCATGCTAAGGTTCTAATGATACCAAGCTAAGGTTCTTATGGTATCAAGTTAAGGTTATAGTGGTAACAAGTTAAGATTATTGTGATACCAAGTTAAGGTTTTAATGGTACCAAGTTAAAGTTATTGTAGTACTAATTTAAGGTTTTAGTGGTTCCAAGTTAAGGTTCTTATGGAACCAAATTATGGTTCTAATGGTACTAAGTTAAGTTCTAATGGTACCAAGTTAAGATTTCAATGGTATCAAGTTAAGGTTTTAATAGTACCAAGTTAAACTTATAGTGGCATCAATTTAAGGCTCTAATAGTACCAAGTTAAGGTCCCACTATTACCAAGTTAAGATTATTGTGGTACCAATTTAAGGTGATTGTGGTTCCACAGTAACCTTAAATGGGTACCACAGTAACCTTAACTTGATAGCACCATAATATTAACTTGGTATCACTGCAACGTTAAATTCGTAACATTGTGACCTTAAGTCGGTACCACCATAACCTTAACCAAGTACTACAATAATCTTAATTTGATACCACCATAACCTTAACTTGATACCACTATAACCTTAATTTGGTACCACAATTATGGTTGATTGGTACCAAGTTAAGGTTATAGATAGGTTATTGTAGAACCTAGATAGGCTATTGTAGTACCTAGATAGATTATCGTAGTACCAAGTTAAGGTTATAGTGGTACCAAGTTAAGGTTCTAGTGATACCAAGTGAGGTTATTGTCCTAGTGTGACCGGGTGAACCAGTACAAGTGGTACCAAGCAAGGTTACTATACTAGTGTCACCAAGTGAACCAGTAAAAGTAGTACCAATTTAAGGTTATGAAGTTACCAATTTAAGGTTACCGTGGTACCAAGTTAAGGTTAAAGTGGCACCAAGTTAAGGTTATAGTGGCACCAAGTTAAAGTTACAGTGGTATCAAATTATAACCTTAACTTGGTGCTACTATAACCTTAACTAGGTACCACAATAACCTAAACTTGGTATCCCTCTAACCTTAACTCGGTACCATCATAACTTTAACTTGGTACCACTACAACCTTAATTTGGTACCACCATAATCATAACTTGATACCACAATAACCTTAACTTTGTACCATTATAACCTTAACTTGGTACCACCATAATCTTAACTTTGGTATCACCACAACCTTAACTTGGTACTATCACAACCTTAACTAGGTGCCACTATAACCTTAATTTGGTACCACCATAAGCGTAACATGATGCCGCAATAACCTTAACTTGGTATCACTATAACCTTAAGCTGGTACCATTATAACCTTAACTAGGTACCACCATAACCATAACTTAATACCACAATAAGCTTAACTTGGTACCACGATAACCTTAACTTGGTATCACTACTATACCATCATAACCATAACTTAGTAGCACTATAACCTTAAGTTGGTACCAATATAACCTTAAATTGGTACCACTATAACTTTAAATTTGTACCACTATAACCTTAAATTTATATCACTATAACCTTAACTTGGTACCAGCATAACCTTAAATTAATACCTTAAATTGTTTAGGGATTAAAGTTAAAAGATTAGAGTTAAGAATTAAGGATTAGGGTTAGGGACTAAGGTTAAGGATTAGGGTTAAGCATTAGTGATTAGGAATTAGGGTTAAGGTTATGAATTATGGATTAGGTTTAAGGATTAGTGATTAAGAATTAGGGTTAGGGTTTATGATTTAATGTTAGGGTTAGTGTTTACGATTTAGCATGTATGTACATTTTAATTTGAACAATATTTGGTAAATTTTTTAAATGCTCAAACA
Organism: Aquilaria yunnanensis; assembly: GCA_039654915.1. Taxonomy (NCBI): domain Eukaryota; kingdom Viridiplantae; phylum Streptophyta; class Magnoliopsida; order Malvales; family Thymelaeaceae; genus Aquilaria; species Aquilaria yunnanensis. Next base: position 11,201,933 of record CM077595.1, read on the forward strand.
TGTATGTACTTTTACGAATTAGGGAATATGGTTAGGTTAGGGTTAGGGTTAGGGGTTAGGCATAGGTGTAAGCTTAGGATTAGGGTTAGGGTTAGGGGTTAGGGGTTAAGCTTAGGCTAAGGGATTAGAAATTTGGGTTAAGGATTAGTGTTAGGGATTAAAGCTTAAGGTTAGGGCTAGGGTTTATGATTTAATGTTAGGACTTAGGTGTATAGTTTATGGCTTTGGGTTTTGGGTTAAACTTAGGATTTAGGTGTTTGGAGTTTTGGACTAGGGTTAAATTTAAGATTTAAGGTTAAGGTTAGGGTTTAGGGTTATGTTTAGTATTTTTTTTTATATTATATTATGGGTTTACTTGGTACATAATATTAATTTTAACTATAAATGACATATTTAACATTTTAATTTATAAATGTAAAACATTTATGTACTTGTTTAAGGTTTAGGCTTTGGGTTAAGGTTTATGGTTAATGTTTAAGGTTTAGGGTTTAGGTTTAATGTTAGGGTTTAAAGTTAGAGTTTTGTTTAAGGGTTTTTTTTATGAAATATTAATTTTTTTACTATGATTGACATATTAAACAATTTTGTAAATGTTTAGTGACGAAGAGTTTATAATTTGACGAGTCTTGGTATAAATAATTTTATAATTTTTACCTTTTTTCCAGCAATTAATGAAAAAAATAAATCAAAGTGATTTTTGCTATCTATTTATTTTAACTTTTTTTTTCTCTTTTAATATGACCATTATTTGAATGACTGGTGTAAAGCTTGCATTATTTTATTTTGAAAACTCAACTAGTTCAAGGCCTAGAAAAATGTTGTAAATGTTTAGAGACATATAGTTTACAAATAGTTTGAGATCAATTGAATTTGAACGAAGTAAATATGTCTTGAGACTTTTTAGGAGTTGCCACTAATCGATTTTTCTAGGCTGATCAGACCACGTATATGGTCTACGAGACCGATCAGATATGAACGCAATAAATATGTCTCAGGACTTTGCCAAGTCCACCAAGAACAATTTACTTAAAGATTTGTTAAGTATTTTAGTGCCTTAATTCAACAAATTTTTTACTTCTTAAATGATAAAGTAAATTAAATTATTTAAATAATTGTATACTATCCTAAAATTATCTTTTGTATTATTAATTTTATTAAATTTATTTGTGGCTAAAACAACAAATAAAAAATCAAATAAAATACAAATTACCATTGCTGTTAGTGACTATTATGAAAACATAAAAACCCTTAGGATGAAAAGAAACTAATGTAGGAAATGGAGGGCTAATGGCAAGTTTTGCTGAGAAGCTTGGTCAAACCCTAGCACCAAGTATATATAGTCCGTTCGTCTGATATTCCCACTTCTTTCTCTTTTCTTTCTCTTGATTCTTCTCTCTCTAAATCTCTCTCACGTCCTTTACCGAAAGCTAAGCTGAAGTAGAAACAGAGCACTACAAGTAGTACGGATCTCCTCTCCCTATGGCAGAAGCATGACGAGCGAGCTCTATGATGATGGTGGTGCTGCTGGACTACATGTGCAGTGCAGGTGCGGATTACATCCCCCTAAACCCGAACGGTCTCTGTTATCTGCACTGCACAAAACCCTCCAGGCTCACTCCTCCTACGCCTTGAACAACTATTTCCGGGGCATGGGTGTTAGTCTAAGTGGCAACATACTGAACGATATGGGCTCTTCACCTTCGAGCCTCCCCTTCTCCCTTACCCTTAACTCCTTAAAGTACCTAATTTTGTGTTAGAAAAAAAAAACATATTCATGAAATTCAATCCGAATGTATGGCTGGTAAATACCCAAAAAAGCGACTTGAAGAGGAATAGGAAAAGCAAGCCCTAATATGGGCAAGTGAGTGGCAAATTATTCAAAGCACAAGGCTTGACCACTGCGCTAATTAGTTAACCGGAGGTAATAGCATTGACTTGGCATATTGCGACGACCAAGACTCCAACTAATTGGCGACGACCAGGACTCCATTGCAACTTGGGTTGGGACTTGGGAGCGAGGCTTCTACGCAAGCTGCTCGCTACCTGCATCTATATATACTTATGAATATTTTTATAGATTCAATCAATTAAAGCCTCTTTCAGCTAAGGCGACGAACACTTAATTGCCAAAATGGCAAGAACAACATCTCCATTCCTGCTCAACTCTTTCTTTCTCGTCTTTCTCTTTATCATCGCTCTTTCTCTTTCTTCCCTAAAGGCACTCGTCCCAGACAATGTTCAAGATAGTAAGTGCTAGCTCACCCACCAACTCTTCCCAATTATCCTTCTTTCTCTATCGCCCCTAATTAGCTAGGGGTATGTGTGTTTGTTGGGCTTTGTGCGGTTTTATGGTTAATTGTTTTTGTAATCTTTGAGCTCTTCAGGCTTTTCTTTCCGTAATATATGGTCTTAAAATCTCCTCCTTCCTTGGATTTCTTTGTGTAATAATGCTTCTGATTGCTTTTATCTCACAGCTGGTTTACAGGAGAGTACTGATGTGGATGACAATCGTGAAGGAAAAGGTAGTGTGGGTCCCAGCCGATCGGGTCACGCCTGCTCTGAGGCCGGCGGCAATTCGCCTCCATCCAGAAGCGTAGACAGGCTATCACCGTCCCCGGCCAGGAAGATGAAATTTTCAAACGCAAGTGCCACAGTCTCAAGCAACGGCACCTCCACCAGAAACTCTAATGATAGCAAGGCCAACAAAAACCAACCAATCTCTTTTAATGTCCTTAACAACAGCGTGTTTCCATTTGCAAACGTCCCAACAGCTCCTCCGAATGGCAAGGAGGTGCGAAACTACACGAATATTGGTGGAGGCCAATGATGCAGTGAAATTGGAATTGATCAAACAATACACTTAATTAAGAAGAGAACAAAGAGAATTCATTCATAGAGATTGGGGCTGAAAACGAGCCGAGCCGAGCCGAGTAGTAGGCTGTTCATATTTGGTTTGAATTAATTATCAAGCTTGATATTTTATTTGTGTTTAGATTGAAAACAATACGAACAAGCTTTGAACAAACTTTTATCTGAATGAGCTCGAGCTGTTCGCTTAAATTAAAGAAAAAATCTAAAATTAAATTGAGTTAAGTCGAATCGAGTAGTAAGCAATTTGAGCTTTGTTTGAATTATATATCGAGCTTTAAATTTTGTTCAGATTTGACTTAATAATTATTCGAACGAGTCACGAACAAGCTTTAAATCGAGCTGAACTCGAGTTGTTTGTTCATTTTTTCACCCTTAATAGAGATAGCAAAAGCCATTGGAACACTTCAAACATTATTGATAGAATAAATGATAATAATGTAAGATAATCTATTTATAGGCTTACAAAGAAACTTTAATTCAAAATAAATAATGAAAACATAAAATAACAAATAATAAAAATTGACACAAACTTCAGATATTCGCATATCCCTCAAAACAATGGATTTTTGGCCAGCAAAACGTGATCACAGAGCACAAAGCCCCTGTAACACCTATAAAGCGCTAAATGATAACTACAGTAAAAGTTATAGTCTTCAAAAGCTGAGGGTAACGCAAGACCTACTTTTTGTTGGAATTCTTAGCGCACCAAGATCCTTTTAAGATAGGATTTGAGCTCGTTGAGCTAACTATAGCTTGAAAAGGTATCTAAGGCAGCTAGAAGTAGCTCCCCTTAGCTCAAGTCAGCTCACTTCAGCTATAAGTAGCTCAAAGTAGCTGGACTTCAGCTCAAGTTAGCTCAAGTCAGCTCAAGTCAGCTCACTTCAGCTTATGGTAGCTGAATGTAGCTGGACTTCAGCTCAAGTTAGCTCAAGTCAGCTCAAGTCAGCTCACTTCAGCTTATGGTAGCTGAATGTAGCTGGACTTCAGCTCAAGTCAGCTCACTTCAGCTTATGGTAGCTGAATGTAGCTGGACTTCAGCTCAAGTTAGCTCAAGTAAGCTCAAGTCAGCTCACTTCAGCTTATGGTAGCTGAATGTAGCTGGACTTCAGCTCAAGTCAGCTCACTTCAGCTTTTGGTAGCTGAGTGTAGCTGGACTTCAGTTTACTTCAGCTGAAAGCAGCTAACTCCAGCTCAAGGTCAGTTCTTGGAGCTGGACCTTAGTTCATGGTGCTTGGTTGGAGCTCAAAGGAGCTCAATGGTGCATAAGTAGCATATTGAGCTAGCTTTGTGCCAGCTCACCTTGTTTTTAGCTCAAAACCACCAAGAGACACATCTTTTGTGTAAAGGTATGTCTCTTCATCAAAAGAAATAACTCTTGGCTAAAAGAACATGTCCTTTCATCCAAAGGAAGTGTTCCTTGGGTGAATGGACATGTATATTCGGCCATAGGGTGCTTATAGCACCAAGAGTGATGTCCTTTGACTTTAAAGGACATGTATGTTCGGCCATGGAGGTGGTTGAGGTGGTTATTGCACCAAATGTGATGTCCTTTAGACTTAAAAGACATGTATTTTCGCCCATAAGGTAGTTATGGGTGGTTATAGGCCAAAGGAAGTGTTCCTTGACTTAAAAGACATGTATTTTCGCCCATAAGGTAGTTATGGGTGGTTATAGGCCAAAGGAAGTGTTCCTTGGCTAAAAGACATGTATTTTCGCCACCATACATGACCCTTAGCCAAAGGAAGTGTTCTTTGGCTTAAAGGACACGTTTCTTGGTATAAAGGTGTGCCTTTTGGTCATTTATAAATAGCCTTTAGTGGCTGGCCATTGGTAGTACGAATTTTACACTCAATTTGCACCATTTTTCTTGAGAGAAAAATTCCTCCTTTCATTCCTTTAAAGAGCCGAAATATTAGACACTTTCTTAGAGCATTGTGGGTGGAATTACATTGAGATTCTTCATCTCAATTCAAGCCTCAAGGCGTATCTCTAAGATCAAGTCCTTCCTTTTCCTTTTCGGCACAAGACTATCAAAAAGGAAGGTACGCATCCTTTCTTGCTTTAGTAGCATGCTAAGGATTTAAATTTTATGAATGATCTTAGTGGCATGCTAAGTTTGTTTGACTGGATAAGTATGTCTATATTCATGTTGAACTCAAATAGCATGCTAGATATTGTTTTTTGAGACAATATGTATGGAGAACTTATATGCATGTGGCATATACACAAATGAATAACATAAGAGTATGTTATTATTGAGATCCTGAAAATCTTCAATTGGTATCAGAGCCTAGGTCATGAATATGTATATGTTGTGAGCATGATTTAGGATCATACATATGTGTATGATTTCGATGAAGGTTAATAAAGGATATGTGTATGAAACAATGAAGGCATGTTTATATATTTCTGATCGAATGTTATATGCATCTCTTTTGCCATATATGAGCATGTTAGAAGTTGTTTTCATACACATGTTGCTTTGTTGAGTCTTGTTGTGTAAATTGAACTAAAACATGTGAATTGCATCAATGTAGATGGCTTGTAAGAATATTGTTGCTGAATTAAACCGTGACCTCAAATTGGATGGTGAAAACTATTCAATTTGGCAACAGAAAGTCAAATTCATTTTAACTGAGCAAGATACTCTTGATGTACTCACTCAAGAGATCATGCCTCCTGCTGAGGGAGAGGATAAGACTGCCTATGAGGCATTCCTAAAGAAGAACTCTATGTGTAGAGTCACTCTCCTTTCCACTATGGTGGATGAAATTATGGTGGAATTCTCCATGCTTGAGGGGGCCAGGGCCATATGGGACTCTGTCAAGGCCAAGTATGGAGATGTTTCTGTAGAGAAACAACGCTCGATGATTCTCAGGTTTGAGAATTATGTGAAGCGTGCTGATCACTCTATGAGTGCTCACTTGCGTGAGATGTCACGCATGATCCACCAACTCAAGACGGCAGGGCATGTGCTCACTGATGAGCAACAAGTGCAAGCAATAATTCGTTCCTTGCCTGATGAGGAATGGCAGTTGGTGAAGGTCAACTTACGCCATAACCCTCAAATAATGTCATTTGATGACATTGCCCGTCACCTCCTCCTTGAGGCTGAGGTAATGGCCCTCAAGGACCATTCTAAGGCATATGTTGCCTCATCTTCTATCCAGAAGGGATGGAAGAAGAATGGTGGAAAAGGAGGGCCAAGGAAGGGCAAGGAAAAAGTTCCTGCTTCTAAGAAAAGGTTCAAGAAGAAACGGGACATAAGCAAGCTAAAGTGCTTCAACTGTGGGTATAAAGGACACTTTGCAAAGGATTGCAAAGGTCCACCCAAGGTACATACATACCCTTCTACTTCCATTGTACATGTTGTGTCATGTACATTACTAACTGAGTGCAATTCTTTGTGGATTGTAGACTCGGGAGCAACAGACCACATAGCATGGGAGAAGTCCTGGTTTGTGGCCTACAGGAAGCTCTCAAAAGGAGCTAAGCACATTTCAGTAGGAAATGATGCCAGGCTGGAAGTGGAAGGCATAGGAACATGTAGGATTCCTATAGATATTGGATATTTGTATCTAATAGATGTATTGTATGTACCAAACATTTGTAGAAATTTGATTTCTATAAGTTGTATGTTGAAGTACAATTATTGCTTTAATTTCTTTAATAATAGTGTGTCTATTATTAAAGATAATCAGATAGTGTGCACTTGTTCAGTTAATAATGGGCTTTATGAGTTAAAGCCAACTGACCATTCTGTTGCAAGTCCTAGTTGCTATGTGACAGAGGTCACAAATGAAATGAGATGGCATGAAAGGTTAGGTCATATTGGTCAAGATAGAATGAACAAGCTAGCCAAGGGTGGCTTGCTAGGTTCCTTGACCAAGGTTGTCCTTCCAAGTTGTCAATCATGCCTAGAAGGCAAAGCCACAAGAAAGCCTTTTGGCAAAACAACTAGGAGAGGTGAGGCACTTAGTTTAGTTCACTCTGACCTGTGTGGGCCAATGAGGGTTGAATCTAGAAATGGATTTAAGTATTTCATCACATTCACAGATGATTATACTCGATTCACCCATATCTACTTACTCAGAAACAAGGCAGAGGCCTTGGCATGCTTTGAGAAGTATGTGTACTTGGTTGAGAACCAAGTAGGTAAGAAGATTAAGTCCTTGAGGACAGATAGGGGTGGAGAGTATACATCTAATGCATTCAAAGCATTTTGTGACTTGAAAGGTATTGAGAGGGAGTTCACCCTTCCTTGGACACCCCAACAGAATGGAGTGTCTGAGAGGAAGAATAGAACTCTTATGGACATGGTACGTTCCATGATGGCAACGGCCAATTTAGACATCACTTATTGGAGTGATGCACTGCTGTGTGCAGTTCATGTCCTTAATAGAGTACCCACCAAGAATGTGAATTCTTCTCCATATGAGTTATGGAAGAAGAAAACTCCTAACCTAAGCTATTTACGCCCTTGGGGTTGTTTAGCTTATGTTCACATAACGGACCACCCTTTGGGAAAGTTGGGTCCAAGAGGGAGGAAGTGTGCCTTCCTTGGTTATGCTGAACAATCTAGGGGTTATGTGTTCTTGGATGTAAGTCACAAAATTGGGAACATCTTTGATGCAAGGAATGCTAACTTTGTGGAGGATGAGTTCCCCAAAGTTGGTGAGTGTGGTGACTTAACCTCATTAAGCCAGATCCTAGATGAGGGTCAACCAAGTGTCATAAGGACACTTGGGACACATGCACCTACTCTAGAGGGAGTACCTCAACCACGTGGAGCAATGGCTCTAGAAATCCCTGTTGTTGTGGACCAACATGAGCAAGACTTCCAAGAGGAAGGTTTTGTTCAAGAGGGAGTTGAGGATACTCAAGGGCAAAATGTTGAGCCTCAAGAGATGGAGCATGAGTTGCCTCCATCTCAGCCTATATTGAGAAGATCAATGAGGAAATTTGGACCACCTAAAGAATGGTGGATCCTGGATAGTGAGGCAAACTTGGTTGCATCTGAGATAGATGAGCCAAGTAACATTGAGGAGGCTCTTGAGGGTGAACAAAGGGAAGAGTGGCTAAATGCAATGAAGGATGAGTTGCATTCGATGCATCTCAATGGGGTTTGGGAGTTAAGTGATCTTTCTCTAGGCCGTAAGGCAATTGGGAACAAGTGGGTTCTCAAGATCAAGGTGAACTCTGATGGAAGTATCGAAAGATACAAGGCCCGGTTGGTGGCCAAGGGTTTCACACAGAAGGAGGGTGTTGATTTCAAAGACACCTTCTCTCCTGTTGTGAAATTCACTTCCATCAAGATATTACTTGCCATTGTGGCAAATCTAGACTTAGAGTTACATCAGATGGATGTAAAGACCGCCTTTCTCAATGGTGAATTGAGTGAGGAGATATATATGAGACAACCTGAGGGGTTTGTCCAAAAGGGTCAAGAGGACAAGGTATGTAGACTAAAGAAGTCTATCTATGGTCTTAAGCAAGCTTCAAGACAGTGGTACTTGAAGTTTCACCATGCAATCACAAACTATGGCTTTGTGATGATGCATGAAGACCATTGTGTATACTTGTACTCTTCTGGGTCTAGTTTTGCAGTATTGACTCTATATGTAGATGATATACTGATTGCAAGTAATATGCTTGCATTGTTAAGTACCATCAAGGGATGGTTGTCTTCCACCTTTGACATGAAGGATATGGGAGAGGCTGCCTTTATTCTAGGGGTGAAGATCCTGAGGAATAGAAAGGCAAGGCTATTGGCCCTTTCTCAAGAATCTTATATTGATAAGATTCTTGCAAGGTTCAACTTAACAAATGCAAAGCCCATGAGTACACCTCTTGCATATGGTTGCAAGATTGGAGAGGACTTATGTCCTAAGACTCCAAAGGAGAAGGAAGAGATGGCTCAGATTCCCTACCTAAGTGCCATTGGTAGCTTGATGTACGCCATGTTATGTACAAGGCCAGACATCAGCCAAGCGGTTGGTCTTTTAGCACGATATTCTTCCAACCCTGGTCTGGAGCATTGGAAGAATGTCAAGAGGATCCTAAGGTACCTCAAGGGTACTAAGGATTATTGGCTTTGTTACCAAGGTAAAGACCTTGGTTTACGTGGCTATTCTGATGCTGACTGGGGTGGGGATAGAGACTCCAGCAAGTCTACATCTGGTTATCTTTTCATGCTAAATGGTGGTGCTACTACTTGGTGTAGTAAGAAGCAAACTTGTACAGCATTGTCCACAATGGAGGCTGAATTTGTTTCATGTGCCTCAGCTGTACAAGAAGCCCTTTGGCTAGGTTATTTCCTTAAGAATTTGGAGTCCAAGGTTTCTATTGAGAGACCTATTACTATCTACAGTGATAGTATGGCAGCCATGGCTTATACTAAGGACCCCAAATACCATGGAAAAACCAAGCACATTAGCATGAAATATAACTTTGTAAGGGATGCAATTGAAGAGGGTGAAGTTAGGATTGAGTACATTTCTACAGACCTGATGGTGGCAAATCCTCTCACTAAGCCATTGCCACCACTTGTGTTTGCTCGACATGTTAGAGCAATGGGTCTTAGAAGAATGTAAATGTTGGATGTACTTCACCTCTTTGGTGTCACACATGTTAAGTATTATTTTTGTGATAATATAGATTATTTTATGAAATAATCAGTTCAATTTTAGAAAACACAACGAACAAATGAACATGTCAAACATAGGTAGAGAATGACTTTCTCACACGAGTCATTCGCCCTTGGTCTTTGTGTAAGATTAAGGATGAGACTGGCTAAAGACTTAAATGAATGGTACATTTAAGTGGGAGTCATGCTCCAACACATGACACTTTAGCCTTTCATGGTCGCCTAGATTATGAGTAATCAAGGTTCAATGCTTTGGTGCATTCAGTTTGTATGACCATTCATACATCCTAGCCTATGTTAGATGTAAGCAAGGGCTTACATGGAGAAATTTCATGGTTATTGACATGTCCTCCTTTTATATGTTAAGAGGAGTACACTTAATGGTGTTTTAAGAGGGAGAAATGACACACTCCTCAATTGGAATGGAGATCACTCCAAGTGGGAGTGACATGAGTAAAACACCTTAGAAGTGTATTCTGGAACTTTAATGGATGTGTTTCCAAGTGTTCCATGACCATGAAATACGACCATAGAAGAATTTAAGCAAGTTGTCTCTGTTCTTGCTTAGTGTGAGATTCTTCAAATCAGACTCTTAGTGACTATAGCTTGCTATTAGGAAGTTGAGTTAATTATGATCACTTTGATTGGTTGTCGAAGGTCTTAGAGAAATGAGACTGGAGTATCCTCCTTTTGGGTGATCATGTTAATTCATTGACCTAAGTAGTTGAAGCTCAAAGGAAAGACATTAAGATGGTACACGTTCACTAAATTCAATCTTGGGCCCACATATTACTGTGAGTAGTATGATAGATTGAATTGTGATTTAAATGAGTACACAATGCTTAATACAATCATGGATTTCAAGGAGTTGAAATTCAGAGAAAGAGACTGATTGTGATTAAGAAGTGTATCATATGTCTGGGGTCTGAAAGGCAAAACTTGATGTGTTCAAGAAAAAACTTGATGTGTTCAAGAAAGCTTGATGTGTTTAAGCAACACACTTGTACTTGATGTGTTCAAGGAAAGTTTGAAGAAGTTCAAACTATGAGGAGAGGACAATCTTCTATTGAGAGTCTAACAACCTCAATAAAAGAGACTTAGTGTGTGTGCCTTGAGGTCGCACCCACAACTCTATATATGTAGAAGTGTCTAGATTATTTCGGCTATAAGGATTAAGGAGTTTTGTTTTCAGTGGGAGCTGGGAGTTTTAAAAGCATCTTAGTGCGAGTGGGAGTTTGTTGGAATTCTTGGCGCACCAAGATCCTTTTAAGATAGGATTTGAGCTCGTTGAGCTAACTATAGCTTGAAAAGGTATCTAAGGCAGCTAGAAGTAGCTCCCCTTAGCTCAAGTCAGCTCACTTCAGCTATAAGTAGCTCAAAGTAGCTGGACTTCAGCTCAAGTTAGCTCAAGTCAGCTCAAGTCAGCTCACTTCAGCTTATGGTAGCTGAATGTAGCTGGACTTCAGCTCAAGTTAGCTCAAGTCAGCTCAAGTCAGCTCACTTCAGCTTATGGTAGCTGAATGTAGCTGGACTTCAGCTCAAGTCAGCTCACTTCAGCTTATGGTAGCTGAATGTAGCTGGACTTCAGCTCAAGTTAGCTCAAGTAAGCTCAAGTCAGCTCACTTCAGCTTATGGTAGCTGAATGTAGCTGGACTTCAGCTCAAGTCAGCTCACTTCAGCTTTTGGTAGCTGAGTGTAGCTGGACTTCAGTTTACTTCAGCTGAAAGCAGCTAACTCCAGCTCAAGGTCAGTTCTTGGAGCTGGACCTTAGTTCATGGTGCTTGGTTGGAGCTCAAAGGAGCTCAATGGTGCATAAGTAGCATATTGAGCTAGCTTTGTGCCAGCTCACCTTGTTTTTAGCTCAAAACCACCAAGAGACACATCTTTTGTGTAAAGGTATGTCTCTTCATCAAAAGAAATAACTCTTGGCTAAAAGAACATGTCCTTTCATCCAAAGGAAGTGTTCCTTGGGTGAATGGACATGTATATTCGGCCATAGGGTGCTTATAGCACCAAGAGTGATGTCCTTTGACTTTAAAGGACATGTATGTTCGGCCATGGAGGTGGTTGAGGTGGTTATTGCACCAAATGTGATGTCCTTTAGACTTAAAAGACATGTATTTTCGCCCATAAGGTAGTTATGGGTGGTTATAGGCCAAAGGAAGTGTTCCTTGACTTAAAAGACATGTATTTTCGCCCATAAGGTAGTTATGGGTGGTTATAGGCCAAAGGAAGTGTTCCTTGGCTAAAAGACATGTATTTTCGCCACCATACATGACCCTTAGCCAAAGGAAGTGTTCTTTGGCTTAAAGGACACCTTTCTTGGTGTAAAGGTGTGCCTTTTGGTCATCTATAAATAGCCTTTAGTGGCTGGCCATTGGTAGTACGAATTTTACACTCAATTTGCACCATTTTTCTTGAGAGAAAAATTCCTCCTTTCATTCCTTTAAAGAGCCGAAATATTAGACACTTTCTTAGAGCATTGTGGGTGGAATTACATTGAGATTCTTCATCTCAATTCAAGCCTCAAGGCGTATCTCTAAGATCAAGTCCTTCCTTTTCCTTTTCGGCACAAGACTATCAAAAAGGAAGGTACGCATCCTTTCTTGCTTTAGTAGCATGCTAAGGATTTAAATTTTATGAATGATCTTAGTGGCATGCTAAGTTTGTTTGACTGGATAAGTATGTCTATATTCATGTTGAACTCAAATAGCATGCTAGATATTGTTTTTTGAGACAATATGTATGGAAAACTTATATGCATGTGGCATATACACAAATGAATAACATAAGAGTATGTTATTATTGAGATCCTGAAAATCTTCACTTTTTATATTTCCTTTTTAGTTTCATACTATCAATCTGCTTCAAGAACTCATCCACTTGACACTTCACATTGGGTTCAACAAATCAAGAAAGGTAATTTGTTCAAAAGTGTTGTAACAAAATTTCACTAGCTAGTACTCGTGCAGCTCAAGCGTGGGGTTTGTACCTTATACAAAATCGAAAGATAATTGTTAGGAAAAAAATCCCCAATCACTTATTATGCACAGTAGAATAATAAACATGAGACAAATAAACACAAATTTAATATGGTTCGGCTTTTAACTAGTCTACATCCACGAATGAGAGAAATTCACTTAAACAAAATATAAAGATTAAAGTAGAGATATGCCCTTAGTGCTCATGTTGGCCTATGAATTCTCTACATACTACTGATAATCCCAATATTTTGACATCACACTATTACAAGATATGAGAAGTCACAAAAGGCTTCTCATCTTAGCCCTTTCCGGCCTCTAGATCTCTCCTCGATCTTAAAACCCTTACATCTTACATCTTCACAATAATTGGTTTTTCTGTCATACTTGAACCGTTACACAATAAGGTTTTTTATAGGCCAGACATAAACCCAAACCATAACAAAATAGGAAAACTAAATTCCAAATAAATAGGAAAACTAAAATCAAATTCTAAACAAAATTAAAATCCTTAACCATCTTGAATTTGAGCCAACAAACCCAACAATTTCTATCTTGACTCAAATTCTTCATCATGAACATGAACATCACGATCACGATCATAGACATGAATACCATAAACATCACTAAAACACGAACACAACAACGAATGGAAATGATTATGCACAACAATGAACGGAAACAACCACAAACAGAATATCATGAACATTAACATTATGAGCATCAACTTGCACGAATAAAATCTCCAATCTTCAAACTTGTACCAAGCCGTCAGTACCACGCCACAACCACTGTCAAATATCCCTAAAACGATTCCCCAGGGCTTCTTCAAATAATCCAAACGCTCCAACTTGCCAAGCATCGAACTATAAGCTCCACCATGCCATAATACACCAAATGATCCACCATACCAAGACCAAACCATAAGCTCTGATATCACTTGTTGGAAAAAATTCCTCAATCACTCATCATGCGCAGAGGAATAACAAATATGAGACAAACACATGAATTTAACGTGGTTTGGCTTTTAACTTGTCTACATCCATAAATGAGAGAAAATTCATTCGAATAAAATATAGAAATTATAGTAGAGGTATGTTCTTAGTGCTTACACTGGCCTATGAATCCCCTACACACCACTGATAACCTTAATATGTTGCCCTCACACAATCTAGCCTCCGGACCTCTTCTCCTTCTTGAAACCTTCACATCTTGCTTCTTCACAATAATTGACTTTTCTCTCATGCCCAAACCTAGCACAACAAGCCTTTTTATAGGCCACACACAAACCCAAACCATATCAAAATAGGAAAACTAAATTCCAAACAAATAAGAAAACTAAAACCAAATCATAAATAAAATCAAAATTCTTAACCATCTTAAATTTGAGCCAACAAACCCAACAATAACAAATAATAGACAACATAGTTCAACTTGGGCTGTTTATCCATGTGAGTCAATCGCAATGGTGAAGAGATGAAAAACGTGAGCACTAATGGCCAAGGGTGGCGACATATTCAATCAAGCGGGGGCAATTGCCCCACTCACTTTTAGGAAAACTACACATATTTATATTAAGTTTATAATAATTGAACATTTTAACCCCAATAAATTCTGTAAAATATATGTATATTTGCCCCCACTATGTTTAATATATAATTTTTGCCCTCCGTCCCTGCTAATGGCGAATGGGTTAAACAAATCAAGAATGGTGATTCGTTCTAGAAGCTTCGTACAAAATTTCACTGCGAGTACTGGTGGAGCTCAAAGGTTGGGTTTGTAACATTTTTTTTTTTAATGGCAAACGCAAAAATATTATTAATATGAAAATAATGCGTAGAAATGGTAGATAGAGTAATGGCTTCCCGGGGAACGAATTCTGATTAAGTGATGATGGCTTGGATGATTATATTTCCAGCAACTCTAGCCCCAAGGGAATACCAGTGTTCCACCATCAGGAGCCAAACATTCATTGTTTGGAGACAAAGATCCAGAGCGTGCCTTGTGTCTTCGACTACATTGTTACTTGGACACAAGGAATTCTCGTTTTGAATGCTTCTGAGGATCAGGTTTGCTCTTGTAGGAATCCGATCCTGGAATGCTCTGCATATATATATAAATGTTCACCTTCCCCGGAATGAGCTTATTCCAATAATCCTTGTCCATATGCGGCTGCACATTTAACTTCAGTGCAACCGATAGTTGGCTTTGCTTCTTTGACAGTGAAATCGCCTCTTTTACACGGTGGTCCACTTTATTTTATCCACCTTGAGCTTGCTTATCACAATGAAGAAAAAAGCTTCTCCGAAACATCTAGTGTTGAAACAAAGCAGTACTACAACTCCAAATAGTACCCCAACATATAGAAACTTGAGAGAAGATATGTTAACTTCTGCTAGTCCTGTTTTATTTTGCTTTGGCTGCTGTAGTAGCTACGTGCCAGGATTGCTTCTTTGGATTATCAATGCCATCATTATGAGTTATCTATTAAAAAATTGCAATTCAATGCTTATTGCAATTTTAGCCCGAGCCCATTTTAGTAGTTTAGTTATATTTATTGCAATTTAACACTGAGCTCTCGGCTATCTACATGTGAAGTCCACAAACCAAATCACCTATAGCCCATGACCACTAGTTTGACTCTTAAAGAATCGAAATTTCTACGATATATGTATATTACATATTAGTTAGTCATATTAATAATATTTTTTTAAAATACCATATAAGTTTGCTAGCAAGCTTAGTCACTGCATGATCATATGGTAATGAATAGTAACGAGAATAATCAGGCTTCTAGTATTTTCGATTTATAAAGATGAGAACTTTTTTTCGATTTGTTGGACTATCAACTTCGTTCTAGCTAGTCCTTTAACTGTCAAATTAGCAATTAGACATAATTGATAAAATACAGAAAAAATACTCACACAACAATAAAACTATCAAATCATGCATGAGTTATGTTTGACTTAAACAATAAAACAATTAACAAACATAAAACTTAAATCCTTAATCCGTAAAAACGTTGCCTAGGCCTTCCACATAAACTAAGTTATAAAGCAATCAAAGCATACAAAACAAGTATAAACTTGATTACACATAATCAATCGTGTACAAACATCCATATAAAAGTGAACTATGTTTACACTCAAGAGCAACTCTAGAGTTCACTATTCATTTAAGAATATCGAAGACAAACTAGTGTATGAAAAATATACACTGAACTACACTACAAGATCTATAATTAAGCACCCACCTTATAACAACTCCTGGTGGCAAGCTCCAAAGCTCTCCCTTGTGCTTCACTAGCATCTATCAACCAAATAAGCAACTGTAGTTAACACCATAACTTAACCAACAAGTAAACCACAGAACTAAAATCACAAGAATTCAAATAACTAAATATCTGCCTGTGAGCTTAGCTCAACAACTCTCAATTTTTGTAGGCTCTATGAAAACATATCTGCACAACAAATGCAAAGGGAATGAGAATCAAAGACTCTTAGTAAAGGATTCTTCAACACGCAAAAAAAAAAAAAAATAACCATGAGGACATACATATATACTTAATATATGAAATCTATTATGTGCGCTTATAGTCTGAAGGCTGACTTATGCACATATATTCAAGTCCTTTAGGACCACACCTCTTCCTAGTCCTTGCACGGACATCATCCCATGCCTAGTGAACAAAGTTCACTAAATGGCCTTCCCCTGACTATTGTGCAAATGAACATGGTGGATGCATCTCGCTTGAGTTTTAAAAGAACTCATTAGTTGTGCTAAGCTCCCACATAGTGTCTTAAGCTGTTAAACTTGCCTAGGTCACTTGTGTACTAAGCTTCCACCTCAAACTTTACCAAAAGTGTACTAAGTTCTCACTTGCACCTCAAGTAACCTTTCCTAGGCTACAAGTGCACTAAACCTTCACTTAAGGTACATACCTATCCATCATTACTTGGTTTACCCTAATGGAGTCATAAATGTCATGGTTGGACTCATAAATCCTTAGGTTCTATAGAACAGTCTTAGGTGTACTAGGGTTCCCTTATCGAAATCTTGAACCCGATGTGTTATTTAGGCCTTTTTAACCTACTTTCCTCTTTGAACACAAATGTGACCCTTAAACTTTGAGGAAAGTCCTAATTCCTATGAAAGTCTCAGAAGTCCTGGAGTACCATTAGGCACCTCGAGCCCTTAGGCACCCTAGGTACCCCCTTAACCCTCCCTAGAACCTTCCATTGTGAAGCTGAGAATGCCTTTGGGTTTGCCTCCAGTGCTACAATGCCACCATCAACACTGTAGCACCATAGTACAAACTATTCTAGTGCTAGCATGAGGATCTAGTGTTGTAGCGCCATCATTAGCACCGTGGCACAAAGGCCTCGTGCCCAGCACCTTAAAATGGTGCCATAGGCACCTTGGGAGGCCTCTATCGCCTTCCACACTTGTTACGGGTACTTCCACTTCCTACATACCTGTAGAACACATCACTATGCCACAATGCACCATTTTCCTCAAACTCTTGGTGCCTCATAACACTATACTAAGCTTGAATTCATCATTAGTCCACCATAACTTATACCATCCACCAACCTCTAGCATTGATAGAATCACTTGAATTCTACCATAAGCAAGTTATGAATGGTATAAAATAAACATGAATCATAAATCCCTTATCTTAATTGCATAAGAATTGGCATGCATCAAGTACCGCAATCCACTCAATGCAAGTTTACGGTTTCACTAAGGGTCATCCTAAGTTCCAAGCAAAATACAAGGTATATGGCACTAAATTAACACCTACCCAACAAAACCCGAGCTTAGAGCAAGTCAAGAAACAATTAGAATCATGGATTAAAGCCCTACGTCATGTACAAATAAGACCCAAACAAGAAAAATGCCCTAAAGAGTTTCTAAAGCACAAAACAAGCTTGAATCAAGCTACCCAATGAATAAACACCCTTGGAGCCTTCAACTTTCACCAAGAAATTTTGATTTGGAAGAGATTTGAGTAAGAAATTGAAAGGAGAAGGAGATCTTCGGGTTTGCAAAAGAAAGAAAGTGAATAGCGTTAAAAGCAACCCCTTTAATAATTTTATATAAGCCAATTCTTCTACCTTAAACTTTTTGAGTTTTTTGCAAAAACACATCTTCCCCAAATAGTAACTTGGGTATTAATCTTAAGCAAAAGCTTCATTAGCATGAGTTTTGATTTTAAAAATGTCATTTTCACTCCCAAGACTCATCCCAACCCTTTGAGGTGCAAAATGACCATTTTTCCCCTAGGTGGATCTATCGCCATAAACCTCTTAGAACCAATTAACCCTTGAATATCTTACTTGATCTTACAAATTCATTTTTAATTAATATATTTAAACTAGGGATTTATGAACTTACCTTGCTCGGTAA
The DNA here is from genome assembly GCA_039654915.1 of Aquilaria yunnanensis. Lineage (NCBI taxonomy): Eukaryota > Viridiplantae > Streptophyta > Magnoliopsida > Malvales > Thymelaeaceae > Aquilaria > Aquilaria yunnanensis. The sequence goes on from CM077595.1 coordinate 11,219,840, forward strand.
GCATTCCGCTAGGAGGGCTATAACATTATCTCCACCTTAGAAAATTTAGTCCTCTAAATTCAATCTCTTCACCTTAAAACATTATCCTAGGACACTGTGCCAACATGTGCTAGTCAAACCTACCAATGGGTATCGGTCACACAACAACCCACTTGGTGTCAAATTACCCAACTTGCTCAGCTAATGCGCTCTAGGCACTTGAGCCAGGCCCTATCCAGTATAAGTACTATAGCCAATGCCATTCTTTGTGCTAAAACCCAATTGTACACAAACAACTTCTCATTGCCCTCCCCACTTTAGCTTGACTTTACTTGGTTCAAAGCACCTTATGCAACATGTTCTAGATGACCATGGTATGGTTCTCAACTATCCCCAGCTTATCGATACTGTTGAAAGATCTCTAACTACTCAAAGCTTTCCTAGCAAATCCAGTTATCTTGACTCCTCAACACTAAACTTTGTGCATGAGCTTCTTGGCACAAAATAGCTTAACAAGTTTTGAAAAATTGTCCACTAACCTCACATTGATAGTTACTTCCTCAAAGCCAGACACTAGTCAACTTCCCTCATTCTTTTTCCTGTGCATAAACCCACTAGTGTAAGCTAACTTAACAAGTCAAACCTATTCATTAACACTTACACTTAAAAAGCCTCGCTCTAGGTTCAGCACCCAACATCTCTATACCAAACCTCATAGTGCAAGTTAGCTTAACGGGCATATTACTCATCCACTAACCCTCACACTGACAGTTCCTTACTGTAGGTTTAGTACCCGATAACTCCTAATGATCACTAGACTAAATATGTCCCTAATGTACTATGACCTTGCCATATACACCACAAGCACCCTGAGGTATTCTCCGCTCCAAATTCCACTATACTTTAAGGCTTTTCTAAATAAGTTAACTACTGAGAGTTGCAGGTTCCAACTCACTTTAAAGTACAAGTTTCCTAATGCTCCCTTTACATGGCCTCTATGAATCAGGCATATAGGTACACTGGGCAAGGTACCCATACACCACTTGAGCACCATGATCATACTGCTCTCACCATTTTGAAGTCTCTTACACCCTGTATACCTGCCAGAAAAAACCTTTCTAGCATGAATGCCAAGACCTTTAAGTAGTTGGGAGCCCTTAGGCCTTGTCCGTGTCCCCTCAGCTCAAGTCTCCCAGAACTTGATGATTAAGTTACCGATCTGCTACATAGGCCAAAGGTCTTCATGCTTCAACTGCTTCACTCAAAATATCCTAGGTGCACAAAACCTATACACTAAGGCTCCTCACTTTCCTACACTTCAAGCCCAACACCCTACACATACTAGGTTAGCTCTATGGGTATGTCCTTAGTACACTTGCTTTCTAGCTACCACTACTTGCCCCGTGCCCGAAACATCTATGGGGTCTTTAGCTGAGTTACAAGGTACTACTCAATCCTAGGCCGACCTAAGCATCCTTGGCTTGGTAACCGACTAGACACCTCAGCCTCTACACTATGCTTCATCGTGCCTCCAGTCTTACTCTACACCTCAACTCCCTCCTAAGCCTTCTAACCTCTAACACTATCAAGTATCTCATTGACAACAATTTCAAACTTAAACTGCGGTTACAAAGAGCCATCACTACTTGCTATAACTGCATCATAACAACTTATCTACTCGGTTGGAAAACCAATTTCTTTATTCGTGTTAGCTAACTATCGGGAAGTGGTTAGCCATAGAAGATCACCTAGGTGGCTCATCCACTATAACTTTATTTAATGCACTAAGTTAATAATTTTACGACCAGTTCTATCCTTTTAGAGTTGTGAGCCAACCCATTAACCCTTGACTAATCTCACAAATCACTAGCCTTTCATTTACAAGCTACTAAGGTCATGCGAAATGCTCTAACTTTGGGCTTTAAGCTAGCTAAACCAAAATCCTTATCAACTAGGTTTCCAGCCCTCAACTTTCCTCCACTCCGGTAAACACGGTAACTACTAGAGTCATAAAGCAAATACTTGAGTACAACTGTACATATACCACACTTGGCACTTTGATTACTAAGTACATTACTTAACTACGTAGGGGATTACTTCACCTTGGGGTTACTTGTGAGTCGATTCTTGATTGTTCATAGTGAACCTTTCCTTATGGGCACTCTTCGAATACTACCTCAAAAGGTTAAGAAAAAACATCTTCTTCCTATCATCACTTGGTCATTCGTGACCTGGCAATTCAATGTTTTACTAACTCATTAGCACTAACTCAAAGCAACATGCGATCCGCACAATTTCATTAGTTTCACTTAAGACTATCCTATACCTTCTTAGCTAGGTTCACTAGTCGAGCCTCTTCTTTCACAAGTCACCTTGGTGGCCCTCAACTCTGCTTAAACCTTAAGATGATGACCATAGGTCACCGGTTATCCCTTGGTTCATGGTACTCATCGCTATTGCTTGGGTTCTCTTACTATCTTTTGGCAATCAAGTTAAACCCTATCAATGACTCTACTCTCACTGTCTTTACCTTAGGCTTTATAGCTAACAAACGAATAAAACTACTCACTTCTTCTGTATTCAACACCTACATTACATGGTTAGAAATAAAATTACAACTTACCTAGTTACCTTTTCAACGTCAAACTGAACCTCTTCATTGATCAACTACTCTAAGGAACTCACCTGTTCAACTAGCCAATCTTTTCATTACCAACTAGGCCAACCAAAATTAACTCGTGGAAGAACATAACCTATGGTACCTTAGAACTTTTCCAGTCTAAAGCATTTGAGCCTATACTTATATGGGTTCACACACTAGCAGGTAGGTCCTAGGGTTCTAGGTGTTACCTAAGCATTTAGTGCATTCATAAGTCATAATGCACCCGCTCACCCTAAGCCCCATTAAACTTTCTACCCAACAAGCCAAATAAAACTATGCCAATAAGTTGTTACCAGAAATTCCAACATGGAAACTAAACTGCTAGTGAAAAGTTAGAGACTTACCTCGTACTAACCATTTACTCCCACGAGTTCACTATGGCTACTCGTCGCATCCAGCTGGTGGCTGCCTACTTTGACCTTTTGACTAGGCAAAGAAAAACTTGAACTACTGCTTTGGTGATACTAGGCTGACTCACTTTGGTAACTAATATTGGGGACAAACTTCCTAGGTTGGTCTTAACTTCACTGAGCCTATTTCAAATACTAGCCCTATGACTAGTCAGACTATTGGCAACAATTTCCTAGGTACAAGGCTTAGAGCCATGCACCATTGCACTCTGGGACTAACCCTCTCTCCCTCATGATCCACTCTTCAATCTCTTATTGACTTTTGCACTATATGCATTTCACCCATGCTTTAACTAGGTTAGGTGAGCCAACCTCCTCTAAGCCGTTTCATGTCTCTGACTCATCTAACCCTTTTTTCAAGAGCTAATGCATCCTAGACCAATCGTTGATGGCCCTACATCAATGATCATCAAATGCCTCTGCACATTAGCTTAAGGCCTTAGTGAACTTGACCTCAAGCTCTTACCCTCAATAGAAAGACTATGGGAATGTTCTACTTTGCTTTATAGCCTACATGACTAAGTGTTCATCACTTGGGTCAGTGCAACCTTAACTCCTTTTGATGTTGGCTAACCCATTCAAGTCAATGGGTTCAAGTCTTGAAACTTTGGGAGTAACCAACATGACCTTGTAGTACTTCCTACCTTAGAGGTTTCCATGCTTTCCTTGTCCTATCAATCATGTTGCCTACCTTATTTCAAGGTCCTGAAAAAATTCTATTGGGATAGTGGTCACATCCCAACTACTTGCACCAAGGTGTTGCATTATCTTGGAGCAAGCCAAACCAACTACCCAAACATTGCCACACTAGACTACTAGGATCCATTCTCAAACCCTTAGCATCTGAAAGCACACCTGACCTAATTTCATCATTGCAACGTACAGCCAAAGCTAGAAGATAGCTCACAGATGTTGGTTAGTACTAACTACTCCGGCACTAAGACAATCCATTAGATCTCAATTCCTAGCCTCCAATGACCATAACCACGCTCTGATACCAAACTAACATCATAGCTCATGGTCCTGCCCAAAAAACCTATAAGAACATGTCCAACATAAGTCATAATTGGCTAATTGATTATGTGTGCACTTATTAAAATCTTTATGCTTTAAATTATTTAACCTACTATGTAATCTAGCAAGAGTTATGCTTTGACTTAAACAATAAAACAAGTTACAAATATAAAACATAAATCCTTAACCTATAAAAATGTTGCCAAGGCCTTTCATATAAACTTAGTTATAGAGCAGTCAAAGCATGCAAAATAAGTGTAAACTTAACTACACATAATCAATCATGTGCAAACATCCATATAAAAGTGGACTATGCTCACACTCAAGAGGGACCATAGAGTTCACTATTCATTCATGAACATCGGAGGCAAACTAGTGTATGAAAACTATACACTGAACTATACTACTAAGATCCATAACTAAGCTCCCATTGTAAAGCAACTCTCGGTGGCAAGCTTTAAAGCCCTCCCTTGTGCTTCATTGGCCTCTATTAGCCAAATAAACAACTGTAGTTAACATCATAGCTTAACCAACAAGTAAACCATAAAACTAGAATCACAAGGATTCAAATAACTAAATACCTGCTTGTGAGCTTAGCTCAACAAATCTAATTGGTTATTAGCTCTACAAAAGCATATCTGCACAACAAATACTAAGAAAATGAGAATCAAAGATTCTCAAAAATGGATCCTTCAACATGCAAGAAAAACCAAGAGGGCACACATATATACTTAATATATGAAATCTACTATATGTGCTTGCAGTTTGAAAGTTAACATACGAGCATATATTTAAGTCCCTTAAGACCCAAACTCTTTCTAGTCCTTGCACGGATATAACCCTATGCTTAGCAAGTTTTGGCCCTAACTCGCTCCTAGCGAGCCTTGGCTTACTGAGGTCTTGGTGAGCTAGGCTTACTAAATGACCTCTTCTAATTGTTATGCAAGTGAACATGGTGGATGCACTTTGCTTAAGTTTTTAAAAAACTCATGAGGTGTATGAAGCCCTCACATAATGCCTCAAGTCTTTAGACTTGTCTAGGTCACTTTTGTACTAAGCTTTCATGTTAAACCTTACCAAGAGTAGACTAAGTTCTTACTTGCACATCAAGTAACCTTGCCAGGCTACAAGTGCAGTAAACCATGACTCAAGACACAAACCTATTGACCATTACTTGATTCACCCTAGTGGAGTAATAAATGTCATGGTTGGACTCATAAATCCTTAGGTTCTATAGAATTCTCCTAGGTGCACTAAAGTTCCTTAATCAAAATCTTAAACCCAAAGGTCTAACTAGACTCCCGTTGGTACTAACCTTCAACGGAACTAATGGTGTGTGATTGTGGCCTCTTCAACCTATTTTCCTCTTTGAACACAAATGTAGCCCTTAAACGTTGAGGATTGCCCTAGTTCCTAGAAAAGTCTCAAAAGTCCTCTAGCCCGTAGGCACATAAGGGGCCCCCTTAACCCTTTCCAAAACCTTCTCTTGTGAAGCTAGGAATGCACCTAGGTTTACATGTGGTGCTGCAGCACCACCATTGGTGCCACAGTGCCATAGTACAAATCATTCTAGTGCTAGCACGAGGATTTAGGGCCTCAATGCCACCATTGGCATTGCGGCGTAAAGGCCCAGTGCCCAACACCTCAAAATAGTGCCATAGGCATCTTAGAAGGCCTTCTTGGCCCTCCACACTTGTCAGGGGCACTTCCACTTCCCACATACTTGTAAAAAATATACACTAGGCTACAATGCACCATTTTCATCAAGCTCTTGGTGCCCCATAACACCATACAAAGCTTGAATTCATCACCAGTCCACCATAACCTATACCATTCACAACATTGCTTGAATTCTACCACAAGCATGCTATGAATGACATGAAATAAACACAAATCATAAATCCCCTAACTCAATTGCACAATAATAATCAAGCATCAAGCACCATAATCCACTTAATTCTACCACAAGCATGCTATGAATGACATGAAATAAACACAAATCATAAATCCCTTAACTCAATTGCACAATAATAATCAAGCATCAAGCACCATAATCCACTTAATCCAAGTTTATGGTTCAACTAAGTTTCATCCTAGGTTCCAAGTAAAATACAAGGTATATGACATTAAATTAACACCAATACAACAAAACCCAAGCTTAAAACAAGTCAAGAAACAAGTATAATCATGGATTAAAGCCATACCTCACATACAAGCAAGACTAAACAAGAAAAATGCCCCAAAGAGCTTCCACAACACAAAACAAGCTTGAATCAAACTTCCCAATGAATAAACACCCTTGGAGCCTTTAATTTTCACCAAGAAATCTTGATTTGGAAGAGAATTGAGTACGACATTAAGAGGAAAATGAGGGGCTTTGGGTTTGCAAGAGAAAAAAAGTGAATAGTGTTAAAAATAACCCCTACAACAAGTTTATATAGGCCAACTTCCTTCCACCCCAAACTTTTTAAGTTTTTACAAAAATACCTCTTCCCTAAATAGCAACCAAGGTATTAAACCTTAAGTAAAAACTTAATTAACTTGGATTTTGGTGTTAAAAATGTCATTTTTATTCTTGGGACTCAACCTGATCATTTGAGGTACAAAGTAACCATTTTGCCCCCGAGTGGACCTAGTGTCCTGTGTCATAAACCTATCAAAACCAACTAATCGTTAAATATCTTACTTGATCTTGCAGTTTATCTTTAATTAAGACATTTAAACTAAGGATCTATGAACTTACCTCACTCACTGAGCATTCCACTAGAAGGCTATAATACATATATTTATCTTTTTTGTCTCTGTGACACGGTCTGGCACACTCTCATATCTAGAATTCAGCATAAAACCTTCACTGGCATTGAGGAGATTCAAGCCGACTTGAAACCTAGACCACTTGGAAGTGGGAAAGATCAGCAACCACTGCAAAATATCAATGGCTATATTTTCTAAATCGTATAACTAATACTTTCAGCTGCATAACAATTAGGAATTTCCGCTCCACCAAACTCCTTTCACCCTCGTAATTACTTTCAATTTTTATTCATCTCTCCAAAATTTCTCTCAATATTTTTTTAACCAATTAAAGATGGCTACATTTTTTAGGAAATAAAAAGTAAAAAATAAAATTTTATTTTTCACATATATTTATCTATCACATTCATTTTTTTCTACATTTGTTTATAATTCACCTCCATTCCTTTTTTTTTTTCCAAAAGGACTCTACTATGTTTTTTTAATTTGTTAAACTAATGGATCATTATGTTTTTTTATTTGTTAAACAAATGGGGAAAAAAATTAAAATGAAAGTTGCTTGCTTATGTTTTTAATTTTTTTTATATGTTAATAACTTCTTGTTTTTTATGTGTAACTTGGACCACATTGTTAAATATTGAAAATTTTAATATGTACATAGGTTTTATGTGTGTGTGTGTGTGTGTGTGTGTAACTAGTATATTGGAGATGATGTACTATATCAATACCGGTACTATATCATACTACTAGAAGAACGGTATGTCATCCAGTATAAGATTTAAAACCTTAAATTAACAACCCAAGAGAGACAATCAATGATGATAGTTAACAAAGAATGTAAAATAGGGAAATGACCTCATCGACAAAGTAACAACATATAACATAAATGATGACAACGATAAGAAGACCCAACCAAACTAACAATGGAAAAGCAAAAAGAAAAGTTAGAGAGCCACATTTAACCTAGAAAAAAATAATGTTGAAACACACTAAATAGTCGATTTTGACAGTGATCAATGGATTTTCATTTGGGTCAAAAGAAAAGAAGCTTCTTCTTCCATCTCTAGAAGTTCCCTAGCACTCGATATGTGTGTGTGTGTGTGTGTGTGTGTGTGTGTGTTAGAGTAAATTGCATGATTAGACCGTAACCTTTTATTTCTATTCCAGTTTTAACCCCAACATTTAACTTGCACATTTCAACTTCCTAACCTAGTTAAAGCGTTTCATTTTTGCCCATAATTGGACAGAAACTGTCATCTTAGACGGAAAACGTCACATGAGCATATAATTATAAGGATAATTACTATTTTTAACCTTTGAAATTTCCCTTCATAAAAAAAACATTTAAACTTTAAAATCAAATGATTAGAACATTATCTCTTCACTGCCACCTCCTTCACCGCCTCTTCCCTCCCTCTCTGGCCAACCCTCTCCTCCGTTTGTCTCCCTCACCCACCTCTACTCTACCAATTCCTGGCTTGCTCACTGATTTGTGTATTGTCTTCTCCATCCCCACCGTCGATCACCCGATTTGTGCATCCTTTCCCCAATTCCCACCGTTGCTCACCTAATTTGCTCATCCTCTCCCCGATTCCTGTTAACCATCTCAATTCCCATTATGATTCTAGTTACATTTTCCTATGTGCCATCTCCCATCATTATTCCCATGGAGATGGAGACAAAAAGAGCGAAGCAGCCGGTTCAAATTTTAAGGATGAGGGGAAGGTTATTAGATTTTTTAAGAAGTTTTTTATTAGATTTTTAAGTTGTAAAGATCCTTTGATAAAGGGAAAAATTTTAAAGGGCTAAAGTTAGATTTTTCCCTGTAATTCTATGCTGACATGTGATTTTCCGTTTGAACTAACGGGTTTCATTACCCAAAGATCCAAAAATGAAACATTTAAATGATGTTATGAAGTCAAAACGAGCAAGTTGGAAGTTGGGGTTAAAACTGAAAGAATAATTAAAAGTTATGGTTTTATCGTGCAATTTACTCATATATATTAAGACAGCTAGCTTCGTACATGCTAGTCAAAGAAAAAGAATTAAACATTCTATATATATCTAGCATATGGATGAAACTTGATCCAAATCTATGGCTAGTGGATACCCAAAAAAGCGACTTGAAGAGGAAAAGGTGAAACAAGTCTTAATCCGGACACTTGAGTGGCAAATTATTCAAAGCACAAGGCTTGACCACTGAGCTAATGAATTAACCGGAGGTAATAGCATTGACTTGGCATATAGCGACGACCAAGACTCCAACTAAGCGACGACCAAGATTCCATTGCAACTTGGTTGGGTTGGGAATTGGGAGCGAGACTTCCACACACAAGCAGCTCGCTAGCTGCAGCAGCTATATATACATGTATGTTTTTATAGATTCAATCAATTAAAGCCTACGAACACTTAATTGCCAAAATGGCAAGAAAAACATCTCCATTCCTACTCAACTCTTTCTTTCTCGTCTTTCTCTTTATCATCGCTCTTTCCCTTACTTCCCTAAAGGCAGTCCCATATAATTTTTACAATAGCAAGTCCTAGCGCACCCACCAAATTATTCTTCCTAATTATTGTCCTTCTTTCTCTATCTTATTCCCTAATTAGCTGTGTCTTCTTTGAGTTCTTTGGGGTTTTCTTTTCGTTATATATATATATATATATATATATTCTTAAAATCTACTCCCTGGATTTCTTTGTGTAATAATGCTTTTGATCGCTCTTATTACAAAGATGGTGTACAGGACAGTACTAAAGGGAGTGATAATTACTCCCTCCGTTTTATAATATTTGGTCTCTATTTCTTTTTTGACAGTTTCAAAATAATTACCTCATTCTTATTTTTTTCAATAAAGTAATTTTTTTATTATTTTATATATATATCAAACATTGAAAGGAGAGATATTGAGAAAATTGAGGAGTAAAAGTACGTGAGGCCTAATAAAAAGTATAAATCTTGATAACTTTTTTTAGATAAGTACATGTATTTTATATAAAAATAAATAAACTAATAGTTTTATATTAAAAGAATGAAGTAAAAAGTAGAAAAGTCTTAATTTACTTGCATTATCAAATATGACAAATTTTATAAGATGGATGGAGTATCAACGAAAAGGTAGTGTGGGTCCCACCAACTTTGAGGTTAACCGTAATTCACCTCCATCTGGAATCATCTCTGAGGCTAACTAGTGGCAATTCGTCTACAAAAGAAAGTAAAATAATGCAACCACCGCCCTACCACCCATGGATAAGAAGAGCCAATTCATTTTAACTTAAATCAATTTAATTTAAAATATTTTATTTTTATTTTTAAATTATTTTTTTCTGGAATCAATTTCAATTGAATGTTAATATTATATAGATGCAACAATTAGTTTAAAAGGAAATTTTCATGATATTATTAAATTTTTATGAATTTTATATTTAATGCCTAAAACTACAAAAAAAAAATCATAAAAATTTTTAGTAAGATTAGAAAAATTATATTTTTAATAGATTATTACACCTATATAATATTAATTTTTAAATAAAATTAGTCCCAAATAAAAACTATAAAAATAAAAAAAAATTATTTTGAATTAAGTTTACTTAAATTAAAATGAAATGACTCAATTTTCAAAAGCAAATGTTACAGTCTCAAGCAATGACACCTACAACAGAAGCTCTGATGATAACAAGGTCTTTGTTAATGGTACCACCCGTACAAATGTCGCCTTCGCAATTGCAAACGTCCCAACGCCTCCTCCCAATGGCGAGGTGGTGTGAAAAACGAGTACTGGTGATGGCCATCGGGGTTCTTCCAATCAAGAGCGGTGAATCGTACAGGAGTGCTGTACAAAATTTCACCAGCAAGTACGAGTGGAGCTCAAGGGTGGAGTTTGTAACACAGAAAATTGAAAGATAAAAAATGATGGACAACACAGTTTAATTTCGATCGTCCATCTATGCAGGTCCTGTGATGTTTGCCATCGGTCATTGAATAAAATTATGATACGGGCCGTAAAAAATTAGTTGTGAACAATAATAGTTCTAGGGAGTGGGGATTTTGTCTTTGTACTGGGAATGACCTTTTCGTGTCATCTAGCTTCTGGCGAGATTACCATCTTGTAGTTTTTTTTATCGTTTTTATTTTTGAATTGTAAAAAATACTCATTTCACTTCACTTTACTTGCTCTATTTGACTTTTTTAGTTAGTTTAACTTAAATATATTCATATTATTATTTATTAGATAAAATTAAAAAAATATATATTTAAAAATTACATATCTTAATTTATCATTCACATATAAATTTTTTTCATTTACATGCTAAAATATTAAAAATTAAAATTATAAATTAATTGTTAAAAAGTGAATGGTACCAAGAATTTGATGTAAATAAAGTAATTTATTAAATGAAAAAAAGTACAGAATTATCTTGACTGAAAGATGATGAGTGAAAAAACCCAAACCGAAACACTGTTCTTCAACAAAGGAAAAGACGAGAAAATCCCAAGATCCCTTACCAAATAAAGACCATAAAATTTAGCTAAAATCCACCATAAAAAGAAAGTAACCCAAGACACAAAGAGAACATCTACATTCAGAGCTCTCTCCCAAATCTACAGGGCAACCCTACCTTGCAAGAAAGTAGAATACCTGTCGGCTCTCCTAGCTCTTTAATTCAAAGTTTCTGTTATTCAAACAAAAAGAAAAAAACATGCACTCTACTTAAGGATTTTTACGTACCAATCACTAGACATCCCTTTTAGATATTCATTTCATAACTACATATATACATCAAATATTTGGCTTTCTCCATCATAATATATGTCACCTTTGTTATTACTTTTTGTTGTTAAAATAATGGCAAAAATCTTAAATTTACAACTAATGTTTTGGGTTGGGATCAATTCTACTATTAAAGTTTTCTTTTATCCCAAATTACTACTAATGTTTCAAAATTGACTCAAATTAGCCACTGACTATTAAAGGTTGAAGGTTTTAAAATTTTAGGTAATAATGCAATTTTTAACAAATTTTAAAGTATTTAAGTAATTTATCAATTTTCCTTTAGTAGACTTTGCTTCAGCTTCACCAACACCTTTATCACACATGTCACCTCCAGCACTTCCACTGCCCAACACCAACCATCTTCATCGTCAATCTTCATATTCCTCTATCACCTCTTCTTACAAACCAATGGCCGCATACTCCTCCTGACCCACCTTACACTTAAACCAATCCTCACTAATTCACTGTTCTCCTTAAAAACTCAGTCACAGCCCATCTTAAGCCCCACCTACAACTTCGACTGCATCAACCCACAAAGCATGTGCAATTAGCTTGAGCTCTTGCTGACACCCCGACTATGACAAAATTCCTTTATGTCCTCTCAGTTGAACTAAAAATGGGCTTTCATTTCCCAATACAATTCTAGCTTTGGAAAATGAGAGAGAGATGCCACACTGGTAGCCGAATGGCCGAAGGCAAATCAGTTTGTATTGTCGCATCTGAAAATGGGTTTCATGATTGAGAAGAGAACCTTGACCAGGTGTTCGTTGGGGCAAGGAGTTTGGGGTAGAGACATGATGGTAAGGATGGATATTGCATTGATGGTGGAGGTGTTTAAACCGATGAGTATGCTAAAGGTGTTGATGAATGTGGATAAGAGTTTGTTAAAGAAAAGGATAAATTCCTTAAAGTCCTTAAAATTTGTTAAAAGTTACATTTTCACCTTGAAATTTCAAAACCAGTAACCTTTAATGGTTAGTGACTAATTTGAGCCAATTTTGAAATATTAGTTGGAATTTGGGACAAAAAAACTTTAGTGGCAAATTTGATATTTTTGCCTAAAAAATTGAGGATGTACCAGATATATAAGCATATACTAAATATGTTTGACCAACGTGACCTTTTAATAAACCATTTCACAAATGAATATGTATTAAATAAAGAAAAATTAGGAAAAGTAACATATAGTTTGAGATAAAAAAATTATGAAATTAGGAGTAGAAAAATTGACTCTACACATTACGGGTATGGTAGAAATAAGTTGAGCCTCTTATCAAACAATTCAAGCTCAAACTTGATTTTGTAGTTATCAAATCGAACATGATGAGGTTCAAGCCGAGTGTGGCAACGTCGGGTTTTCTGGAGTCGCCACCAATCGGTTTACTTAGGTCGATTGGTCACCTTAAAATTGGTCTGCGAGAGTTCGGGAATCGGGAGTACGGTTACGCCAAAACAATATTGTTATAGCGCCCAAAATTGGCACCTTAGTTGATTTTAATTTTGTTTTACTTTGCTTTTAAAAATTTTCAGTTAATTTAGATATTTTAACTGAATTAGTCAAAAATGTGGATTTTGGTAATTAATTCGGGTAAAATTTTATACTTCCGAACCATGGACTCTGCCGAGTCATTTGGACACGGAAGATTTTGATTCCGAACCATGGACTCTGCCGAGTCATTTGGACACGGAATTTTGGTGAAATTTTAAACAATTTTATCCATATTGTAAAAATATGGATTTTTATCTTTTTATTTAATTTATTTATTTTTTTTAAAAAAAGTTTAATATTTTCCAAACCGTAGATCCTGCCGGATCATCCGGATATGGAAATTGATTTAATTTATCGTAATTATTTAATTCTTATTATCATGAAATTAATTTTTAAATGATAATTTTGTTCATGAATGATTTTTAATACAAATTAAAAATTTATCTTTTTTTTTTTAACTTTCTTTCTTTTTCTTTTTTATTTATTTATTTTTACTTTCTTTTTTTTTTTTAATTTTCTTTCTTTTATCTTTCTTTATCTTTATCTTATCTTTCTTTTTTTTTTTTTTCTTTTTTTTTCTTTTATCTTTCTTTATCTTTTCTTTTATTTTTCTTATCTTTTCTTTTATTTCTTTCTTTTTTTATCTTTTATTTCTTTCTTTTATTTTTATCTTATCTTTCTTTTATTTTTCTTGTCTTTTCTTTCTTTTTTTTTTTGTTTACTTTTTTTGTTTTCTTGTTTAATGAAAGATATTTATTATTTTAAAGGATTACTCAATTTATAAAATAATTAAAAAAATAATAATAATTAATTTTTATTTAATAAGAAGTTAATTTAAAAGAATTAAAGAGTTTAAAAATAAAAATTTTGATCATGGTACGGGGCGTTGTTACTCAGCCAGACCCTCTTCACCAGGTGAAGCAGCTCAAAAGCGGGCACGAGACAGTTTCCAGCCAATATACCATGAACTAAAATTTTTTTATTTTTTTATTATTATTTTTTTAATTTTTTTATTATTTTTTTTTATAAAAGATTAACCAAAAGTAATTGTTTTATTAAGAGAATCAAAAATTTATATGTATATTTTAAACAAAAGAAGAAAATTTTTGATATTTATTTAATTTATTTTGGAATAAAAGATTATTTAACTGAAAACTTATATGTATTTTAAAACAAAAGTCTTGATATTTTTATTTTTTTATATTCTTCTTTGTTTGATGAAAGATTTTTTTTTAATTTTAATTTATATTTCTGAAAATATATCTAATCAATAAGTCAAAAATATTTAAGAGAAAATTCAATTATTTTTGTTTTATTTTGTATTATTTTGAAATTATTTGATTAAGATTTTTATAAAGGAAACAAAAAGTTATATCTTTTAATAAGCAAAATATTACTTGAATAAAATATTAACCCAAAATTTTTATTCCTTTCCTTCTTTTTATTAATAAAGAAAAACTAAAAAAAAATTATATTTTAAAAGAAATAAATAAAATATTATTGAAAAATATTAACTCAAAATTTACTCTTTTTATTCTTTTTATTAATAAAGAAAACTAAAAAAAAGTTATATTTTAAAAGAAATAAATAAAATATTACTGAAAAATATTAACCCAAAATTTTACGCTTTTTATTCTTTTTATTAATAAATAAAACTAAAAAAATTATATATTAATAGATAATTAATATATTAGTCTAAAGTTTTTATTTTTTATAAAGAAAAAAGTTATTTATATATTTTATTTAAAAATATTTCCGAGCCATGGATCCTGGCGGATCATTTGGTCATGGAGTTTTAATTTTTTTTTTATTTCATTAATTATTAATTTTAAAGATGTATTAAAATAATGATTTTATGTTTATTTATTTATTTATTTTATTTTTGAATTATTTCATTATGTTTGTTTATTAAAAGGAATAAAAACTTTGTTTCAAAATAAAAAAAAGTAATTTTTATTAGCCTTTAGAAAATTATTCACATAAAATTCCTTTTTTTATCTTTTAATCATAAAAAAATTCAATTAATAAAGTGGGGCTTTTTGGCCATCCACTTTAATAACACAATAATAATAAAAGTTAGCACAATTAATATAGTTAGATTAGTTGGATTAGTTAGTTAATAACAATAAAAAAGGTTAGTAAAAGTTAGATTAAATTAATTAACAACAATAATAAAAATTAGCCAAGTTTAATTAAATTAATTGTTAACAACAATAATAAAAGTTAGCCAAGTTTAATTAAGTTAATTAATTAACAACAATAATAAAAGAGTTAGCCAAGTTAATTAAGTTAATTAACCAAGTTAATTAAATTAATTAATTAACAACAATAAAAAAGTTAGTAAGTTAGTTGTTAGTTGTTAGTTGTTAATAACAACAATAAAAGAAGGGTTAGTAATAAACAAATAATAAACAAACAAGTAAAAATTAAAAAGGTTAGTAATTAATTCTGCAAGAACAAAATAAAAGGTTAGTGACTAAAGTGAAAGAAATTGAAAAGATGAAGGATTAAATGAGAGTTGTACCCTTCAAATTAAAATTTGAATTTCTGGAAACAGGAAAACGACGCGCGCGAGGGGCAGGGGGTTGGGCTGGCGGCGCTGGCGCGGCGGCACGGGTGCGGGGTGGCGAGGCGGAGGGGGGTACGGCGGCGCGGGACGGCCGGAGCGACGGCAGCGTGACGGTGGAGGCGGTGGACGGCGCGAGGCGAGGAGAAAGGAGGAGGAAAAAAGAAAAAGGACGGCGGCGGCGGGACGACGGCGGCGCGGGACGGCCGGCGCGACGGCAGGGAAGTGACGGCGACGGCGGGGCGTGGGCTGGCGGTGGCGGGACGGCGACGGAGGAAAGAAGCAGAAGAGAGAGAGAGAGAACGCACGAGAGGAGAGAGAGAGAGAGCAAACGGGAACAGGGGCTAAAACGAAGAGAAAGAGATGTTCTTAGGCTTCTGGGAAGAGAGAAAGAGGTCAGGGACTGTGGCTGTAATTTTTTTCCTTTTTTAAAACGGAGCTCTAGATTTTTTTCTATTTTTTTTATGTGTTTAGCACTGAATTTGGGGGGGTATTTATAGAAGGAGCTTAGCTGAACTGTGGACGGATAAATTAATAAAAAATATCAAGCTTATCTTTTAAATTGGTAAAATGACAGTTTCAGTCCTTTACGTTACTCCAGCTCTGGATAAGCTCAGAAGCTTCTGATTTTGACAATTTTAACGTTTTCTGTCAATTTGGGCTAGAAACGTCCGTTTAGGCCCAAAATTGACGCGAAAAATTACCCAAAGCTCCTGAAACTTTCAGAATTTGTCAATTTTATCCGAAACTTCTCAATTTTGTCATTTTTACCTCAAACTTTTAATTTTTTTGTCATTTTTTTCTGAAATTTTATTTTTATTCCAAACACATACATATTCACACATATATTATTTTAAATGAAATCTTCTCAAAATAAAAATATATTTTAAACTAATTAACATAATTAAAATTTTTTAGCAATAATAATAATAATAATAATAATTTTTTTAATTAGTTTTTTTTTTTTTTTTTTTTTTAAAAAAAAATTTTTTTAAAAAAAACCCGGACGAAATTGGGTGTCAACACCGAGCTTCAAACTACATTTTATGTTCAAACTCTTACCGAGCCGAGCTTCAACTTGGTACTATTTGGCTTGAACTGTCATAGAGTTTACTACACCAAATATTTTTTAATTTCAAAATAATATTAATTTTATTTTTTATATATCAAAACCCTAAAAATCTAATTTCTATTCCTCAAATTAGCTCAAACCTTGAATTGAGCTTGAATGGAGCTCAAACCTTGAGCTGAGCTTGAATTAGCTATGTGTATATATGTTTGTTGAGCTTTGTGTGGTTTTGTGTTTTTTTTTTTTCTGAATGGAAAGAATAAGGTGAGGAAACACAACTAAAGATGAAGTCTAGCAAAAAATT
The DNA here is from genome assembly GCA_039654915.1 of Aquilaria yunnanensis. Classification (NCBI taxonomy): domain Eukaryota; kingdom Viridiplantae; phylum Streptophyta; class Magnoliopsida; order Malvales; family Thymelaeaceae; genus Aquilaria; species Aquilaria yunnanensis. The sequence goes on from CM077595.1 coordinate 11,236,859, forward strand.
GGATGACCTTGTTCCAGTGATTACAACACCTGGTCAAATCTAAGATGCAATGGATGATACATTACAAGCAATTTGGACAGAAGAAACTGGGTGGTGACACCATTTGAACAAAAAACATTTCAATTTCTTACACGTGGTAAAAATCCAAGAGAATGATGAGAATTGGATTTTTGACATTGTTTCTTGAGTTTTGATATATTGAGAGCCAAAGAAAATTTTGTTTCTCTTCAACCAAATAATCCAAGCTGCGTACCTTTTAATGGCTTTCCAAATCCAAATTTGCTTCCAATTGCAAACGTTAACATGATTTTTTTATAAGATATCATCAAAGTTGGCGCTATATAGACCTAATAGGTGCCACAAACTAAAAATCTGCATCCAAAATTGTAAGAAAATGTTATAATTGTATAGAATATGGCTAGAAGTTTCCAGCAAAACAGACACAAGCAATCCACAAATTGAATTTCCCTCGATGATAGGTTTAGTTTGGTTGGAAGTCTGCCCTGAAGAGCTATCCATATAAAGACAATAATTTTGGACGGGATCCATTCACTCTATCTGAAATTTAAAGTCTCTAAAGATGTTTGATACTGCATCGTTTCAATTTCTTTAGAAAAGAGTGAGTGGAAACTCCCATTAAGCCTAGCGGAGCACCATGGTTGGTCCACACCCTCTGAAGAAAACTGCACATCTCGAACAACCTCCATTAACTCTTCAAATTCTCCTATTTCCCTACTCCTCAACCCCCTTCTCCAATCCAAACACAATGCCATCCATCATTGTACTAAATTCTTTTTTTGGATAAACTCGAGAATTTGTTCATCACCAACGCATACAATCTAGGAAACCTAGACTCAAAATTGATATTGCCCCCCATAAGTCCTTCAAAAATTCATTCTTTTACCTATGTTTAATTAAAAAAACTATAAAAAAATTTCTTAATCATGCTCTAATGAATTTGTTATGATTTTTAACTTTTGTTACTGTAATTATTAGGATAGTCAAATTAAGCTGATCCTATTAGTGAAATTGCCAAATTTGATAGCACTAAAAATCATTAAGACCCTTAAACTAGTAAATCCTAAAATATTGTTAAACAAACCAAAACAAGTTATTTTATTAATTTATTTGTCAAATTTTATAAGATCCCTTAAACAAAAAATATTTTTAAGTTTCTTAAATTATGTGGTCAAAATTGATATACAGTTTAGATAAATAATTAACATATAAAAAAATCATATTTTTTAAAATATTTGTTGACCATATATTTTATGTTTATTTAGGTTAAAATTGGGTCTTGTTGGGTTTAGTCATAGGGGTATTTCGGGTTTGGGTCAGGTTAATCTTAAGTTTGGGTTATTTCAAGTTTGGGTCTATTCAAACTCGGGCTGTTTTGGGCTCGGGTATTTTAGCTTTGAGTCATTTGGGTTCATGTTTCCTTATGTTTTACTTTAATCAGCTTCTAGTTCAAGTCAAATTGAGTACAATCAGGTTTGAGTTATTGACTTTTCTAGTCAAATCGAGTCAAGTCAGACTAGGGTTTGGATGGATTGGGTCAGGCCAGATTTTACTATCGCTACTTTCATTTAGAGTCAGCCAAAGTAACCTAGGAAACCTAGTTTTAAAGCTCTTGGCTCATTCCCAAACCAATGTCATTATAAAAGTTGAACTAGTCCGAACAGTTCAACCAGTTTGTTCATGAACGGTCAATTTTTTGTGGTTCGGTTTCTAGTCAATTATGTGAAAGTCAAAATTGGTAAAAATTGTGAATCAAAGAAAATGTTTTGAAACCATCTGTGAGAGAATGAGAAACAGAAATAAGGAAAAAAAAAAAAGAATGATGCCAAGAGATAGGCAAAGGTGATGTAAAGAGAAATTGAAATAGGGAAAAAAATAGAAAGAGTATGTTGATTCATGATGGTAGTCTCTACAGCTATCATAAGCCAAATCAGCCAAAGCCCTTCAATCCTCTCTCTTTGTAAGTGTTGTGACAATGTCCCTTTAGTCATGAACTTGTAGACTAAAACTAGGTGGAGGCAAACACTACTAAAAAAGGGTCATTTTCCAACTACCATTTCCAACGACCTGCAGTTGGAAATTTCCAAGTTTCTAACACGAAGCCGTTGGAAATAAAGCTGTTGGTAATCAGTGCGTTGGAAGTTCTGTGTCCAACGGCCCAGATGACAGCCATTGGAACTTCCAACAGTCAGCTGTTGAAAATTTTCAACGACTGTAATTAATTTTTTTTTTTAGTGTTCCAACTGCCTAGGCAATTGAAAATTTTTCCAACTGTCTAACTGGTAAGGCAGTTGGAATTTTTTCCAACTGCCTAGGCTGTTAGAAATTTGGCTATATTTCCAACTGCTTAAGCCATTGGATTTTTTTTTTTTAAAATTTTTTTTTATCCCCGTGCTGTTAATTCCAATTCAATGTTAAGTTTCAACGTCAACCTGTTACAGTCCAGATAATTATATCGTATGTAGTCAAATATTGAACTGATATTACATAAAAGTAGTCATAAAATGACATAAAAACATACACAATTAAAATTCCTAAGTCATTACATAAATGTAGTTATAAATCCCCATAAAAACATACACAATAGAAATTACATAGTTTCATTCTCCTAATAAGTGTTTGTTTGTTAATAAACACACATAGTAGCATGATATACCTGATCTAGTCTTGATCCGATCCCGAGACATCTATATCATCTTCAGCAAGTACAGGCAGAAGAATACCAACTGATTGACATATGTACTCCAGCTCAGCTCGTTGTCTCCTCTTCAAACGCTCCAACTTCCGCTCATAATATGATGCTTATTGTGCGGTATGCTCTGCTACCACTCGCTGTACTTGTTCAGTGAACTCCGGTGTCTAAGTAACATCAACATGTGCTGCAGAAGTATTCCCCGGTCGTCGTCGTCGTCCAACCACAACATGTTGTTCTGATCCAAGGCCAAATACACGCCCTTTCTTCCTACCACCAGCAGCTGTACTCATGATCGCAACCTCATCAATGTCATATGCGCCTCCTTCGTCATCCGTTTGCTGCGTTTGTTCCTCAATCTCAACAGTTATCTTTGCCTTCATAAAGGGTAAAGATAGTTTATTAGTAACTTTATCAAAAATAGTATGTAAACAGGTCATATTATCTACCATGATAATTACCGTCACTTCTTCAGTCCGCCTGTTCACATATTCCCCGCTCTTTTTCTTATAAGTTTGCTGCATGACCTTGAACAAGCTATGGTCCCTCTTCTCCAGATCTTTTTCGCGCTACATTGGAAACGTAGTAAGATTAATTTTATTACAACATAAATAAGTTGAATTATGTGTAAAAGAGGTTGATAATTTTACCATTCGCTCTCAGTGTTCAATAATTGAAACAAAGCTTCCTGCATAAATAGCACTGCATGCACCTGTCAAGTTAGAGGACTGCGATGATGATGCTCACATTGTCTTACCCCTTGCCGATCACTCGTGAAACTTCGTTGAAGCCCACCATTCCTCCATTTCTGCATACTGTGTGTTAGTCATAAAAGATGCCCTTGCTCGCCGTTTTGTCGGATTTTTCTCGCGGAGGATGTCACCCAGCGTTAATCAGTAATGATTAGCTGCCATCATATGCCAAATGCGATAGACCTCATTATGGTGAGCTAGATCCCACTCACATAATCCCTGGATGTAAAATAAAATATATGGAGTCAAATAGTTGGCAACATGATTGCTAAAGTTGAAATTGTGAGAAGAAAGTGCAAACCTCAAATAAGTGCCACCACGCCTGAATATCTATTGGGCTTGCGTTCATCCAGTCATGATGTCCCTTGAAGTGTGTGGTGAAGCATCTAGTCACCAACCGTGTTGCTCTTGATAGAAGGAAACTACATGAAGTGCATGATCCGACACAATAAATATTTTTTTGAATGACACTACACATACAACAGTTAACATAAACTATTAGGGTTCAAAAGGGTGCATTACTTACGTGTTACCATGAGGTGTAATCCGTAAGTGCGCCTAAATTAGGGCTTGGGATACCGCTGACTGACAATTAGAATTCCCACCATCGGGTGAAGTTACAGGGGCCGGAGTAGATCGGTTAGCACTACGGCCGACTGGAGCAATACGAATATCACCTGTACGAGGGTTGGGATGTGGAACAGTTGTTTGTTCTGTTGAGAGCTGTGAAGCTGAATGACGAGAATGCGATTGACCTACCCTTTCATGTCTGACAATTGGTTCTGCTAACACTTCTTTCATCTGTTGAAATAGGCCTTTCCTTAGGTGACGTGTATACGTCGCATCTCCTTTAGGTGGCATATGCATTATTTTAAAAAACATTACAACAGTTTACAAAAATAACATGCTGGGAAAAAATCTTGGTATTGCCACTGCACCTACCACATTCAAGTTGGACTTAGTATTTACATATTAAAAGTTATTGCACGTTCACATTACATTTTAGAAGTAATTGTACGTTTACATTATAGTCAATAGACTTTATCATCCTCAGTTTATGCCTCTGATTAGCCACTATCAGTATCCCCAGATTCAAATTCATCTTCTTTGTCATTTGCTTCAAGGGACTCCTCATGGTCAGAGTCATCGTCATGTTGCAAAGTTTCTTCCCTGATCGGCATGTCATCCTCTACAGCTTTCCCCACTCCTGTTTCAACTAAATTGTCGATTCGGTCATCCATAATTATGGGCAAATTGTTCACGCCGGTCAATAATTCTTCTTGAAATGTATCTTCGACGTCATTTACATTATAATGAATGATGCGTCTAGGTTTGATTTTCAAAATGGTTAACCACTCCATTTTTTCACGTGTCTTTGTTGGGTAAGGGGTATAGTAAACTTAATCAGCTTGGGAGGCAAGAATGAACGAGTCAAACTTCCCATATCGGCGACCATCACGAACCTCAACTATACCATATTGTTTATGAACTCCAGTGCCACGATCTGGAGTAGGGTCAAACCAAGCACACCTAAACAATACAACATTTTTGTGTGGCCATCCAGGATATTCGAGTTGAATGATTTCTTCCAACACCCCATAAAAATCACATTTAACCTCACTTAATTCTGAAGTCCTTATACATACTCCACTGTTATATGTTGCTTTGTCGCGACTCCAGTCGTTAATGTGGAACTTGTACCCATTTATGAAATAAACAGGCCAAGTCTCAATACGACTTGATGGCCCACATCCAACATCCCACAAGAAGCGATTCGTGATAGTGTTACGCAAATCATTCACCTAGTTACATATATCAATAATATGAATATGTCTTGCCCTTGAAAAGGAAAATATGGCTAAAATTCAAGTGTAGGTAACTTACATAGTTTCTAAGCCATGTAGCAAAGTTATTATCAATGTAGACATCCAGGTCTGACATAGCTATATTGGGTTCATGCTTACATAGTTCACCAACAAACAAACTAAAACGTATAGATAGAGGTCGATGGAGTATAAACTTGATAAGTAGAGTATATAAAGACAAAAAAGTATTAATATTATAGTAGAGAATATAAAGAAAATAGGTGTTATGGCACTTACTCGAGGTACGGCTTCACCTCTTTAAAATTCAGTAAGACATATGCAGTAGCGACCTTCAATTCATTGTCATCAAGATATCGATATCTTGATACACCATATGGATGACCCGGGTATTTAAAGATAGACCACAACGATTCATCATATGGTCCTGGTTCACCATCATCATTTGGAGGTACCCTAGTTGTCATATATGGAATATGAGATTCAAAGTAGTGAGAGCAAAATGTAAAGCTTTCCTCAATTAGATAGGCTTCACAAATTGAACCTTCTACATGAGCCTTATTTGATACCTTCATTTTTAGGTCATGCATACAACGCTCAAATTTGTACATCCACCTATACTGAACGGGGCCTCCAACCCTTGCTTCGTAAGGTAGGTGGACCGGCAAATGTTCCATCGAATCAAAAAAAGCAGGTGAAAAATTCTTTCCAACTTGTAGAGTATGACAGGAATATTGGCTTCCAACTCGACCATGTGATTCACATCTAACTCTGGAGAGCATAAATCTTAGAAGAATTGGCTTAACTCGGTCAACAATTTCCATATACTTTCAGGTATCGCTTCAAGGGCTATTAGGAGGAGCTTCTGCATCATTACATGACAATCATGACTTTTCATACCAAACATATGACTTACATTACTATCAACACACCTCCCAAGGTTCGATGCATAGTCGTCTGGGAGTCTAAGTGTTTTAACCCAATTAAGCACATCAAATCTCTGTTGTGTGTTTAGTGTAAAAGTGGCTTTGGGTTTGAATGCTCGGCCGTCGGCTTTAGGAATTAAATTTAGCTCTAATCGACTGCACAGCATCTCAAGGTCCTTATGAGCCTTCACGTTGTCCTTAGTTTTATTCCGCACATCCATAACTGTATTCCATATATTGTCAAACACATTCTTCTCTATATGCATCACATCCAAATTATGACGGATTAAATTATTCTTCCAGTAAGGCAACTCCTAGAAAATACTTCGTTTTGTCTAATTATGAGTTCTACCACAACCTGGTATGGTCAAAACCTGTCCATTGTGAACTACAGGTGGCAAATGTGAGATACGTTCAAATATTGTTTCAGGCGGAAGACACTCAGGAGGCAATGATTTCTTAACTTTTCCTTTCTTAAAGGCAACTCTGTTTCTTCTATATGGGTGATCCAACTCGAGAAATTGCCGATGACAATCAAAGAATGAAGTTTTCCTCCCGTGCTCAAGCTGGAAGGCTTTACTATAATCCGTGCAAATAGGGCAAGATAACCTCCCCTGAGTCATCCATCCTGACAACATCCCATACGCCGGGAAGTCATTTTATCGTCCACAAAACTGAAGCTTGGAGCTAAAAATTTTGTTTCAGTGAAACATCCTCCCACAGCTGGTTCAATTCATCAATAAGAGGTTGCAAATACACATCAATATTCTGAAGTGGACTCCGAGGGCCCGGTATCAATGCAGTAAAAAACATATATGGTTTCTTCATACACATCCACGGTGGCAAATTATACGGAGTAACGATGACCGGCCAACATGAATATTGTTTACCAAAGTTTCCAAATAGAACAAAGCCATCAGAACAAACTCCAAGGCAAACATTTCGGGGCTCCGCTACGAACAACGGATACGTGGAATCAAAATGTTTCCATGCTTCCCCATCTGAAGGATGTTTTAAAACATTTAGCTTAGATCGATGCTCACTGTGCCACCTCATGTGCTCTGCAGTTGAAAGTGAAGCATATAGTTGCTGAAGGCGAGGAGTTAGTGGTAAATGGTGCATGGTCTTTCTTGCTCTATCTTTACCTCTTCCACCTTTTCTCGGCTTAAACCAAGATTCACCACAAAACTTGCAGTGTGTAGCATCTTTATCATTATTGCAAAACAACATGTAGTCGTTAACACAAGCATCAATTTTAAGATGCGCAAGACCTAGTTGTGAAACTAATTTATTCACCTCATACCAATTGGATGGCATCTTGCTGTCACTTGGTTGTGTCTCTTTCATCAAGGCTGCGATACCATTATAACACCTTCTTGATATATGATATTCTGCTTTAAGGTTAACAAATGAACTGCAGCAGACAGGTCAGAATGCATATCACATCCATCCCATAGAGGTGTAGTCGCCGAGTACAATAACTCAGAAAATCATACAAAACCTTCATTAGATTGTTCATCGACTTTAGTGAAATTCTGATGCGAACTTGGTCTAACTGCATCAAATACCATTCGAGCATATGGGTTTACATTTGAAATATACTCATATTGCTCATACCAATCACAATTCTGAAACGGCTGATGCGAAGGGTCATTAAACGGCTCCCCATGAGCTGCCTAATTAGTGTAATAAGGCATGAAACCCCATTTGTATAGATGCACTCTAATGTCATCACAATCCTTAAACCTCAAATTTTTAAATCTCCCACACGGGCAACGTATTTTGTTTCCATCCATATTGTTTGGATTACTACTGGCAAATATTATGAACTGTTCAACTCCTGTCTGCCACTCCTCTTTGTACCCAACTCGCCCGGGTAAAACACGATTGCTATACATCCAACTACGTTCTTGTTCCATGAAGTCCTACCAATGCAAATTATATATTTACCTTTAGGACATCTCAAAAAGCATTAACTATACCATAAAATTAATTCCCTCAATTAAAAAAATTAAAAATTAAATTCTTACCTAGTTACATATATCAATAGCCAACATATTATTTTTAATTGCATGCATTAATATTTCACTCAATTAAACAATGTAAGTTAAAACTATGTATATACTAAATTCTAATTAAATCATTAAATTAGACAAATTTAAAAACCTTCTACAAAAATTACATATATTAATGCGTTTTTAGGATTTAAGGTTTAGTTAGGGTTAATACTACTTAGGTTTAAGGTTGTGGGTTTAGGGGAATATAATTAGATTTTAGGGTTTATAGGATGTTTAGGGATATAGGTTTAGGGTATGTATTTAAGGTTTAATGTTAATGCTTATTAGGCTTAAGGTTAATTAATTAGAGTATAGGGATATAAAGAATAATATATTAAAATGTATGTATCATTTATACTATAATGTATCATATATAATCAAACATATTATTTTTATTACATATATGATATAATATTATAAATATAGGATATATGTATATATATCCCTAAAACATTAACTAATTTTGGTTTTAATACATATTGTAAGCGTGGATCTCCGTAATGAATTATTATTATTATTATTATTATTATTATTATTATTATTATTATTATTATTATTATTATTATTTATTTCCTTATTATTATTATTATTATTATTACTACTACTACTACTACTACTACTACTACTACTACTACTACTACTACTACTACTACTAGTATTATTATTATTATTATTATTATTATTATTATTATTATTATTATTATCAAAATAATAATATTTATTACTATTATTAGTATTATTATTATTACTACTACTACTACTACTACTACTACTACAACTACTACTAATACTATTATTATTATTATTATCATTATTATTATTATTATTATTATTACTACTACTATGCTACTAACTACTATACTACTACTACTCTTATTATTATTATTATTATTATTATTAGTACTACTATTATTATTATTGTTATTATACCTATATTATATTAAAAGTCAAACTTAATCAAACAAACTTATTTAAATATAACAATATTGTACCTTTATATTAATTCTATAACTTAAAAAATTTTAAAAATAAATCCAATTAAACAATCTTACTTAAACTAACAATGTCCTACTTTCACACATAAATATACTACCCAATTAAAAAATTTAATTAAAACTAATTATACCCTAATTTTAATTAAACCTGAAAATTAAAAATAATTGACAAAATTGGAAAAAATTCAAAATATCAATAGGTAACCTAAATACTTCACTTCCAACCATCAACAACTACAAATCACATACATTTCACATATTTCAAACTAAAATAACTTAGGAAATAATGGATTTACTAGAATTTTTGGTAAAAAAAACTTAAATAAATAAGGAAATAAATATTATTATTAACTTACCTCAAATCCAAAAATCAACTTCGAAAATGGGTGAGAATCGATTCAAATCTGGCAAGACAAGCAAGATCTTTGACCATTAACATCTTACACCTCAAAGAACAAAGCACACCAAAATCTGAAACGAAAAAGAGAAAAAAAAAAAAGAAAGAAAAACATACCAGATCTAGATATTTGACCTTCACAAAACCCAATGCCGGCGTCGAAAATGGGAATGGAAGCTTCGTCGGCCGTCATCGTCGCTATGGCCTATGTGTGCATGTGGAGAGCAGAGAAAGAGAAATGAAACTTCAGTCGCAAAAATGAACCAGGCTGGAGGTAGGGGACGATTTAAACTTAAACTTTCCAATGGCCTAAGCCGTTGAAAATAAAAACCAAAACACAGCGTTTCATTAATTCTATAATTTCCAACGGCCAAAGCCATTGGAAACTCCAATTGACATTCTCCAACGGCCAATACAGTTGGTAATTAAATCTGAAATTTTCCAATGGCCAACATAGTTGGAAATTTTCCAACGGTTAACACCATTGGAAACCGTTAACACAAAATAGCCACCATTTTCCAATGGCTTAGGCCGTTGGAAATTGCATATCTTAAGCTAACCATTTTTTGACCTAATGTTTCCAATGGCTTGGCCATTGGAAAAAAATTTGTTTGGTCTCCAACGGCTGAGTGTGTTGGAAATTTCCAACATGTTAACCGTTGGGAAAACGGTTTTTTTAGTAGTGAAAAGAAATTAAGGTAAAAGGAGGAAAAAAGGGAATGTGTGAAATTGGGCAAGCATAGGAAAGGGAAAAAAATTGATCAGGAGAGGAGGAAGAAGATGAGAAATTGGGGGAAATGAGCAAATGTCACCATAAAAAAAGAGAATTAGGGCAGAGACGAAAGTTTAAGGTGTCTAGGGTTAGATATTGGACAAGTTACCAGGTTAGTCCTTGTAGTATGTCATAAGTTTCTTTATAATCCAAAATAATTTTCAAGTAACAATATGATTACTATTAAGTCATGAAACAAAAATGTGGAGGTGGTTTTAACCTGATGATTTAACGGATTAAATCGGAAGCCCTTCCAATTTGGTGCATAATCTGATTTTAAAAACACTGTCCAAACACAAGAAAAAATAAAAGACAATAGATGATCATGGAATTAAATACTGCAATATACTGTTTACCAATGGTATGCGGTACGCGGTACACGGTACAAATGTTTTTACATTTTGCCATTTTTTTGCACAAAATATCACAGTATACAACAGTATTTCATGAAACAATATTTCACATATCGGTAACTTTTTATGTACATTTTTGTAAAAAAAACCACAGTATACTGCAAATGCCATGAGATATGTGTTGTGGTATTTTATTTTTTGCGGACATGTATGAATTTTTTTTGTCATTTTACATCAAAATATCATACATAAATATATAAAATATTAAAATATAATTAATACACATATTTTAACATAAGTATTTACTTTTATTTTTTAGTTATTTTTTATTTTACTTTTGCTTTCTTTTTCTTTGGGTATTAGAAAATATATTGTTATTATTAAAGTATTATTTCTTTTTTTTTCTCTTATATCAATAAATTAGTTTTTTTGCTGAATAATATTTCTTTTGCTCTATATATAACATTTTTACATTTTTTGTATAAAAAATATCTCCTATCATATATAATTTATTTATATTTGACAAATTATGATGAAAAAAATTAAAATTCATATAAAAATGTGTAAAAAAACTTATTTAATTTTTTTCTTTTTAAAATAATATTCTAACATTTATTTTTTTAGTGAAACGGTAACAGTATACCTTAAAAATATGATATGCAATATACTTAAAGGTAAGGATATTTAACACCTTGCAGATGATAGATGACAGACAACACAGTCTAATCTAGGTTGTCTATCATTTGGACCATAAGTGGAACCAACATAGATGGATAGCTCAAATTGAGCTATGATGTCTGTCACCTGTTATCTAATTAGAACCAATAACACATACACTTTGCTTGAGGATTTTTACATACAGATTATTATGCAGCCCTCTTAAATATTCATTTCATAACTACATATATAAGCATATTTAAATATTCACCAATGTTACCTTTCTAATATATATACCATTTCACAAACGAGTATGTACCAATAAGTAATACATATTTGGAAAAATTATGAAAACCCCTTTATAGTTTGGTCTAACCTACACTTTGGCCTTTGATTCCTTTATTGTGTCCAACAACAACTTCTAAAATCCTAATTTAAATTGTCTGATAATTATGTTCCAATAATTTTAAGATTTTCAATATTTTTTTCATAGTTAACCAATCTTTAGAAAATATTGATATGCATTTACAAAGAGAAAAATACATTTACAGAAAAGAAAAACTAATAATTTAAGATGTCTATTAATTATAAAAAAAATATTAGAGAGATCAAAATTATTAGAAGATGACTATCATATAGGTTAAATGTAATTTTAGAAGTTGTTATCAGACAATGTAAAAGAAATAAGGGCAAAGTGTAGCTTTTTAAAAATAGAATGGGTAAACTATAGGTTAAGAAAAACCTTAGGGGGAAATTGTAAGTTTCCCTACATATTTTGATATAAAAAAATGGAGTAAATTCTATCAATGCTCCCTTAGCTTATTTTTTTGTCCCAAACAAGTACCATATCTTAAGGTTATCCTATCAAAGTCCTTTATCTCATATTGTATATCCCAATTTGGTACTTTCTATCCATTTCACAGTTAAAATAGATAGATTTTTCTAATATGACATTAATTAATATCAAAATAAATATAAAATAACAATTTTGGTCCTTAGGCTTTTCTAATCAATAATTTTAACCTTTCCAAACTTTCTAAATATCAAGAATAAGCCCAAACTTTTGATTTTATCATTCAAGACACAAAAACATCAACAAACCAAATATGTTCATCAAAAACCTCAAATCTGGAATGAGAACAAACCAAATCCCTCCTCCCCTTACTGACGCCTTTGCCATCTTGCTAGCACAGCCGTTACTGGCTCAAACCTTAACCCTCTCACTATTGAATTTGAATCACTATTAACAGGCTCCCTCACCAACCTCATTGTCTTTGATCCTGAGTTTGCTTGGTGGAGATGAATAGTTAGAAATGTTGCCGCTTTCTTCATGGTCTCCTCTGAAACGCCGGTCCTAATCTGCTTGTAATGGTCGTCACCACGAAATCACCGGCACCACAAGATCTCCACTCTGCTCCCCGTCCGATCAAGTTGGTGGCCATGAGTCACCGATGATAAGGGGATGATTCGGGCTAGTGGGATCTTTGATTTCGTCATGAGATCTCTAATTAGCGTGGACATTGACCATCGGAACAATTGGCGAAGACTCCAAGTCTTAGCGAGATTGCTGGTCCTCTTACATTCACAGCTTTGGATTCGTCACTAATATCATCGTCTCTCGACGTGTCCAACACAGTGCCATGAGATCTCTGGTCTGCTAGCCGTTAGATCATGAGGATGCCGCGAGTCAACGAACGGTAGGCAAGTTTGAAGATGATGGAGTCCGGTGACGAGGATGCCCCAAATCTAGTTACTTATTTGCCTTTTCGAAGCTCCTACAACAATAAAGTTCGAAGAAGGTGGAGTTTGCCTAAATCTGGTTGCTTGTTTGCCTATTTCGAGTTAGTTTTTTTGTAATTTTGCTTAGTTTTTTATATTGTTGTGGTTAGAATGAAAAATTTTAAAATTTTGGGTTTAATGTTGATGTTTAGAAAGTTTTGAAGGTTTAAAATCATTAATTGCAATTGTTTGGGGACCAAAATTTTTATTTTACATTTATTTTAATATTAATTAATGCCACATTAGCAATTTCCATCCCATTTAACACTAAAATTAACAAAAATGATCCAATTAAAACAAGATAACTGAGATAAGGTACTACAATATGACAATCTTAAAGGAGGATACTCATTTGGGATAAAAAATAAGTTAAAGGACCTCCAGTAAATTTCACCCCAAAAAAATGAAAGGACTAGAAAAATTGCCTGAGTGTTTTGCAAGTTGCATCATACGTAAATGCTACGGCGGGCACGCACTCAAAGGACCGGAGAGATGAGAAAAATTCTAATCGCGCAAATTATTGCAAGGACAAGGCTTGGCAGCTAAGCGAACAAGAATTATATATGAAATTGCAAAATTTTACAAAGATAACTTGCAATTACGCCTGAATTTAGGTTAATACTAGGTGAATTCACTGTACGTTGCAGCTGCAATTTGTTTTTGGAGCAGTTATTCATAACTAACCAAAGTTTGAGACTAAGAAAGCCAGATAACAATATTTTAGAATCTCAAATATTAGAAATCAAATAGTCAATTGTCTGGAAAAAAAAAGGTGTAAGAATTAAAAAGGTAAAGTTCAAAATTTTAGAGTTACAGCGGTTCAATCTATGATAGCATTTAATGTAAATATAGTATAATAATCAGTAAATAATAAAGTTTGGGATTGAAGAGAGGAAAGTTTAGAGTTTTAGTAATTAAAATGAGTTTAACTATTGAAAAATAAAATTTTCCATAAAAATAAAAACAAATCGAATCTTAGAGCTGACCTAAAATTAGGCCTAATTTTAATACAATGAAATTTTGTGATTAATAAGGTAAAAAGCAGAATTTTAGGAACTAAAATTTGTGTTTTACTGTTAACACAGAAAAGAGTAATAAAAATGGAACAAATTAGGGGTTTAAATGAAAATCCAAATAAAATATGAAAACAGTTCAAACAATAACAAAAGTTAGACAAACTATAGTGGCTAAAGTTTTTTTTTAGATGATAGAAATAATCTTTCCACAAAAAGGTAATGTTTAATCATTAACACAAAAGGTAAAATAAAATTTTGAAATCAATAGAGCAAATTGAAAGATAACAGGTAGTAGGGGTTTAATATTGAATTTGCACAAAAAAAACAGAGAGAGAAAAAAAAGAAAAAGAGAAAAAGGACCAAAATGGCAAACATATAAAATTTAGGGACTAAAATGGAAGAAAGGTAATCTACATGGGCTAAAATAGATGTTATACCATTACCTAGGAAAAAGTTAAAAAAATACAGAAGAGCATTGTGGATGAAAGTGTTTTCAACTCGTCTTGTCTGTGTGTGTAATTATAGTTATACTTCTGCTCTTTGAAAATCTACACTTTTTTTATATTTTTATATAGTTTGGTAGTAATTTTTAAAATATTAATTTAGGTAATTATTTATCAATAATTTAAATTTATCTAATATTTTATTCAATTAATAGATATTTTAAATTATCATATTTATAATTTTTAAATATAAAATAATTATTTTCTTCTAAAAACATATCATACAAGTTGAAAGTACTAGAAAATAATTACTTAACTGTTTAAATAAGAATTTTAGAGGTTATTATCAAACAATATAAGTAGGAGAAAAATGTAGATTTTAAAATCTCAAGGATATAATTGTAATATTAACCTGAAGATATTAATGAAAAATATAATACTGGAACGAATTCAGTGAAAAAGGCAATTAAGTTTTAGTATAATTAGGTAGTTAGAAATTATGTTTAAAGGAAAATTAATGCTTCGTTAGATACTCAGACTGCAAATACAAAAATAAACCAATCAACCCTTGAACTATCACAAGTTTGACCTTTTGTCCCTAGAACTAAATTCGGTTGCCAAATAAGCTCTGGACTTTCAAAATTTTGCCCAACTAGTTCCCATATGACCACAAGCGGCGCCCGGAGGCTGGAAGGGCTTTCAAGCTAAACTTCCCATCAACCTGCATCTCATTATACTAACTCTATTAATTTGTGTTCATTACCAGTAATGATTGCTGTCGTGGGTGGCCAATGCCATCAAGGGCTAACTAGACACAATTTTGAAAGCTCAAGTACTGTCTCAAGACCTACTTTAGTTTTGGAAGCTAAAATGTTATATCTGTAATAGTTTAGGGGCCAACTGGGGACTTAAAACTAGTATCAAATTGGTCAACGTTAATTGAGATTTTAACTACATAGAAATCTGAATATCTTGTTTCTCTTTGTTCCCTACACGTCCACATCACTAAAAGGACGACGAAGTCTCTAGAACAAGCCCGAAGCCCAATCGAGTAATATATAGCAGTAGACTTGTGTTAATTTAGAGTCAATTATGGGAAGAGCCAAATCGCCAAAGCTGCGGGGAACCTAGAAATGGGGGAAAAAGGCATCACATTCACATTAGCTGGGCAAATCCAATGCATAAATCATGCCTAGCGTGATCACCGGTTTCCATATGTTCTAACTCTAACTGCCGACCACCGGCACCGCGAGCGAACACGACAAAAAATTGCGTCTTTTTTATGCCTGTCGCTACAAGGACAGGAGTGGCTAACAGCCAAGTAGTCAGTCTCAAGTATTATTAGGCAGTTTCTTTAGTTAATTATGTAACTTCTTCCAATTTTATTCACTGTGTTTCCAAATTCATTGGAACTTGCTTTTAAGGTACGCATTATTAGGCACCATTTTAGACTTTTTATTCAAAATTAGCCTGGTCGTGCCTGGATTTTTCGAAGGATTTAAAGCAATTACATTTCCCCCAAAACTTAGGTGAATGCTACACTTACCCACTCATCATGTATATATAATATATATTTATACGTCCTAGAATTCATAATTTTTACAAAAACTAAAAAAACAAAAACCTATAGGATTACCTCACAAATTTACCCAACTCAAACGAATTAGTAAAAAACTCGGCATCTACTAAAACTTAACCTTTTAACTATTAACTTTAAAAAGATATGCACTTCAGTTCATTTTCTATAGTAATAAACTGACGGTGTTATGCTGAAGCTGCAGTGGTGTTATTTCAAGCCAAGCTCTTTATTTATTTTGTTCTTTTTCTCTTGGTTAACCTAAACCCCTAAGTGCAAGTAAGCTTTCAAATTATTTTTATATCTATTAAATTGTTTAATCTCTTAAATACTTGTAATGCTGCACGTACAATCTTTTTATGAATTATTATATTGAAAATTATGATCAATTTTTATTTGACATTTCATATATTTAAAAAGAAAAAGAGGAATGAAGTCAAAATGGCGAAAAAATCCATTTCTACTATTCAAGATTTTGGCAAATTTGGCTTGGGAAAATGGAATGAAGAAAATCTCATAAAAAAGACACTGTTGACCTATTTCATGGTTTACCAAAATCCAAGTGGGAAAAATGAATATGTTAGGAAACTAAATTAAATTAAAAGAGAAGAAATATTAAATTTAAATAAAAGGGGGAAAACAACTTAGTCTCTAAGTAGTTTGAAATTAAATGGGAGAAAAATTAGAAAATATGAGAACTAAATGAGCTGTTGGAAATCATGGCACATGTCGGTGGGTCAAGTAATTTTCACCATCGGATATATCGAAGAGCATGCTTTGGTGGTGGTGTGCATGAATTTCTGTTGCGCCGCCCTGAGTTGCTGCTTCTGTCACCACTGGCCCACTGTTTCATCACCTTCCGGTGTGAGTTCAAGTGCTCTATCAACACGAAAATTGAGCTCGCCGCTAGCGGGTACTCTAGTACCAGCAAACCAGACTTGTATCCCAACTTGGCACGATTGCACAATGCCTTGGGCTCATTCCGTTCGCCACTGCACCGTGTTTTTTGTCTCCCATTGCAGGCTGATGATGCACATTCCTCAGTAAATGATCTGAAGGTCCGGAAGCTTGGTTCGTCGCATGAGTACATTTTGGCAAGGGAAGTGTAGAGACCTGCAAAAGATACTCTGACGCTCAAGTCAATAATGATTCTGGTGTGGTGTAAATACCAAGGAAAGTATCTCATACCTAAAATGTAATCATGAATGCCTTTATATACGCTTTTGGGATAATGTACCTTAAGATTTAAAACCATTAGATAGAGCGGTTATCTCTTGAACCGTTAGATCTAAGACATCTGTCCTTTGTGATTAAACTAGGCTTTAAATTCTTAATGAGCCCAATTTTCTTTAAGATGGTGTTTAGGCCCAATGAGGGCTCAATTTTCTGATATGGGTACCACCATTTGCCCCCAGCCTTAACAGGGCTCGATAGAACTCTAGTAGAGGCTTATGGTACTTTTTCTTATTTTTAAGGAAGATAAAATAACCTTTTCTAAAGATATTTCCATTTTAGGAAAATACTTGTGGGATATCCCCCATGAAGAAATATTTCTAAAAGTACATTTTTTGAAATATCTTTAAAAATGATACTTTTTTGGAAATAAATTTTTAAAAAATAAAAACCTTGACTCGGCGGATATACGGGCCTGGAAGCCTTTGCTTCTCTTATAAGTTAGCGGATCTACCGCCGCCTCCCCCCCTTTTTTTTACTAGCTCATTCTCTTCGCGGCATGACTTGACTACCATCGCCTTGTTTCTACTTCCCTTTGGCTGACTCCCGTCGTTTCTTTGCCTTAAGGCATAAGCTGACCACCATCGGCTCATTCCTTCACCACATTTAGCTGACTACCGTCGCATCACTCCTTTACTACCTCTAGCTGACTACCATCGCCTCACTCCTTCACTACCTCTGGCTGACTACCATCGCCTATTTTCTTATGGCATGGGCTAACTACCGTCGCCTCACTTCTTCACTACCTCTAGCTGACTACTGTTGCCTCTTTTCTTAAGGCATGAGCTGACTGCCATCGCCTCAATTCTTCACTACCTCTAGTTGACTACCGTCGTCTCTTATCTTAAGGCATAGGCTAACTACCGTCGCCTTACTTCTTCAAGCTTGGCCTAACTAACGTCGCCTCTTTTCTTAAAGCATGGGCTGACTACCGTCGCCTCACTTCTTCACTACCTCTGGCTGACTACCGTCGCCTCTTTTCTTAAGGCATGGGCTAACTACTGTTGCCTCACTTCTTTACTACCTCTGGCTAACTACTGTCGCCTCTTTTTTTAAGGCATAAGCTGACTACCGTCGCCTTACTTCTTTAAGTGTGGCCTGATTACCGTCGCCTTTTTTCTTAAGGCATGGGCTGACTACCATCGCCGCACTTTTTCACTACCTCGAGCTAACTACCGTCGCCTCTTTTCTTAAGGTATGGGCTGACTACCGCCGCCTCATTTCTTCACTATTTCTAGCTGACTACCATCGCTTTTCTTCTTAAGGCATGGGCTGACTACCGCTACCTCACTTTGACCGCCACAGCCTTGTTTTCACTGCTGCCACCTGATTTTGACTACCTCCATAAATGTTTTTTCTTACTTATAACCAGTGTTATACCTTTTTAAAATAGTTACTTAATGCCTTCCAAGGTATTAAATGACCTAGGAAACCGTTTCTTTGTTTCCTTCCTCTATAAAAGGTAGAGGGTGTTGCCCTTATTTTTCACTTTGGCCCTTGAAGGCTTTCCTCCCTCCTCTACATTTTCTGTCCTTGGCTGTGCTTGCTTTTGTTACCTGGTAGCTGGTACTTCTTCTAGTAGATATGTCTTCTTCCTTTAACACGTTATTTTCACTAGATGGTGGTAGTGAAAGTTATTCAGGAACCCCTACCAAGGTCGCGGAAGACAGTATATCAAACCCTGTTATTGGTGTTGGGGCGGTCCCTTCCGAGCTCCTAGATATACCATATGGTGTTGCTATTCCTTTACACTTAGTAACTATTGCTAATCCAGGGGACTTTGTTACACTCTCATATGAAACGAGAGAGGTACTTAATAGGAAAGCTAGATTGGGTAAGTTGAAGGTTAGGAAAGGGTTTGGGAAGCTAATACGCGACCAAAAGGAAGAATTTTCTGACCCCGAACCTGATTGGGAGAGCCTATTAGATTACCAAGATGTCGCCTTTTCCTCAGAGTACTGGCAGGTTGACTTCCTTTATTGCTTCTACAACATACCTTCTTCTTACGAAATTCATTTACTTTCTCTTGGTGATCGATTTAATGTCACCCTTGCTGACGGGTTCCTTCCCTTCTACTGGGATCAATTCAAAGTTGGATTATCCTTACCACCTTCCCCATTTATCTTGGAGCTCCTAAACTATTTTCTGATTCCTCCTTTTTAGTACTCTCCAAATAGTTGGAGGTACATAATATCTTTTTTTGTTATTACTAAGAATCTTGGTATAGAGCCCTCCGTGCCCTTATTTCGGTCATTTTTCTGTCTTCAATCCGCCCAAGGTGGCTGATATGCATTTAACCAAAAAAGGCCTCTTATTACTTGTGGAGTTAGTAACATTAAAGGTTGGAAAAGTCGGTTCTTTTTACTTAAGTTGAGGGATGGGCATTGGTCATTTCCTACCGAGGCACGGGTTTTTAATGTCTATGAGAAAGAAGATCTCAATAAAATTGTTCCCTCTCAACGTTCCAAAGAGGAGGAGTTGTAATTCCAATTTCTTAGGGAGGTGGTGGGCGATAATGGCATGCCCGGACTGATGGATGTCTAACCCCAGAATTCTAGTCAACTCATGGTGTGTAGTCCTTTTTCCCATTAACCACTTTTTCCTAATTGCCACCTTATTATCTCTTTTTTTCCTTTGCAGCTTTTGGTGTTCCCTGCTCTAAAGAGGACTTCTATTTGTTAACTAGGTGAAAATGAAGAAGAAGAAAATGGAAGCCAAGGCTTTTATTAAGAAGGCTTTTGCGTGTGTTAAGTCTGTTGAGAAGCCGCAAACCTCTTCTGAGGTTCCTCCCCCTCCTTTTGTTGTTTTGGCGACCGCCACTCCTTCTGCCCCCATCGCTCCTCCAGCTAGGGGGAAAGGTAAAGCAAAGAAGTCGAGCTTCTCTGTTAATTCTCCTGACATTGTGGCAATATCATAAATGGTTTGAGCGCTCCACATAGATGCAACTAATCAATCTTTTCCTTCCTTTTCTAGCCTTGCGGCTAACATCATTCAACAGGACTTTGAGGTTCATTTATCTACTTGTTTCTTTTTACTTTCTAGTTCTGAACTTGCTTGTATGAAAGCACTGATTTTTCCTTCTTTGCTATGCGCAGGTTCTTATTGGTTCACTTGTTTTTTATGAGTGTGCCAAGGCTCTGGATGACCGTAATGTTGAGATTCAAGAGAGCAAGAGAAAGTTGGTGGAGTCATCCAAGGAACTTTAACAACTCCGTTCTTAGGAGAATAAAATTAAGATTTATAAGGGTCAGCTTGAGAAACAATTAGACGAGGCCCAGGATTCTTTAACATCTAAAGACGAGGAGTTCACAACCTAAGTAGAGGAATTGAAGGGTGTTCGTGCTTCCTTGATTCTTAAGGAACAAGAGTTGAATGAGGCCTTTTCCAATGTTAAGGGTGCCTATCTTGAAGGCATCAATGATTCTGGGAAGTTGTTGTCTCATGTTTACCAAGGAATCGATTTATCTTACCTGTCGCAACTTCTTGACATTTTAGATGGTGATGGTCACCTAGCGCTGGACTCAGTGAACCTTTATGACCAACTTCCAGAAGGGTTGCGTGGGCCCCTTCCAACTGGCCATATTCCTATTGCTATTGAAGGTCATTTGAAGAAAAGAAAAGTAGGTCGAGGCCAGACCACTGGGAAGTCATTGAAGGTTCTTCAGTCAGTTCATTCCAGCTCTCATGCTACCCCAGCTGGGTCTCTGGTGCAAGGTGACGACGCCGAGGACTTCAATGAGAATTGACATGCTAGTTCTCTCTCTTTTCTAATAGTGTAGTCGGCTTTTATCTTCGGATTTCATCGAATTGTGCCCCGGCTGTTGTTTTTCTTGAAGACTTATGGCTCTTTTTTTATCTTTTAATGCTTTGCATCTTTTCAACTTTGTTTGCCACCTCTGGGCTCTTTATATTGTGTTTATCTTATCTCAAGATGTGCATTTTCATATGCGATACTATGTCTTGCATACACTTCATCTTATTGATAATATTTTTTAGGACATCGACATTCCACATTCTTGGTATTTTCATACCATCTAAGTGCTTAAGTCTATATGCTCATTTTCCGGTGACTTTTTTGATAACATAAGGTCCCTCCCATCGGGGATTGAACTTTCCTCTGTTCAACTCTTGCCGAAAGGCTTCTGCTTTACGCAACACCAAGTCTCCCACTCGGAAGTGTCTTGGCTTGATCTTGGAGTCATAATACTTGGCCACTCTTTCTTTATAAACCGAAATCCTTATTTCAGTAGCCTCCCTGAGCTCATCCAACACATCTAGGTTGATCCTCAACTCTTCATTGTTTGCCTCTTCATTGAAACGAAGAACCCTATAGCTAGGGAGGCCGATTTCCACTAGTACCATAACCTTAGTGCCATATGTTAAACGGAAAGGAGTTTCTCCTGTAGAAGTCTCATATGTTGTTCGGTAAACCTAAAGGACTTCTGGGATCAAATCAACCCATGCTCCAAGGGCATGATCTAGCTTCTTCTTTAAAGCTTCGAGAATGGATTTGTTGGCGAGTTCCACAACGCCATTGGACTGTGGCCTCACTACTGAGGTTTGGCAATGGATGATATTTAGTTCGTCTAGGAACTTGAAGAACCTCTTCCCTATTAGTTGTGTGCCATTGTCGGTCACAATCTCCCATGGGATGCCAAATCTACATATTATTTGTTGTCATACAAAGTCCTTTGTCTCATGTTTTCTGATTTTTGCTAGGGGTTTCGCTTCAACCCACTTAGTAAAGTAATTAATGGCAACTATCAAGAATTTCCTCCCCCCTGAGGTAGGCGTAAATGGTCCAAGGATGTCCACCCCCCATTTTGCAAAGGGCCATGGCGTAGTGCTTGTAGTCATTTGTTCCCCGTGTTTTTTTGATATTGTGCCAAACCTTTGACATTTGTCACATTTCCTGACAAACTTGGCTGCATCATTTGCTAATGTAGGCCAATAATATCCCTGAAGCATGAGTTTTTTAGTTAAGTTTCTAGCATCAATATGATTCCTACAAATGCCTTCATGAACTTCTCTCAGCGTATAATTAGCATCTTCTGCCGAAAGTCACCTTTTATATGGGGCGGTGAAGGACAGAAAATATAGTGTGCTATCCTCGAATAGGTAAAACTTAGTGGCCTTTCTTTCTAGCTTGGTCGCCTCCTTAAGGTCCTTTGGAAGTTGGCCTGTGGACAAGTAACTCCTTATTGGGTACATCCATCCCATATTTTCACTTTGCGAGATGGCCAGGACTATACTTTCACAAATACTTGGCTTTTCGATAGCATCAATGTGAAAATCTGTGGGTGCTTCGAATGCTGAAGTTATTCTAGCTAAAGCATCTGTTTTACTGTTTTCAATCCGCAGGATATTTTCAATGGTCACCTTCTTGAATGTTACCATCATATTTTTTAGTGCCTCATGGTATTTAATCATTGTGGGTACCTTGGCTTCATAGTCGCCTTGAGCTTGTTTGGTGACTATTTGAGAATCACTTCAAAGTCTTACCTCCTTTATCCCTAGGTTCTTGCATATTCGTAGTGCTGCGAAGGCCGCTTCATACTCTGTCTCATTATTCGTGACCTTAAAATTAAGCTTAAAAGCATGGTCTGTCCTTACCTCATCCGGGCTTACTAGGATTATTCTAATGCCATACCCTCTAAAACTGGATGACCCATCCGTATGTGTTATCCATTCTTCTATCACCTTTGTGGTCTAGTGAGGAGTGCACTCAGAGATAAAGTCTGCCAATGCTTGTGATTTGATATTTAGTTTAGGGACATATTTTATGTCAAGCTCGGTAAGCTCCATGCTCCATTTTGTAAGTCTTCCTGATAATTCTGGCTTTCCCATGATTTGCCGCAATGGATATGAAGTAGGCACAATTATGGGATGAGAGTGAAAGTATGGTCGAAGCCTTCTAGCTACAGTGATGAACATTGATATTATTTTTTCTACTTCAGGATATTCGTGCTCTACCCCTTGAAAGACTCGATTGACAAAGCATACTTGGTTTTGAGTTCCCTGTTCTTCCTAGACGAGGGCTGCCGCCCCTATTTCTTGAGTAACTGATAAGTAACATATAAGAGGTTCGCCTATCCATGGGCTCTTAAGCACAGGCAGGGAACCTAATTCATCCTTAATTTGGTTGAAGGCTTTTTGACATTCTTCATCCCACAATGGAGGTGAATTCCCTTTCTTCCTTAACGTGCGGAATAATGGGAGGCACTTATTGGCCGATCTTGCCAGAAACCTTCCAAGGACTGTGATTCTTCCTGCTAATGTCTGTAAACCTCTGATATCCTTTGGTGGAACCATGTCAAGTACTGCTTTCACCTTTTCTGGGTTGGCCTCTATGCCTCGATGAGTGACCATGTAGACTAGGAATTTTCCTAAGCTTACCCCAAAAATGCACTTGGCTGGGTTAAGTTTCATCTTATATTTTTGCAAGGCATTAAA
Source organism: Aquilaria yunnanensis (assembly GCA_039654915.1). NCBI lineage: Eukaryota > Viridiplantae > Streptophyta > Magnoliopsida > Malvales > Thymelaeaceae > Aquilaria > Aquilaria yunnanensis. The sequence continues at coordinate 11,260,801 of CM077595.1, forward strand.
GGTTTTCTTTAGGTTTGCAATATGATCTTGTCTTCGCTTGGTCTTAACTAGCATGTCATCTACATATACCTCAACATTTCTACCGATTTGCCCTTTGAAAATTTTGTTCATGAGCATTTAGTGGGTAGCCCCGGCATTCTTAAGGCCAAAAGGCATTCTAGTAAAACAAAATAGACCTTGGTTTGTTATGAAGGCAGTGTGAATTTTATCATCTAGATGTATCCAGATTTGGTTATAGCCACTAAAAGCATCCATGAAGTTAAGCATTTCGGGAGATGCCAAGGCGTCAACCATGGCATCAATTTGAGGCAAGGGGTAACAATCTTTAGCACATGCTTCATTAAGGTTTGTAAAGTCATTACACATTGGCCACCCTCCAGTGGTCTTTGGGACCATTACAACATTACAGACCCAATCTGGATATTTGACTTCCTTTATGAAGCCAGCAGTTAGGAGCTTTTCTACCTTTGCCTTAACAGCTGCTTTCCTTTCGAGTCCGAGGTTCCTCTTCTTCTGCTGAACTAGGTGCCTTCTTGGCATGATGTTAAGTTTATGGGTAATGACCTCTAGGTCAATTCCTGGCATGTCTTTTGCTAACCAAGCAAAGACATCACAGTTGTCTTTGAGGAAGACAATCAACTCTTCCTCCTCTTCTTTGCCGAAGGTAGTTTCTACCTTAGTCTTCTTGCTAAGGTTTGCATCGTTGAGGATTATCTCTTTCATTGCCTCCACGGGTGTTCCTCTTTTTTCCTTTTCTTGGGTTCGCATATCTAGGTTATCAGGATGGTGCAACCAAGTTATTACTAAGATTGTCTCTGCTATGCTGGGGGAGATAATTGCCATTTCATCTTTGGTTGAGAGGGCTATTTCCAATGTTTTGGGTCTGATACGGATGTCAAATTCTTGCATAACATAGAATCCAATCAACCCATTGTAGGTTGCAAGCGCATCAATGATCTTGAACTTGACCATCTTTGTAACTTCATTCTTCTCTCTGTCCCCAAATGTTACTGGAAGCACGACCTCCCTTACTACTGGTAGAGGCTCATTTCCTGGTCCCTTAATTTGATGATGGTGAAGCTTGACCTTACTTTGTCGAATGTCATTCTTTCGACAGTAGATTGGTAGAGAATGCTAGAAGGTGCTCCCATATCTAGTAGAAGCTTTTCAACTTTATGCTTGGCTATTACTACATCGACAATAAATCCTAAAGTTCTATGAGCGATTGAGGATCCTCAAGCAACATGTTTCTTTCCCCTTTCAGAGGTAACCTCATTAACAATATGATGGATTGTTGCTTCCATTGGCTTGTTGTTGTAGTGGTCCTTCTTTTTTTTGCCTTAGTTATCTTTATCCTTATAGTCATCTTTCTTATTAAATTTGAGTCTTCCTTACAAGCATCATTGTTGCGATTTCCATAGCGTCTAATGTATTTGTTGAGCTTCCCCTCTTTAATCAATTTTTCAATTTGCTCCTTGAACATTCTACAATTATTGGTCTCATACCCGACAGTCTTGTGAAATTCACAATAATGGTCTGCTCTGGGTCCTATCTGCTTGCCTCCCTTGGCTTCTGGCCACTTAAGATACTTTTTATCTTGTATAGCATAAAGAATAACTGATCTTAGGGCTGTGAGTGGTGTGAACTTTACCCTTTCCCGGCTTTCACTTGTGTACTCCCTCCGAGAAGGGTCAGGATGTGGCCATGATCTTCCGTCATGCCTTTGCCTTTTAATAGGCCCTTGGTAATCTACCTACCTAGACTCCTTTTTGCGCTGTTCCACATTAAGTACCACAATGTCCTCAGCATTCATGAACTCTGAGGCTCTTTGCAAGAACTCTTGTCTTTTTTGTGGGCTTTTTCGCCAATTCTTTGGGGAATTCTGAATCTGGCTGAAGTCCCATAACCAGTAAGAGTACAAACTCATTTTCAGCCAAATTAGGCACTTTTAATGCTTCCTTGCTGAAACGGTTTACATAACTTCTTAAGGATTCCCCTTTGTTTTGCCTTACAACAAAAAGGTGGGTTGGCACCTGCGTGTAGGCTTTCCTCCCAAGAAAGTAGTCCATGAATGCCTTGTTGAGGTTGTCCCATGAACCTATAGATTCTACTTCAAAACCGGAGTACCATGTTCGGGCATCCCCCATGAGTGTTGTTGGAAAGGCTCGACACATAGCCGTATTTGAGAAACCAGCCAAAGTTATAATATTTTCATAGTGGCTCAGGTGGTTCGTTGGGTCCCCAGTCCCGTCATATGATTCAAAATGAGGGACTTTCATTTTCTCCGGTATTGGCTCGTTCATAAGTTCAGCAATAAATAGATGCCTTCCTTGCTTCCTTGGACTTGTCCGAGTTAGATTTGTATTTGCCGTTGCATTTGAGTAATGGTGTTTTGAGCGGCTTGAAGCGCTGCTACTGTGGCCGGATCTGAGGTATTAGCCATGGGCTGTTATAGATATGCAGGATAAGCTTGTTGTGCCAATGGGGGCATACTGACTATTGGCATGGCGGAGGCAGTCTAGTATGAGACACCAGGCCAATAATAATGTGCGTAAGCTGAATGACTATTGTCTTCCAAGCTAGAGGCAAAAGAAGTCTTTGGAGGCACCACTGCTATTGGTGGGATAGGCCCTAGCAGGAATTCTTGAGCTGGCAGGATGACGGTATGCTTGAATGGAGGTATGGGCTGCTAGGATGGTGGGGCTGCAGAAGCTGGTGGGACTTGGAGTGACGTTGGAGGGTGCCCCCCAAGGGTTGAGGTACTGATGCTAAGAAAGGGAAAGTTGGGGACTCCCCCTATCTGGCTCTGGATCTGGGCTCCAATGCATGTACCCTCACTATAGGATTGGACCCCTTGTGTGTATGGATAATTAAAGTTGCTCCAAGGTATAAGTGGTGCCTGTGCTTGCTGAGGGGGCTACACAAAGTACTTAGCCATAACGACCGTGATGGAATCTAGCTTGCTTGTCCATTGGGCATGCATACTTTCAAACTCTGCTCTTGTGAGGAAAGGGATATTTTGTATCGAATGCCTGCCGAAAGTTATGTCTACCCTATCACTTTCATTTTTGGGTGCTCCGCTTAATGATGTGGATGCTAAGGTGTTGCTTTCTGCTTCTCCTATGTCATCAATAAAGAGGGTTTTTCCTACCATCTTGTCTAGAGGATCAGGCTGAGTATCCGAATGCTATGTCTGCTTTCCAGGAGTAATAAGGTCCAAGTGTGTACTCATGGATAAACCACAGTAGGTGCCAAATGATGATGCACCTTCCTTAGTAAACGATCTGAAGGTCTGAAAGCTTGGTTTTTCGCACGAGTACACTTTGGCAAGGGAAGCGTGGAGACCTGCAAAAGATACTCCAACGCTCAAGTCAATAATGATTCTGTTGTGGTGTAAATACCGAAGAAAGTGATCTCATACCTGAAATGTGATCATGAATGCCTTTATATAGGCTTTTGGGATAATGTGCCTTAAGATTTAGAACCATTAGATGGAGCGATTATCTCTTGAACCGTTAGATCTAGGACAGCTATCCTTTGTGATCAAACTGGGCTTTAAACTCTTAATGACCCGAATTTTCTTTAAGATGGTGTTTGGGCCCAATGGGGGCCCAATTTTCTGATATAGGTACCACCACAAGCACTTCCGCCCTTTGCCATCTAGCCTCAACTCCTGCCCCCTACCTCCTTCTTCAACAATGTTTTCCCCAGCTTGATTGATCCCCTCTTTTGCCAACTTCACGTTTCTCACCTATTCCACCTCAACCTCCCATCGCCACATCAGCCTCAGTCTAAATGCCATCAATTAATTATTGTAGCAATTAGACCAACTTGCATACCTTTTCAAAGTTTAGGAGCCAAGTTTTAATGAGTAGTGAGTTTTGGACCAACTCACTCGAGATGACAAAATTTAGGGACTAATTATGTAGTTAGGCCTATCTAATTCTAAAAAAAAAAACCTAAAGTGATAGTCCTTGATGACCATCAATCATCACAAATCGTCTATTAAGTAATGAGATTTTTAAATCATGTAAGAATCATGTCGATTGATGGTTAACAGTAACTGATAGTTATTACTAGCTGTTACCTAATTTGGAGGGAAAAAGTAAAAAAAAAATCTTATAACTTTAGCAACTTTTCTAAGTAAGTCCTATATTTTCACAACTTTCTGTTTGAGTTCTATATCTTAAAAAATGTTATCTCTATTAGTCATATAGCCAGCAAACTTGACAGAAATCCTACATGGCAAATAACAAACGTTAAAAACAAGGGGAAAAAATCAAAATTAGACATTTAACTTCATAACTTTTTTAATTAAGTCATTAAGTTCTTATTTTTTTGCAACTCACACCCTAAATATTCTCTTCTGGTGCCATTGTTCTTCAAGCACAAACCCGTTACATTTTCTCTTCTCTTTCTTCCCCGAGAGTGAAGAACAAGGAACAATTTTCATATTTTCTAATAAAAAAATATAGAATTTTAAGTGATAACACTAATAATGATCCAAAAATTTAAAACATACAAAGCTTTTGGAAATTGAGAATTCCCCGTAATAAGCAAAATAAAAACCTCCTGCCAAGCAACTGCTTGATCATATTCCGGCAAGAAAGTTGAAACTAAACAACCTCAATCCTGATCCAGATGTATGCCAATAACTTGATTATACTACCACACAATTCTATAATTAATTAATCTTCTTATTTATCTATATATTCATTAGTTTATAAATTCATTTTTTTCATCAACAACGAAATCATTATCATTGCATTGTTATTGCCGATCTAAATATCCTTTCTGTAATATACTTATTGCTCATTTTGTAAAATTTTGTAATTTATTCTTTCAAGCTTCTATAAAAGCATGAAGAATTGATATGATAAAGATTACAACGTCTTATCATGGAATCCATAAAGTAAACTGAAATATATATACAATGAAATATTACAAAATTGGTTGTGAAATATTAAGTAATGATTTAATAAACTATTATTAATAAATATTTTTAATTTTTCATTTGACTTGTACATCAATTGAAATTCTATAATTTAAGAAGCTCAAATTAAAAATATTTTTAAAAAATATTATTTTTAAAAATTTTATTTTTGAGTTGGATAACTTGTAAATAATTAATTACTTTCTAAAAAAATTTTCTCAAGTAATTGTTTAGTAGGTAAAGTACTAGTTTTTGACTGGCTCAAGTGACATAATATCCTCATTCTCATGATATATTTCATTGACGTAATGGTGATCAATGACCCCAAAACATAGAAAAAATAATTGTTTATTTAGGGAAAAAAAAAAGAAGAAGAATAAATGGTTTATTTTAAACATTTTAAAAAAAAAATCAGGCACAAAAGCAGTAACCCAACCTGCACATTTCAATTATAGTTACATAGGTCTAGATTTTTTTTGAATCCAGGAGTGAATTGTGAGAAAATAGGGACCTAATGACTTAATTAGAAAAATTATAAAGTTAGATAACTAATTTTTATATTTTTCCATTGTTTTTAATGTGTGTTATTACCCACATAGAATTTTTATTAAGTTTTCTGACTATAGGACTAATAAAGATAGCATTTTCAAAAATATATGACTCAAACATAAAATCATGGAAATATAAAACTTACTTCAAAAAGTTGTAAAAGTTATAGAACTGTTTTTTACCTTTCCCCTAATTTGGACAACGGTGACCTCGAGAACAATGTCTGTGAGATGGACACAACTATATATTACTAGTTTTACATTACCAATCATCCATCATTTACATTCAGAAAAAGCGAATCAAGCAACCGGAATTTTCTGTTATTTTTTAATTATATTCTCATTAATTTGAAAATGTAATAGTATTAATTAATTAACAAGGAAACCCATATTCTTGTTTTTGCTTCAACTAACTAAGCTGCTGAAGCCGATCGAGTAAAGGTGGGTGTCTTGAAACAGGTTTTGTCAAGTTCGTTCTCCAAGCCGCTAATCTTAATTAATGTAATCAACCGTGTTGCGGTGTTGGGCTAGCTTTTTCAACAATTTAAGACACTAGTGTTTAATGGCAAGCTTATAAGTACGTGCAATGTACGCAGTTCTAAGGGGCATGAGTTACCCACATATTCTTTTCTTAATTCTCAAACTTAATTTTGTAATGATATATGAAATAAAAAATCTAAAATTATATGAATTAATGGAGAAAAATTAAAGATCAATATATCATTATATTAATATAGGTTTAAATAAAACATAGCCATATTATATTTACAGTTATATCTCATAACTAATTCTTTCTATTCACTTAAGAAAAGGATATTAATTTGTAAGAAAAATAATATCTTCATACAAGCTGTTCACACTTCAAAACGTAGACGCGACGGCTAAAATTGAGGGGACCTCAAGAAAAAGAACAAAAGAACAAAAAGTTCCCTGATCCGGAAAAATAAAAATAAAAATAAAAATAAAAAATCCCTGATCCAGACACAGTGAGTGACTACTAATTCAAAGCACAAGGCCAGACCGGTGCAAGCTAACAGAGAGCCTTGACTTGGCAGCTGGTGAGTCGGTCTCGCCGTCTGCGTCTGGCCACGCCCATATATATACACACCGGACCAGCAACCGGTGCCGATGGGGGAGGTTAACTAAATTAGCTAATTATAGACCCACCGGCTATAGCACAATGGCAACACCAAAATCACTTTTCACCATCGCCTTCTTGTTTCTAATGTTTCAAGTTCTTGCAGCAAGAATGCTCTTGCAATATGGCTATCCTCCTAACTGTGAGTGCTTCATCTCTACTGATCTCTATCAATCTATGTCAAATCATTGTGTTTATTTCATTATTTTATCCGTCCTGAAAAGAATATATACTAGATGTTTTTTTAACTTGTGTCCAAGATTATTGAACTTCAGTAACATGCATCAACATGAACCGCAATTGATGAATTTTATGAAAATGAAGTAAATTCTTTAACTTTACAAAAAATATTCCATGACGTGTCATTTTATTCTAATCCCCAGAATCTTTTGCTAAAAACATGTTAATTTTCTTTAGTTGGCGGATATGGATCTTATGAAAACGATAATGGAGACAATGGTCAAGGCAAGGGCAGCATCCAGAGTAGCAGATCAGATCACTCCGGCTCGGAAACGGACGGTAATTCTCCGGCTCCAGGAACAGTCCAAACGACGCCTTCCAGCAACGGGGGCACCAAGATGTCATACCAACACGCTACCAACAACGGTGGCGGCGTTCAACGAGTCAGAAATACGGGAAGCGGTTCTCAAACCGCCGCAAATTCTGGTGGAGTTCAAGACGTGGAGAATAATGGCCACGGAGCTCAACACGCCAACAATGGTCACGGTGTCCAGCAGGTTATCAACAACGGAGACGCAATACAAAACGCTGACAACAATGGCAACGGAGTTCAACAGGTGATGAATGACCCTAGTGGATCCGTCAGTGCTGACGTTAACAACGACGGCGTCAAAAAGGTCGTTAACAGAGGCGGTGAATCGGTGACGCAACAAGTGAGTGGTGACGGTGTCCAGGTCGTCACTAAAGATAAAGATGGCAAGACTCATAGTCTTACTGTTGGTCCGAATGGGATTTCGTCAAGCGACGGCAACTACTTTTATGGAGGGAATTCATCACCAGACTTGTCTGAGGTTGATGATCCCTAAAGCAGGCGTCTTTTAAGAGCAAAGGGAAGAGTTAATTAAGAGTGATTATTGTTTGAAAGTCATGTGTTTATGTGTTGTGATAATAAGCTAGCCTGTTTCGTTCTGTTCTGTGTCTTCTGTGTGATGTGTGGAGGGCCGGATCAAAACAATCCGTTTGCAGATTTCTTATTTTTAGTTAATTACCACTTTCTTTGGTATATTATATGCATGTACCAACGTAACTCGATTTTAACTAAGTCTTTTGTTCTCTTGTCTTGAACCCTTATTCTCTGATTTCTTTATACATCTATATTGCATGGAACGGAAATGGGAGATTAGTGATGTTTCAACGGTCATTGATGCTATATGTGCCTAAACGGCTTGGAGAGATTTTTAAATGGGGAGGGCACCATAAGAAAATAAGGGGAGAATTGGTGAAGGTCAAATTTGAAGTACTCTAGACATCCACCACTTTACCGAGTGATTGGGATATATGAACCAAGAACTTTGAATGATGAAGGCCTTATTAAATGCCTCATTGTTGGGGTGTGAGGTATTGAAATGCACAGATATGGCTCTTGAAGAATTGTAGAAAAAGTTGCTGTGATCATGGCAATTAAAGATGGGTCGATGGAGAACTTATGAATCGGTGCTAGTAGGGCATTGAGTAAGTTAAACCACCTGTTCTTTGCTTGTGACTTCTGAAGAACAATTCTAAACTGGTTGAAAATCCTTTAGTATATATGCCTTGTGCGGTTACTGTAACAATGATGGACAATAAATGTATAAATTAGTGCATCTGGTAATCAGTTTTATACTTCTAGATGCGTAAAACATATTTGCTGCAAAACTAATGCATCTATTACTTTTAGATGCACAAATATCTAATGCCGCAAATTGATTTGGCTCTTAATACAAATGAAAATTCATGCATTTATGGATGCTCAATTGGCTATTGCTGCTACTTTTTGCCTATCTATTCATAACTTCTCTAAATTCAACTAAGCTTCTTAATTCACTTAATATTAGTGATTAGTATTAATGTGTTAAAAAGTTACCAAAGGATGATTTTTAGCTTTGAGCTTCAATAATATATATCAACGGAATGATCTAAAATTCTTTGTTAATCACAAAATGGGCCTAAGCATTTTGACTGAATACATTATTATATTCATAATAATTTTAGGTTAAGCGTGAATGATCATCTTGTGTAATATTCATCTGTCATATATATAATTTTATCTCATAGAGTAGTTTTGTAGATTAATTACTCCAGTATATATAATTAGACAATTAGGATATAACTCCTGATTTTGTTGAATCGGCCCCCAGTCAAAGATCATGCGACTTTTAATCAACTTATAATTAAGCAAGCACATCCATAGAACGTCATAAAAAATTTATTGAAGGCTAGCTAGAGATGGAAGGTACGTACGTAGGTCTAGAAAAGTTACATATATATATTGCAATCCAGCAAGAGCTTTTTCAATTCCGCAATTCAAATTTTATCATCTTATAACATTAATATTAGGTGCAGGCAGCACTCCAATAAACTTAATTTAATTAAGCCTTGTACTTCTCTCACACACACCTACAAACAGCTAGCTCTTGCCTTCACCACTCCCTGCATGGTCAGTTCTTGGCACCTGCCGCCTTCCCACCAGATGCCTACAACCCCACAAAATAAGAAATATAACATATCAGATTGTTCGGAAATATATAACTAACATCAGCAGATAATTATACGTATACCTTCTTCTTGGGCTCCCGCGGTTTGGACTCGGTTTTCTTAGGGGCCGCAGATTTGGACGACACCGGAGCCTTGGGAGCTCCGGTGCCAGGTTTGGCAGCCTCTTTCTTGGGCGCCTGCTGGCCCGGCATCTGAGGGGCAGTAGCAGCTGGTTTCTCAGCCTTCAGAGATGCCATTGATTTTATGTACGAGGAATTGAGCTAAAAAGCAGGCACAAGTGGTTATCAGTGTGTGTTCCGTTAACCCTGGCTTGGTGTAGTGAAGTGAGGAAGCGTGTGAATTTATAGAGCTGGTGAATTGTGGGAGAGGAATAAGTAAATTGCATCAATTTGGTGACGAGGCTGGAATAAAAACTTCAGGTGAAAGGAGATCAGATGCTTAATTTGCAATTGGACACTTTTTTGCATTATTTTGATGCTATTCCTCATTGATTTGAAGTTATGTGTCAGAAAGCATATATCTGAATCGGCAGGTGAGAAAATTCGATTTTTCAGTATCTAGAGCTTTAATTTTGCCTAGTTTGAAGCTTTATTTTGCTAATAAGAACCTGGGCTTTGGCTCAGTAGTAAAAGTTTTAACTTTACGTCTATATATCTCGGATTTTAAGGTATGGAGTTTGAACCTTTTCAGAAGTTTTCAATATAGTTGTACTTTTTTTTTTCAATATATTTGTACTAATTTTGAATGCGCGCAGAAAGAGAAAGAAAACAAATTTTTTGGTTAGTGCTCAAAATAATGCATGCATGATTTTGTTGCAAAGATTCACTTTAATTGGCACTAGTAGGAACTAGGAAGCTGTTATCTCAGGGTTTAATCCTGTGTGCTACGTAACTGATGAGAAGAGGCTTGATTCGATATATATATATATATATATTCTCTAAATCACGGGTTGTCTCGTAACTAATTTTCTAACTACCGGACAAGATTAAGGGGTGCTCTAGCCTCTAGTTAGTTGTTAGATGTCAGATTCTAAAATATTTTTAAAATGAGGTTCATATATAAGCTTAAATTACAATTTGTCCTCAAATTTGAATTAAGCAAAAATTAAACTTTAAACTATAACACAACTATCTGAAAAAAATGTATCTTTTGTAATCATTCTCTTGTGAATTTTTTAGTACAAAAAAAAACAAAAACATCCATCTAAATAAAATTTCTTTGAGTTAATTACTAATAGTATATGTACAAATGAATATTATATTGGGTAATTTTTAATTTTAATTTGAAGTAAGTTATTAAGTTTTATTGATTTAATTTTAAAATAAAGCACTTCTATAGTCACTAAATATATGTTTTGTATTTAACTTTAAATTGAATAGACCTTCAAAATTATTTAGAAACTTTAAAAATGAATTTTAAAAAAGAAATACTACTGTTACGTTTACATTTAAAACGTTAGATATTTAGTTTATTTTGTTAGAGTAAAATAATATAATTATAGAAGAGTTTATAATTTCATAGTACTAAAAACAAGTAGAGAATAACATATTTTTTTGACGTCATTGGCACTTATATTACGGATTACATAACTTGTTTGCAATTTTTAAGCCTAACTTGATTTGTGAAGTTCAATCACTACAAGTTGAGTCATAATTTAAGGGCTAACTAAACCAATTAATTAAACTACAAGAATTAAACTTAAAATTAGCCATAATTTTAAGAAAAGAAAGAAGAACATCATATATATATATATATATAGAACGAGTAACTCAAATTTGTGTCAATAATTTCTTTTTTGTGAAGATATTATGTATTTTCTTTTTTATTTCTAGATTTTTATTCAAAATAGTGTGATCCAATACAAAAATAAAGCAAGCTAATGGACATCACTTTTATACAAATAAGTCCACCTATGGTTGATGTGATAATTAAGAGCTAGCTCTTTATATATAGCTAATTGATTTTGAATTTTAATATAGTACTTAGATTTGAGTTCCTTTGCCAACCACTTCCTCCATCTCAAATTCTTTGCAACATTCATTATTCAGCAATTAATCTATGATTTTTTATTTTTAATATCTTATTGTATAAATGAAAAAACCTTTATATATAAATGATAAATAAAGACCTACAGTTTCTAAATATATATTTAAAAAAAAATTATATCAAACATTAATATGAACAAATTTAACTAAAATTATTCAAACAAATATCAAATATTTTAAAGAATATGAAATGGAGGAGTACCGATACAAATGGGAGCATGTGAAGTCTCATCTCTCACAAAAATGAAGAGAAAAAAAAAGTGTAATGGGTGGTTTTTTCGAACAAACAAATCTATGGACAATTGGTTTAAATTTAAAAATTTTAGGGATGTTTTTAGGCAAAAGGGGTAAATTTATGGAGAAAGTAATTTTACCACTGAACTTTTTTTTCGCAAATAAATTTACCATTAACATTTTCATTACAGACAATTTTGTCATCGACCATTAAATGGCAGGAATATTTTGTTTATTTATAGAATATTTCATGACATAACTCTTAAATTAGTTTTTGAAAGTTTTCTCCTTTAACCCCTAGCTAACAAACCTTTCATAACACAAAAGTGAATTAAAGCCCTGTGTTTGACCAAACACCTCCATTGTTGAGCCTTCTTGTTTTTTCACATTCTTCATTGTCTTTAAGTGACTCTTCACCGCCTTCTTTTCAATTTCTAATGGCTTCAGACTTACCAATGACTATTCACATTAGTAATTACCAATGGTTTAAGCTATTGCAAAGTTACCAATGGCTTGACCATTGGTAAAGTTGTTGGTAATCTTTACCAACGGTCTGACCATTGATAAATTGCCCGTTGAAAAATCGGCAAATTTTAGTAGTAGGTTGGATTGGTTTTGGCCCAAATCTCCATTCTCATGTCTATCTCGGTAAGCATGGGGCAATTGAGGGAGGGGTGAGCGAGGTTGAAGGCAGGATAAGAAGGTCATGGTGATCGGGCAATATTTAGGCATCAGCAAGGCAAGGCGAATGACAGTGGTGTGAAGACAGAGCAAGGTGAGGGTGAGGCGAGGGATGTGGCAAAAAGGTGGGGTGAGGCGATGGAGGGCAAAAGAGAGGCTAGCGACAACAGCACAAGGGAGAGGTGAGGTGAGAGAAGCCAGTGCAAAGTCAAAGCAAAGGTAGGGTGAGGAGGAGCGGGGCTAGGTCTAGACTCATGAGCAAAAGCACTAGGGCGACGAGGACAAAGCACGAAAGTAGAAGATAAGGTGAATGAAGAATGAGGGAGACAAGTGGGTAACGAGGTTACTATTTACTAGGTATAGGTTAGTGAGTTAAAAATTTGTTAGGGTTAAGGAACTAGGTTAGGCTGGGATTTTTTATAGGTAGGAAGTTAGTTTAAGGGTTGGGCTGAGATGGGTTGGGTTAATGATTGAATGAGTTGGTGGCTTAAAGATGGGCTTAGTTAGATATTTCAAGTCATTCGAGTTGAGTCAGGTTAGACTTGAACCAACCAAATTTTACCTTTTTTATATCGAGTCAAGTTCGAGTCAACCAAAAAAGGCCCATTTCCTCCTTTTTGGCCCAACCCTTGCCCGATATTTCAGGTTAAGTATTAGGTAACCGCATATGCTTACACCCAAGGCAGCATGACTCTCCACTCTTAATAAGCTTAAACTCAGGCAAATATCAAATTCATTGACATGGTCAGTGATCACAACAAGAGAACCAATGACATCTATACACACGTGAACTGATGTGCATGTGTTGCCTATTATAGTAAAAATAAGATGAATATATTAGTAAGGACAAATGTGCATCAATATAATCTTGTGATCTTAGACGTCAATGGAGAATATTCTCTCCCCACTCAATAGCATGTAATTAAAATTAGATCAAGGGAAAAAAAATCATTTTTAGGAGTTTAGCTCCAAAAAATTACTTCATCTGCCTAGGAATAATTGCTCCATTTACAATTGCATGCAAATTAAGAAATGCCCACCAATTTTACCCTTTTGCCCTTTAATCAATTCTTTTCTCCTTTGTCTCTCATTTGTTCGTTCTCAATTTGCCTCGTTCCATCAATCACCTCGTTCATTGTCCATCTATCCTTCTTCTCTAATGTCCCTCATTTATTCGTTCCCTTCTCCTCTTCTCCATCATTTCCCTTCTCCTTAATCCTACTAATCACTTCATTTGTGATCTCTCCCCTTTCATCCTTAATTTGCCTCCAGCTTCAATTTGCATCGGTCTTTCCTTCTTTGTCCTCGATTCACACCGACCTCTCCCTTTAGCCTTGATTGCATCAGCCTCTCCCCATCTGGCCTCGATTCATGTCGGGCTTCGTTCTCATCTCGTAGCTAATTGCCTCCATCCTGCCACTCCTTGCCTTCGCCCGTTGCTCCTCATTTCCGCCTGCTATTCCTCGCTTCCGTGAATTGAGATGTGAAGCACTGTCAAAGGGTTGGCATGTTTGTCCAATTTGATTTTGGGGAGATGGAAATAAAGGCATAATTGTCTTTTGGATGAATAAAAATTATTTTAAAAAATGGTGCAAAGTTTTGGGACTACCCAACAAGGAAAATAGTGCAAAAGATATAGGATGAATGGAGTATAATGTAGTGCAATTTTTTCAAATTAAAATTTTAGAGATAACGTCTGTCATGTTTCTGTCGGTGTTTGAATTAAAATTATATTTTCTTTTAAAATTCAAAAACTCATAGATGAAATGGCACAAAATTAATTCTCAAATTTTGGTTTTTGCAACTCCTCAACATTAATGACTAACGGGGGAGCCAATATAGGGGGCTTAGGGTTCCTAGCCCATTGTGATTCAAACATAATGCGTCAATGTTAGCAAAAAATTTAAGTTATGTACGTTTGTTTTTAATGGAGTGATTTTTCAATTTTTGTGGTTCACAATGAATGTTATTGCACCAACAATTTAACTATGATATTTATTTATTTATCTCCTCTATCACGTCAACTTCAGGAGCTTTGTTATCATCCCAACTCAATATTTAGGCAAAGGTAGTTTGACGCTTTAGTGAGTTATTTTGCTCGTCAATAAACTTGGAAGCTCTCTCTGATTTTGATGCGATCCTAGCTTGAGTTTTTCCCAGTATGAATGAGTCTTTGTTGCATCCTTTTCATAAGGAAGAAGTTGCTACATTGTTGTTTGCTATGTACCCCACAAAGTCCCCTAGGCCAGAAGGTTTTCCAAAAGTATTGGCATTTATTGAATAACTATGTTTCTCAATATATTGTGGCATTCTAAATTCAGGGCAAGTACCTTAATATTTAAATTATACATATATTGCTCTAATCCCAAACTTGCAACATCCTCGGTCTCTTTTGAATTTTCAACCAATTAGCTTGTGCAATGTCTTAAACAAGATAATTGCCAATGTATTGGTCAATTGATTGAAGCCTTTTCTGAACTCCATTATTTCTCCAAATTAGAGTGCTTTTGTCCCGGGATAGTTATTTATTGATAATGCATTGGTCGCACTCGAAACTTGCTTTCTTTGAATAATATACAGGGGTCAGGACAGGGTGCAATGGCATTCAAGCTTGATATGTCTAAAGCTTATAATCATGTGGAGTAGCATTTCTGTGCCATGCTATGTCACTCCTGGGTTCCATGCTAGATGGATTGATCTTGTCCTGAGCTGTGCCACCTTGGCCTCATTTTTAGTGTTAATTAATTGTGCCCTCTCCTAGAGGTTTATCCTGACTTGTAGTATTCGACAAGGCTGTCTTTTATCGTCTTACTTTTTCTGTTTTGTATGGAACGTCTTTTGTGGTTAATTCAACAAGTGGAGTGTCGTGGTGATTTGCATCGTGTGACAATAAGCTGGCTAAGTCCTCAAGTTTTACATTTACTTTTTGCTGACAATAATTTGCTTTTTGTCCAATTGTCGATAGAGGAGGTTCAGATGATTCTTTATATACTTAAGACTTATCAGGCTTAACTTCTAATCAATACTTAGGTTTTCCTTGGCTTCTTAGTCAAAAGAAAATCCAACAATATGATGACTTGATTGAACAAGTAACCAAAAAATTGTCGACTTGGAAGGCTTCTATCTTGTCCCTAATAGCTTGTCTAGTGGTCATTAAATCAGTTAGGTGATGCCAAATCACCTCATGAGCACTTTACTCTTGCCTACTCAAGTATGTGATAAGTTGTGCCAAGTAGTAATACGTTTTTCTGGTCTTCCTGACATGAACATCATCCATCTCCATGCTATGTTTAGGATTAATTATGTGCCTTAAAGGAAGGCGTTAGTTTGGGTCTTCTTGATTTTAAGGCTTTTAACCATGCCTATCTTGCTAAACAGGGCTGGCTTCTTATGCATAATCAAGATTCACTCCATTTCAAAGTGTTTCATGTGGAAGTATTTTCCGACATCGAGTTTTCTACAAGTAAAGGAAGAACCATGTGCCTTTATTTCCCCTTTCTGGAATGGTCTGATGGCAGGAAAAAAGTACTCCTAGGAGGTGGGATTTGGTGAGTAGGCCACGGAACATCTATCAACGTATGGTTGGAGAATTGGCTCCCTTTTGGCCAATCTCCATACCCTATTACTGCTCCTTTGTCAGGCTTTAAAGAGATGTTAGTTTCTTAGTTGAATGCGAATGATGGAAAATCATGGGGGGCTCTTATGATAGAAGCTTTTTTTCATTTAGTTGATGCTTATAGTATTCTTCAAATCCTTCTTTCCAACTCATCCTATTCAAATGTATTTACCTAGGGAACGATGGCTTCTGGACAATTCTTAGTTAAGACTATGTGGCATATTGTGTTTGCTTTGTTGAAAAAGTGTCCTCCATGGGAAGGCGAGCAAGAGTAGCGCCATCCGGCCTCCCTCCTCAACCACAGCTCTTTTGGTGGCAAGCTATCGCAAACACCCTACCCACACGAGATAATCTACAGCTCCGAGGTATAAATTTTCCTTCATCTTTTCCAGTTTATGGCATGGATGATTAGTCGATGTCGCATCTTCTACTTACTTGTCATTCACGGTAAAGATGTGAGATTTTTTAAATATTCAAACCCCATATGCTGCAAATTTATTAGTCTTCCATTAGTTCTCTATGAATGTGTCTCAATGGGGTGCCATTTTCGTGGTCTTGGGGTGGTTCCTCTTGTGAAATCGAAATAAGGTTGTCCAAAAGCACCTATGTTACACCTTAGGTCAGCTTGTGGAGGGCATTAGGGCTTGGACATCATGTTGAGAAGCATTGGCTCCTTTACTAGCTACGTCTCCCACGCCTCCTTTACCTAATCATCAGATTCCCCCTTTCCTAACCACATCAAAATTAATGTGGATGCAACAACATTTTCACCCCTTTACCAGAACTCAATTGGTGTTGTACTTCAAGACTTGACGGCATTTCCCATTCATATCTTCTCATGTTCTTTCCCATAATTGGGTAATCAACCAGCATAGCTAGAAGCTCTAGCTATTTTATACAGTTTGTGTGAGCCCAAAATGAGGGATTTTCAACGAGTCAATATCGAGTCTGATGTTATTGTCATCGTCAATGAGCTACAAGAATCGAGAGGACCCTCGCTACACTCTTTTGGTGTAATGATGGATAATATTATGAAATTAGATAGTCCTCTTCAGTTTTGGTCCTTTGTTTTTATTCTAATTCTTTAAACACTGTTGTAGACTCTGTCACCCAAATATGGCTTTTAGTTATTGGTGATCTTTGCTGGCTTTGTCCATACCCTTGTGGTTGGACTCTGTTTTTTAAGATTAATTGAATGATTCATCTTTACCTCAAAAAAATCTTACATCTTAATTATAATTTGGCCCCTAAGGAAAAATTCTGCAGCTTGACTCCCTCAAATAAAAATTTTGACTCTGCCCCTGCCAATGACTAGATAGGAAGAGAAAAAATATTTGTCAATAATTGTGACCTAGGATGAAAGAAATTAAAATTAGTAAATCAATATTCTCCATTTGATGAGATTAGTAAAGCTCAAATTTTATATCCATCCTTTTTATTTCGTAACTGAAGGATCTACTTGTAAGATTAAGGTGTGAACATAGGGCTCCGCATAAGGTTAGCTAATTTAATACCAAAATGGACCCTAAACTAATAAATGTTGCAAAGTCCCTCAATTATCTTAGTTATTATATTATAGACCTATGTCTAATTTGACATACTAATCTAGCCTTAATTCCCTATATATAACCCATAACTCAGTAAATAAATTTATTAATTTGCCACTGAACCAAAACTCACTTTCACCCTTGAAAACCTATCTCTGTCACCATTTCTGCCGCCGCTGGCGCACCACCTCCTCCTCCGACGAACTGTCACCGCCTCCAGATATCGCAATTGCTTGCCTCCAGATCTTATCGTCACTTGCCGAATCTCGTCATCACTCACAGGATCTCATTGTGACTTGTCGGATCTCATCGTCACTCACCGGATCTCATTGTGACTTGTCGGATCTTGTGTCACTTGTCAGATCTTGTTGTCACTTACCGGATCTTGTTGTGACTTGCCGGATCTCGTCATCACTAGCCGAATCACATCATCACTCACCAGATCACATCGATCACCTCCAGATCTTGGCGTTCTCACTTGCCGGATCGCGCCGATTGTTGCCTCCAAGTCGCGTCCTTGTTGCTTCCGAACAACAAAAGTGTCTGCAATAAAATGTAAATATGTCTAATATAGTATGTGGAAGTGTCTACAAAGTAATATAAAATAAATTATTATAATGTGAAATTAAAAGTGTCTAAAGCTATAAGAATAAGTGTCTGATTGAATATTGAAAAATGTCCAAATAAATATGTAAAAGTGTTTGAACAAAAAATGAAAGAATTATGTGAACAATTTGTTATCTTTAAAATATAATTAAAAAAGTGTCTGAATCAATAAGAAATAATATCTGATTGAATATTAAAAAATGTCTAAAGAAATACGTAAAAATGTCTAATTAAATAACTTGTAAACAATTTGTTATTTTCAAAAAATAACTGTTCAAAATAATTTTGAAAAAATGTCTCACTAAATATGTAAAAATGTTCAAATAATAATGAAAAAGTGTCTAACTATTTAGATAAGTGTTTAAATAAAGGTATATGATCCAATGAATAAAAAAATATCTAAATAAAAATTTAGAAATGTCTAAAGTACAATATAAAAGTGTTTGGACAATAGCAAAAAAAAAGTTTTTCTTTTTGAAAAACAAATCACTCTTTGCAAATCGTCTACCTTTTCTCCCCCCCCCCCCCCCCCCCCCCCCCCCCGCAACCATCGCCTCCACAGCGGCCCTTCCTCCACTTGCGTTCACCTCGCCTGTCCATCTCCTAGGCCTTGCTTTGGATCACCTCAGATTGCGTGGCCTGGTCTTAGAACACGCCGTCTCTCCTCCAATTGCACCGCCTCACCTCGGATCACGCAACCTTGTCTTGGATCATGTTGTTTCTCCTCCGATCGCACCATCTCACCCGTCCGCCACCTCAACCTCGTCGTTGGATCGGGACGAGATTGGTTCACGATGGAGATCGATGCGCCTCCAAATTTGTGCGTGATGAAGATTGGCGCACAATGGAAATCGAAGTCCGCCGGGAGAGAGAGATAGAGAAGCTACGGCAGGAGGGAAGGAGGGAGAGAAACTACTTGAGGAAGGGAAATTAGGGTACAGGTGAAAATGTAAAATCTATATTATGTCTAATTAAATATATGTGTATTATATCCATTGTACAATTATCCATCGTCACACAAAGCAGTAGTCCTTTCATTTCCTTTCCTCGCTTAGACGTCCAACTGACTTCATCTGAAAATACCCAAAACGGAGTTCGATCGTCTAACGGGCTGAAGAGAGAAAAGTCGATGGCTGATGGAAGTTCATGTAAAAATATATACCGACGGCGTGATCGGAAACCGAATACGTGAGTCTCCAACTTCAAGCCAGCCGCCTATTTTTCACAGTTAATGATGTAATTGACAAATTAATACAAATAGAGAGCATCATATTTATGCCCAAACTACTCACCAGCCATTCACCATTCGTACCAACCAAAAGTTGTCAAGCTCAAACAGCGTCATACATATAGGTTCTAGCAATAGACTCAGCTTAGCTTAGCCTTAACCCGTACTACATACATAGTTGATGGGCTTGAACTACAACTTTACCTAAATTCAAGATACCAGTACTAATAGTATCGCTAAGAAACAGGTACAGGGAACACATATAATATAGATGCTATGGAATGGATGGCCAAACGAGTTTGAACCTAACCAGTGTTTCTCATTCCAGCAGCAATGCCGTTTATGGTGATCAGCAAAGCATCCCTCAATTCGTTGTTATCATCGTCACGTCTCAGCCTCTTAAGAATCTCCACCTGCAATAAGTTCATGGGGTTGAGATACGGGAGCCTGCTCTCGATCAGCCTTCTCAAGATCCTGTTGTTCTCCGATAACTTTTCGTGTCCACTCACAACCAGCACATACTTCTCAGTCATCGTAAGTTCTTTCCTCAGTTCATCACCGAGCTTCTGCCTGCTTGGGGACACCAGCACTTCATCGTAGTGCTTCACAATTGTTGTATCTGCTTTCCCCAAAACCATCTCTATGAGATCTATGATTGACTGGAAAAAGGGCCATTCTTGGTACATTGCTTTCAGATCTTCTGCGTTTCCTTTGTCACAGACACCCTTTAGCCCTGCCCCAACACCAAGCCAGGCTGGAAGGACAAATCTAGTCTGAGTCCACGCAAATATCCAAGGAATAGCACGAAGATGACCGATCCCCGTTGTGCTCTTCCGTCTTGTGGGGCGGCTTCCTATATTAAGATGCCCAAGTTCGGCCTGAGGTGTAGCCTCTTGGAAATATGCAAGGAATTCTGAATTCTCATAAACAACACTTCGGTAATTCTGGCTACTAATTCTTGAGATGTCCTCCATGAGATTACGCCATTTTTCTTCTCGAGGTGGTTGAGGGGGGCATAGGGTGGCAAGGAGTACAGCAGTGGTGTATATTTCTAGCTGTCTAATGGCTATTTGTGGCAGTCCAAACTTTGCCTGCACCATTTCTCCTTGCTCCGTTGAACGGAGTGTACCCTGATCAGTTAAGTTAGATCACCAGCATTAATTGATTGTCACCAAGTGAACTGAAAGAAACTTTGGGTATTTCTGAATATGCCGCAAAAACAGATTTCTTTATAGAATAGCCAGCAATGAATCAGATCCCTATGAAAGTAACCACAAGGATTGATGCAAGTAAAAGGTAGAACACTGGTGTCTGACTGCTGACATATTAGCAAACACATGGAGGTGACAGGTTAAGGTTTAATTCATGAGCCATAACATTTCTAAGTTAACAGTGTCTCACCTGAAATATATATCTGATCCATAAAAACACGAGATTTAAAAATAATTGAACTTGAAGCAGGGAAGAGAATAAACAGCTAGAAACCCAACATGTTCATGTTTTCGAACAAATAGAACTTAAGCATAAAAGGTTTCCATTTATCAGGAACGGAGGAGTATCTGCGCAAGATGCCCCAATTATCATGTTCTCTAAATAATGGAGATGACAGAACAAAAAGTTTCTGAAATAGTTCAAATTTTCCAACAAATTAATTAATTGAAACTAACCATGACAGAGCCAGGTGGTTGTGACTGAATAGCAAGATAAGTTGGGCCACCACCACGACCAATACTTCCTCCACGGCCATGGAATAAAGTAACTTTAATACCAAACTCCTTGCAAGCCGCCACAACATCCTCTTGAGCCTTGTAAAGCTCCCAGGCTGCAGCAAAGCGCCCGGCATCTTTACCGGAGTCAGAATAGCCAACCATCACCTGTTTAGAATGACAGCTCAGAATCAGCCATCAGTTAATCAATAAAGCAAGCTTGATACCAGACTAGTACGAGTGTGAATCTAGTGTCTCAGTTCCTCGTAGTTGAGGATGTGATTCTATTTATTTGTTTGTGATGCATTTCTATTTTTTATCCTAGTACGGATATTGCTACATAAACAACAATACCTCTTGCTGTCCATTGTGATTGTTTATGACATGCTCCCTGTACCAATCGATTGATAATAATTTTCTGATCACAGAACCAGCTTCTCTGAGATCCTTCACCGTCTCAAAAAGTGGAACCACCCGTAGACTACTCCAAAGATGAACATAATTTGATGAGGACATGTCTTACCTTAAGTTCACATGTGAACTATGAAAAATTAAATAACATATACCATACAAAGTTATGCTACAAAGCTAATTGACAACTTGCAACCATTCCATGGCCTTCCAGTGTAGAAAATACCCTTAGGCCAACAGCAGCCATGAACTGAGAAAGAGGATTAGTCTGGCTCACTGGGTTAGGACACCTAGTGGTGGAGCAAAGAAAAGAGAGACAGAGAGAGAGAGACAGAGGGAGGGATTGTGCTGGGCATGGTTCATCTGCTTAAAGATGAGGCTTAAGCTGCCTTGGCCAATATTACTTGTAATAAAAGAGACAACAGACTGGAGTAGGAAAAACAAAACCATTAACAATGATCTAATCATGTGAACTCAGGTAGCCAACAATATGAACTATGCTGAAAGCATGGACCATTGTAAATAAAAAAAGGAACAACCAGAAACAGATTGAACGAACCCTGTGCATAGTAGTAAATATCAAGTTAATGCTGTATAACATTACCCACTGCATAAATATTGAAGCTGTCCCTAGAATAATTTTAAAACACACATAATGCTCATTCTAGAAGACATGCCTAAACAAAGAAACCTGTAAGAATGATTTGCATGTAACTGGCTGCCTATTCCCATCATTGTTTGCAAGACATCAAACAATCAAATCTAAGAACCCATTATTCTTTCCTTTTAATGTAAAGTGAGCCATTTGGATATGTAAACATACGTTCCACCAGGACATGGTCTTCCTAACTCGCCACTCACAGCAAGTCGAGCATCTTTCTGGAGAAGTTCTACAGCAAGGACATCACTCGCCTGCCAAATACAAAGAAATGGTTTCATTATTCCACATCCTAGCAAGACACACAGGTAGGAGCTCCAATTACAAAATTATCACCATTGAAAAGACTATAGTCATACATTTGATGCCATAGAAATGACATAAGCTCCAAGAGAATCACTTCCTAACTCAGCAGCAACACGGAAGGTATCCAGAACTTCTTTGACATCAGAATTAACCTGTAAAACAAACATCAACAGCTGTGTAATCATGAAAAAATGAAGAGAAAAATCAAAGAAACTTCTAGACAACAGCTTCTTCTAATTAATTGTGTACTTTTTAATAATCTGCAATTTCTGAGAACATAGGCTAAGTTGGTATCTACACTTGCATGTATATGTAATGTTTTGATAAGTTGTGACAATTTAAGTATTATTGAACGCTTTACCTCTATGCTAGGAGGAACAAGGGGTCGTTTCCCCTTTAGTTCTCGAGTCAAGAACTCAAGTTTTTTGTTTTCATCCCACTCACTATATGTACCCATGTCCAAATATGTGGTAATTGCATCCAATGCCTCTGCATGTCTTCCAGATTCCTGATACTTCCAAAGTTAAACAAAAGCAGAAGACCAGTTTGTGATGAGGATACAAGTCAAACAAATAATAACCTGACGCAAGTCAAGCTTCATTAACACCATTCCAAAAGTAGCAACCCTGCGGATCAAATCAGCAAGCCTGCCATCAGCCAGGACTCCAGCACCACATGATTGCTGCAACAATTGACATAAGATCTCATCCATTTCATGCAAACAACATATTTCTTCTGAAGTGGCTGGAATATTTGCCGTAAGAGAACATTACCAGAGACTCGTAACATAGAAGCAGTGGATCCAGGAGTTGATCAGTAGTCTCATAATAATCACATGGATCATATTCACAAGGAAGATCCTCAAGAAGAAGTTCAAGGCGTCTTCTTGTTTTCATAAGCTGGAATCATAGATTATGCAATTTGATCACAAGTGTGTGAGAAGATGATTCCAAGACTGAAGATATATTTTGGTGTCTTTGAAATACAAATGCCAATCAGGCATGATACAGAAACCCCACCAGCAGATGTTACAGCAACAGAGAAGACCTATGCATATGAAAATTAAAGACTGAAACATGCTTTCAACAAACCTTTCAACACAATTCTCCAATTCAAACATGCTCATGTTCAACATTTAATAACGTCAACCCGTTTAGCCATTCAATAGCATGATCCCACCAAATGGCTTCTTCAGAATTTTCAAAGGGATAACTACAGTATTCTGATTTCCAAGCGAAAGTATCAAGATTACCCCCAATACACATGGTGAGAAACACATATTAGGCACCTTGAACCTAATTTAAAGTGTCAGATCAGCCAGGTCATAATATAAATGAAAATAATTCATTAATTTATTAATCAGTTATAAATTACTTAATTAGGTTTTATGGTTAGAGTTGATTAAATCAAATTAAAAACCAGCTGAATATGCACTATGAAAAAAAATGGAATTCCTTGAAGTCACTTATATGTAAAACCAATATCAGATATATGCCCAGGGAGTATCAATTAATATTGACAAACTTAAATCTCTTCAACTCTGGATTATAGAGCCAGAATGCTATGAAATTATCAAAATAACGCATTAAAGTTTCAGCAAAAGAAGTTTATTTTTGACAAGAAGACCATCTTGTTAGACAGGTAAAAGACCTAATAGGGGCTCCTGAAAAAAATACAGTGAATTTTGCATGTTTTAACCTGCTTCACGAATGTGTTCTCCTTTAATCTACTCTCTACACAGTTTTTACCTTCTTGTACAGTATAGCTTCGCCTATATGATATACAGAAAATTAAAGAAAATCATTTCTTTCAGCTTAATGTGCACATCAGGGAATAATTAGATAAAGACAGAGCATATAAACAGTTTTGCAAAGATGGCACTGTAAAGCCTAAAACATCAAACTTCCATATTCAGATATCAAGTGAAGTTCAATAACAAATTATGCATCATTAATCATAAAACTGCCCACAAGCTTGTGCAAGCATTGTTTGACAATAGCACTTTTTGCATTCATTGCGCCTGGGGATAGGTGAGGGCAATCAGAGTTGTGGATGCTTTAAAAAGCTAGGCAATTTAACTAATATTGAGCACAGATTTTGTATCTGGCACATTAAAATAGAAGGAACCAAAGAAAATGTTTGAATTTTACGCAATGTCCAATCCTTAATAGAAAGAAAAACAGCAAAGCAAATTAATTCTTCTAATTCACCCTTGAACAATTGCATTTGCACATTGAACCTGTGACCCGTAATTACTGTCCCCAAGACAAAGACCTAGCAAATAATTTACATCACAATAAAATAGCTCATTGAGTTTCCACGTTGCCTGTATAAATATACAAATTAAGTCAGTGATAAGGAATACCTTTTCTTTTACATCACCCAGAACAATTCGATAGGGAGCAATCCCAGGACGTTGAGATGAACTAGGCTCCAGAAGTTTATGGAAGCTGGACCGCCCAATTTGAGATTCTGCAAAGAGTTTCCTTTGAGCTACAAGCTGAGCAGAGCTGAATGAAGCAACCCGTGGTGAACCACTAGAATTAGCAGTGTTTCCACTTGTTTTATTATTGGACTGTTTATTATCGTGTTCCTGAAATGAACTACCTGAGTCAGAAGATGGCAACCCTGAGCAGCGAAGGTACTAAAAGAATGTGTTAATAACAATATTAACAATCTAAATGGAAAAAGACCTGGCGATTTAATGGTCTGTAATCTGTACCAGGGACATCCAGTTTCGGATAGTTAGATGCACCATCACTACAATCTACAAGAGACAGCAGTGTGATTATCATCCAAGATGGTTTCAGTACTGAACAAGAGAAAATTCCCTAAATAACAAAATCAGATGGAGAAACTGAGGGAGGGATACTATACTGATGGACTTAAGGAAGAATTTATCCTAATAGCACATCTTTTGGTACATTTCTGCCATTTCAATATGCTAAACAGGAGGTGAAGTTCTCCCGATCATGTGTAAGTTCCAACTGTATAGAAAGTATTTGAATCAAGGACCACCAAATTCATTTACAAATATCCCAACTGCATAACCATTTTAAATAGCATACCCCCTCCAGTCTGTAATATGTCGCTCTTGCCTCTTTCATAGAAACTATGGATGTTGTGCCACAGAAACATATTAGGTATGTTTCTCCAAGGTTATCCTTTACCAAATAGCATAATTACAACAAAGAACATTCCTTACAACAAAGACATAATGAGAAGGGTATAGAAATATGAAAAAAGTGAAGAACTTTTCTGGGACACAATAAAAAAAAATTGAAAAAGTGACATGTAACATGGGATGGATGGAGTACACAATATTCAATGAAAATTGAATGATCAACCATGTAGCGTATAAAAAATCAGAATAAAGGAATAAGAAGTTTCATTCCAAAGGGTCTTAGAATGCCAATAATGTCTCACGGCACTCCTTTCAAACTTCAAAAGTTTCGAAAAAGAACAAGACTTTAACTACCTAATATGACCCTAATAGAAAGTTGTCCAAGCATCTTCCAAACCATTTCCTTTTAGCTTTTTAGCAAAACCTTGCTATTTGAAATGGACACTATGCTGGAGCAACTCGTGCATCCACATTGAAAGCCTAATATTGCAAACCCAAGCTTTTAAAACTGTTTATTAGTAAAATTTGTAGTTGTCACTACACTAGCTCTGACAAATAAATATTCCATGCTCACACATTTTCCTAGTTAGCAAAACATACTAGACTGTGAGATTGGATGCTTGAATATTTACCCAAAGAACTTTAAATGACACTCCCTTCATCCCAGTTTTATTGAGCCCCTTTAAATGCATAAAGTTTAACTGTTTCAAAAACATCTATTTGTCTTTTACCACTTTGTCCTCAGTGGCCCATTGGAGAAAGCTTTTACATGAAATTCAAGAGAGGTAAGGATACTTTTAGAAAGAAATTACCATTGTAAGTAGTCATTTATTTTGGAACACAACCCAAAAAGAATGTGGTTGAAAAACAAAGCTATTGACTGTAGGAATAAAATTATGTGCTACCAAAATTAAAATAACCAAAGCCATTCTTCTTACCAGTGCAAGCAGGTAAATCTGCTTGAGCTGGAAGCTGGGTAGGCAGGTGTGGACACTGCAAGCTATGGAACTTCATTTGAGCACGGTTTGAAGATTGACCCCAACCATCATGCTGCTCATCCAATGGATTTTCTGAAGCAAGTTTTGACGTTTATCAAATTCAGATTGCAGTGATTAGTACCAGATTGGAAAAAACAGAACTTGTTGAGGTAGTTTAACATCCACGTTCTATCGAATTGAAATGAGACAACCATGATGAGCTTTCACAAACAAGTTTACCTACGAGATCTGATAACAACTAGGGGACATTAGTCTTTTTCTGTTCTCTTGCTGACATACTGATCTGAGTACCACTTGCAATTTGTGGTTTACTGACTCATATCAGAATATTTATTATACAATGGAAAAATGCAATCACGCTATAAATCTCAGAAGTTTCCATTCTCACGCATTTCTGCATGATTATCTATGAGAACCGAAGCTTGGTCTGGTAATTCCAGATTACTTGTACTTCTAAGGAAGATGGCTCTACTTCCCCTCCAACCTTAAAGGAGCAAACAGACAATTTTATTCTCTTCACAAAGAAGAAAATGTATCAAAGATAATGGGAGATTATTTCATATAACTTGTTATTGTCATCATTATCATTACCACTATTACCCTTACTACTTTTGTATAAGAATTTTGACTACTACTATACCTACTAGACACTCGAAGTATTCAATACATTCAACGACAATCTCCATTCAAAAGTTACCAAACCACTATCAAATTTAAGTTTACCGCTATTTTTATCTCACTGCAACTCCAAACTAAGCCTTACTTTGCCTTCCTCTCAAAGGAAAGAACATCATTGTCCAAGAACAAATGCTTTTACACATTTCAGGTACTAGGGGGCATAAATAGAAGTTTGCAGGATTAGAAAAAATCATTTCCAAGCATTTTAGTGTCACTGATTTGTTCAGATGAGAATATAAGTCTGGAGTCCGAAATATCATCAGAATCAAGCGACACCTTCAACAATAGTATATAGCAAAATCATTTTCAGAGAACATAATAGCCACCTTCATCAGACCTCATTCATATCTCAGCGCATTGACCAAAGAATGACAGATCAATCAAAACGTATATGACATGAATTACAAGTTTATCCGTTCCAGTAAGGATAAAAAACAAAATAAGCTCTCCAAGCAAGTAACTAAAATTCTCATCTGAAGCGATGAAGCAACTGATATCAATAGGTTTTCTATTTGCAAATTCTAGATCACAATATTGTGACAATAATGCAACATCAATAGTAGCAAGAAGCCAAGTGATAATTACATATTAAAGCAATAATGCAAACTTTACCATTTGTAGTCTTTGGCTGAGATGATTATTTTGACAAACTAACAAGAAAACAGTTTGTGACAGATGAATGAATGGCATATTGTGGCTTAGTGATTCATAAGAAAAGTTGTTTAATCATACGTATTTTAGTGGCTAGTCAGCATAGGATGAGGTTGGATAAAAAATATAAACATATGATTCAGTGCCTTGAAATATGGAGATGCTGACAATGCTGTGCTTCTAACCTTTTTCTAAAATTTCATGAGCCAGTCTGGAGAGCTGGTCACTGCATCGATTCATGGATAATTCAAATCGAAGGCTATCAACCTCTCTGATGTAAAGATCAATGGTCATCCACCTAGATAAAAGAGAGACATCTCTTGTGACCTGGAACCAGGAAAAAACAAATCAAATTGATAACAGCATAGTACATAGTGGGATACACAGTGCATGGCCAACTGTAAGGATCAGACCAAGGAGCATGATTGGGATAGCCAGCTAAGGAGATAAGGTGAGAAAGAAAAAGTTAAAGAGCTCTGATACGCACACCTTTTTGTGATCATTCATATCATCATTGAAATGAATATTACAGAAGATTGAGTTCAGAGACTCCATATAATTATACCATGACTCACACTAGACACAAATGGTCAAGGGTGTTAAATATTCATAGCTAACTGAAAGCCATCTGTTATTTTTCTCATTCTAAGCGACATTTTTAGTAACAGAATGAAAGGTTTATGCAGAAAACACGCATATGCATGTATGACTAACGCACAAAGGAAACTGCAGAAAGGAGCAACCAGAGCTTTAGAATAACAGCACTCAGTAAGCACAGACATCCCTTGTACACAGGGGAATCATCAATCCTCCTGCAAAAGAACACACACATATACCATCTGCCTGTGGTAGTTATTTCTGAGACTATTTTACGTTACTAAACACCTGGTGATCATGTGGCCAGCTATGACGGGTAACTGAAAGTCAAAAGTGTACGCTGCAATGGAGTGTTTGTCATATTGATAACTCTCTTTATGCATGATTGCTAAGGGTCAGTAAGGGGAAGGCAATAAAGGTGAGTGCCTGGGGCATGCTACAAATGCGGTGAGAATCTGCAATATCTGGGCAGACAGATGATGAAGTTTTTAATTCAAAAAATCAAAGACCCACACCAATTGCTCAGAATATGCAGCACAGTGTGGAGGTTAGAGATAAGGATGACCTGATTATCGTTTACTGCTAACATAGCGTACATTAAATCTGTGGTGGACACTTCTTAGCTATGTTATATAGCTGGACTGTCTTACGTTGAATTTGACATTGACTTACCAGGTTTCCCCCCTTTTGTGCAGTAGTGGGGTCTTGTTTCTAGGAAATGTAGATGTCACTAGGCTCATTTCCAAATGAAATGCAAGATTTATTGCATAGTAAATAAATAAATGAAAAACAAAAAGAGATACCTAAAGTCTGACTGATGCAACCACAAAAGCATGAAAGACAAACTAACTTGTACACAAATTAGGGTTTGGGATAAAATTATAAAGCCTTGATAAAAGGAAAAATCTCTTAATTTTATTGATAGAACTATCAATAATCTATTTTTGGGGTCGCACAAGAAGCCTTTGTATCGGGGCATTAGTCAATGGACTACTATTAGCATTAGGAGTAAAAACTTCTCTCCTCTTTTGTCTTTGCAAAGCTAAATCTAAAAGAAATAATAGGTTCCCAATCAGCTGCCTTGAGTTGGACCAAAAAATAATTCCTATAAGAATAGGAATACTAACTTACTCAACTAATTAAAAGTGCCAATCCTGGTAGATTCTGGCTAAGAAACCATATTCAAGCCAACATTAGAAGCTATAGTTAACATTAAGATTATATTTTTTATCTTTTTATTTTCAGTAAGAAGTTACTTTCATTACAAACCAAGACTATGATACAAATTATCCCTTGGCAAACCAAGGGGCAAAGAAACAAATAGAAAAAAGTGCACAAATCGAAACAAAGACCACATAATCAATCTCCATCAACAAGACTCCTCATAATATATATTAAGACTTGATTTACCTAATAAAACCCTAAATTAAGTCCCAAACTAAGGAAAGAATATACCTCTATAAATAATTACAACAATTAGAACAAAATACAAAAGTGTGAATTTTCTGGGAATTAACACTCACTTTTGATGTGACATTTGGGTTTCCATCTCTGTCACCCCCCATCCAAGAACCAAATCTTATCGGAGTGCATGTTAGTGGAAGTGGCTTTCCTGTATGCTGCAACAAAAGGACACATTGTACTTGGAGGAACATCTATGTGCAAAAAGAAACGCATTGCTTCATCACAGTAATTGAAATATACCTTCTTTAGTGCATTGCTGACACGTCGTAAGTAATGAGGTACAGCTTTCCAGAGGGACTGCTCCACAATGTTCAAGCCTGAAAACATTGTAAACAGTTCTCATACCTAGACAAAACTGCAAATGCAGATGTTACAATGCTGAGTATAAAAATATACCAGCCCTAGCCTCGTCAACTGGTGTTGGTTTGTGACGTCTAAGTTCATCTGTCTGCCATATACTTGTTATCTCTCTTACCTATAAATGCCAAAATGAACTACAAGTGTGAGAAATGTAAGAAAAGAAATGGTTAACCAGTGACTGTAAAAGGACACATCTTTCTATTCATTTCAAATGAAAAGATCTGCAAGACCACAGCAGCCAAATTGTAATCAGAAGAAATACCAAATCCTCAATTAGCATTTCACGATCTTCATGTCCAAGATCAGGTCGGTCATTATACTCCAGCAGATGCTGCATGTAAGGAAGATCCATGTCAAATGAATAGCTGGCATAACTTCAAACGAAGAGAATGAATGTTGCCATTAACAACATACAGCTATCCTTATGTGCTTATATTGCAAAGTACGGCGATTAATTTGGGTCGGGTGTGCAGTGAGAACAATCTCAACCTCCTGCAACAAAAAGAAGTTACCAATTACGGCCAAAGTAGGGAACAGAAGCCTAGAATTTGTTATCACTAGATTGAAAAATGATTTTGATCTTCATTTGGTTGCAGTGAAACATATGAACACACTGAAATAAAAGGAAAAGCATTCAATAACTTTTGCACATCGTAGCAAGAGTCAACTGGTAAGCCAACCCCATCATTATGGCTTTATGCTCTATTATTCAAAAATAAATTCAACTAGAGTTGTATTTCCCTTGTTTTTAGAAACTCATACCATTGTAAATACTGGGTATGAAAGGAAGCATTATAAAGACCTGCTGGCAAACAGTGTTATAGAGCTCATCTGGGGAAATTCCACCCTGCAGTAATTTGCTGAAAGTATCATCACAAGACTTTGAAAGATTTGTGACACTTCGTGCCTTTCGAACCCTGCAAAAGTGAACAAACATGAGAAATTTTTAACCGGAAGTATAAAAAATGAGATAAACTTATTTGGCAGTTTGTTTTTCTTTAAAAGAAGAAGAAGAAGAAGAAGAAGAAATATGATACTCCACAGAAACAAAGAATTACAACCAACTCAGGTGCAATTGAAAAGTAAAACGCTCTCTGCCAATCAAAAAATTAAGAAAACAATAAAAATACAAAACAGAAACAGAAACCATTTCTAATGTGCAATTGCTCATGTTATTCCTCTGTAAAACACATGGAGATCATATTCTTTACTATTGTTCAATATACAAATTTCCTATACTACCATAAAATACCAGTGCCTAGCTTGGAAGAGAGAACTTTATAACAAATAAGCATCCCCCCCCCCCCCCCCTACAAAGACAATGTCTAACTGCATTTTACTAATTCGGGTTTGGAGGAAAAAAAGGAGGGCACCATAATTAGTTATAGCTTGAGAGTATTACCTGTGATGTGTTTCAGCAATACCCATTAAAGTTAGGTAATGACTAAATGCACGCGCCAGTGTCAAGGCTTCCTCTAATGTCATGTTCGAAATTTCTGACGCCAGCTGCTTCTCTAGCAGCTCGGCTGTATCTTCTACTCCCGCCAATCGCATGTTACAAGCACTCTGAGGAAGGAAAACGCATTATAAATGATAGTCTGGTTCCTCTGCGTGCTGATTTCCCAATGCACGAGAAATCATTAAATAAAACCAGAAATGCTAACATATTGCAACAAGAAATAAGATTTGGTATTTTATTTCTGTCGTTTTCCTTGTATATTTGCAAATGCTGTCACCATAGGTCTATGTTTTACGACCTCGGTCAGCAGTAGAGAGCTCTACCAAAAAGAATCGTTTCGCATCAACAAGGATACCCAAATGCAAACATGTAAGGGAAATGTAATCCTTGTTTTGGGCTCCATGTGTGAGGAAATGGCAAAGAACAATCACTACTCGATATTGATCGCCAGAGATAAACAAACGAACATCGCGTAGAAGTTGCAACTACGAGTGATTACGAAGAGGCGAAAAAATAGAACGACTCAAATCTGTGGTTCTGTACATTACGAAACAGAAATTAGACCAAAAGAAGAGAGAGACCTGAGCGAGGACTCTGTTTCTCTCGAGCTTTTCCATGAATCGGGTGCCGACTTCACGCTGCAAGACGTCGTTGAGGAGATTCCCGAGCAGCTTGCAATCGTCGTCAAAGCTCTGGAACGAAATCTCCTCGGCGATATCGTCTGTCGTGTCCGTCATTGTTCACGCAAATCGATCGCACAAAAACACTCTTGTTCTTCTTCTTCTTCTTCTTCCTCCTCGTCTGTCCGTCTCTCTCTGCGGAGCCAAACAAACAAGAAAATGCTAGAGAATTTGATTGAGAGAAGTGTAAGTGGAAACGAGTCTGTTAACGGTGGACCATTTCTTCCAGGGAGGGAGCCAAAGGCACGCTGACACGTGGCCGTATAAGCGGTTAAATAGGTCGGTTTTTTCCCTCTTGCCACCTGTGCGCTGCTTCAAGTTGCGAAGAAAGGAGAATCTGCCCCAAGATTCGCCTTTTTCTATTCAGTATGAATGATTGCATCAGATGTCGAATCGACAAGATCAGGGGCTTTGGGGGTTTCTGGGAAAACGTTGAAATTTCAAGGACGGAAATGTGAAATCTACTAAATTTATAGACCATAGCCAGTTGGCTGTAAAGCAAACCAAGGGTCACATTTTTCTTGATAACAAACCCTGAATAACCTACTAAGGCGTTAGGCCTGTGACGAGAACAGAAAGTAAATCAACTAGGATTGCAAATTCCTTTTCAACAAATTTCACGAGAATGTGTTACTAATCTCCAATTTACTACCTTTTTGTATCCAGTATGGGTAATAGCCTACTAGGTGCAGGGAAAAAATTAGAAAGAAGTACTATTTTGGTAGAAAAATAGAAAAAAAAATTACTTTACAAATAATCAGTTACAAGTCAAAGTTTGAAAATAAAAAAAGCCTAACTACAGCATCAGCTCCTAAACTTGACCAACTCATATGAGTTAGTCCAATACTGTTATTACTTGAACGGATAAACTTGTCTAAAACTGTCATTTCTGGGAAAAAGTTGAAACTTGAAGGACGGAAATGTGAAATCTACTAAATTAGACAGTTTGGTTATAAAGCAAACCAAGGGTCACATTTTTCTTGATAACAAACCCTGAATAACCTACTAAGGCCTGTGACAAGAACAGAAAGTAAATCAACTAGGATTGCAAATTACTTTTCAACAAATTTCAGGAGAATGTGTTACTAGTCTTCAATTCATTGCCTTTTTGTATCCAGTATGGGTAATAGCCTACTAGTTGTAGGGAAAAAATAAGAAAGCATTACTATTTTAGTAGAAAAATGAAAAAAGAAAAAAAAAGGATTTTTTTTATTTTACAAATAATCAGTTACAACTTACAAGTCAAAGTTTGAAAATAAAGAATAAAGCTGAGGATAAGGTACATTTAGTGTGGACTCTACACTTACAATTTTTTATAGGGAAACTTATATTTATCCCTTTTAAGGTATGCTATAGTTTATAGTTTGTCTTCTCTAATTTAAATACAGTTTTAAAAGTTATTATAAGATAATATAAAAAAATATAGGGGACAAAATGTAATATAGTCATTTTCTAGTAATTTTAATCTCTCCAATATTTTTTTATAGTTAATAGACATTTTAAATTATCAGTCTTTTCTTTCTATAAATGTATTTTTCTCCCTCTAAATTCATATCAATATTTTTTAAAGGTCGGTTGGATGTGAAAAAAAAAATCAAAAATCTTGAAATTACTAGAACATGATTTTCAAAGAGGTTAAATTAGGGTTTCAGAAGTTATTCTCAGACACTATAAAGGGATAAGGGGTAAATTGTAGGTTCTTAAAAATATAGGGGTCAAAATGTAGGTTAGATCAAACTATAGAGGAGGTTCTTGTAATTTTTCCTTTTTTATTATTTACAGTTTTGTCACCCAGCCAGATGTCTCTGTTTCTTTCTTCCTCTTCCGCATCTGATAGCCATCTGCCTCGCCTTGTTTTGGCAGCTAAGGTCTTTGGCCAGTGATGGGTGACCATCTCCATCCTCCTTTCTCTCCCTCGCTGAATATCCCCCATCAGTCCTTAACTCCTCCTTTGACCACCTTTTTTTCCTCCACTGACGAAGAGCAGGCTGCTCTCATCGATTGCACTCTTAAAGCTGGACAGTGTCCTCTTCGATGCCGCCAACTGCTCCTCCAGTAAATGCTCCTCTGTTCACAATTCCATCGCATGGGCTCTCCCTCTCGGTCTCATTATCAAGGTAATTCCAATCGTTGCTCGCTTTCTCTTCCTGCATGCCTTCAGTTATTCGCGATGATTTCTTGATTGATGTTCATTTTGTTTGTTTCAATTAGGTGTTTTTGCTGCTGGATACTCGGAATTTGTGCTACGTTGTTGCTTCATGTTTGATGTTCTACAGATGTGGGATGGATGCTTTGT
Source organism: Aquilaria yunnanensis (assembly GCA_039654915.1). Lineage (NCBI taxonomy): Eukaryota > Viridiplantae > Streptophyta > Magnoliopsida > Malvales > Thymelaeaceae > Aquilaria > Aquilaria yunnanensis. The sequence goes on from CM077595.1 coordinate 11,295,480, forward strand.
GCTACACCAAATACCAACTTGACGACCAATGGCGGTTAGTTACGAATAGAGTAGAAAAGATGGCTCTCATGGCAAACAAACAAAAAAGAGAGACTAGAATGATCTATTTTATTTCAGAGAAGAAGAAGAAGAAGAAAACCGTAGAGGAATGTTGCTCCAAGAAGAACAAGAAAGCCATATAGGAATGTTGTTCCATTTATATAAATTTATTATTTTATGAAATATTGTTTACTTCATAAAAAATATTGTTTTGTAGATAGTGTTGTTCCATTCAAAAAATATATATTATTTTATTCATACAAATTTATTATTCTGTAAAAAATATTATTCATTTTGTATGAAATGTCGTTCTACAAATAATATTATTTTATTCAGTACAAAATATTTTTTTCATTCACACAAATTTGTTAGCTTATAAAATTAATTTTGTTCATTTCATAAAATATACCACTCTAGAAAAAATGTTGTCATGTGATAGGCTTCCAACTTGTCAAAGAAGCCATTGTCATATGAAAATTTTTGGATAATATATACTTGAAGTCGTAAAATTTTTTTATATTTCACCAAACCAGTCTTAAAACTCCTTGATATTTTAAAGGTAAAAGGGGCAATTTTATCATTAAAATATAGTGCAGAGAGAAATTTTACCATTAAGTATTTCTTCAGGTAAATTTGCCATGGACATTTTTAAAACGGGTAAATTTGCCATTAAACCATTAATATCATGTTAAAACATTCTGAGAGAATGATAACACCATAGTATTTTGTTGACGTAAAACTGACCTGGAGGCATGGGTAAAAATATGATCGTTTGACTCAATGATTGGTAAAAGGGAAAAACTATTACATAGTCACTTAAATTATATTTGTTCCTTTTTTTTCACTCTAATCTTTCATCTCCAACATTAAAACCATCATCTCCAACTTGTCTTCCTTAGCCCACTGTAAATGAAAGGTCAAAGAGGTGCATTAAAGAATTCTTCCACTACAATTTCCCTTTAATTCTATCACACAACTGCAGCATTCTCAACTCTAGCTACAGCAACCCAAGGCCATGGATTCACTCAAAACCAATGATGGTAATTGGTAGACAATTGTTGTTTGATAGCTGTAATTATTGAGTAATTGTTGTTGTCATTGCTCCCAGCTAACCACCGCCACCCCTATGTTAAACATTGTTGTAGTTCTCAATCTCATGCATCGCCAATAGCCAGCAACACTGTATCGAGCAGGAAAATGGGATGCGTCTCATCCTCGCCATGCTTCGTGCATGATCCACCGCAGTCAAATGGCCCCCTTGCTTTGTTTGCCCTTCTGGATGATGCCACTGCCACCAGCATCAAAGCCTAGGCTTTCAATCATCTCAAAACTATCACTGTAAAGAGAAATTGGGATATACACATTTCCTAGCCCATCTAACATGCAAACTTGATCAAATGCATCGACTGTATGGTTGAAGTGTCCATCGTTTTTGTCCAACTAATCCAAGTTACCCCCACCTTGGTGGAATATTCTTTGTGATAGTGGAATATTCTCATCATTAAGTGTCATACTCATAGTAATAAATATCTTCCTATTCCAAAACATTGATAACAAATGTGCCCGTTTTGAAAACATTTGTGACAAATTTACTTAAAAAATACTTTAATGGCAAAATTACTCTCAGGCCTATACTTTAATAGCAAAATTGTCGGGTTAATTGCATCAATGGCCCCTAACCTTTTATTATTGTCCTATTTTGGACCATAACCTCAAAATCTTGTATAATGAGATCTCTAACCTTAATTTTTTATTCCATTTTAGACCTTTGGAAGACAAAAACTGTTAGAATAGACGAAACTGGTCATGTGGCATGCCAGCCTGGCCCGATTTGCCATGGTGGCACAATAATCAATTGTTAGGGATGATATGGAAATGGACAAAACTAATAAAAGAAAGAAAATATGAAAAAAAAAAAAGAAAAATAATTATAAAAAAAACGCAAAAAAAAAAAAACCCATCACTGGCCATTTTCCCTTTGGCACTGCCATCCCCACGCTACCCTCCGCAACATTGCCACCTCCCTCTTCCTTCCCCGCCAGCTCTACAACTTTTCGTTGCCCAACCTGTTTCAACCGACAGCTCGCCGCCCCAAGTGGCCAATGGTTCTCATCATTTTGAGCTCCTCATTAGTTTCGCGATTCCATGGACGAAGGTTTAATTGAACTTGAAGGAAGCTAAAATCGAACGGTTGCAGTAGATCTTATACGATTAGTAGCCGTCGGTGGGGTTGGTGCTAAGTGGGTATAGGACGGAGGTGGAGCAGCAACTCTGATTCCTTTTGCTCAACTCTAATTTCATCAAAAGGGGCACAATTGCAAACTGTTTTTGTAGAGAGGGGCCACCGAAGGATGTGAAAGAGGAGGTGGAAGGCCGCTGGTGTTGGGCTAGTGATGGGTTTTTGTTTTTTTTTGCGTTCTCTCTCTTTTTTTTATTTTTAATTATTTTCTTTTTTTCATATTTTTTTTATTAGTTTTATTCATTTTCACATCATGCCCAACAGTTAATTATTGTGCCACCATGGCAGATCAGGCCACGCTGACATGCTACATGGCCAGTTCCATATATTCTAACAGTTTCCATCCTCTAAAGGTCTAAAATGGAACAAAAAAAATTAAGGTTAGAGACCTCCCATGCAAGATTTTGAGGTTAGGGTCCAAAATAGGATAATAATAAAAGGTTAGGGGCCACTTATGTAATTAACCCCAACATTGCCCTTTTTTCCATTTTTAAATAAATCTTAAAAATTTAAACCGTTAATTTTGTTAGTCCTAAAACTTCCACATTCTGTCAAATTAATATTACTTCTTCCGTCCCAAAAGTTTTGATCCATTTATTTTTTACAATTAATCTAGGATTTTTTATTTTCAACATTCTAATATATAAATAAAAAATATTTGTATATGAATGATAATTCAAGATATGTAGTTTCTAAATATATTTTTTTATTTTTTTCTAACAAACATTAATATGAATAAAATTGAGTCAAAATACAATAAAAAGTCAAATGTATCAAAACTTCTGAGACGAAAGGAGTAAAACTTTTATTTATGACAAAAGACGCTAGTATGAAACTTAACGTTACTTATCTCTACCTCTAGTGATATATTGACACTTTTCAAATTTTAATGACTTGCTGAAAATTTTATCAAAGTTTAGGTATCATTTCCATAAAAAATCTAAATCTTAAATCAAAATTTTTCAAAAGTTATAGGGCCCAATTCGTAATTTTGAAAAGAAAAAGGACTCTTATTATTTTCTTAGACTTTGAAATAAAGTAATTTAAAGTTCGACTAGAGTTTTACTCAACCAGAGCTCTAATTAGGTTCACTTCATTAAAGTGGATTTTTTGGCTAATCCACTGGCGATGGTGTGGAGTATATCAAATAAATTTTTACTATTTTAAATAATAGAGTTTGCCTTGATCCATCAAGCTCTAAGTTGCTCTGTTCCAAAATTTGGGATAATAATAATAATAATATATTATTTTTTCAAGATTAAAATTTGAGCCCTATATTTCTTAAAAATTTCAAGTTAATCCTCATATATTTTTTAAAACATGCAAAGCAACCTCTAAATTTTGATAAAAAAATTTTAAATATGTCAGTAATGTTTGAAAAATATCAATTTAGTCATTACATGTAATAGTGTTGAGTGCCATGGAGTTACCGAATTTAAGTTTTAAGACTTATTTGATAACTAGATGAATTTTAGGACTTATTTGATAAAATATAGAAAGTTGCAAAATTTAAAGTGTTATTTAAGTGAAGATTTTTTTCATTTTAAATTGAGACCAAACTTTTGCTTATACACAAAAACAATGGTCCTAAGTATTACCAAAATCTATATCTATATAAAACATTAAAGCACACAGAGTGCATGGAGATGTGACACCCGTCTTACCATTGAAGGGATTATGTCAATTTTAGTCCTTCAATTTGGGGGGATGTGTTGGAGAGGCCCCCTGCTGTTCAGAATTAAATTTGTGTAGTTATTTCAGAGATGCCACATGGCGCTACTTTCTTGGCTTATAGCCATGGAGATCCTTCCATATCTTCTGCACCGACATGTTTCCCACTGACCTTTTCCATAGTGCAACTGTATCCCTATTAACAATTTTTTAATTTCAAGAATCATTTCATTAATTTCTCTCGGTATGATATTTGTTCAGTAGTAACATTAAGCTTAGAAACTTATTTTTTCTGCTTTTGTCCGTTGTTGTTTCATTTATCTGTGTTTTCATGTGGATGTATTTGTTCTAAGGAAAACCTGGGGGAGTAATGATTTGTTCGGGTTCTGTATATTTAGTTAATTGTACATCAAGGACTGATCAGTTAATTTTGTTGCAGTTAAGGCTATCATTGTTTAAATTGTACCGTTTTCTTCAATGGGGAAGGCCGCCTGTTTATCATTGTTATAGATAACAAGGTTAGTTATCTGCATGATGTTTTTAATGAGAAACATATTTATTTCCTCCTGCATTTATCCTATTGTTGTCTATTTGTATTCACATACAATTGAGCCCAATAAGTATTTTTGCTAAAATCTTGCTGCCTTACTTTTCTTATCCCAATTTTACTCAGAGTTATACTCAATATTATAGAATTTTATTGCAGTACTTATTTCATAAAACAACCATTAGTTCCAAAGACATATAGTAAAATACCATTTTCTAAAGTTTTTCGCATTAAGAAAACATATGTCATCTAATATACACAGACTCTTTTGATATCCAGAAAATGTCAGAAATCTCAAACACTACCTTTACAAATCAATAAGAAACTGAGGCGGAGCTCAAACCTACTGGATGGACATTGTAAGTCTTACTTAACTTTAAACTCTTCTTATTCACAAACATCTTAAAATTTTTACTCTCATGCATACTCCACCTTTGCTTCTTTCCTTAGGAACTTTGCTAAACCACCAGGTGAATAAAATGAAAATACAACTACGTCAAAAGAAAACAACCAAATAATAGGAGCCTGACAAGATAAGCAAATAAGGCAGCTATCTCTTACTTATATGCAAGGGTGCTGCTACGCGCACCAACAAATACTAAGTACCAAAATACATCTGTAATTTCAAACTTCAAATATTTTTACAAATAAGGACCCTATGTTTGAAGATGAATAAGGATAGTAGTTATGCAAGAAATCTGAAATAATTACTTTTTGGAAACAATGACTTTCTTCTTCAATTGATTTTCTACAAAATGTAGATCGCATATATATGCATATCTACGTAAAGAATCATATTCTAATAAAATTAAAATATTTACAAAATCTTCATATATTTAAAAAGTCAACTTCCTCTATTTACACTCTTACTATTGATGAGAACCAAGCATGCAGTCGATATTAATTTGGCTTTGGTACCAAAATAGTCATAGGCATTGTTAAATACAAATATTTAAGTAAAAAGTCTCAGATCAATATAATTGATATTTTATGATAACATCCAAGAAATTGTTAATCATTCTAACAATGGATGTTTTTTGTTATATGGATCTTACTATAAACAACATGTGTGATAGACCAAAAAATGATTTAACAGTGATCTTTAATTACCTTATGATAAAATCATCTAGAATATGACTATTTCTTATTACTTTTAAGAAAGTTAAAAAAAAATAAACTTTAAGGACTAGAATAACTAGATTTTCAAACTTCTAGGACTTCAAATACTATTAGAGAAATTCTCAAATGGACCAATAAACATAGGACAGCTCAGGCGGTAAAAGGTTGTGTTGCTATTTGGCAGTGTTGTTATCATTTCCATATATGCAAACTTTATGTAATAAATAAGAAGAACATGTAATCTTTGGAAATACTTAGAGAAACTGTAAAAGGAAATTTAATATTTTGGAAATATTGAGAAGAAATATAAAACATTTTAACCTGCAACATATATCCACCCCAATTACTAAATACCTTTCTTCACCATCAAGTTACAGCTTTATTCCCGCTATGAAGGATGGGTACTTCTCCTAGTTCATAAAAAAAAAAGATAATATCTCATCACTTCAAACTTCGGAGGTGGATGACTGTATGTGGCACACTTTAAGTTGCATAATTTTTCTATTTTGGGTCACTGCTTTCGCTCTTGTGCTCCCGCTTTTACTCTTAACTGTTACTCTTATTTCCGTTTTTACAACCTTTTTACTTACTTAAATTTTAAAAAGTAATATTTTTCTGCTCTCGCTCTCGCTTTCAAGATACTTTGTGCAACTTAGGGCATACTGGCAGCCGAAATACCCACATATGAACATGAACTTTGTAATTATTTATAGCAAATTCATTTTAACTTATGTTAATTTAATCCAAAATGACTTATTTTTATTTTTACATCTTTTTTACTTGAAATCAATTTCATTTAAAACCAATATTATATAAACATAATAATCAATTGAAAGTAAATTTTCATGATGTTATTAATCTTTGTGGAATTTTCTTCTTAATACGTAAAACTAGAAAAAAATCATAAAAATTTTAATAAATTTATAAAAATTATATTTTCAATGGACTATTATATATGCATAATATCAACTTTAAAATAAAATTAGTTCTAGGTAAAAAAGATGTAAAAACAAAAATAAACTATTTTGGATTAAATTAACTTAAGTTAAAAAAAATTGGCTTTTAATTTTAGTACTAGTCATTGCATTCTTTCTTCAAGTACAAGGCCTCTATGTTTGCTCATCATTTTGGGTTCAACAAATATGAATCGGGCTATGTTAAACCCTATTTAGTGGTCTTATTTCTTCATTCACAAAATTTAGAGTTGTTCTTTTCTCATTTATCTCATAGACATTTGGTTCATTGTGTGTTTTAATATTTGAATTCCTATTTATTTTGGATTAAATTAACTTAAGTTAAAACAAATTAACTTTTAATTTTAGTACTAGTCATTGCATTCTTTCTTCAAGTACAAGAAGTTTATGTTTGCTCATAATTTTGGGTTCAACAAATATGAATCGAGCTATGTCAAACCCTATTTAGTGGTCTTATTTCTTCATTCACAAAATTTAGAGTAGTTCTTTTCTTATTTATCTCACAGACATTTGGTTCATTATGTGTTTTAATATTTCAATTCCTATTTATTTTGGATTAAATTAACTTTTAATTTTAGTACTACTCATTACATTCTTTCTTCAAGTACAAGGCCTCTATGTTTGCTCATCATTTTGGGTTCAACAAATATGAATCGAGCTATGTCAGACCTTATTTAGCGGTCTTATTTCTTCATTCACAAAATTTAGAGTAGTTCTTTTCTCCTTTATCTCACAGACATTTGGTTCATTGTGTGTTTTAATATTTCAATTCCTATTTATTTTTTAACTTCTCTTGTTCAACTGGTTTTTAACTTGTTCATTCGACAAGCAACTGATTTAGTTCCTACTTTCAAACCCATAACATCATTACTAGATAACCAAAGATTTTAACTTTACTTCACGTCCTAAGGCCTTAACCTAAGTGGTTGAGTCTTAGAAACACCAAGATAAATGTCTAAAGTTCAAACTTCACATCCAGCAAATTCTCCATAAATGTCAATTAAACTGATTTGGTAGCTTTCCAGATTATGGAAAATAGACATTTTCCTACTTTCTATACAATAAAGTATATTATATACTTTAATACTTGTAAAGTTGCTTCTGCATAAAAAGAAAAAAAATTCTAATTCTTTAAATCAAAGTTAAGGTTGATGTGCTTGTTTAAGATCTCTTATTATTATGTATTGAGTTTTCTTTTTTAGATCTGGCCATTGAATCAAAGGTTTAATCGGAGCTTAATGACATGGTTGGAATAAAGATATCCTTGAAACAAATTCTTATTAAGATGTAGGGCTTTCTTTTTTGAACTATCTTTTGTCAGTGTAGATTGATAAGTAAGCTAATTTTACTAGAGATTTTATAAAAAAAAACTTCTCAATTTTTTTATCATCTTAATAAGAATGATACCTTGACAAGTTTTCAATAAAGGTCCTTCATACTTTTATCATGATTCATGAAATATCTTGTATAAAGTTCATGTCTATATGTAATGCTTCAAGATCCATATTTGGGATTGTTAGGTTACCTTTCTAAAAACCATCAAAATGAGCCATTGAATTGTAGTCTGAGGTGAGAAATATCAAGAGGAAGGAGAGTTACGAATTTGCTAGAGGTTGAAGATGATGAATGAATAATGTCTTTTTCTTCTTTAGTTTTCTTTACAAAGTGACATAAAACTTGACTTAGGTACACTTTCCCCTACTTAAGCTCCTTCTTAGTTGACAAGTTAAGCTAGAATCATAAGTGCTCTTTTACACACTTAGCCCAAATTTCTATTTTAAGCAATTTGGTACCTTCATTTTATCTTATGGCTCAAATGGTCACTAACACTTATGGTCTTGACTCATTGGGTCCAATTTTACCATTAAGACCCAGAATTACCAAACTTATCACATCATGATAAAATTTGTCATTTTGGATTTGATGACTCTTATGTATTCTTTTACTTGCTTAACTTGCTAATTTGCACCAAAATGAGGTATTTAACTACAAGGAGGCTATTACGTATATAGATATGAACAAACATATACAAACGTATGTAGAAAAATACAAACATATAAGCTTATAAATATGGGTGAATAAAATTGTGTGTGTGTGTGTGATATTTCAAAAAAATTGTATGTGTGAATATATGTAGAAACATGCAAACTTATATGCAAAAATGAATATAACTTTTGTATAATAAAACTAATATATGTGATTTTATTTGTAAAAATGATCTTACTCACTTGTAAATATATGATTAAATGATTTGTACAATTGTATTTATGTAGTTTTACATGCTTTACCTTAATATTAAAATTGTTAAGATATTACTTTTGTATGCATGTAACTTTATAGCTTTATATACATATCATACTTTGTGGCATTTACACGCATATCTAAGAAAATATTATGAATTCATTTGGAAAAAGGTTAAAACAAATGAGGCATAGAAAAAGGGTTTGACCCAAAACCTTTGGACAACTAAAACCTTTTCCCTTGTTGCAAAGTCACATATCTTTTCTCATCCCTAGTTGTCAAAACTTTCTACAATACTGTTTGCCGGACTTATCCTCTCCAGTTCCCATAGTGAATATGCCTCCTGCATTATCATGGTGCCATTTCCTCACACAACCCTTCCATCAAATCCATTGTCTTCCTCATCAAAGTCCTTGCAAACGACATCACATCTTCAAATGTTACCTTAAATGCATTCAATACACCAACAAATGTATCATCTATGTGGTGACATAGTCAATGGCAACAACAACAACACGATCGATGATGTGAAAACCTCCATCAAAGTTGGGCAGCTATGGCGGGGCAACTAGAAGATGAAAGGTTAGGACAGACATGAGATTAATAAATTTGATTGAGGGTAGAAGGGTAATTTCATCAATAGAACACATAATCTAAGATGCATATTAGATAGTGGCCATGTTGCAGTTCTTTTCACATTAAAAAAATTTATTATTTGCAACTTCATTAATTTTTTATACAAAACCAATGTAATTTGGAAGCTCACAGTCTATTTACCTATCATTCACCTAAATAAAATTTTTTCATAAAGTAATTATTTTTAATATAATTTAATAAGAAAAATAATATTTACTTTTAAAAATATTTTAAAATGATTTTTCTGTAAAAATAGAGTCTTAATTGATATCTAACTTACATAAAAAATTAAAAATAAAAATAATATATTAAATAATTCGTTATTTAATTTCTCCTAAACAAAATAAGTCCGCTACGACGGAAAGAAGAAAAGAGGAAAGAATGTTGGCCTAATCCGACGTGGCATGGGACGTCCGGCATCCGGGACATAATCGTAAAAGCGTTCCAAGGACCTTCATAGATTCTGGACAGAGAGACTTGTGCCGTTCTCCCGCTTGCCCGACGACCGTCGCGGTCGCACAGCCTCGTTTCGGCGAAGAAAACTGGGTGTCTTTGCGAACGCTTTTTCACGAATCAGAACAACTATTGCAGTTAGCTTATGTGAATTTCATCAATTCAAGAATCCCAATTGAGGCTCTAGGGTTTCCGGGGTTCAAGATGTTCACGCCTCAGAGGAAGCCGTTTCTTGGGCCTGGTCTGACGCCGCGCAACACAAGAAGTGGCGGCATTGCAGGGAAGGGGAAAGGGAAAGCCGTCGCTTCTTCTGATGATCTGCTGGAAAACCCCCCGCCGCCGCCGCCAATGGGCTCTCTGGGTAGGGGACTTGTCGGTGTGGTAGATGAGGAGGAAGCTGAGGACTGGCGGCGCTTCAAGGAAGCCGGCTTATTGGACGAAGCGGAGTTGGAGAAGAGAGACCGCCAAGCGCTTCACGACAAGGTTTCGAAGCTAGAAGAAGAGGTGGCTTAATTTATTTTGTTGTGATCTATTGAACTGAATCCATGAGTTAATATGGACTTAATTTCATAAGTTGCTTGGCTATGGAAATTCTTACACTCTATTTGTCACCATGTTCTGTTATTTTGGGTCTTATTTATATTCCAGATATGAACTCTGATTATTTTTTTTGTCCTTCAAGTAGCTTTTTGATTACCAACACAACATGGGTCTTCTCTTGCTTGAGAAGGAAGAGTGGAGCCGTAAATATGAAGAACTCAGGCAAATGCTAGCAGAAACTGAGGAAATCCTTAAACGCGAGAAATCTGCAAACTTGATTGCATTATCTGAAGCTGAGAGGAGGGAGGAGAACTTGAGAAAAGCATTGGACCTCGAAAAGCAATGTGTTGCAGATGTATGTCTTGTCTCTTTTGATTTTATTTTCTCAGTGGAACTGTATTCTATGCAAGCATATGTTAATGAGTTAATGCAATTTTAATTGTAGGTCTTATAACCATAAGTTCTAATAGTATGTGTTCTAGTAGTATTGTATTTACCCATCTCGTTTTATTTTCAGCATTTTTATCTCTGATAGCAGTATCTCGTGTATATTCTTGCATATATGCTTTCCCAAAAGGCTTGAATGTGGAGTGCTAGGGAAATAAGTCAATAGTGGTTATTGATAGATGTTACGGCTTTGTGTTCGGTCTCAGTGATATTGAGAGTGTTGTTTGGCTTGAATTAACACTTTCAGATGCATGTGAAAATGAGTGCTTTATAGCATACTTCATATTATTTTGTTCACATCTTTTTTCAACCTTCTACGTCTGAAGCTTTCTTAGGTGTTGCTTATTTCTATTTTAATTCTATGCTATTTAGCTTTAGATAGAGAGAAAATGTAGGCCTCATAAGATAGTTTCTTGGAGGTGCTCAGAACATTTGCAGATCCTTCTTTTAGGGCTTTGAAATTAATTCTTCAAATGTCCTCGGTGCTAGCTTTTGTTGTTTGAGTTTTCACTCTCATCTTATAAGGAATTGAATTGCCTACTGTTCCAATCAACTCACTCTTCTTTCAGACAATCTCGTCACAATTAGAAGTTGCATTTAACTACCAACTCTAATCATACTCGTGTCCAGTTTTGAAGTTTTCACCTTTGCAAAGTGATAATGCAAATTTTGAATTGAATCTGAATACTGGTTGAATATCTGACGTTCATTCATTTGGCTTTGTAAATGACTAAAGTAGAGATGTTACATGTATAAGAGTATGTTTTGACTGTTTTTATTTTTTAGGAATTGTATATCACATGCTTAGGCACTGGCTCTTTTATCATGACTAAACATAACTGGTAGGTTTTTGCTGTTGAATGCTTATATATTGTTATTAAGTTGGGATAATATATAATTTTGCAGCTTCAAAAGGCTCTACTTGATGTGCAAGCAGAACATGCACAGATCAAGACTAGTTCTGAGACGAAGATTGCTGATGCAAGTGCATTGGTTGGGGGTATTGAAAGGAAGTCCTTGGAGGTGGAAGAGAAAATGCATGCTGCTGAATTGAAGCTTGAAGAGGTGAACTGTAAACTTTCAGAATTGGACGTGAAGCTACAAGAGTTGGAGGCCAGAGAAAGGGTGCTTCACAGAGAGCGGCTCTCCTTAGCCACAGAGTAATTTTCCTGTGACAAATTACTTTGTTACATGTAGGAATAATTATATTTGGACCTAGTATGCCAACTTATATGTTGATTATTTGTTTACGGATGCTTAGACGAGAAGCACATGAGACAATTTTCTTTAAACAAAGAGAAGAATTACGTGAGTGGGAGAAGAAACTACAAGAGAGAGAGCAGAAACTGTATGAAATTCAGAGAACACTCAATCACAGAGAGGAAAAGGCCAATGAAAATGACAGGATGATCATGCTCAGAGAGAGGGGCCTTGAAGATATCCAAAAGAAAATTGATTTATCCTGCTTGAAGTTGAAAGAGGATGAAGATAATATTAAAAAGCAATTGGCAGACTTGGCTGTGAAAGAGAAGGTCTTTTCCAGCTGAAATTTGTTTAAACTGTATCACATTCTTCATTTTGTATTCTATGATATTAAATTTTTATTATTATTTTTTCAGGAAGCTGACTCAGTCAGAAATATCCTGAAGTTAAAAGAGAAGGAACTTCATGCATTGGAAGAAAAGCTTACTGTTAGGGAAAAGGCGAGTGTCTGCTTCTTGATTTAATTCATTGTAAAGTTACTGATAATGGGGCTAATGCACTTGTCATGCGTGGTTGGTATTCGTTGTTATTTCTTGGAATATAATGCATGCAGATATTTGTCACCTATTCACATTTTAACTTTTTTTTTTCCAGATATTTAAATATTTTGCTTCCATGGGTGACATTTCTCTGTCTTATGCATTTTGGTTTGATAAACTTAAAAAACATACTCTATTTTTTGCAACCAATTGGTTTGACAAACTTATGTCTGCTGGTTTTGTATTTCTTGCATTTAATCGTGCAGGCATCATTTTGCGTGTAAAAATTATGAAGGTTTCTGTCTGTATTCTCTTTGTACGTTGATTCTTTCTATTATCTGCTCGTTATGTTTTGTTAATGTTGCATTTTTTGTGGTTATTAATACAATGTTAGAATTAGAAGCTTCCCATTGTTTTCATACTGATACTGAGCATGAATAATTTATTGTGCTTTGGTAATTTGAAACTTTTGTATATCTTGGGCATTCTACAGGGTGACATCCAGAAGCTTCTTGATGAACAAAGGATCCTTCTTGATACAAAAATGAAGGAGTTTGATTTGGAATTAGAGGATAAGAGAAAATCATTTGATGAGGAATTGAAAATCAAGTTACATGAGGTGGAACAACTGAATCTTGAAATTAAGCATAAGGAAGAAAAGTTGAGAAGGCAAGAAGAAGGGTTATCTAGAAAGTTGGAGAGGTACAAGGAAAAGGATGAGGATCTTTCAGCCAGGTTAAAGCACCTGAAGGAGAGAGAAAAGTCCATAAAAGCTGAGGAGAGAAATTTGGACTTGCAAAAGCAAGGTCTGCAAACTGATTTACAAACCCTGCAGGTTCTTAAAGATGAGGTTGACAAGGTAGCTGCTGAAACCAGACAGCAAGAGCAGCTGATCCGTGAAGAGTATGAAAAGCTTAAAATAGCTAGAGAGGAGAGTTTGGAGCAATTCCGCTTACAGTCAGAACTTAAAAAGCAAATAGAGAGCTGCAGGTGCCAGGAACAATTGCTTTTGAAAGAACTTGAAGATCTAAGGCAAGATAGGGTTAGGTTTGAGAACGAATGGGAAGTTCTGGATGAAAAAAGAGTTGAAATAGATAAACAACAAAAGGATATCATTGAGGAGAAGGAAAGGTTTGAGAGGCTGCGGCACTTGGAAGAAGAAAGGCTAAAAAGAGAGGAGACTTCTATGCGTGAATTTATTGCTAGGGAGTCTGAAGCAATAAATGTAGAGAAAGAATCATTTGAAGCAACAATGAAGCTTGAGAAGTCTGTTTTATCTGAAAATGCTATAAATGAACGCAATATGTTGCTTCATGACATTGAAATGCAGAAAACTAAACTTGAAGCTGATATGCAGAGTAGGCTTGACCAACTGGAGAGAGAACAACAGGATATGACAAAGGAATTTGAGGATCAGAAGGAGAGAGAACTTATGGCCATTAGGGGGTTGAAGGATGATACTGATAAAGATCTGGAAGAATTAAGGTCTGAAAGGCTTGCACTAGAAAGGACAAAGGAAGAAGTTGCAAGAAACAAGGAAATGCTGAAGCAACAACAGCTTGAAATGCAAAATGACATTGTTGAACTTGATAGCCTGAGCAAAAGTATCAGGAAACGACGGGAACATTTTATTCATGAAAGGCGTAGCTTCATTGCATTTGTTGAGAAGCTTAAGCAGTGCAAGAATTGTGGAGGAACTATAAATGATTTTGCACTTTCTGATCTTGATCTTCCTGATATGGATGACGGAGAGTCCCTTCCGTTGCCTCAAGTGGAGGACAAATTGTTTAGTCATCAATTAAACTTAGATGCTTCAGCTCCTGCCAAGACGAGGACATCTCCTGGAGTTTACACAGAATCATCAGCAGCACCGATGTCCTGGGTCCGCAAATGCACTTCAAAAATTTTCAGCATATCACCTACTAAGAAAAATGAAGAAAAGGCCAATACTGGTAACAGAGGAGGGCATCATCTTTATGGCAATGGAATAATGGCTTCTTTGAGGAAAACTGATGACTTTGTCAGTGCTGAACCTATGAAATCTGACACGCTTAGGCATTTGGATGATGGGCTGCCTCCAGCTATAAATGACTACAGTGAAGATGACAGTAAATTGCTAAATGTTCCTGAAGATTCCCAGCAGTCAGAATTGCATAGTGGTCGTCCTAGACGTGGTAGGAAACTGAAATCTGGATTAAATCGTACCCGTACGGTGAAGGATGTGATTGAAAATGCAAAATTGATTCTCGGTGAAAGCCAAGAAGAAGCTGAACCTAGCGACAGCATGCAGCGGCATGAAATCAGCAACATTAATGAGGAAACTGCAGGTTTGTCCAAACACACTCAGAAGGAGACCCACAGTAATGCTAGAAAGAGAAGGCATCCTTCTAGAACTGCGGATAATGAGTTTGATGGAGCTGATAGTGATGGGCACTCTGAAAGCGTCACTGTTGGTGGGCAAAGGAAGAGACGACAGACTATTGCTTTGAGCCTTAAAAATCAGGGCGAGAAACGATATAATCTGAGGCGCCCTAAGAAGTAAGTTTCTATTTAACAATTTCCAAAATGAAAATATTGAGGATCTAGCTTCCTTTTTCATTAAATGTTGGAAGAAGAGTTACGGGCTGACATCATTGTGATTAAATTCCTTGTCTGAAACAAATGTTGATTAAACCACAAGTGCACTGTCCAGTCCATTGGGTCAACTTATATATCTGCTTGTTTGCTCCGTAGAAATCCTAGGAGAAGTTTTTGAGATACATCAAGTAGCTTCTGTTTCAGAAAACTGTAGCTGTTGATTCATTGGACCAGTTCCTTTTCTTTTTAGGAACTAAAATTTGAAATATAATAACTTACAGGGTTGTTAAGATTCTGATTGATTTTTGTGTGATCAACACCTAATAGGAAGCAAGTGAATGCCATTACTGACTTGCATTGCTAGAATGCCTCTCTTCTCATTTTAGCTAGAAAGGTCTGCAAGAGTATTCCTCATGTCCTAATCACAAGCAATTGTTTGGCATGCTATATTGCCAAATGACGGAATGATGGTTGACTTAGGAGGGTGGAGATATCCTAATTGCTGGTTTAAAGTTGTGGGTTTGAAGTTGAATATGGTTGTATATCTTAAAGTGTAGTGTAAACTTTATGGGAGGTTTGAGGCTGGAATGATGTGTAAGATACTGTTGACAACTGAGAAAAGAAGAAAGCATCTCAGTTTCCGATTTTTCTTTACATTGTACTGTGGTCTCAAATTGCTTTTCAATTCAAAAGTAGATGTTATCAGATTTTCAAAATTGATCAATTGCTTAGTTAATCAGCTATGGATTTCAAAGAGTAGGGGTTCGGTCTGCATGAATCATTTTTATCCCTTTAGAGCTTTCCTGGGTAAAGAAAGGCCACCACCCTTTCCAAGGTGCAAGGGCTAGATTTCCTCAGATTTTGGGTGTCAGGGAAGTTATTTTGTAAAAATTTAGAATTTGTAGATTTTGTAGAGCTATTCTTTTGTTCCTGATTCTTTTTAAGGGTTTGCATCTCCCTGGCGCTCCTTTAGCCATGAAATGAATTAAAGCCCTGTGGATAGGCAATTGGAAGTCTCAAGAAATCCTACTATTAGGTTTGCGCACAAAAAGTAGCAAAAGTAAAACGCTCCTTCGGAACTGTAAAGAAACATAATAAAACCTTAATCAGTGATAGGTGGGAGGCAATGCTGGAATTTCAGAAATTCTGAAAATTATTGATTTCTTCATTTTTTGAGTCTCAAGATTGAGAAAACTACAAAGAAACCTAAATAGAAGCATGACTGCTTAAAGAACTATAATAATTAATCCTGCCGTCCCACTTTCTTTTGCTCCATTTGATTTTTTCGACTAGTTTGATTTGAATTTATTTATATTATTATTTGTTAAAAAAATAAAAAATATATATTTAGAAACTATAGGTCTTGATTTATCATTCATATATAAAGGTTTTTCATTTTTATGCTAAAATGTTGAAAATAAAAAATCATAGATTAATTACTGAAGAGTAATGGTGCAAAGAATTTGGTACAGGAGTATTTAAGTTGACCTGAAATCTGAAATATGTAACTAGGCTATCCCAAGCTTTAATGCTTATGCAAGAGTATGATACATTTACAATTGACAGAGTGGCCTATATTTATTCTTCATTTTTGTTGTTTGATTGCTTTCTGTTTTTGCTATGACCATTATTGGCTGTGTCATTTAGTATATTTTCTGTAACATTAATTATCACTAGGTAGATTACGCATCTTCTCTTCTCCTTGAACCTTGTTTGATACGCTTTGTGCATCAGGAAAAAAATATCACTAGGTAGATTAAGCTTGATTGAGAAAGTGAAAGTTTGCATTTATGCAGTTGAGATATAACATGGCATTCATTCAGGTAATTTTTTTCTCCATAGAAGAGTTTGCCATGTTGCGTCACATGAAATATTCTTCAAGTGCCTTTTGAAAATTGTATATCAAGGAAAGGCTTAATGATTGTTATATCTATCTCTACATCCAGTAAAGGTACAGCCACGGACACAGCTGCTCAAGTCTCAGCTGATGTGCTAAAGGACAGACAGGAGGATAACATTGACAATGCTGTTCGTACACAAGCATCAGAAGATGCTGCTGAGAACATAGATCCCCAGTTAGTGGAAGTCGAGAAATTTAAGAATGTGGAGATTTCACAAATTGAGGTAGTCGGGCTACATTGTTCCTCCCTTCTCTGCGACGCAATATCAGTTACTTGTACTGTCATGATCATGCTTTGATTTTTGTATTTATTATCTTAAAGTGTTTAAAATTTTTCTTTTTGTGCAGCTTGAATCAACCAGAATTGATGTTGGTGACAAAACAGATGCTCCAAGTGCTGCTGCACATGTAGAGCCAAGCGAAGATCTACAGGGTGTGCCTGAATATGGCGATTATGATGACAATGACAGAACTGTGTGGGAGGATGACGACTTTTCTGATGATGGGTTGGAACACCCTGGTGAAATATCCATAACTAGGAAGCTGTGGACGTTCTTCACCACATAAATGGACGCGTCCTTCAATTTCGTGCCATCTTTTTGTGGGATTCGTTGTGCTTCTTGATATTGATGTATTTTTCGTCCTTTGGTGTAACGAAACTATTTCGAGAAGTCGTAGAGCATTTGTTTTTGAAGTATTCTACATTCTTTCGTGTACTTGCAGGAACTAGATAAATTTCTGTAGTTAGATTCACTACCGCAACTTGGTTGTTTGGAGCTGCTCTGTTCTTACTGACTGGCGGCTGGCCTGCAAATCTTTAGTTCCTACGACCTCGAGCAAGCATGAAGGAATTTTCTACCATCAAGGATTATTCTGGCTCTCTCTCTCACTCCAGATGTGAGTATTGTTTTTCGTTGTCTCTAGTATATATGTTTTGATGATGGTGCTAAATATTCTACAAATTTTGTATTTTGACTTTACAAAATCCTGTTAATTAACTTTAATACATTCAGAAACGTCTTAAATACAATGAATGAAATATTTGGGTTTGATATGTGGATCAAGGAAAGAAGAAAAAGTGTGTTTCCTATTTTTTTTCATTCACCTCTTTACGTGTTAATCAAGGAAAAAAAATGAAAAAAAGTAACTATTAAAACGATTGTTGGGAAGGTAACATAATAAAACAATCTATTAAACATAAAAATATTGTAAAAATTTTAGACGATACAAGATAGGATTGTTGCAAAAAAAAAATGTGAGAGGCAAGGAGGATTAAGTTTTTTTATACCCCGAGTCCAGTAAATTTTAACATTATTTTTTTAAGCTTTGATTGCTGTTGGAAGATCGATCAGCCGGAGAAGACAGAGACAGGAAAAAAAAACCCATGTTTGTCTCACATGCATTTGCACATCCCTCCCCTCTGCCTTTGCAATGGTCTCCCACTCCCCCAACCTTAGGGCCTCTGCTCCTAAAAGTAAAACCCTACCCTTTAAGCCTCCCACAACTATGAAAAATTATGGTACGAACGTGAGGGCCAATCAATTAATGCAAAATTTAAATTTACAACTGAATTAGTAGAAATTGTTCATAAATTTTTTATTTTTCTTGTATGTGAAGATAGCCAAATTAACTAATTAGAGTTGTAATTGTAGTAGTATTTTGTCCCAACAAAAAGTAGGAAACAATAAATAAAAGGAAGGCTGAAATTCTTTTCATTAATCAAAATATTAAGCTTTTGCTTCGCGTTAGACCAGATAATACATGGTTGTCGGTTGATGCATAGTTACATTACAGTTTTCTTTTAATAAATAATATCACATTGTTTAGCGGGGTACAACGCGAGAGTCTGACATGCTCATTGGTGTTAGTGCACCCGGTTAACAGGTATTAACGTCCGTTTGTTTTTAATTCTTATAAGGCATGTTGGGTTGTCAGTGATGGGATCTTGGGTAATTAATTAGAATTTGTCAGTTTAATATAATAATGATAATTACCAATTAAAGTCACGTAATTGTAGTTCTTACTTGATCGACTTCATTTGTTTCGTGCTTTAATTTTTTTTTTCTCCATCAATTCATCATTTTTGGTAGGCTACATCTCCTCTCATATTTTTCATATTTCAAAACAAGGAGGATAGTCTGTACACTTCTGTTCAAAACATAAAAAAAATAAACAAACATATTAGAATGATGTATCAAACGCACAAAACTGTACACTTCTGTTTAAAATATTACATATAATAATGCATTTAAAATTCAAAGAGCTACATAAACGAATTATAATAGCACAAAAAAATCTAGAACAAATATAAACACATTAGAATAATACATCAAACAAACAGAATAATACATAAACACATTAGAATAATACATAAACATATTAGAATGGTACAAAAAAGTACATTAAGAATCCAGAACAATACATAAACACATTAGAATAATACATCAAACAAACAGAATAATACGTAAACACATTAGAATAATATATCAAACAAACAGAATAATACGTAAACACATTAGAATAATACATCAAACAAATAGAATAATACATAAACATATTAGAATGGCACAAAAAAGTACATTAAGAATCTAGAACAATAAATAAACACATTAGAATAATACATCAAACAAACAGAATAATACATAAACATATTAGAATGGCACAAAAAAATACATTAAAAATCCAGAACAATACATAAACGCATTAGAATAATACATATAATAAAAAAAAATAGAATGGCACATAAAATACAGATAATAAAAAAACAGAATACATTAACATATGAGAAAACAGAATATACAACAGAAAGCCACATTAACACTTCTCACGCCCACAAACAAAACAAATCCACTCTCCTCCAAATCCAAACTAAACAAAATATTTACAGAATAACACAACCACACAGCAAAAATCTTCAATTACCAGACTCACTTTAAAAAAAAACCAAAATTTCCACCAATCACTATTTTCTTAATTCGCACAATAGAACCATACAATTTCAACTATTTTGCTTTCTAAACCATACAATTCCATCTATTTCGCATGTTGAACCATTAAAAAACCCAGAACACCTACATCATACCTTCCTCTTCTCTGGCGACGCAAACACCCCCTGCAATGAAATAGCGATCGGAAACACTCGCTGTGATTGAGGACACTAACTCTGTTGCATGAGTTTTGTGTCCTTCCAGTCCCTACTCACCGTGATTGGAGATACTCCCAACTCGTCCTCGCCTTTGCCCGGTTGGATTTTGTGTGCTTCTACCACAGGAAGTCAACACCTCTAGGTTTCCCAAACAACCAGCCGGCAGAGATACCTTGAGTTTTCTTCTGACCTTAGGGTTTTGTGTTTTAATGGGATGTTGTTGTATGGAAAACGAAAGCTAAATTGCTACCGGTTGATATTTACCCCTTAATCTTCGCGTTTACCTTACTGATCTGAAAACGTGTTAACGTGTCAAAACCGTTAATAACACTAACAGTGTAGGACAATCTCCAATCTCGGGTACAACAAAAATGGATAAAAAAATATAACGGCAACTCAAAATTACTCTGTGCAAGGTCGCCTTTCAATTAATTTCCTATTTCGTCAGACAGATATAATATCCAAAAGGGTAACTTTCATGGTGTCCCTAACATTTATTGACGGTTACCATTTTGTCATAAATCTTTTCCAAAAATTATTAGTTAGTCCTAAACATTTTTAAAATGTTTTGTATTAGTCTCATACCAGATGGAAACTTCAAGATATTAAAAAATTATTATACAATTTAAATTTACCTGAAAACAGTTACTTAATAGTAAAATAGTTGTTTTGAATTGATAGCTTGCATGTGGTGGAAGACTAATATGGAATGTTTTGGAAAAAGTTGGAGTCAACAAAAAAACAGAAAAAGAAAAAAGAAAAGATAATAAATTAAAGATAAAAATGAAACAAGGATAAAAACATGGGTAAATTACAAATGTCCCCCTATCATTTGATCAAAATCACACTTTGTCCCATTTATTTTAAAAAACCTACACCTTATCCTCTACTTCCTTTATAGTGTCCAACAATAACTTTTGAAACCCTAAATTAAACTATTTGATAACTATGTTCAAGTAATTTCAAGATTTTTGACATTTTTTTCATAATAACCGACTTTAAATAAATATTGATATGCATTTACAGCAAGAAAAATGTATTTATAGAAATGAAAAACTGATAATTTAAAACGTCTATCAACTATAAAAAAAAAATATTGGAGAGACCAATATTACTAGAAGATGACTTCGTGTAGTTTAAATTACAGTTTCAGAATTTATTATTGGATAGCATAAAAGAATTAAGGGTAAAATGTAGGTTTTTAAAAATAAAGGGGTAAATTGTGGGTTAGAATAAACCTCAGGGAGGTAATTGTAACTTTCCCTAAAAACATAGGCATTTATAACCCTGTTTTAAATGGCATAAAGCCGTATGTATGAAGGGTCAGTTTTAATTTCCTTTCACTTTCATCACTCAAAGCGCTTCAGTTACTTCTGCTCTGCTCTGATTCTTTGTCATCATTGCTATTTCTTTCTCAGCTTTGAAAGCTGTGCTTTGAGATTTGGTGTCTCTTTCTCTGCTACAACCCTCCTTCCTCTGCCTTTTCCTCTTCTCACCATTTTCTCCCTGGTACCTCGGACTTCTCAAAACACTTTCTTGAATAATGTAATCTGAGTCTTCACTTGATTTCACATTCTGAAGATTTGAAGCTTTTCTCTTCTTGGTAGACTCTTCTTCACCTCATTTCTTAGTGGCCCAACCAAAAGAGGGGGGAAAAAAAAAGAAAAAGAAATTCCGGTTGTGGTGGCCATGAGGGTGTTAATTACAAGGCATGAGCTCAGTTTGGGGTTGTGGGTGTTGGGTTTGGGTGTCTTGTGCTGTGGAGAAGCAGCAGAGACTGATGCAGCAGCTCCAATGGAGGCAGCTGAGAAGGCTGCTCTCTTCTCTGCTCTAAAGGGCTTCGTTGGCAACTGGTGGAATGGCTCTGACCTCTACCCTGATCCTTGTGGCTGGACTCCTATTCAGGTAAATGTAAATCATTTCTCTTTTTTACCCACACATCAGTAAACATTTTTACTGTTCCATTGCTGGGTGTACAATTCTGTTCCTCTTCTGCATGTAAATTACAACTCAAACTTTGGGCCAATGGTCAAGACTTTGATCTCATGACTTGCCTTTTCAAGGTTCAACTCGATCATCGAAAAGTGTGATCAAAGAAATTTTCGGTTTTCGTTAGAATTTTCAGTTCTAATGGTAAAGAAGTACACCTTCCTGGCATCTTTTCTGAGTTGGAATTCCTAGAGGTGCGAACTCTCAATTGTAATATCTCCTTCCTCCTCCGGATTACCAAAAAGAAAAAAAAAACCCCGCAATTAGGTCATTTACGTTTTATTACATTGTAAGTGTCTAGACTATACAAGAGATTACGTCTTAAAAACTACACTTAAAATAGATTAGCTAACTGTGAAAGTCAAATAATTTATTTGTTAATTCATGTTTCAAATTTTTACCAAATATAGCTTATTGGAACTCATTTTCTTAAGGGGATATATGATGTATTGAAACTAAATGGAGATAAAATTTACGTGACTTCATCCAATTCACATGGAAGAGAGTGTACTTTTCTCTTATTACCATTATTGTTATTATTGGAAGTATTTATTATTGTCTGTGGTACAATTCTATGGTTGCATTTTCCAGAGCATATCCTCTGTGAAAAGACTTCTAACTTGCATTATGTTAGTACCTTACACGCTATGAGACGTCAGAGAAATTTGTACAGTTTCTTTTCCCCCTGATTGGGTATGCCCAGAAACTGAAAAAATCCAAAACCAAGTTAAAACTTTTGCCCTCTGATTGTTGCTCATTCTGGATACACATTTGACATCAGCCAAGGTTTCTTACATTGGATTTTTCTGAATGTATTTTACCTTGCCCCACAAGGAATTAGAAGTTAACCAAACCATGGATGGAAAGTTGAAGTCTAACCAATTCAAATTGTTTTTCTTTGTCAGGGTGTTTCATGTGATATCTATCAAGGCATGTGGCACGTCACCAGTTTGAGCATCGGACCTATTCATGAAAACTCCCTTGACTGTGATGAAAATGTGGAATTTAGGCCTCAATTGTTTGAACTGAAATACTTAAAATCTCTAACCTTGTTCCACTGCCTCATCTCACATAACATCAGAATTCCTAGTGACAATTGGGAGAAGCTTGGTGGCAGCTTAGAGTCATTAGAGTTCAGGTCAAACCCTTGCCTTGTTGGACAAGTACCAAACACCTTCGCTTCTCTGACTAAGCTCCAATCTTTAGTGCTGCGGGAGAATGGAGTAGCAGGTAACTTACCAAAAAGTATCGGCAACTTAACCAGATTGAAGAGACTAGTTCTCTCCGAGAATGGGTTTTCAGGTGAAATTCCCAGTAATTTTGGTGGGTTGAAAGAGTTGTTAATCATGGATTTAAGTGGAAACTCTCTGACTGGACCTATTCCTTCAACTTTGGGAGGCTTGTCTTCACTACTGAAGCTTGACTTGAGCAACAATCAATTGGAAGGGAGCTTGCCTTCTGAGATTGTCCATCTGAAGAGCTTGACCCTTCTGGACTTAGGAAACAACAAGTTCTCAGGTGGTTTGAAGCAGCCAGTTCTGGAACTAAGTTCTCTGCAGGAATTGGTGGTATCAAACAATCAATTCAGAGGAGACCTAATGAGCCTGAATTGGGGAAAGTTACATAATTTGGTGATTTTGGACATCTCCAATGTTGGGTTGGGAGGAGAAATACCAGAATCAATTACCAGTCTGAAAAGACTGAGATTTTTGAGTCTCGGCAATAACAACCTCACAGGCAATATACCACAGAGGCTAGAATCTTTGGAAGCCCTTGGAGCAGTATATGTGTATGGTAACAATCTGACAGGTGAGCTTAAATTTTCAGAGGAGTTCTATGGTAAAATGGGAAGGAGATTTGGGGCTTGGAACAATCCTTATCTCTGCTTCCCAATGGGGTTGGTTGCAGCAAATTATGGTCCTTTTGGGGTGAAGCCATGCCAGAAAGATGTGACCTTGCTTGAACCCACCCCTGGATCCAAGTTTGTTGATGGAAATTGGAGCTCCCATAATTCCAACCCAGAAATATCATTAGGGCCCTCTCTTGGCATTAACCATGGGCTCTGGTTAACTATCCTAATTATTGTGCTGATCCTTAAATCATAAGGTGAAATTGGTGGTATGTGTTTTTGCTGGGAAAGAACTCATCACTGGTCATTACTAATGTATATTTTATTGTTTTCAAATGATTTCATATAGGTGTGTTTCTCCTCTCTCTCTCTCTTTCTCTCTCTCTTGCAAATTAGAATGATTGATAGGATTTTTCGTGAGATTTATCTCCCTTCTCTGCTCATTGTAGTTCCAAATTTCACCATTTGGGCGAGTTTGGTTGAACTCCTCACCATTTAGGTTTTGTTTCGGAGGTGCTTGTTATTATTTCTCTGGAGTAGTCGGTTTCATTTCTTTTGTGGTGCTTTTGTACAAGGTTTGTTTATGGGTGTTCTGAAATACGAAGGGACAAGCACAACTTTTACTTCTAAAATTGTCTTTATGAAGAAAATAATTCCTGGCGTTTTTTTTTTCATATATTGACAACTAGTGAATCACTTCAGAAGTTAAAGACCATAATCCATACATTGAGAATTCCACAAACTATTTTGTGCTTATTTTGTTTCAAACTTGGTTGGGAAGATATTGGCTCCAAAAATTAGGTTTTATAACTTTAAGAATATTATTAACAAGATCTAGAGTCGCAGCAAGGAAAATTTTACTTTGAGAATATTCTTTCATAAAAAGATTTAGCTGTTCAACACTATTCAAGTCTGTTATTGGCATTTATGAAAAATCAAACAATCACTTAAAGGGGAAGAGCCACAGCAACATTTTGTTTTTCTATAACTCTGGTTGAAAATAAGTTATTAGTTCAACATTACTCCCTTTTTCTAGCGTATGCACAACAACATTTTTGGACTATTGAATTATATTACTTCCCAAGGAAAGGACCATGCATTGAAAATATCCCTAAGCAGCTAAGTCTATAACGAAATTATAAAATGTACGTAGCATATTTCTTTCTCTATATATACCTCAAACTTTCGACAGAATTTACCAAATTAAGTTCGGCAGAAGAAATGTGACTTTATCACCAGATATCTTGGTCGTCTACGCCTTTCACTCCTTTTACCCACAGTAATTGCTCACACTTAATATACCATTTCCACCTCCAAACTATCGTACAAGTATTCTTTTTAGCCATCAAAGTTTTGTCTAATTTTCATTTATTTTCTCCCTGAAACCAGAATTTTTTTTTATTTTATATTCACTATATGGTCCAGACTTACCGTTTCAGATCAAATGGGTGACCTTCGCAAAAGACAGAGAATCAGACAAATCCCCATAACCATCGATCTCAGAATTCCCTCCTGAATGCAATATTAATCCATACGAAGCTCTAACTGTTTTTTTTTTCTCTCTTTGAAGTTTCTCAAATCAGTTTAAATATTAAAATATCCATATCAGCCCCAAGTTTTTTTATCATAGGGGGACTAAGCATTTTTACAAATTTAAGACCAAAATAAATATTTTCCTAAATGATTGTCCATATAATTAAGGGAATTAAAACATTTTAAGGTGTTATAATAACTTTACCCTTAAAATAAAAGGATTATAAACCTCCCCCTCTCCTCTAGGTCTACCTCTATTTGTCCACCACCAACCCATACTGTACACAGTTGGAGTTGTGATACTTCAACGATACTCTTAGATATTTTTTCTTCTCTTGTTTAAGTGGAAAAATCTTGGCCCAAGGATATCTTAAGTGTTATTGGTGGATTTTGGGCCAAGGTCCAACTTGGGCTGCGACATTCAAGGTCGGACTATGCACGCCTCCTTCCCTCTCTTTTGAAAAAAAAAAGAAAAAGAGCTGCCACCAGGCGGTTGGGTCGTTATTATTGGTCTTCCTTAGCATTCCTAAATGATATACTCCCTTCGTCCCTTTATCTTTGCAATATTTGCTTTTTCATGAAGACCAAGAAATTTACACTGTTTAACAATTCCTTCCAAAATTACCCCTCATTTACCATGTTGCTGCAACCTGCAACACATCTTCGAAGCTCCTTGCCGCCCTGATCAAACTGGCCTAACCCATCTCCGCCACTTCACAACTCCTACTCTGAACATCGACTTCTATTCTGGAGATGGAAGCTCTTGTTCGCCGCCGCCGAAGCCGAACCCATATCATCATTCCTATTTCAACTATCGATTCTTCATAAGATCAGCGAGGATGAAGGCGAATAGATTGATCGAAGGCGCCAGATGAGGACAAGAGCGATTCGGTCAATCTAACACCATCAGAGGAAGATGACGGTTGCAGTCATCGATTGATCGGAGCAACTACAGAGAAGAATCAGTCAACGATTCGTTGCAGTAATCGATTGATTCGACACTGTCGCTTGCAGATCCTTGCACCGCCTTAGTCGCCCATGTCGAGTCCATCATCTCCATCGCGTCACCCCTAGTTAATTCTTTCGATTCCGCTGGCCCCTATCCACGGTGTGAATTGCTCGATCTGAGGAACCGGTGGCAACGAGGACGACAATTGCCCCAAAATCGAAGCTTACCCACGTATTTAATGGCTTGATTGGTTAAGATTCGGAAGAATTTGATTGATTTGGAAGAAGAAAAGAGAAGAATCTATTGCATTTAAGCGAAGAAGAAATAAGGGTACAATGGACAATTTGCACCTAAAACTTACTAAAAGAGGAAATGCTGCAAAGATTTTGGGACATCCCAAAAAGAAAAATGGTGTAAAGAATATGGGACGGAGGGAGTAAATCACAATAATGTTTGGGAGTCGACTGAAAAATTGAAAAAATATTGTGGATTTTAGTTTAGGGGTGTTCATCAAATCCGATCAACATGTAAAATTAACTGTCCCAAATCGAACCAAACTGATAGTGATGTGAGTTTCATACGGGTTATGGTCGGGGCAGGTAGTGAAAATGTACACACGGTCATTCATACGGGGTGGGGCAGGTTCCAATTGTAAAACATTGCATAAACCTGACCCACTTTTCCCCCCAATTTTTAAATTTTAATCCATAATAACATGATGACAGTACTCAAAACTCAATTCTTTCTCTTTTATCGTGCAATTTGTTTTGTATTTATTTATAATTGTTTTGGATTGAGACATTTTTTTTTTGTAGAAATTCACGTGAGGTTTTGGTTATTTTATTCACATATAGTTTCTATCATTGAGTATAGAAAATTGACCAACATAACATACATATAGGTTAAGAAGTAAATAGATAGAGAATGAGAGAGAAAAACTATATTAATCAGTTACTTATGCAGATTATTACAACTTAGTTTTTGTTTATAATATATAAATTCGTGGTTGTGAGTGTGAGCTTTTGCAGCTAGCTTTTCTTATTTTCTTATTGATATCAAGGTTATTTGAGTTTTGAGATT
Organism: Aquilaria yunnanensis; assembly: GCA_039654915.1. Taxonomy (NCBI): domain Eukaryota; kingdom Viridiplantae; phylum Streptophyta; class Magnoliopsida; order Malvales; family Thymelaeaceae; genus Aquilaria; species Aquilaria yunnanensis. The sequence goes on from CM077595.1 coordinate 11,323,150, forward strand.
ATTATTTGAAAGGTTTAAATCATACTTTCTGCTTTTTGTTTGTTTTTTTTTTTGTATTATTGTTATACAATTAATTTGTCTTATTTCTTAGAATTCTAGGCACATTAAATTTTATTTGGATTGAGATGTTTTTTTTATAAAAATTAAAAATTGACATATAATCATATATTTTTTTTTAGTTTTTTACATTTATTTTAGATAAAAATTGTTACCTTATAGAAGAATATAAAAACTTGATCATACCCAATCGATTCGAATTGGTTTTTATGTGGATCAGATTATCAACGGATTTAAGGGTATATGGGTAAGGTTGGGTAGTGAATTAGGAAACCCAAACAATAATACAAGTAGGGTAAGGTTGAGCTGAAACCCGATTATACCCAACCCACGAATACCCTTAATTTAGTTAACAACCAACGAGAGGTGAAATGTGAAGAAATGATCCAAACAAAAGAGATGACGGTCTTTAGATATTGACGGAGCCCAAAATGGATTTTTTTTATTTGGTACAAAAAAAAAGAATGGAGGTTACCCAAAAAAAAAAAAAAGGAATAAAGTATTAATAGTGAGTTTTCGATAGATTTTATTGCTTTTCTGATTAAATTTATACGTATCGTTAAAATTCCTAGATGTTAGGGTTAATTTTTAAACTTGAGGGGCATTCGTCCAACATTAAATAGGATTATTTCATATTTTTCCCCCTTTTTTTATGGGAATATTTTGAAACTTAATTAGTACTCTAGCTTTTCAATTGACATTTGTATAATAATTAATTTTTAATTGAAAAAAATATTGTAAGAACAACATAGTTTGCAGAAAAAAAAATCTGACATGTTTTCTTTCAATTAGTGCATATACTTTGAAAAAAATAACTATACAAAATAAGTACATTTGATCTCTTAAGAACAAACCGCATAAATCCACCATATATTAAAAAAAAATATGATAAAAAAAGTACTATTAAAATTAATTTAGATGTCATGGAGCCAATGTTTCAAGAGTCAAGACTAAACCCTTTCATTCAGTAAGAACACTTTCTGAAAATGTCTTAAAATAAGTGACATTATTTTACTTCTAAGTACCTTCTTCCAGCACTATAAAAAATAAGGTCTTTTCCAACATAAATTTTCGATAGTTTTCCGTTGAAAATCAAGATTTCCAACTGCTAATTGTTGAAAATTTAGCATGTTAGTAACTCGTTTCATTGAGAAATTTTTTTCCAATGCTTAATGTTGGGTCGTTGAAACCACCAACAACTAGCTGTTTTGGCTTTCTTTAGAGGTCTTTATCAATTGGCACCTATGGAAAAGAAATCACTAATATAATTAATTTGTAGATACAACGATGATACTTCACTCTTGATATTTGATACTACAAGTCATTGTCGAATACCTTTTCGTAGTTGTCGCCAATGTCTGTAATTGAAAAAAGAAATCTGGAAAATATGGGAACAAGAAATTGCCTTTCAGAGAAGGGTGCAAACGTGACGGAGGTGATTTGGACCTTTGAGGCCCAGCCCATATCTGGATCTCGCCAGGTGAAACGGACCGTTAATTAACCCAGCAACCACCATATGGACCACCACCACTGTAAGAAAAAACAAAATCTCTAGTCATGCCTTTCTACACGCCTTATTCATGCCATTTTGCTCTCTTTTTCTGTCCACAGCAGAGCATTTGAAGTGTTTCACGCCAAACCATACCTCACCTCCACATGTCTTCAAGAAATCACCATGTCTTGGCTTACTAGTAAGATATGGGTGCTTCTATTTTGTTAAAGAACCCCAAAATAAAAAAAAAAAAAAAAGAGACAATAGTTCCAGCTTATGCTTAATTAGAAGTGAGTCACTAAGGCTGGAACTCCAATCCGTTGAGGCATTGGTGCATGTCCTTGTGACCACTCACATTGAACCAAACTGAACACAAACCATTTTTGGTTGCTTCTGCATGCTAATTGTTCATTACATAGTCGCTCATTATTGATAAATGACCGTAAATATCATAAATAATGACGATATCATCTGTGAAGTTACAGAACATTTCTTTACAGTAAAATAAGAAGTAAAAACGAATCCCAACATGTGAGTCGATTATACATTTTTATCTTGTTGAAAAATGTTGATCATACTTCAAATTTGACAATATTATGTACAGGAGCCTACAGCTAGTCACATACCCAAAACATGCACGCGGTTGTGTGTTCCGGTGTTGGACGGGAGGCTGATGTACTTGATGTTATCAAAATCTTAATGAAGATATTTTACGTCCAATACTCTTTACTTGATCGTTTCAACAAGCTACGTAAGGCTCTAATTTACCTAATTTTACGTTAAAATTTTCTTTGCCTACGTAAGTTAATTTGTGTTGCTTTTTCTCTTCTTAATTTTGACATTGCACGTAAGCGCAACTTAGATTACGTATAGAGCCTGCATCCACGAAATTTCCTCAATCTGGACTTTAAATAGAAACTTGGAATTGTTCGTTCTTGGTGGAATCCCCATAATACACTCTTAAACGTCCATTTGGCTTCACAAATTCAACCTAAAGCTGTTTTTGTATGTATTTGATCGCCGAATGCTGGTCTCTTAATTGGATCTCCCAAGCCCAACTAGCTTGACATGTATTTGCCCCTTTTTTTTTCCCCTCTTTGCTTTTTAATTAGCAATTAGGTGAAGCTTGATCAATTCACATGGACATCATGGTTACCTCATCAACCAAATCAAAACTTATCTACCCGAGTCTAAAAAGATTTATCCCTGTGTCGAGTTAACTGTATTGTTAGCTTTCTCACTGTTTGATTAAAAAAAGATAAAGATAAAAGTTTCTTGTAATTTTACCGTTTAGAAAATTTGAAACCACGCAGAGATCATGCACTAACTTGTTGATTTTGTTAGAAGTTAGGCGAGAGTGAAATTTAGCCCCACCAAATAGGAGTGTGTACGGAACTCGAACAATCCACAAAACCGCATAAATTGATCTGTACAAAATTGACAGCATGCGATTTTGTGCGATTTCAGTTACGGTTTGAGTTTAGAAATCTTAAAACCAAATATCACATGGTGTAGTTACGGTCTTTTAATCTCATAATCAGTAAAAATCATACCTACCCGATAAAAGAGACATAATCTAATATAAATTAAAATTATATACCTAATTAACTAATTTTCTATCTCTTTGATCTTTAATTCTATCACTTAAAACTAATTTCTTAAATAAAAAAAATTAATGTCCAATACTTAAAGGAATGTCTAATCCATATTGATACTTATAAATATTTTATTGATATCATTTATTTTGCTCTTTCATACAGTTTTCCACGAAACCATCTAAGTCTCATTTTCCTTCTAATATCAGTCATAATTGAAATATTATTTTTGCCTTAATCTTCCAGGTAATGATGTATATTCTTTTACTTTTGTTTTCCTAACTCATTCAAACATGATAGACTAATGTTGTTATGTTTGGTTGTGGATGATGTTTTTATGCAAACATTGAGGTTTAAGAAAGAAGCCTTTGCTTTGACTATCTATGATGATAGAATATTGCAGACAAAAAGTTTTTTATTTTTGTGTTTTGGTGATAGAAAATAGACAATAAGTTTCTTATTATGTATGTAGCATTTAATATGATAAATTTAGCTTATTTAAGATTTGCGTGTCTTATGTGTGTTGGTTTTATGGATTGGATTGTATTTTTATTTTGTTGTCTATGTTATGTGTTTTTATTAATTATTTTAGTATGATAGATTTGTGACATAAAAAAACTGTAACCAAACTGCAGCCGAATTGCATTTATGTGGTGCGATTTTTTTTGGATTTGTATACAAAGCAGTTCTATTACTATTTATAAATTTTAAAACTGTTTACTATGTGATGTAGTTACGGGTTTGATCCTAAATTGCATTAACTCGTACCATAAACACCCCTGTCACCAAATGTGTGAAACAATGAAAGAATATAAGGTGGTAGCAGTGAGGCATATGGTTGGAAAATGAGGACCGCGTGCATAATTCTCCTCTTGCCCTCTCAAGCTAATATTTCTATTTACACCATTGCTTATTCTTGTGTGATTTTAATAATAGTAAATAGTTAACATCTATGTTTGGGTCTGGACTTTGGATTTAGTTTGACATATAAAGTTTGTTGAAAACTTACATTTGGGGTGAAAATTTTTTTTTTTGAAGTAAAGATGAGTAATTTGATTAACCTAAAAGAGCAAAGTTTAACCACAAAGCTTATGGACAAGACCAGTAAAGATGACCAACAAACGAAAGCCCTTTACGGGCAACAGAGTTTACAATAATGTTTAAAGTACATGGAACAAAAATAAAAGAGTAAAATTGAAAAGAACTAGCTAAACTCCTAATATCATATATCACTATGCTAAAGGAGCGAACCGCAAATCCTCTCGATTCTTGCAACTCACTGGCTATTACAACAATATCAGACTCGATGATAGCTTAGTGGAAACCTGTGGGGGGAAAATTTTAAACGTTAAACGATGTCAAAATACATTTCACATAATTTTTGTCTTACCTTGAGCTATTTTCTTTCATTCCTGTGATTTTATATTTTTGTCTACAATTAATCTTCACTTCACAGAATGAAACTGCCATTGATCATGTTTAATGCTAGAAATTTTAATGCACACTTTTACATATATACTTTTAGGATTGGAATTCAATTTTCTCGGTTTCCCCTTTTAAAAATTTGGATGCAAAAATTTCCTATCGTAGAAGGAAGATATTCCATAATCATAATTCAATTCCAATACCCTTGAGTGCTTTGTTTTTTCAGAAAATAAAAAATTGCGGCAATCTCTTTTGATGCCTAATTTGCTTACTTTTTGCGTCTTGATAAGCGTGGGCCAAAAACAATTGACATTTGAAGGCAAACCCTATCTCATCTTGAAGTTGTTACCTGCCCAATTGGACACATTGCCACATGTAACACCCAAAAAGCCTTCTGTTGATATTGACCCCCACCTAAAGTAAAAACATATTATATACCAAAAAAACATATTAGTATATGTTTTTTTAGGTAATTAATGTAACGGTTTCCTGCAAACCGATATTCCTTAGATCATTACTTAATTAATTTAACGCGCATTAATTCAAAATTGCAACTTGTCTGGCCTTGTTGAATGCTTCACCCAAGGATGCAATGTATAGAGATAGAGACAACACAGAATAGCAAAAGGGAAATCGTATAAAATTAGCAACTGAGATTTTGTGTCAAATACACAAGTCTATCAAGCGAATTATTAAATATAGTAAACCATTCGAACAATTTTTTAATAAAGATCCGATGTAAAATTGTATGAATTTTCTTTTATCCACCGTGTATACGTTAATCCATTATCAATTTAATACCCATTTATAATAATTTTAGTAATTCTTGAATTCGTATGTTTAAATTTAAAATGTTTTTGTCTAGATTTAATATACATTTGTTTCATGGTGATTGTATGTATATTTATGAGATACATTTGTCTAGTTTCTATTATATATGTACCCATGATTAAGATCATTTTATCTAGATTTGATATGCAATTTTTTTTTTATCATTTTTATCATATTTCTATTTTTGAGCTATATTTGTGTGGTTCTTTTATGCATTTGCCCAATATTGAACTCATCTTATTTAGATTTGGCATACATTTATTTCATATTGATGGTATGTCTAGCTTTGATTTATATTTATCAATTGATACCATATTAGGCTTGACTCGATAAGGTCAATCACTGGGCCCATCTTGTGAAGGATAACCTGTTTAATGAGACTTTTACCTAAGGAAGAAATTCTACAAGAGGATGATGACCAGGTAAAGCTGGATTCCTAGAATCAAGGGGAATCCCTCCATTAATCATATACCCAAGAGTCCATGATAAAGGCACTTAACATGTAAAAATATGGGATCCCTATGGATTATCAAGCTATCCTATTCTTTCAGCAAAACCCTTAGCTACTTTTACTCTGATGAAAGAACTAATTTGACTGTCGGAGGACTCCCATTGGAGACACTCTCTGAGGCCATAACAGTTATCTTTGATAATAGGTTTAGGTCCTAGCTCATTGCGGCATGCTAAACATATCTTGTTCAACCATCCTCATTGATAGTTCAAGTATCATCTATGATGAAGATCATCTTATCTAGATTGAAATACATATATTTCACGTTAATTGTATATCTAATTTTGATATGCATTTGTCTAGAATTGTCATTATTTTTAGCGATTCCTATTAATGGATGAATGTACACCACATGAATGTGAGAAAATATCAAATTGTATGCAGGCAACAACAAAGCTAGGATATTAATTAAGGGGGTGCAAACCACTTATAAGATTTTTGTGTCATATCAAACTCTTTATAATAAAATATACAAATAAGCCACAATTAGTAAAAAATTAGACATCTTGATATTTTTACATTAATAAAATAGTTTGCAATCTGAGCAAAATAAAGTTTTGCAAAATATAATATCTTTTTATAGTCTTTTTGGGGTTTGAGTGAAGGGAGTTTTGGATTGGGAAGGGATACTGTGTGGAAAGATATTACTAAAATTGAGAAAGACTTAGAACTTTTAGGAACATCTTGTGGAAATGTTTAGGTTGAAGGTAAACAGAGGAGACAAAATAAGGTTTTGGGAATATACTTGGGTTGGAAGAGACCTTTTAAAGATTTGTTTCCAAGGGTCTACAGCTTATATCTAAACAAGGGTTGTAAACTAGGAACAATGGGGAATTGGGTAAATGATGTATAGAGATGGGGAGGTGAGTGGAGAAGGGATGCAAGTGGTCGGGGTGGCTTTATAAATGAACACATTTTTTTAGGTGCGTGATGGTATAACCCTACAAGAACACACCTCGAATTCCATATGATGGAGGCTCATCAAAGATGGTTCATTCACAGTGAAAATTACTTTCCTAACTTATGGACAAAAATCAGCTTCCAGAGGTCTAGGTGGCTACTGTCTTCAGGTATTTGGCTGGGGAGAAATTAGTAAGACCTGGGAGGCAATCGCGGTACTGATGATGTGGGTGATTTGGCTGGGGAGAAATAACAAAATTTTTAGCAATAGGGACTTCAACTGGTGTAGACATGCTTCAAAATACAAGCTGTTGGATTTGTTCCAAGCAAATATTTAATTTTGATGATGACAAGTGTATTGTGTTATTGTGTTTAATATCATTTTATTGGGTCAAAATAGATTTGTTAAAGTTGTGCTTAAATTCTAAGTATTTCAAGTGTTATCTCAAAAAATATGTTTTAAGAATATTGAGGAAAAATTGCTTTTGAAAAGAAATTAGTAGGTTATTAACTTAGGTTAATGTTTGAATCAAGTTTTGATTTCCAAATGACAAGTGTTTTGGAGTTGTTTCAAGTTTAATCCATTAAAGTCATAGTTTAACAGCTGACACGTTAAAACTCGGTTTTAACCTGTTAAGTTGAAGTCTGAAGGCTTGGGTTCAGATGCTTTGACTGGCACGATTTGAGTCAAGATTTGAAATGTGACGCGGACGAATCAGAGGACGCCACCTGGACACTATGACAGAACTTTTTATGCGCTGTCTCCTGTTGCTTTTGACCGTTGGAGAGAAAAGCTGAGTTTAACAGGTTAAACTCAGAACTTAACACGAAATCTGGGAAAGCTGCGTTTTTGCGTAAAACAGAGCAACGACTCTCCAGAATTTCAGGAACTTTTCCAAACTTTCCCAGTAGGTTTCCAACGTCTCTTTGGCCCCCATATGAGTATAAAAACATGGAGAAACACTTTGGAAACAACTCTTGGCAACTAGAAAAGAGAATCAATCATCAAAGAGCTCAAACTTGATTTTTGCCAAGAGCTTGTGCTTTCACTTGTATATCTAGCTTGAATGCTATTGTGTGAGCTTGTGAGTTTGTAAACATTCAAAGTCTTAGAATCTCTTGAGTGTAGAGTGGTTTCTAGTGAGCCTTGAAGAAAACTAGAGAGTGGTTTCTAGTGAGCCTTGGAGAAAACTAGAGATTGGTTGGGTGTGAACCTTGAAGAAAACATCATTGTAATCTTGATCAAGAGATAGTGGAGGAAATCTCAAGTGGGCAAGCTTGAGGAGAGGACGTAGACTCCGGTTGGTGGAGTTGAACCTCTATAAATCCCGGTGCACTCTTTCCTTTATCCTCTTTTATTTACTTGCTTTATTTGTGCTTAGCATTACTTGGTTTGTTCTTGATCTTTGGTTGAGTGAATTTAGTTGTAAATTTTGATTTTGCTAAAGTTTTTAAAACAACCAATTCACCCCCCCTCTTGGTTGCACTTGGGCCAACAATTGGTATCAGAGCTTAGTGATTTTTATTTTCAAAACCTTGCGGTTTCAAAATCAAAAGATCCATGGCAACCACTAGTTTTATGCATTTTGAGGGACAAAGCACATCTAGGCCACCATTGTTTGATTCTACAAATTTTAATTGGTGGAAAACTAGGATGGAGATTCATATTAAATCTATTGATTATGCTTTATGGAGAATTATCAAAGATGGTCCTAATATTCCTTTAAAAGTAGTTGATGGTAAACAAGTACCAAAAGATTCAAAAGAATTTAAATCGGAGGATGATGCTATGTGCACTATGAATGCTAGAGCTATGAATATTATATATTGTGCACTAACCCCCGATGTGTTCAATTTAGTCTCTTTTTGTAATAGTGCTAGGGAAATATGGAACAAGTTGTTGGTGACATATGAAGGAACTTCACAAGTTAAGGACACCAAGATGCATATGCTAGTTAGAGCATATGAACTTTTCACCATGGAGCCAAGAGAGAGCATTCAAGATATGTTCAAAAGGTTCAATGAAATTCTTACACCACTCAAGTTGCTTGGAAAGGAATATGCAAATGAAGAGTTGGTGAGAAAAATCTTGTGGAGCTTGCCTTCTTCATGGAAAAGTATAGTTGAAGCTATTAATGAAGGTGGAAGCATCAAGACCATGCACATTGATGAGCTATTTGGGAAATTATTGACATATGAGATGAAGGAGCAAGAGGAAGAAAGGCTCAACAACAAGAACAAGTTAATGGCCTTCAAAGTTAAAGAAGATGATTCATCTTCATCCTCTTCAAATGAAGATGATTCGGATGATTTAGCAATCTTGACCAAGAAGTTCAAGAAAATTCTCAAGAGGTCGAAGAATAAGGGTTCCAGAGGCAAAAAGAATGAGATCACTTGCTACAAGTGTAAGGAGCTTGGACACCTACAATTTGATTGTCCATTGAACAAGCCAAAGAAGCACAAAAATCACAAGAGAGGAAAGAAGAAACTTAGAGCTATGGCGGCTTGGAGTGATAGTTGCTCATCCTATAGTGAATGCTCATCATTATCAAATGACACAAGTGATCAAGCTAATCTTTGCTTGATGATTGAAGAAGATGAAGTCTCTTCAAATCAAAGCTACCCCAACTTGTGTCTCATGGCAAAAGAAGAAAATGAGGTAACAAGTACTTATTCTAGTAACACATCATCATCCTTATCATGCTCATTTAGTTACTCATATGAAGAATTATTAGATGCTTTTCATGAGCTTTTCAAAAGTTCAAAAAGACTTGCCAAAAAGGTTGATGACTTGAAGGTTTTTAATGCTTCTTTAATAAAAGAAATATATGACTTGAAGAAAGAGAACCTAGATATTAGTTTATCCTTGAAACAAGAAATAGATGAATTGAAAAAGGACAAATTTGATCTTAGTCAATCTTTGTCTAAATTTGTTAAAGGTAAAGAAAACATTGATTTGTTACTTGGTGCTCAAAAGGGAGTCTATGACAAAGCGGGAATTGGTTTTAATCCATTGATGAAGGAAAGAAAATTTGGAAATAGATTTGTTGATGCATCTACATCCTCATCTAATTCATTTGTAACATGTCATGCTTGTGGTGGAAAAGGTCATTATTCTTATGAATGCATATTCAAAAGAGGAAAAGTTCCTTTTGGCTACAAATTAGTATGGGTTCCTAAAGGAACTAAAATTATTGGAGCTAACCCTCAAGGACCCAAAGAAATTTGGGTACCAAAAAGAAAAAATTGAAATTTCATGTAGGGTGCTAAAGTATGGAGCAAAAATTAGAAGCATACACATGAAGCTCTATGCACCATGAAATTGGGAATTTGAAGTTCAATGGCAAATGCTTGAGACAAAGTTCATTTGTGGTAACATTGTTGATTTTATTTGGTTAATGGTAATTTTTTGATGCATTGAGCTATTTGGTTTTGATATGTTGCTTGATGAGTATATATAAGTTATTCATTATTCTTGGAAGATATGTGATATGTTTTATGTTACCATGATCATTGTGGATTTGTTCTAATATGTTGATGATATGAATTTGTATGAAAAATATGTTGCTAGCCTATTAATTGATATTTGGCTTGATCTAGAAAGGGGGAGAAATTTTTTTTTTTTGTTTGGATAAAGAGGGAGCATGCTTTCTTGTAAAAATTCCTTAAAGTTTATATACCTTGATTAATGGGGAGCTTAGTGCATGTTGTGTTAACCTTGTTTGAGAATTTTTCATGCTTTACTTTATTGATATATATACCTTTTTTATTATGACAAAAAGGGGGAGAGATAAAATTGAAGAATAATTAATGAAGGGGGAGAATCATTGTTTATGCTAATTGTTTGAATGTTATATGTATTTTTTGAAAGGTTAATGATTGTTATTTGGATGTTATATGTGTTCTTTTAAATATAGTTTTGTCATCATCAAAAAGGGGGAGATTGTTGGATTTGTTCCAAGCAAATATTTAATTTTGATGATGACAAGTGTATTGTGTTATTGTGTTTAATATCATTTTATTGGGTCAAAATAGATTTTTTAAAGTTGTGCTTAAATTCTAAGTATTTCAAGTGTTATCTCAAAAAATATGTTTTAAGAATATTGAGGAAAAATTGCTTTTGAAAAGAAATTAGTAGGTTATTAACTTAGGTTAATGTTTGAATCAAGTTTTGATTTCCAAATGACAAGTGTTTTGGAGTTGTTTCAAGTTTAATCCATTAAAGTCATAGTTTAACAGCTGACGCGTTAAAACTCGGTTTTAACCTGTTAAGTTGAAGTCTGAAGGCTTGGGTTCAGATGCTTCGACTGGCGCGATTTGAGTCAAGATTTGAAATGTGACGCGGACGAATCAGAGGACGCCACCTGGACACTATGACATAACTTTTTATGCGCTGTCTCCTGTTGCTTTTGACCGTTGGAGAGAGAAGCTGAGTTTAACAGGTTAAACTCAGAACTTAACACGAAATCTGGGAAAGCTGCGTTTTCGCGTAAAACAGAGCAACGGCTCTCCAGAATTTCAGGAACTTTTCCAAACTTTCCCAGCAGGTTTACAACGTCTCTTTGGCCCCCATATGAGTATAAAAACATGGAGAAACACTTTGGAAACAACTCTTGGCAACTAGAAAAGAGAATCAATCATCAAAGAGCTCAAACTTGATTTTTGCCAAGAGCTTGTGCTTTCACTTGTATATCTAGCTTGAGTGCTATTGTGTGAGCTTGTGAGTTTGTAAACATTCAAAGTCTTAGAATCTCTTGAGTGTAGAGTGGTTTCTAGTGAGCCTTGAAGAAAACTAGAGAGTGGTTTCTAGTGAGCCTTGGAGAAAACTAGAGATTGGTTGGGTGTGAACCTTGAAGAAAACACCATTGTAATCTTGATTAAGAGATAGTGGAGGAAATCTCAAGTGGGCAAGCTTGAGTAGAGGACGTAGACTCCGGTTGGTGGAGTTGAACCTCTATAAATCCCGGTGCACTCTTTCCTTTATCCTCTTTTATTTACTTGCTTTATTTGTGCTTAACATTACTTGGTTTGTTCTTGATCTTTGGTTGAGTGAATTTAGTTGTAAATTTTGATTTTGCTAAAGTTTTTAAAACAACCAATTCACCCCCCTTCTTGGTTGCACTTGGGCCAACACAAGCCTTTTCACATGTCTAGATTACCAACAAATTGAACCTTGTACAATTGCCTTTATTTATTGGATTGGGTTTCAGCAAGACAAAATTTTATCAGATTAGATATCATGTCCTACTTTTGCCTTAGCGAATTGGTGTATGTAATATGTAATTCTGGGTCTTTATATTAGTTGAGTTTCCTCCCTTTGCTGATTGAGTTCCATTTTGTTTATTTAGGTTATGGACACTTTGTAATCTCCAACCCCTGGCTGGTGTCTTATCAATTTATCTTCTGTTGAATCTTGTTCTACAATATGTTGCTCTATTTACTTTGTACCAAAGTAAACAATGAAATAATTACTATATATTTGACGTAGATATAGTTTATCAATTTCAAGTTTTTCATTGACTCACCACATGATCGAAGGACAATTAACTGAAGATAGAGTACATGAAGGGTTAATGTAAACAATTTGCTACAATTGAAGAACAGAAAATGTTATACATACTAATGTACCATAGACTTACCCCAAAAGAAGTTGAATTACAACTTTTGTCTTAAGTTCCAACTAATTTTCCTAATATGCAATTCTCTATTTGATTTATTAATATTAATGTAGAACTAATGTTATACATTCTTACAATTTATTTTTGCATACAAAAGCATATTTACAAGTATATACGGGGTAATAGATATTCTATGGTATATGGAAAAAGAGATCTATGCTCTTTTAGGATTTGAAAAATGCCTGAACTAATTTTTAATAATATTATATAAGGAAATGAGGAGGTGGGAGTATTACTCTTGATGTCCTCTCATAATGCCCCTTTATGACTCAAACTATAGCGATGAGACCACTCTTAACAATTTTTAGAACTCAAACCAACCTTATAGACTTTAAGAACTTAGATGAATCTTTTTAGTAAATCTTAGGATTGGTTTAGCCTTCACGGCCACTGGAATCGCAAGCTAAGCAATTTGGATAAGGTAGGCCATGGCCCACCCTGCCATAATCACTTAAATTTAAACCTCTACTAACCGTTTTCCATATTATTTAGTAGATAAAACAATTTTTTTATAAAAGAAACTTCATTCTAATTAAAAGTGAATCAAACGGCATCTTATAAATCAACAACGATATAAAATTTTAAGGCACAACAGAAACATAAAATTGGCCACAAAAAGGACTATTCATTCTTTCGACAAAAAAATGAAGAGAAGATAATAAAATCAAACTCAATTTTCTGGTAAGTCAAAATCAATCTGGAGTATAAAACTCACAAATAACTGTAAGAAAACTCAAACCAAGTTAATAATAATCAAGCAATACTATAACCAACGAGACATTAGAGGCTTGAATAAGACTAACTATAAAAATGAAAATATTACCTATAAAACCTAAAAAAATAATAACTGACTTTATTCTATACAATCATCTTTATATCTGTTACTAAGCATTAAGGCATCCTAATAGAGCTGAGATTCCAGTGAACCCAAGAAACCTAGATCCATTGTTGTCTGTTTTCAATTAAAGATCTAACATTGAAAGTCTTGAATAACTTTTGAATACCAAAACTTGGAAGAGATTACATTCACCATGAAATTTAATAAATAACATTAGATAAGGTTAGTTAAACAATTAAAAGATTGAAAAAAAATAGTTAGATTCAGACTGAAGTTATAAATTTGGCTGAAAATGATAGAGAATGAAGTGGGAGACGACAGAAGATAATGAATTGGAAGAGAGGAGAGAAAGTGTGCTTAGGTTTTTTAAGGTTTTAATTAAAGAAAACAAATTGAAGAATCTTTTGTGATTATGAAATTATCCGTCTATGTCTATCTTTGTCTGCTTAAATGTAATACACGAAAAGATGTGGATCCGATTAAAGCTTTGCTTACTTATCCGACCTTCGCAAGCAAATGCTCCATCCACAATTGGATCAATTGCACTACACGTCTTATATCTGTTGAGATTAAAACGATCAAATTTTAAGTCCAAGACAGAGGGAGTCTATAAGAAAGGCTAAATGCTTACTGTTTTGATTTTAGTCATCGTAATTAAACTGAACAAATGCTAAACATATAGCTAAGGAAATATTGTTAAATTCTTAAATATACTTGGAGATAAATATTGTACAATTTAAATTAGAATTTAAAAGACAGACCGTAGACAACATAAAATAAATATCACATCAAGCAAGTAAAGTGTAAATTTGTGGAACAAAATTGATAAAATGTAATGGCAAACTTTACCTAGCACTTAAATAAAGCATCTGAGACGGGGACAGGAAGCGACTGGGAGGATGACCGGGATAAAGATGCCATGCAGGGGCGGACCTACGTTGGGGCAGGGGGGTGCCGCTGCCCCCCCAAAATTTTAAAAAAAATTAAATATAGGTACTTAATTGGTTAATTTAAGAGAAATTAGGGACTAGAAATGCATTTTTGTCCCCCGGAAATAATGGAAGAATATGAAGATGGGGGGCAGTGAGGTAGGTTCTAAATAAAACAGTGACCAAATGAGTATTTATTCCCTCTAGTCTTAAACATGTATTCTAACATGGCCTAAATGCATTATTAGTCCTCCAAATTTTTCAACTTGTACTAGTTGCACCATAATCTTTGAATTAGTATGAATTACTCCCAATCTACAACTTTACCTCGCCGCGATGCCGTCCCTCTTCTTCAGGTTTAGTCAACTCTCCTCCGGGCTCACCCCCCCAAACTGAAAATCATAGTTCCGCCATTGCCATGGGTTCTAAAATTTGGCATTTTTTAACATTGGAGTCCTAAGTTTTATAAAATGCTGGCATAAGCCATAAAACTTCTTATAGTCCACAAATACTACAAAAGATTGGAATATATAATGAATGTTTGAGGTTTAGAATGTATATATAATTTGGTTATCCCAATTGAAAATTAAATAACTGAATCTTTTTCTGTTATTTCGGTTTTCGGTTATTATCTTTTTTTTTTCATACAATTCGATCTATTCAGTTATTAAGTACATAAGTCCGAAAACTGAAAAAATTTGATTATTTGATTTATGTTAAAATAAAAAAAAATGATGGAGCACGGCTATTAGCAAATGCAAAGAGTTAAAATAGAAGATGATTTTATGAAGGAAAAGTTAACAAAGTTAGATGAATATTTTTTTAAAAATAATTTACTAATTAAATTTTTAAAATATGATTGTTGTTTGTACTGATTATTCAATTATGTAGTATTTAATTTAGTGATGACAACTTGTTACAGAAATAAATTTTTATTTAAGTATCAGGTAAAAATTAAGATATGCAATTCCACATTTTAACTGGGTTGATTATATTTACCCCATTGGACTTTGGTTAAAATTACAGTTGAACCCATGACTTTTGAAAATATACATTTCCTTATTTTTTTTACACTTTACAGAATTTTTTTTTTGAAATTCTAAGTTAATAGTGCGGTAGCTATTTTCCAAAAATTTTATTTTAATTTTTATTTGTTTAAAATTATTTTAAATTTAAAAAAAAAATAATATTTTCATCTATAGAGAGAAAAAAAAAATGATAATTTCAAGTGTAAATCTGTAAAAAAATATAAAAAGAAAAAGAGACTAAAATTATTGGAATAATGCTACCATACAATTTAATTTAGAATTTTAGTAGTTTTTTTTTAACACTGTAAAAAAAGTAAAGGAAGTGCATATTTTTAGACATCAAGAGAGTAACTATAATAACTTCTAAAGTTCAGGGATTAATTGTAAATAACACGTATTGAGAGTTTTGTGAGTAAGACTTCAAAAGATTTATGATGTAAATGTTAGAAAGTATTGAACTCCAGAATTACTGGCATCTTTAACCCTAGGATAATGGTCTATGGTCATGTACATCCACATATGCATGCCATTTATCTTTCTTAACTTTGTGATTGAAGAAAATAATACTTCCAAGCATTTATTTTAAACTTTTATACTAGAAAGAGTATATGAGTTAATTTGAAGAAAATCATTTAATTTGAAGCAAAAAATTTATAATTTTGAACAAAAAAATAAGTTGTTCAAAAAAAGTAGCACATATGAAGATAGAACCATATGATTTTCAGAGATTGCCTAACACATCATTTTCGAATAGTTCCTAATTATGAATTAAGGAACAAAACAAAGAACGTATATTTATAAAATAATAACACACAACTATAAAAAGGTCAAACACCTTGAATCTAACTCAGCTGGTTAAGGATTTCAAAACCCTAAAGTTAGGAGGACGAGTATCAATGATTACAACGAATACAATTTCTTGATCGAATGTAATAGACGGTCCGATACCACGTTAAGTCCACAAAATGTTACCTGCCCGAGCAGCCCAAAATTCTTCTTATCCCTCTTGTAGGTTGGAGGCCGTGATAATTAAGTAACACATAAGTTTCCATTAGACTTTGCTCATTACAAACAAAAATGTGTTTATTTTGTGATGTGTTCTTTCAACTCTTAAAACTAAAACATATTCGTTTGCCTTTTTGTTTTTTTCCTAATGGTTTTCACTCTTTTAAAATGAAATAGACACGCATAATATATGTCCACACCTGTGCAAACAGTCACAATGACATATTATATGTTATATATAAACAATCTGTGACACTTGAATTTTCTATTTTCGGGCATGAAGTACGCAATTGAGATAGCTTTCATGGTGAGGTGTCAGAAGAGCATGGAGTCTATAGGTCACTCCTACTTATTTGCAAGAGTTCGAATTATTTTGAAGACGCATGGCTTCATCCATCTCATTTTGACGTAGTGAGTATCAAAATACATTATAAGAGAAATGTCAAATTTTGACTAAATGGAATGATTGAAGTTTAGTTGTTAGGTAAGTTTAGTCATATTTCAATAGTTAGACGGTGAGGTCATTTTCTTGAGTGACTAACAGCTCCAGTAATCCTTTTTCAATCACCTTTCAGTTGGCCTTTAGTAACAAGTATTTTTCATTCAATTGCCCCTTTACTGGCTATCTCTATTTCAGTTGATCTTAGGTCACCCTTACCACATATACATTTCAAATTTACCTCTATATCACATTTCAGTTGCAATCCACAATCTTCTTCTTTGTGCATCAAGCACTGCATTAGTCACCGCTACAAGCCACATAAACATTTCTTCTCTTCTCCTTCATCAATACTTCCTTCTTCTTTGGCATTCAGTTGGCATTTAGTAACAAATATTTCTCATTTAATTGCCCCTTTACTGGCTATCTCTATTTCAGTTGATCTTAGGTCACCCTTACCACATATACATTTCAAATTTACCTCTATATCACATTTCAGTTGCAATCCGCAATCTTCTTCTTTGTGCATCAAGCACTGCATTAGTCACCACTACAAGCCACATAAACATTAATTTCTTCTCTTCTCCTTCATCAATACTTCCTTCTTCTTTGGCTTCTTCGTCATCAACATCAAATTTTGGGTACTAATATAACCAACTTCAGGAACTATATATACATTTTCATTTTTTGTGCATCGGGCACAACATCAGTTACTACTGGATCCTCTACCAAATAACGGAGGTGATGCCGGAATAGTTGACATTAGATATCGCTATTTATAAATAGAAAAACTACCATGCTTGGAATCCAACAATAAAAACACATTAATATTGAGTGAGTGAATTTTATTTGATTGGAATTTGGGTTATCTGTAGCATCAAAATATGATAACTAATTTGACTATTATTTCTAAAGGGGCCAATAACAAATTTAGTGATGGATGGCAATAGCTATTGTAAGAAAAAAAAAATGAAAATGATAAATTACATAAAATTCTTAAATTTTGTTAAAAGTTACATAAGTACCCTAAAATTTTAAAACTAATAACTTCCTGTGTTTACTATTAAATTTTTAGCAGTTAGTGGAATATTCAGTCCCAACTTATAACATTAATAGCCGATTTGGTACCAAACTATAACATTAGTGGTTATATTAGAGTAAAAAAGTAAAACTGTAGCAGGCAATTTTGTACAAGAGCCAAAAATTAATGAGAAATTTGGTGCTTTTACCCCTAGATACTTCTGCTTTACATGTTTCCTGTCACATTTAAGCTGTGTCGTATTTGTCTTTTGTTTCTAAATCCTTACATCTTAGTTATGTAACAAAGTAAAAAGCAAAAGATTTCGCATGATATATACATAATATATATTGATTCGTCGAGGCCAGCTTCGAACGATGATGCAATAATCATCATAGGAGAGTTGGTGGCACATCTTCCAGCAGGAGTCAACTAATATTATTATCGCAGCTTAATTATTAATAGCACCAAAACAAAAATTATTATCTACGATCCGTAATAGTTTTTATCCGACAACACGGTTGTATTTAGAAACAAATTTTATAATTATTGTTAAATTTTTGGATAACTTATTAATGGTGGAGATGAAACTATTAAAATTAGAAATTAAAAATCATTATTAAATAATTTTTTTAAAACTCTAACGCTAATTGTTGATATTAATATCAAATGAAGCCGTTAACAATGTATACCTTAACCAACAAATAAAAGAAAAATAGTTTTCTTTTTCATTTTTCTAGGAAAATAGTTTTTCATCTTTTCCGTTTTGCTAATTGATTTTCTGTTTAATGTCGAGCTGGTCCTCTTTCGACCATTTCTCGTCCGCTGCTCGTCCTTCTCTCGTCTAGCTAGGGCATCTCTGACTTAGATGCGGCTCTCACCACGACCCAGCCAATGTCGTCTCCTTGGCTCGATTTTGTGCTTCTGGAAAAAAGGAAATTGATTGCGTACGAGGATGGTGTTGACCGCAGCTAGAAACCGCATCTTCTCCCCGTCAGCGTTGAAGACTAATAGATTAATTTTGACGGGGGAGGGGGGCGGAGCTACGGGTGGGTTGGGAAAGCAAGGAGCTGTCAAAATTTGAGGGAGGCTGGTGGAGCAAGTTGAGCCAAGTCTAGACGAGTGCCCTTGTCTTAGATCTAAAAGTTCAGGCGTGGTTAAGATTTGAGGAGAAGACTCAAGGATTTTCTAGTTTTTTCCTTTTCTTTTGAAGCTAATATATTTGGAATATATTCTATTAAAACGCACAGGTTTTATTTCAATTTTCAACAAAGGAACTGAACTTCTATAATTTAGGATATGTAAAATCATTTTGTATATAATTTTGAAACAATTAAACATATTTTCGTTGGAAAGCTATACATAGAAAATAAAAACTAAAAATAGAAAATAGAAAGGAAAATCATTTTCCTCATCCAAATTCCAAACGCCACTAAGTTACTTGGATAATCGATCAATTTAATTGCCATCTATAACAAAAACTTTACTTTGCTCTATCTTTATCTTTTAAACATATATAGATATACTAATTAATAAATTTATTATTGCCTAAATTGCACTATTTGTCACTAAATTATACCTTGTGTTTCAAATATATTCCTAAAGTAACAATCGTAGTTAACCTCTCATTAAAGTAACAAATTAGGCAGTTCATTGATAAATGTATTAAAATAAAGTAGGACTCTGTAAGGAAATATAAAAAGAAGAAGAAAACTAGATAAATAAAAATGTTTTACAGAAACAATTTGTGTAATAAATTTTTAAAATATGCTTATTGTTGTACTGATCATTTGATTTATTAATATATAATATAGCGACAATATATAGTTTGTTTATATAAAATAATTTTTTAATTGAAAGTATTTTAGTTAATATATTTTAGAAAACGTAGTCGATAAATTTTAAAGATAGACTTTTACATTTGTTAGTTAAATACTTAATGTGTCTGCAGAAGCATTTGCAACGTACAAAATGTTACTTTAGAAACAGATTTGCTATGCTTTCATTAGCTTAGTGATAGATTTACAATTTGCATATAGCTCCTTTATTATTATTTATTATACGTTTGGGGAGTAACTGGGGCGTTGGTCCTCTGCATTATCAGCAAGCTTCAGTTTGTGCCATACAAGCTGGAAAAAAAATAATAATGACAAGTTGTACTTGTAACTAATTCATTTTAACTTAATTCAATTTAATTTTAAATAATTTATTTTTATTTTTATTTTTATATCTTTTTTTTTTTAAGTTCGTGTTATTTGGAAGCTAATATTATTTAGATATAATTTTGTATGTGTATCTGCTCCATACCCATTACATATATCTTCCTTTCCCATTTATTTTATAAGAAAAATCTTGAACTTTTTTTGTTACTCACAAGCATGTGTACAAAGTGTATAGAGTTGGAAGTACATAGATATTTAGGGGAAAAGAGGATGCATTCTTGTTTTTGGACTGAACCAACTTATGTGGCATTTTAAGGGAAAAGTGATGAAGGTGGGGCTCAAACCCTTGACCTTCTCCGAGTATCCCCTAACACCTAAGCCATTTTGCCAAAGTGCCAGAGATTGTAACATCTGGCTTAGGAGCTAAACAGGTACATGTACCCATCTGGCAAGCATCATATTCATTATCTAATTGTTTTGAATCACCACTACTTCTTTCCCTTGAGCCATACAACCAAAATGAGGGTCACCGTGAGATTAGAAAAGAAAGGACACCTATTTGCTAGCTCACTCCCCATTTGATTCAATAAATAAACTCTTTTATCCATCTCTAGTGTTCAACACCACTATTATTCATTGCTTAGATGTCATTGTTCAGTATCAAACAAATCCCAATTACCTATTGCTCGCTAAGATTAGGATAAATAATATGTCACCGTAGAGCCTTAATCGAACTTGGTAAGGAAGATAACCCAAACAGTAGATTTGTAAGTTTATGATAGCTAGAGACTAAGAAGAAATTTTCAAGGACCAGATTAAGGGTTTATCCACATTCTTTATTTTGCTAAGAAGTTGATGCGGCATTGATGAGATTGATGTGACCTTGACATGTTGCTAATATAGCAAGAAATATTCTCATTTGGCATTCAATGAATTACACACATGAATGATACTGGTTCCCAAATGACATTAATTCTCGATAAAAAAAATATAAAAATAAAAATAAATCACTTTAAATGTATCTAAGTTAAAATAAATTTACTTTTAATATATGGTCTTTATGGATTCATGCGCTGCCTTAGAGAAAATGCTATCCTTAGTGCACTCTCATTTTATTTCGGGAAACTTATTATATCAACCCTTTGAATCTTATATATGCAAAAAAGAAAAAAAAGCTCATTTTAACAGCCGTGTGTATCAGGAGGATCATTAGCTTTTGCTTATTATTGGGTAGATAATACTCCCGGGCGTACCTAAAAAAACTTAAAACAAGGTTTTCACCTTGAAATATGCTATAGAATTATAATTCTATAATGAATAAATTTGGGGGGAGAAAACAGTGACCTATAGCTTAGAGCTTAACAGCGTGTTCGGTTGGAGTTAATCCAACCTTGCTAACGCGTTTTCTCTAAAGCCCATAAATCTATTCCATTTTTCCCCCATTTGTCTTTTTTCCCAAATTTCCAAAAACATAGCTGGTACTCATTTGTGCTCTTGACCCGATCTTACTCGTCGAGGAGTTTGCTCTAATCTTTCTTGATTCTTGCTTTGATTTTGCTTTGATCGTTGCCGACATGCTTCGATTTTGCTCCGATCGTTGCTGACTTGCTTCAATTTTGCTCCAATCGTCGCCGACTTGCTTCGATCTCAACCCAATTAACTCCTCACAAGATTTCACAAGTAGAGTGGGCTGGACGTATAGTGGGGCGGGGGTGGCGTGAAGGCAGACTGTGGATTGCGGGGCCGAGAAGATTCCGAGCAAGACCGGTGGGTGACAATGAGTAAGAACGGTGGGTGATGGCAAGGAAGAACGATGGACGAGATTCTGGTGATCGTCGGCGAGGAAAAACGGGCGACCAAAGACCGGGGACTCTTTTGCGATCTTGCTCCTTGGAGGAGCTGGCTTTGATCTTGATCCAATCATCTCCGATCTTGCTTCAATCTAGATGTGATCTTGCTCCGATTATCTTCGGTTTGCTTTGATTTTACTCCGATTTTTTTCCCCAGGTTATCTCCAGCTGAAGAAGATGAAGCGGAAGAAGGATTTGATTTTGATTTAATTTTGACCAATGGCATGACCGTTAATATACTAAATTTTAGGGGCAGAAAAGATGTTGAATGCAAGTGGGTTTGCAATTACACACATTAATAGACCACTGTTAAACCGAAATGAACTAGGCCTAAATAATTTTTTTTATTTCACAAATAAAATTGACTATTAGGGTGTGTCTAGTTGTCCATAACCAAGTACACCATTTGATCTTAAAGAACTAAATTTTTAAGTTTTAAAAGACTTGAAGATGTTAAACCCAACACCATTTTCAGAATATTGCATTTTGCCTTTCATTCCATTATTAATTCATATTTATTTTATAGCTTTATTACATTAATAAAGTTTAAAAAGGATATGACAAATTCCAAAGTCCATGGTTCTTTTTATGTATTTCAAAGCAAAAATACATTAAATCATCATTTTTGGCATATAGAAAACGTAAATTCTAAAAAATAAAAACATATTTCAATGACATCAATACAAAAATACATAGAGACGACCTTAAGCCGGCTTGTAGGACTTGAAATATTAATTAATTTTCAAACAGTTGACATTGGAGAAGTTTAATGGAAAAAATGTCCCATGGTCGTTAGCGTGCTTCTCACTTTCTGGTTCCTTCGTAAATTGTTTCTTTTTAATTCCCCCATGCACATATAAAAACTCCCCGTACCCTCACCTCTCCTCTGCCTCCTAAATAAACCTCAGAATTTTAGTTCCTTTCTTCAAAAGACTAAAACCCTACTGCTCAAACCCCCAGAACAAATCTCTTCTTGGTCAGATCAAGCATGGCTCAATCTGCACAAACCTCCTCGGTTCATACAAACATCTTGGTCCTCCTCTCCGTCCTCGTCCTGCTTCTCTCCGGTTCCTGTTTGGCTGCTAGGCCCAGTTTCGTGACGGTCACCGGCGAGGGGTTTCCGGCACGTTCATCTCCGGAGAACACGGCGTTTCGGTACCGGGGGCAGCTGTTCAACTTCTTCCCGAAGGGGTCACCCATCCCCCCTTCCGGTCCTTCCAAGGGACATAACTCAGTTGTCGACTCAACTGGAAACTGAGTAAAAACAAAAATGTCTTTTTGATAAGTTTCTACAGAAATTTTCCTCCTTTTTTTTTTTTCCACTTTGGGTTTATGGGGTCTAATCAAATTTTGGGTTTGTTGAGATTATTCTGATCAGCTATAGCCGCAAGAAAAGAGTTCGACTTTTTGTTTTTCTGGGTTTGGGATCAGAGGAAACAGAGCAGATCTATTCCCCTGTTATTGGGGATACAACTATTCCTGGTTGAATCTGTATAGAAAAAAAAAAAAAAAGGGTTATACGGTTGACATTTAGGATTCAATTACAAG
The DNA here is from genome assembly GCA_039654915.1 of Aquilaria yunnanensis. Lineage (NCBI taxonomy): Eukaryota > Viridiplantae > Streptophyta > Magnoliopsida > Malvales > Thymelaeaceae > Aquilaria > Aquilaria yunnanensis. Next base: position 11,346,456 of record CM077595.1, read on the forward strand.
TCAATCCCTACACTCTTTACATGTTTTTATTCTGGCAAGTCTAGTTTGAACATGTGACAACCAAGTTATGCTAATGTTAGTTCGATATGATTCGATGTTTGACCTACTCTTCTTCTCCCATTGAAAGCTCTGCAAACTGAAGATGACAAAAAAGGGAGCATTTTTGGATCTAATTATAATATTAGCCTCATTATTGTTTTTCCTTTTTACAATCTCTGTTTCTGGTGACGTTGTGTAGTGTTTGACTTGGGTTGGAATTATTAGAATCAAAAGAAAGGATTTGGTGGCTGGATTCCGAACACTGTAGCTGAGAAGCGCCACGATTGTTAGAGAGGTCATCAGGTTCAGGAAACGTGCCCCTGTCTTTGTTTAGTGAATTAGGCTGGACTTGCTTTCCTTGGCCCACTCGTATAATTCGATTTCACGCCAGTCGGCTGTCGGCCACAGGCCAAACTCCTGCGAAATTTCGCATCCACACGGAAAGACTCACTTATTCTCTCGCATGATATGGAGCTTAGCTGATAGCTTACACTGTTCTCGAAATTGCACGCTACTCTTTTGAGTTTTCATATTTTGAGGGATAACGTAATTATCCAAACCTTAGTTGAGTCCGTGCAGTGTATTTCCCCCAAATTTGAGAAGCTTACATTTCAAGTGGTTACGATTTTGAACTTTTGAAATTTCCATGGGAACAAAGTGCTAGTTTTAATAAAATCCTGGGGCAAGTGGAATTCGCCCCCTGTTGGGGCCGGACGGCTACTTGAACCTAATACACATCCAACTCATCATTGGCACTATTAGTGAAATATAATGCGTCCTCGCCATTCTAACTTCTAAGTGGGTTGACAGTATAGGATACATCCCAGATAGCAGGTCACGTTTAAATAGTGCCACACTCATTATAAATTGGTAGTAAAAAACATATTCAAAACAGCAGATTAGATTTGAATACCGTCGTCTTTACTATGAAATCTAAATAATTTAAAAATAGTTAAATTGTAACTCAAGCTTGCCATATTCTATAAGGTATATACTTCACCGCTAAAATTTTTCTATAGTAGATTTTTATATTTGTACAAATAATGATTCTAATTTTTTTTAAAAAAAATAATTGCACCATTTAACGCAATCTTCCCAATTAATTCTTACCATCTCCTAATATTCTCATTTTATCTTTAACTTATGCACATACATGTGTGCATAAATACATAAATACAACATAGTGTTTGAGAGATGATTAATAGGTTTTGGTTGCTCGGCCTCCTCCACATCAATTTATAGCTGCAAAACACTTATGAGAGTTTGAACCTCCATATTCCTCAGTGTTAGAATTAATGCATGTATTTATACTTACCATTACAAAGCTCAAAGTTTCCGTGGACACTTCTTGAAGCCTTTTGCATCTAATTGAAAATCAGGTAAAGGAAAATATGGATATATTTTTCTTCCATACTCAAAATTCGTTACATATGCCCATCTTAACTATGTTCAGTTTTTGGTGGTAAATAAAAGAAGTCTCATTTACAAGCCAAAAATTGAACCAAAGTTATCAAATTTTTTATTTGAATATTAGAATATTAATATTTTACAATCTAAAATATAAAAAATAATTCGATTAGATTCTACAATTATAATTATGATTATAATTTGATTATATCACTATGATTTAAAAAAATTGATTATATGTGGAATCCCAATTTTGATAATGATCTACTTGGAAACAATTTTTGTGATTAATGTTAGAATTTTAGATAATTTAATTAACCGTAAAAATGAAATTATTGAAATTAAAAACTAAAACCTACCTTGGAATAGTTTTTTTAACTCTGTGCAAATTGTTGGCACCAATGCCAAATGAGACCAACCTTGATTTGGACCTTAGGAAGCTACAAAAATATATTTGTATAATGCTTTCTTTTCCATTATATACTCACTTAAGTTTATATATTTATATAAGAGATAAATAAGTAAATAAATAAATATACACACACTTAACTGTATCCTGTTTTTTTTTTTAATCAGAAACAAAGCATTATAATTGTTGGTTAGCTCACTTTGGTTTGAAATAAAGAACTTGTGGTGCAGTCCAGTCAAGTAACACTGCTTCAATGTTTCTTCTTTCCTGCTTACTCATTAAAACAAGATAGCTCATGAAGTATAGTCAAATTTCAAAAGGAAAATATCAAAGTAGAAACATATGTTTATTTATTAGTTTAACCAAATCTTGTTTTGTTTTGTTTTTTTGTTTTTATTTGAGCCCAAAGGAAAAGCAAGAAGCTCGAGCAAAATGGGTCAAATCCGTATAGCATAGTTGGGCCCAAATCGATAGTAGTTACTATAGAGCCGAGGGAAAAAAACAATAGTCTAGAGTTTTGGGCTTCAGCTGTTTGTGTCTAAGCCGGCCCTTTAAGTGTGTGGAAATTTTTTTTCTTGTTTCATTGTTTTTTTTAATGTTTAGAAGCAACTACATTATATAAGGGTTCGAGAAACTGCTTATGACGGGTGGCGGCTAAACCGTCTATTTCTTTAAATCTCGAGGCCTTAAAGCCATATTTGATAATTTTGGTGCCTTGCATTGGCGAGCTAATCCATCCAGGTAGGTGTCCTCTGCTGCAATTCTGCTAGCTTAGTGAGGACTTCTTCAATTTTCTAATTCTTCTTTTACAAAATGTACAAAATATATTGAGGTATCATACTTTATAAATTCCATTTAGCCTTTCAGTTTCATATGAAATTAGGAGAATAAAACTTTTGACTTATAAAAGCTCCCCAATTCCATATTTAGGTATAATTATAAAAAATGTCTTACCAAAATATATATAAAGAAAACATTTGAGTCGTTTAAGTAGCCACAATATGCGAGGTACCCTTAGTTTATTTAATTGAATGAAATTATATTTTTATTTTTATTTGTTAAAAACACCACAGATGGTACATTTTCATTAATCAGAAGCCTAACAACACTTACAGGAAAGATGCAGGGGTCTACAATATAAACCGACAAAGCTTGCAATGGAATTATATTAAGTGGAAATACAATTCAACATATGCACGGCAAAAAAATGATAATAAAGCAAATGGTAATGAACAAGGAAGGAAAGCTCCAAATTAAGGCAACAGAGGAGCTAATAATGGCAGCAACACAACCATAGCTAGCACGCTAGGGATTTATGAATAATTCTAGCTTGCAAGGTGCAGGCTACAACTTATACCATTGCAGCCTGAGAATATTAGATCGTATCTCCAAACAAATTTTGAACTCACAAATACATGAATTTTGAAATTTTCTTTTTGAGGGATCTTATCCCTTAACAGCTTTTTGGACCATATCTAGCGACGTAGCTAGTTCGAGAGACTTCCCATCTTAGTTTTTTGCCTTATTAACTATGTGCTAAGTAGTTTGTACTCCTAGGTCTTCTCTTGCTTTCTCTCTTGCACCTCTAGAGTTTATTTTTGTATTTTGGGGCTTTGAGCGACAAGAATGTGAGAAAGCTTACGTGTGCGGAGGAACTTGGGAACACTCTCTTCATCAATTTTATCCACAAATTGGTTTATATTTATCTTTTTCTAGTTTGGTGTAGAATTCTCTCTAGTTGTTTTCTTTATTGTGGAGTAACTTCTCTTATTTTGTAGAATCATGAACCAAGTTGAGATGGTTATTGGCTATATTTATGTTGAGTATTTGATCGATGTTTTCCTTCCATTACTTATCTAAAATCTCCATGCAATGCATTGTTTCACTAGTTAGCCGTAATTGATGATATTCATTAGATTTGGGAAAATCTCTCTAGCTTGGATATAAGGTGATTTGATGTAGGTTTTAATGTTTAATTGAAAAATTAACATATGGGGCCAGTTCGTTTCTCATGTTTTGAATGTATGATTGTGCATTATTCCTATATAAAATAATTATTTCTCAAAATTATTAGTTGACTAAAACTTTACACTTTAAAAGATCTAAAATGTAATTTTAAGATACTTGTTGTGAAAAATAAATATTTTTTATTAAGATTTCCTTTCGTTCTTTTTTTTTTTTTTAAGGTTTTGTGGGAGGTGAATTGGTTGATTTTTTAAAATAATTGAAATTGAATTTTCAAAACCTTTAACTGTAAAACAAATCAAGAACTCGAATGAGCCTAATCTAACAAAAAAATAAAATAAAATAAAAGCCTACCATAGTCATCGTATGTTTTATTTTGAAATTTTGCATTAAAAATTATTTGGAAAGAAAAAAACAATTCACCCAATTTCAATTTCAAGCAGGAAAAAGACACAAGTGACCAAACAATTACATGTGAAGAGAGGAAAAAGAGCATGGACACAAGAATTTTCATAGAACTTCACTTGAGTGTTTATTTATCACCTTAAGTTCAACACTTGAGAGTCTTTTTCTCCACTCACAAGTCTAACAAGTTATGGGTACACAAGGCATTATACTCTTTAATAGTTTTCTCTACCATCAACCCTCATTGGTTTTCCTAGAGACTAACTAGTAATATAACCAGCACCTTTACTAATCTTTCTAGATGCTAACTAGAAATCTTACCGACACCTTTTTCCTTACAAGGTAAAATTGTAGAAATGAAGCACTACTTGCTAGAAGAGCAAGTGAAAGCACTAATTTCTTAGTTAATCTCAACTTTGAACTTTTTGAATTTGAGCTTTGATGATGAATTCTCACTTTTAATAGCCAAAAGTTCTTCCTAAAGTACTTCTTGATGTATTTGTGCCTTTTGCGAACAAGATAGCTATTCGACAATAGCTAGAGAAAAAGCTTCACAAAATCTAGTGTTCGTTACTTTATTTTTTTTGTGCAGGTTATATTCTAGTTAATCAATTAAAATTTCAATTTTATCGATTGGACTCAAATTTGGCCTTCAATAGTCATCAACAACTAGAATTAAGCATTTAATGGCCCTATTGAAATGTCCAGGTATCATTCTTTGATTTGTCGAAAAGATTTTTTAAATTTGGGCTCCATTCACTCCAATTAAGAAAATTAGGTAGAACTTTGCAAAATTGTTAGTTAACATATTAAAGTTCAAAGTTTAACAAATCAACAGATATCTTCCAAAGTGGCAGAACCTTCAATACCATCAATTAAACTGTCTTAACCAAATAAAACACATAAATGGGAGCTAGACGCACTTAAGTCATGAATTAATAAGTTAAAACACTTTCTTGATGGATTAAGCTTGGACCTTCATAAAATATTTTGTCATTTGGAAACCTCCTCTGATTTAAACACAAACATACTTACTACCAGTTTGTTTAGAGTTAATTCATTCAAATTAACATATTATTTGGATGAAAAATGTTGAGATGCTTTCAACAAGACAAAAACCTCTCTAAAAGCACACAAAAATTATGAGTCATACCATAGCCAAGATTTGCCCCCTTTGCCATTAGAACCACCCCCCTCACCCTCAACATTTTCTACGCTTGACTCTGTTGCTCCCCAACCTGTAGACGCCGAGAAGAGATCTTGCACTTGTGGCCTGGTTGTATCATATGGTGGCTATCGGATCTTGTAGATTGGATCATACAGTGGTGTTTAGATCCACACCTGCCTCCATGCCCTCTAACATGAATCATGCATATTGGATTTGAATTTTTTGCGATGGTCGAAGGAGGCTTGATATAACAGTTTTTCTTTATTGTTTCAAACTTGTTTTTTGTTTGAATTAATCATTTCCGAAGCTGAATCTATTTTCATTTTCAATTTGATGGCTTGGTTCAAGGGACTAGATTAGTTGTTGCCTTTCATATTCAATTTGAAGGCTTGCTTTAGACTAGCCGGTTTTAATCTTTTTGGGCATCTACTGGGTAAGGATCAATAGATTAGTGGGTAGTGGTGGCTAAATGGTGGGCGGCATGGCACCATGATATAGTGCATAATTTTTGTATGCTCGAGGGGCAATTTCAATCTTGTTCAAAGCAGGCTAACATGTTTGACCTAATAACAAGTGAAACGAATTGCCCCTTGATTGACTTACCAGCCTATTTTCAAATACACAATTTCTCAACAAATTTGAACGCTTCTTTTGAAATAACACTTGAAAAACTTGGAACTATAGCTCACTTCATACAACTTTGAATCATTATAACCTTTTGAAATGAGATTAATCAAACAAAAAATTACATTTTTTATAATCAAAATTAAGGATTTACTTGGAATAAATCCAACAAGGTAGGTTGAGTAAAAAAAATTAATGAAAATTATTTATTTTTATAAAAAATATTTTAAAATTACATTTTAGACTTCTCAAAGTGTAAAATTTCAATAATTAAGTTGATAATTTGTGTAAATAATTAATTTATATAAAAACAATACATATATAATGCATTATAATTTATTAATGCAGAACAATTCACCCATAACTTGCAAGGCATAAAAGGAACTTTTGCTATTCTATCCTAAGTGCATGGGTTTTGTGTTGGAAAGGTCCACTTATACAAGAGTGTTTTGCTAGCCTATCTACTAGTATAAGATAATAAGAGTACTTAATTAAATTGAATCAATTAACTTGGGCAGTCATTCTAAAGAATACTAGTTTAGCTGAATCTCAATTCTCATTAATTTGACGTACTTGATAGTTTTACTTCACTTGTCTCTTAATAGTCTATTGTTATAGTACTTTATCTATTAGTGTGCTAACTAGCAATATTGCCTAGCTAAAATTCAGTCTTCTGAGTATTGGTAGTTGAACAAAATTTACACCTTCTCTTATGGGATCAAGTCATCTCATTGCCCACAAGTGACATTGTGCGTTTTTGTGGGCAAAGTTGTAGTCTTTTAACTAATTACAAAACTATACACCTGTTGAATATATAATTAAGTCGGTCAAATTGGTTATCGTTTAACATTTGTAAATATATTGCAATTATTTTTTTTATATTTTTATATATTCATTTTTGTCACTTATATATATGTAGGCATATATTTTTTTTCCAATTCGAGAGAAAAAGGGAGACAGAGAAAATCATGTAAAATGATCAAAAACTTCTCTTTTAACTTTTACCCAAAAATCTAAACTGTACTACTTTGCTTTGTCCACAGAAAACATAGATTGCATATCCCCACCCCTTTCATTAGTTGCAATTCACTCAAAACCAGCATGGATATTCTTCACTTGCACCCATCATTTGCATCTAGAACGTAAAATACTTCCCTTTTTAATTTATTAAGAAAAATAAGGTGCGTATAGCTGTACATGCATAGTTACTTATTATAATTCTACCAATAAGTCTAAAAGGTATTCAAAAGATTACTGTTGATAATAACATAAATCTTACAAAACATAATTCAAAGTTTGAAAATTTTTGATAATGACCTTTATCTTCCTTTCTTGTTTTCTAAGCAACTCTCATTAGAAAATGATTTTAGGTTCTGCCGCCCCTCCCTCACCTCCCCATTGAATAAATGAGCGCAGCGAAGGGGTAGCCAAACAAGTCTCACTTGAAAGGCAAAACTCATGAAACTCCCAAACCTCTTTAAATTTATCATTTTTTGTTTTGTCCATTTAAGTCACTCAAGTTTCGAAACTCTTATGTAGGTCATCTCATTCTCTCCTCCCATGCTTCCTCTCCTAGCTACCACCGACCTTCTCCCTCATGACCTTGAAGATTTCCAGCTTAGCCATCGCCATAAGTATTTGGCTCTTCGTTCTCTTGCTATTGCTTCAACTTCACAGTACCAAGTTACTGAATATCAATAGTTCCAAACAAGTCATCATCAAAAACCTAAAACCAGCCATGTCTGGCTACCCTACGATGATGAGCAGGAAAATTCTTGCAGGCAAATTCGACTTCACCCGATTTCACCAGCACCGCGATCGGCCACAGAAAAGACGGTCGCCGGAACCCGATGGAAGCGAGATCGATACACGTTATGGTGTTGAAAAACGACTCGTGCCTACTGGTCCGAACCCGTTGCATCATTGAATGGATCCTCGTGAGCTAGAAATTGTAAACATATTATGTTTTGTTTGCATATATATATATATATATATATATATGTATATATATATATATATATATATATATATAGGTTTCATATTCTTTGCCCAATTTTTTTTGGCCTGGTGTGATTGAATGATTATAGGGTATTAGTTCGTTATTTTGCAAATTATATTAGTTGCATTGAAGTTACATTGATTTTTTTTTTAATATTACTAATTAGACTCGATATTATTGTAAGAGCCTATTTTTGCGTTTATTTCTTCACCATAATTAACGTAATAATTATGTTTGATCAGCGCGGATATGCAAATCAATTACCATTATCATCACTAATCATGTCTTATTCTTCTCCTACCATGATACACTAGAGACAGTCGTGACTGCCAAGGCACGTCACAAAGTGCTCCAGAAAGATTCATTTACATCGACTTCGGATGTGAGGGATTTTGGTTGCTATTGTTTTAATATAGTCGGTTTTATTTCCTAGGATGCGGTAGTTTTTGGAGTTCTTTTTTCCCTCAATAGGCATTACTCCTAAAATTTTATTCATAAGGGTAGTTTCCGGTCTTAATTATTTCTTAGAATAGGGTATTTTTAGAGTTCTTCTCTTATGTGCACTCCTAATTTTTGGATTTTTTCCTTAACATTGGTACTTATTATATATAAATCTTTATTCCCAGAAATGGGTAGTTTTGCCCTTATTTTTTGGAGTTGGTATTTTTGGAGTTTTTTTCTTTCCCAGCTGCACTCCTAAATCTTTATTAATTACTAACAAGTGTAGTTTCAGTCTTATTTCTCAGAAGGATAGTTTTTGGAGATTTTATTCTTAATATATATACTTCTAAATACAGGGTTCATTATCTGGATAACGCCAAAAAATTCAAATAAATTATTTAGATATGATAAAATGGTTCGGTTAATTATTTGATATATTTGGTTCAAATAGATTCAAACCTTAATTCATATATTTAATTATCGAATCGGTTATTGATTTCTAAACTTGAAAATTAACAAACTGAATAAACAGTATACGTAATTTACAATTATTACTATCAACCCTATATATATAAAATCATTTTTCTCTAATTCTAGACTAGATGTTATATAAATCAATCTTTTAATAACTTTACGTATGAAATGTAATGTTATGAATTTTTTATCATATTTTTCAATTTTTATTTTATTTTTTTCAATTACCATGTTCTTAGTTCAAATAAATAAGAGCCAAATTATAAAACCAAATAAACTAAATTATAATTTAGATGGTTCAGAAAAAAGTCAAACATCCTAAATCATAATTCTGATGGTTTGAATTAGATTTAACATACAATTCATGTGGTTTAGATAAGTATTTTTTAGGAAACAAAAGTTGGCCGAATTGTTCTATTTCAATCACTTCTTAACCGATCAAATCGAACAAACATGGATACTTCTAAATATGTATTCTCAAATTATTGTAGTTTAGGTTTATTACTCAAGGTAGTTTTTCGCCTTGGCGCATTCTCTTAGCACCACCACATATGGGCCCTTGTTGCTTTCACTTTGGCCGCTATTGTTACATTTTCAGTTGCATTATTATACTTTAATAATGGTTAATTTCCATGATATGCCCTTAAAATGTTTCCCATTTCATATATTTTCCCTCAAATTATTGAATGTAGCAAATTTAGGTTTAAATTAAGGAACGTTGCAAAATGGGGACTCCGTTTGTTAATCTCTGTCAAGGTTTGATGGAAGTCCAACATGGCAGCTGGGAAGTTATATGTGGCTGCTTGCTTGGCTAAGGTGGGAGTCAAAACTAGTGGCGGGATAGATTTTGGTAAGGCAGGAATGGGAAATCAGAGGTATTTATGGTAGATTTGGGGAGGGGAATAGAAAATCTGGTTGGCAATGTCGGAAGGCAAAGGTCGTAGTTGGGTTTAAACGAAGAAAGAAGAAATCCTACTGTGTAAATGTGGGAAAGAGGTTGAAGTAATTATGACATGGAAACCAAATAATCCTGGAAGGTGATTCTGTCAGTATTATTGTGGGGTCACCATTATTTTGATCGTTTATGTGTTAGTCACTGTAAAGGAGTTGTGGAATTTGGAAGCTAATAATTTGGTTGTTGATAAAATTATTGGTAGGAAAAGATGGGCGTCGGTTTTGGAGTTGGTATAATGATGATTTTCTAGAACAGGGGAAAAGAGTAATCAATGGATTACTAAAAAAAGTTCGTAGGTTGGAGATGGAAGAGAAGAAACTTAGATGCCTGCTGGTTGTGTGTTGTGCTATGTGTATAATGTTGGTTGCTGCCCCGGTGATGGTGCTGTTAGTTTGAATAAATTGTGGTTGTGCTAGTTTGTATATGTAGTGTGTGTTGAAATGACAGTGTTAGTGGAAATGGGATGCACTAATATTTTGAATGAAAAAGTTATGTATGGATGTTGGTACTTGAATGAGAATGGTTCATGCTTGATGTCAAAGACTTGAATGCCATAAACATGTGTATGGATGAGTTCAGCTGTGGTTATCAAATTGATTACAATATTGTACAATTCAAAATATTGTCACCAAGCATACAATAACATTAAGGTTAAGAGATTGGCCTGGATTTACAAAATCCCATAACACAAAATCCGAAAATCATAGAATACCTTGAAGGTTAAGCCTAGAAGACCATGTCAAAATCCTACAACTCTCTAAACCCATAACAAAAATCCCATAGCAAAATGACCACAATAGAAATCCATAAAAACACATTATTCTAAGTTGCATCATGTATGCCTATAGAGATCCGTTTCTGTTCTGAGTTCTACCTTCTAGTGGTTTGCCTTTGGGCCTTCCTCTGCTCCTTTTTGGTTAGGTAAAGGGTCTTGCTGGAATATCACATATGTATGGGTCTGGGGCATTGGTTCGCTGGCAGCCTAGATTGATGCTCACATTTTACTATAACTCTAGGCCTACAAAGGAGATAGCATCACTTATACCAATCTAAAGTTATCACATACGATATTGTCAAATCAAAAACACCTTACAGGATTCAATTTTTGCCTTTTCCTTGGATTAGCTAATGTTGTTTCATTGTCAACTGTACTTGGAACCTATTTCAATAAATTACTCAGTAGGTTCAAGTTGTTGAAACAAAAGGTTTAACGTATAAATAATTGGTAAAATTACCTTAAGACCAGATGTAGTCCTCACATTTTCTTAGCATGGGACTTAGAGTTGTGATCAGTTGCTCCACATATGGAGCAATGCTTGACCTCACATGTCTTTGGCCATCTATTCTTGTTCTGAGCCTCATCCAATTCATCTTTGCCTTTTCTTCTAGCTTTTTTAGGGCTGCCAGCTTTTGGCCTTCCTAATGGGGGTGGGAACACTTTAGGATCATTATCTACAGGCCATAATTTTGTCTTATTGATAGGGTTTAAAATGTGTTGGTATGTCCTGAGGTATGTTTCAACTTTATAACATTCATCAACATAGGAATCAAGACATGCACCTATCAATCTTATGCAAGCAATAGAATGAGCATATGGTATTCCAGTCAAGTCCCACATTTTACAAGCACGTGTATAACTAGTAAGGTTAACAATAAACTGCTCTGCTTCACTAGACACTTGATATGTCTCACCCCCAGACCAAACAACCTTGTAGTAAATTGAGTCTTCAACAATTTTCTCGAGCTTCTTTTGAATTTTAGGACAAAATGTCCCATTATGTTTCATTATAGCATTCTTTTTCAATCGGATTTTCTTCATTAATCTTACTCTAATCAACTCCAAACAAGACAAAATACTCTTATCTCAGGCATCAAGAATAAACTTGTTAAAACACTTACATAAGTTATTAACCAGCATGTCACATTTTATATCATTTGTGAAATGTGACTTAGGCCAATTTTGAGGAAGCCTAACATTTAGCCATTCAAAAGCTTCAAGGGACTCATTTTTCATTATGTTCATTCACCTCTCATATTCTGCAATATATGAAGACCTTGTAGCATTTCAAATGAGATCCTTCAATCTATTACCAATGTGACTAGCTTTTTTAAAGTTGCTGTACATATGGTGAATATAGAATCTATGTTCTGCCTCTGGAAATAGATCCTCCAGAACTGGCACCAAACCCTACCCAAAATGTACTGTTTACCTTTTGCTTATTTGACATAAAAGTCCAATGGTAGAAGTTATCTTTACTAACCCTAATTTGGATGTCCTATCAGCTAGGTTGAAGAAAAGTTAAAGTTGCAATCAATGGACATCAAATATTGACTTGTTGACTCTTTTTAATCTGATAAGTAAATTTTTAAATTACTCAAAATGAAAAACAAGGTGATTAAATTTAAAACACTGATTCCCTGTTTTTGTCATCTTCTATGGCTATCGCACCATCTATATCCTCTTTTCCACAACACGTTTTTTTTTTTAAATAGTAGATTGTTTTGTTTACTATACTGTATTTTTTTTTCTTTACACTGCAAATCTCAAACAGATTCTACATTATGAGGTGCCAAAAGATCCATCATAAGCTCATGAGCTCATACTGCTACTTTCTATGTTAATACTATGAAAATGTGTTCCTCTGTCCCACAAATATATAAAATCGTAGCTTTTTACTTTCAGATTGTGCGGAACGGGTTTGTCCCCAAATTGGTTTCACCATTCTTGGGATTTAATTTGTTCAAGACAGGGTCAATAGAATTGGTAAGAAAGAGCATGGTTAAACAATTAATTAAAATGGGGTTGATCTTGAGCTGCATATGCTAATCGAACTTTTTTATATATACGTTATTTTAAAAACAATTAGCTAAAAGACTCGAGTAAAGTAATTACTTTGTGCCATCTTTTGATTAATTCTTACAGATATTTACACACTTAATTTTGAAATTTAGTCCTCTACTATCTTTAATGTTGCAGATACACTTAATTTTGAAATTTAGTCCTTTACTATCTTTAATGTTGCAGATATATTTATATAAAAGAGAGCTTTTTATTTTATTGGAGTAATTTTTTCTTTAACCTACAACATATGAGATACAGATTTGACATTGATTCAGAGCTTGTATGTTACAAAAAGACTAAAGTTTATGATTGTTCTTCCAACATAGATTAATGTTCAAATCTTTACTTTTCTCCCTACCTTACTTACATGTATTCGAAGAATATACAAGATATCTTGTTTGTGCGCTATTTTAAAGACAATTCCTTTGGAAGACGTCTTCATATAGTGGATGAGGTTCGATAATGATATATCTTTAAGAATAATGATTGCTGCTTGGCTATGGATGAGAATCATTCATGTGTCTTTAAGAAGGCCATTTACTCCTACATTGTTCCTCATTAACTGAATTTGAACTATCTGCTTTAATTTGCTAGGTGATGTTCAATCTACTAACCATCTTACCAATCTCTAAGTTGTTACCATTCTACTTGATATATATATGCATGGGGTGAGTTTGGTCTAGTAGAAGGCTACTAACAGCATGGAGAACAAAACTTAACTCGCTACTCATTAATTGTTGTTCTTCATGAGCATGCATATTTCTTATTTTTTACTTTATCTATTTTAATGATTTTGAATACAAAATATGTGTGTGTGCATGCGTGCGCTTTTACAAATTGATGAATATTATGATGACAGTTTGTCAAAGTAATAAGTTAATTAAATGATGCGCTCTATCTTAAGTTGTTCTATTTGTCCTAGCCACTTAACAAAATGGTTAAAGGATATAAGTAGAGGTCTAGAGTTTGATTTTAGCTTTCACTATTTTCTCACAAAAAATTTTACTAAATGTTGGTTTGGATATATCTTCTAGATTTAAAAAAAGTAGGTATTTTCTCAATTTCTTTAAGTACATATTACTTCCTAACTTTGTACCTTGTAAACATGCTTCTCATTACCAAAAGAAAAGGGAAAATTAATACTTGAACAAATGTAATAAAGTTCTTCAACTTATTAATTATCAATAGATCTATAGGCGGAATCCTTTACTACGTTATTGACGCCCATTTCTCTCTCAGTCAGCCTAGCTTTTGTTGTCTATTTGATGGCTGGGTATGTAAGTAGGGTAATATGTTGTGTAAAATCTCTTTTATCCATTGTCAAATATTTCAAGTTTACAAACCTACTAGGTATATGGTGAGCATATGTGTAATTAGAAATGGGGGATAATTTTCTAAATTTACCCCTTACCCTAAATCACTTTTGATTTTCCTAAGCCACATTCCTCAATTCTCTCTGACCCTCTTTCTTGATGTTGCCTCAAGCTAATCGCCAATTAGTCAGTGCCAGCGGCTCCTCGATTACATGAACAAGCAAAGATCACATCAAAGCAGATGCCAACAGACAAGAGAATAAATTGGGATCGCAGTTACTGGCCAATAGAATAGGCAGATTGGAGAGATGAGTGAAATGCAAGAGGACGACGGATGATCAGATGATGGGTTACAGGAGGACCATCAGACAATTGGATGATGAGTGACGGAGGATGAAGATTGACAAGCGAGGGATGATCGGACGACGATCGAACAACGTGAGGATGAATGAGAGATTGACGAGCTAAGGATGATTGGACGAAGATCAAATGACGATCGACATCAGGAGAACGAAGGAAAGATCGTGAGCGAATGAGAGAAAAAAAAAAGATTGGCTAAGAGGATTGATTGTGATTTGTTTTCCAAAAAAAAATACTAATTTTCTTTGTTAGTTATTGCTAAGACACTTTTGCATTTCACTTTAAACATTTTGAAATATTTATTTAGACACTTCTTTATTCATTGAATCATATACTCCTATTTATCTGTATATTATTTCAGACACTTTTACATGTTTATTTGAACGCTTTTACATATTTAGTTAGACATTTTTTAACTATTTGAAATAATTATTTTCTAAAGATAACAAATTGTTCATAAGTTATTTAGTTAGAAACTTTTATATATTTCTTTAGACATATTTGAATATTTAATCAAATATTTTTTCTTATTTGTTCAGATACTTTTTTTAATTATTTCAAACAATTATTTTTTAAAGATAACAAATTGTTTACAAGTTATTTAGTCAGACACTTATATTTCTTTAAACATTTTTCAATGTTCAATCAGACATTTTTTTCTTATTGGTTTGGACACGTTTAATTTCTCATTATAATAAATTATTTTTATATTACTTTACAAACACTTCAACATACTGTATTAGACATATTTCTTTTTTATTGTAGATAGTTTTGTACACTGTGTCAGACATTTCTTTATGTTTGTCTTTAACAGTTTAATAAGTTATTTCTATGAATAGCTGGCGGGGTAGGCAAGGGAGGACCGGCCTAGCAACGGTTTTGAATGGTGATTACTAATGTTGAGATCTGGAAGTGAGTAATAGTGCAAGATCTGAATGCGATTGGCAACGCGATCCGGAGGCAAAGGGCAACGAGCGATGATGAGATTCAGAGGCGAATGGCTGTAAGATCTAGAGGCGATGATGATAGCTCGTTGGATGGTGAACAGCCGGCGGGGTAGGCAAGGGAAGACCGGCCTAGCAACGATTTTGAATGGTGATGACTGACATTGAGATCTGGAAGTGAGTAACAGTGCAAGATTCAGATGCGATTGGCAATGCAATTTGGAGGCAAAAGGCAATGAGCAATGATGAGATTCGAAGGCGAACAACTGCAAAATCTAGAGGTGATGATGATAGCTCGTTGGACGAGGCAGCGGCGATGGTAGCAAGGTAGGGTTTTTTGGAGGTAAATGTGGGTTTTGGTACGAAGGTAAATTAGTCAAAAATTTTACTAGGTTGTAGGTTATATTTATGGGAATTATAGATAGATTAGTATGTCTAATTAAAAATATGCCTATAGTATAATAATTATTACAAACCCGGTTCTCATCCTTTAGCATTGTTTTCGGTTTTTACGTGTATATATGTATGTGGGGGGGGGGGGGGGGGGGGGGATGCTGATGATTTTTTATGTACTTTGGTTTTTATTATTATTCCATCTGTCCCATATTGTTTGCTCGGCTTTCTTTTTTAGGACATCCCAAATTCTTTGCACTGTTTTATTTTTTAGTAAGTTTTATTAAGCAAGTTTACCATGATACCCCTTCCACTCTCCCTTTTGAAAATCAAATCTAATCTGTTTTATACTCCTCCGGTCTCCAACCAGGCTACTGCCAGAATCGGTTCGATGGTGTTGTGGATTCCTGAAGCTTCATCATTTGGCATCGTGGGTTCGTCTAGGTTCGTTGTCTGGAGTTGTGGGTTCGCGTGGCCTCTCCTTTGATCTCTTCTTTTGTTCTCATTGCCAATGTGCATGGATTCATGAGGCTCGGAGATTTAGGAGTAGTGGTCCGTCATCTGGATTCATAATCGAGGCCGGAGGGATAGAGCGCAATCGAATAGAGGCCAAGATCAAAGTGCGATTGAAGGAATGTCGAGATTGGTGTGCGATCAAAAGGAATAAGCAAATTATGGCCGAGAAGATCTGTGAGAAGAAGAATTGTGTTGTGGCCAGCTCCAATTTGTTTTTGAATTCCAATTTCGAGCGTCATCATGGTTTTATTGTTTTCAAGTGAGAGGCGAAAGCAGCAGATTGGTTTGGCAGTGTGGCAAGTGGGGAGGGAGAAAGGGTAGACCAAGGGTAAAAAGAGAAAAACATACATTATTTTATCATTTTTTAATCTCTGTACCATGTATAAATGAAGCAAACAATGCGGAACGGACGGAATACTATTTATTACAGCTATGTCGGGTTAATAGAAAATTTTATTATTTATTAATTTAAACCAGCATGCTAATATTGTAACCCCTATACTTTTTCCCCCTCTATTTCCCTCTTCCCTTTTTTGGTTGTTCTATAAAAATGGAACACTCCTTGTACGTACAAAACTCAACCTATATATATGACATGAAACAAAGAAAAAGGACTACGAGTATCCAACACGGGGGTAAGAACACAAATCTAGCTCGATTGTTCTGATTTAATTTCCTGCTTCATATCTTCCTCCACCGGCCCCAGCGCATGAACACGGCTCCTTAGTTCCTCAAATGCCTTCATGCTCTCTGCATCAAACCCTCCAGCGAACTGGAGCAAGAAAAAACTCCGATTATTTGGTATTGAACAGACACTCGATGAGAACAGAACAAGAACAAGCAGTGAACATGACATATACCTGATGAACACGGAACGCAAACCGAACACCTTGCAGAAGAAGAAACTCTCTATTTGGTTCCTTTTCTGTTCCATTCAATGCATCAAGTTCAGAGGCTACACGTTTCATGTACTTTCTTGCCAGTTGCACAGACGAAAGCTTGATCTGCAATTGAAAGTCATTCATGATAACCAGGATAATCTTACTAGTGGCTCTGTTAGGACCACTACCTTAAAATAGTAAAACCACGCAGATAAAGATAAAGAAGTGAAAATCATGTGGAGAAAATAAGATATTGACGTGTTTTTGATTCACACCTTGCCAACAACCCCAGAATCTAACAACCATTCAATTGGGATTCCAAAGTCCTTGTACCGCGAAATAGCCATGTCTCTAGTACGAAGAAGAGCGTACACACTTTGTTCCATTCTGCCAAAGAGCAAACAAGACAGAAGTTCAAGTTAAAGGAAAATATTTGTTCTCCTGTAAGTATATAAAGTAAGTAAAAATATGTACGAAGATTCTACTTTGAATCAAAAGTCACCACACAGAAAAGAGGTTCTAAATTGTTTAAAAAATTTTGTTAGAGTCTAATCCAGCCCATAAAGGGAAATGGATGGTAATTGCATACTTCTCAAGTAACTTGTACATCTTCTTCAGAACAGCTTCACAAGGCAGGTTGGGATCATCAGTAAAAGATGAAACTTGATTCTCCAATTTTAGGAGGTCCTGATACTCAAACGCTGCCTCCCTCAGGGCATCAGCTTTTCCTTCAGGCCAGTCAAAATGCTTGAGGACTGCCCGTTCATCAACCTACTCAATTTCAGGTAGATGTGAATTCATATTGGAAAACATAGTTTGACATTGCCAATTATTTCTACTAACTCACAAATAATTAGTCACCATTTCATGATATACTTATTTGTTTAAATTAGGGAGTAATCATAATTCCTTGCAGCTCAGTTTATTAAAAAGCTTTGCTTGAACTACAAGGAATTGAAGCCAAGGCATAATTCAGGTAAACAAGGCCTATCTGACACTCATTTCCTGATCTACAGCTTTCAGATAAACACAGAATGTAATTGTAAGATGCTAATGAAGTTTTACTTTTTTTTTAGAGCATGGGAAACTTTGCGAATGATACAGTTAAAAAAAGTTTTCTTTGGGCTTACCAAAAAGGAGAGTTCCTCATCAAGCCAGTTGACAAAAGCCAGAAGATCTTCAATGTTGGTGAAGGAAGCTGCTCGGACTTCAGTTGCTAGGGACTGAACAAACTCCCCTTGAGTTTCAACATCAGCTTTCACCTGAAACCAACCGATATGTTATAAATGCTCATGTTGAGTAGAGAATCAACATCATTAATACTCAAGAAAAAATGATGGATGTCATATGCCCAAAACTGAGAAAATATAACGCACAGCCAGGAGGAATGATGATCGATTCTTGATCTCTCCAATCATATTGCTCCGAGCATCAGATGCATTGGATGTCGCAGAAATTAATGACGCTGTGTCCTTCTTGGTCTCCCGTTTCATCAATGTCTGATAAAACTCAACAAGTTCTGGAGCTCGATGTACTTTGTTGCTGCTGCTTGCTCCTCTTGGTAGGCCTCCTGGAGGTGGAGGTGGAGGAGGTGGTCCACCAGGTGGTGGTGGGGCACCTGGAAGACGAGGTACTGGTGGAACAGAGGGAACTCCACCTGAGTGTGTGATATTTGTACCAGAAGATGTTCCACCAGAAGGCTTAGGAGGCGGCCTAGGCACTCTGAGAGGCCTCTTTTCAATCTCAGAAAACTTCTTCTTGCTTATTGTTTGAGAATCAAGGGCCTTGCTACCAGATTCTTCATTTGAATCACCTGAAACATCTACCTTCTCTTTTATATCTGCAAGTTTTCTTGGCAACACTATTTGTTTCTCTTCATCAGCCTTCCCCATTGAGCTCAAATTAGACTTGTGACCAAACCTTTGTGCCCTGGCTAGCTCAGCCTTTTTCTTAATATGTTTCTCCCTTTCTAAAGCCAACTTATGCCGGTCCTTGTATGCAGGATACTTTTCATCTAGAACTCCTTCAACTGACTTAGACATCAATTGGAATGATGTAGCCACAGAATCAGGTGTTTCACCAGATGAAACTTGAGTTCTAACGTTTGGAAGAGTTGGAGTTTCTGGGAAGTTGGAGGCTTCATGCTCCATGGTACCATATGTTGTAATGGCAACACTATCACTCACATTCCTCAGCATCAGCTTTTCCAAAGGACCTCTTGGTTGATGACTCATGCTCATCCTGCTTGGAGACCCTCCAGATAAAGACCGGGCTGGTGATGAAACGGTACTTAAATCATCCTTGCTCTTGCCCCATTTCTTCAGCTTTTGGATCAGGCTAGGTTTCTTGCTAAGACTGCTGTATCTACTAGTTGAACTGTCAACGGAAGTGTTCTCAAAGTCTTCACTGCCAGGGGATGATGTGTGAGAGAAGTTGCTTTCTAGATCTGTGTCACCTTGTCCACGTTCTGATCCAGCATAGTCAAGCATCAGCTGTTTAGCCTTTTCCTGGGACCTTGGGCTTAGGCTCCTGTTAAGATCGCGAGCTGATATTTTTCCTGCAGGTGCTTGGTAGTTCCGTAGCTCATACCTCAAGCATGCATTGAGCCAACGAAGGTACACAAGCTCTTCAACTTCACTGAACCGGTTCATCTGGAGGCCTTCCACTTGCTTTAAGAGATCTTCATTCGCATGTCTAAGGTTACTGACTTCATCTCGGACCTTGGCAACCATTTCACTCTACCATGATACAAGATATGTAATGGTGAAAGTAAGATATTTCTGTCTTACATGCAGAAGGCAGATATACTTTAAGGCATCATTCAGAAGACATGGCCAACTATGCACAAGTTTCCAAACAAAAGCTTTTCCCGTAATTAAATTGTTTCATTTTGGAGGTGCTGCTAAAAAAAAGTTGTCTTTTTTCACATTTACACTTCAGTTTTCTTCGAATTTTTCATGAACTGAGAACGAGTTTAACAATGTTTGGATAAAATTTTAACCCAAACTTTAAGATACAATACTGACTCTGCCAGACAATTCCTCCATCCAACCAGCATCAGTTCTGAAAAGAAACTTGCAATAACTTTCACTTTGCTAAGTCATTCATTTTCAGGTATGGGAGTTTGTCTTTGACATGGACTTGAGCTCTAAACCATCAATAAAATAATATGCAGGTAAATATGAGCTGACACTTACCTCTGTTAAGTTGGAAACTTCTGTTATTTTAGCTTCAGCAGCATCCAATTTCACAGTCAACTCCCTCTTTTCATGTTGAAGTTCCCGGTTTTTCCTCTTAAGTTCCATAACTTCCATTTCTAGCTCCTTTACTGCCTTTATCTTCTTTCCAACCTCAATGTCATTCTTGATAGCTTCTTCCTCTTTTGCTTGTAGACCAGAAACTTGTTGTTTAAGGAATAGTAGTTGAGCTTTGGTCTGGTTAGCCTCAAGCTGAATTTGCCTTTGAAGCTCCTTTATTTTGTTCCTTGCCGTGTCCAGCTCATTCTTTAAAGAAGGTCCTTCTGCAGCCTCTTCTTGAAGTTTCTGTCGCTCAGCTTGCAGGGAGTTTATGGTAATATTCAGCATGTTAATTTCAACTGTTTTTATCTTAAGCTGCTTTTGTAGTTCAGCTATATTGGATTCTTGTTCCATTATACCATAGTACTCAAGCAACTCGCCTTCAAGCTTTACTTCCCTCTCCTCCAATTCTTTCACTAAATTTCTGAGCCGTTCCAGTTCAGTTGCATTATTTTCCATTTCAGTTTGATAATTTTTTTCTTTCTCTGGCCTATCATACCAGCTATGGTGTAATGGATACTGAATTTCTTCAGAAAGAAGGTTTTCAAACTCAGGTAAGATATCTTGTTCTTTAATATCAGCCTCATTTTCAGAAGCCTGACTGAATATGCTGCTAATCAATTTTACCTTTTCCTCTTCTTCTTCCTCCCTCCCCTGCAATATGTTAGAGACATCAGTTATCTAGTCTTTTGGAACTTTTTTTTTCCCAGAAGCATGACATTTTTCTGATAAGTTGCATATACACTTACATCCTCTTCCCGGTGAGAAAATGTGTCCTGCCCCTTGCTGTTTGAATCAGCTTCACCATTTTCTGGTTTTGCACCCAAACAAAAAGCAAGTGGTTAATTTTATGCAACAGAACGAGGTAGCAATAAACAATTAGTAAAAACTAAATGATCAGTCCATTGAACATGGTTTCCAATCAATGAGAAAGCCAGATTTATGACACTTGAAGGCAGTTGAACATAGACATATACATAATCTAGTACCTGAAGCATTGAGTTGTCTAACTGAAGAAGCTGATGAATTGGAGGTTCTGATGTTGAGCTGCTTAACTGTATAGGCTGCAATAGAAGCAGCAACCACAAATCCCAACCTGACTATCATGGAGGAATTGTTGACATACAAATCCTCTTCCTCCTCTCATCTACAGGAAAAGCCCGGCCGGAACCCAAACGGAAGTCCATTTTCCACCCCCATCACAGATGAGTCACACCAGGATGAGCTTTGAACAGAAGCCAGGAATCAGAGAATTTGCTCGTGGAGCTTTTATGGATAGGATTCTGGTGCGGTGCTACCCTAAAAAATTTCCGGTAGCAGAAGTTTCAACCAAGCTCACTCTCAGAAACCATATCTAGAACTAAAAACAATCAGCACCACCAACATTATCATTCTTTCGCCAGGTTTATAGACCTTTCATTATATCCTCTATATTTTATGCAGGAAAACCAAATGGAAGTAGAACCTCAGCCCAACTGTCATGCTAAGAGCTGGAGCGGCCACCAAAATTAGTGGCCACCTTTGCTCCAAAAGGATTGACAGTTTACTTTTTGGTGGGAATAAAGTCTTACCATTTTGCTAAAAAAGAGCATCTACTGTCAAAATAAAGCGTAAACCTGAACATAAAACAAGCTTATTATCTTCCTTCCTTGTTGCAGTTAATACACATTTATATCATCTCTAGTAATTAAGATCTAGATTACAAAGTAGGCAAAGGAAGTGTCCCAACTGTTTTAAATCCACCTAAATGGTTGGCCTTGTCAATTATGGTTCCTAATGCCACATTTTTTGATGCATCACAGACTGATCATGGCCCAATCATAACCGTCTGATCAACATTATCACCCGGGACCACATTACAAAACTTTGATAGGAACTTCTAATGACAGTTATTTGTCCATATTTACAGAGGAAAATAAAAAATCTGAGCTCCCGCTGAACAATTCTCACAGTACCATCCTAAAGCGCATATCAAGAGTGTAGGCAAATGAAGGATCCA
This sequence comes from Aquilaria yunnanensis, assembly GCA_039654915.1. Lineage (NCBI taxonomy): Eukaryota > Viridiplantae > Streptophyta > Magnoliopsida > Malvales > Thymelaeaceae > Aquilaria > Aquilaria yunnanensis. The sequence goes on from CM077595.1 coordinate 11,368,886, forward strand.
TCAAGAGGATGTGTCGCCAGTCCTTGGATTGAGGGGGCAACATAGATTGTAGATTGGCAATGAAATGATTGGTGAAATGAGGCTGAAATTTAATTCCCAGACGGTTAGCTATTGGACTGCCACAGAAGCAAATATAAGAGCCAAACAAAAACGAAAGAAACCCAACTTTGTGGGACTCTAAAACCCTGATTCACATGTTGCTTTTTGGCTTTTTCTTTGCTCTGGTGAAACATTACATTACATCAACACCATATTGTCTGTTTCCTGGGGAGACCAGCAACCAGAATTTTCCACGGCTTAAAACCCCATTTAAGATAAAGCAATATCTGATATGCAACAATCAGAAGAAAATAAAGGAATAAACTTTTGATGGGCTTTACCAAATATTGCTCTTAAGTATGAAAATGTGAGGCTATTAAGAAGGCGAGTTGGAAAATATGGGAACAAAAAAAAAACAAAAAGCAAAAAACAAAGTCAGACAAGTCAAGAGATTGGGTGATTCAGCAATCATCCGAATCCTATCATCTGGCCGAGGAATTTGTTGGTACAAACTTCACGTTGTAAGATTTTTATTAGGGTAAAAAGAAAAACAAAAGAAGAAGAAGAAGATAAATGAGGGAAAAAAATGTCATATTCCATGAAATAAATTCAGTGGGCTGCAGGCTTCCTAGTGCCAGCCAAAGTGTTATCCACAACAACACCGAGTGGCTCATTCCTCGCTTCTAAGTCTTCCTCAGAAATGGAATTCTTGGCTTCTGTCTCTTTCAACTGATAGGGATGGCGGGAGGGAGGAAGATTGGATTACCTGGTACTCGGGAGTGGCGTGGAGCGCATGAGGCGACTAAAGTTGGAGCTTGGCAATTTGGGCTGAAGCGGGAATCTGGCTTTCTTTTTTACTTTTTACCCCTCTAGACAAATAGTAGGAGTGGCAATTAAAAGATGCCGTAATGTAAAGATTGTTAAAATCATGATCCTAACTGTATAATCTTACAATTCTACAATTTTAATATAAAAAAATTTATTAAAATATTATAAAATTAAAGACATAGTAGGATCGTAGTAGGATAGCGATTAGATCCTACCTAGTATTGATTTTTGTTAGGGCTAAATTCCATGGATAATCTCTTACATTTAATTTTTATTCTATTTTCATCTATAGTTTATTAAATGTTCTGTTTCAATCCTAAATTTATTAAAAATGTCCTATTTTAATTCTAAATCCATTAAAAACATTTCATTTCAGTCCCCAATTAGACGAAATTTGTTAACTTAAGGTAACTGTCTAATAATAATTTTATAACGCATAATTTAAATTATTCGGTAACTATCTTACTATAAATTTAATATATATAATAATATTTTTTATATTTAATGGACATTCAAATTATCAATTTTTCCTCTCTATAAATTGAACTTATTTCATTCAGGAAGAAAAAACTACTAATTTTAAATCATTTACTCACTATAAAAAAAATTATTATACATTTTAAATTTATTAGAAGTCAATTACTGAATGTTTAAATTATGGACATTGTACTTTTTTCATTTGTCAATAATGTACTTGTTCATGAATTTCTTTCAGACTTATGTTGATTATTTTATTGATTATGTTGATGTATACTCTATTAAAGTTTAAATTTTACTTGTATTAGATCAATAATTATGTTGTACCATTGCTATGACACTTTAATTTTACTTGAGTTTCTAATATAATTGGTCTTTTATATAAATTATATTATTTAGACAAGAAATTTTAAGCTTTCAGTAATATCTTATGATCTACAATCTAATTTTGTAATCTAAATCTTGCACGACAAAAAATAATCTTGGGCAGGATCCCAATCTTGACAACCTTAAGTAAGAGTTAACATGGGTTGGGTGGGTTTGGGTTTCTGGTAGAAATGAACCAACTTGAAATAGTCACGGCTCCAAAAAACATTTTAACCCAACCCAATAACTGAGAACTAAATAAAACCAAAATCATGGGTCTGGATTTTTCGGTTATGGTTCTTAGGTTTCTTTCCAATTTCTGAAATTAGTCGAAACTGTCTTATCTTCAAAGTTGTGGCCACACAGTAACTAGCTCACTGGATTGATCAAAATGGGAAATTGGCATGTCTACTAGGCGACAATGAAAATGATCCTCCGTGAAGGGGCTTTAAGGCTGATGCTTGAGCTGGTGGCTTCGCTACTCATATATGATGAAGTGTCCGAGGCTAGTGGCTGATTCTCTAATTCTAGATTCAAATTCTCACCTAAACAGAAGAAAGTAGAGGACGGTCATCTGATGAAGGAATAGGGGTGGATGCCAAGTTGTAGCAATTAATAGTTTATGGCTGAATTTGCAACATAAGGCATAACTTTGGGATCATTCCTACACCTTACCCTATTTAATATATATACCTTCAATTTTCGGTTTTATCTTAGATTGGTTTCATATAAAAACCGACGGTTTTTCCATGGATAGAGCCAACTTGCGACTCATTAATTTTCACCCAACCCAACCCACATTACCCACCCCTATTGGGTTGAATAAAGCCATGGTTGGATCTAACACATGCAAGTAAATTGCAATTGTGGCCCCTAACCTTTTATTATTGCACCATTCTGGATCCTATCCTACATTTTTTACATATGATGTCTCTAATCCCCTAAAAGTGTACAATTTTGAACCCTACATAGAATAAAACCATTAATGTAGATGGAAAATGTCACCATAGCACACTAGCATGTTCAATTTGCCACGATGGCACAATAATCAACCGTTGGCAATGATATGAAGAAAAATAATTAAAAAAACATATGAAAAAAGAAAAACACATAAAAAATGAAAGGAGAACAAAAAAAAACCCAGCCACATCTCTGCTTACACTCGCTCCTCCACCCATACTTCTCCTTCTGCTACCGTCTCTTTTGCCCTCGCTATTAGGAGACTTCTATTGCAGCAGGTTCGACCTCAGCCTTAAGACTAGGGGTGAAAATGGGCCGGGCTGAGTTTGAGCCCACTGAGCTCGAGCTCGGCCCCTTTGCCATTCGGTACTACTCGAGCTAGAGCTCAAATTGCTCGAGCCCAATTTTTTTAGGCGCTTGGTGTAATGCCCGGACAATCCAAAGTGATTAGGTCCCGGGTTAAATGGATTTGGAGCATAAGAATTTTTCCTTAATTAGGAATTTAGCTCAATTAAATTGAGAAGACAATATGGCATGTGCATAATTGAGTGTTGAACATCTTAAAAATAAGCTTGGCTTAGGCCAAGAGAAATAGTAATGAAAATGGTGGTTTTTAAAGATGAGGGACTAAATTGAACAAAGGGATTTTTAGTGGTTGGGCTCAATTGCCCAAATTTAGAAAGTTGGAGGACTAAAGGGGGAATTATGCCATTTTAATGGCTTTGGATGCCTTAGCTAGCCATGCCCCTCCAATTCCCAATATTTTATGTCACCTTCCTCCAAATCCTATTATTTTAATCCACCTCTCATCCTTAGTCATCACCTTGGATTCTTTCTTCACCTACTTTTGACTTTTTCTACCAAACTTACACAAAAGTCTTCCAATTAGTCTTCCATCCATTAAATCTTGTCTCCCACTCATTTCAAACACATTATTAATTTCCTATTATTTTTATCCACCTCCCACCCTTAATCATTACCTTGGATTCTTTCTTCACCTACTTTTGACTTTTTCTACCAAACTTACACAAAAGTCTTCCAATTAGTCTTCCATCCATTAAATCTTGTCTCCCACTCATTTCAAACACATTATTAATTTCCTATTATTTTAATCCACCTCCCACCCTTAATCATTACCTTGGATTCTTTCTTCACCTACTTTTGACTTTTTCTACCAAACTTACACAAAAGTCTTCCAATTAGTCTTCCATCCATTAAATCTTGTCTCCCACTCATTTCAAACACATTATTAATTTCCTATTATTTTAATCCACCTCCCACCCTTAATCATTACCTTGGATTCTTTCTTCACCTACTTTTGACTTTTTCTACCAAACTTACCCAAAAGTCTTCCAATTAGTCTTCATCTCTTTTAATCTTGTCTCCCACCTTCCAAGCACATTATACACTCATTTTCCTTCCCATATTGCTGGCCATTACCTTCCCACACATTAAAACATAATCACTCCACTCATTCAAAGCCATTTGCTCTCAAACTCTCTCATTCTCTCTCCATTTTCTTCCATACCAAGTCTCATCATTCCAAACACATTTCCAACTCTTTTCTCATCCAAATATTCGTCCATAGCTAGAAATAATCATTCCTCAAATTAAAACCAAGTATTCTTGGTTGAATTCAAGCTCTAAGACCATAAAGAGCAAGAATCAGATGAAGAATTCAAAGAAAACCAAGGAGGAAAATTTGGCCATTTCCATTTCTTGGAGGTTTTAAGCTCTACTCAAGGAACTCTTTGTGTGATTGAGTTTCTAAGTTCATTAGAAGCAAGAAATCAAGAAGAAGCTTGAAGAACATCAAGCACAATAAATTGGCGTTACCTCTTCTGTGAGGTTCTGTAAGTGTACACCAAGTGTTCTTGGTATTTTGTGTTATTTGGGTTAATCACCAAGATTTCTTGGTATCTTATGGTTACTAATAAAATTCGGCCCATCTTGGTTCTTATGCTAGAAAACAATTTCTAGAGTCAACAAGCAAGGAAAACGAAGGAAAATAAGCTTATAAAGCTTTCAGTGTTGTGGGTAAGGATTCCTATACTCACTTTATTGCATGGTATAATTCCATGGCCTTTTTATGTGAGTATTCGGGCCCCTAGGTGATGGTCAAAGAACCATGTGATCCTAGGAGTGCTAAGAGGGCTTAAGTTATGTTATTGCTTCGGCAATTCTGTTTTGCTCATGAGCTAAGTTAAGTAAGCAAGCATTATGGGCTAGGAGTTAAGGCGGCCACCTTAATTCCTATGCTAAGTGAGCTCTCTGAAAACATTAAGTATATGAAATTAATGAACTAAAACTTGAGGGATGCTTGCTGCCCTTCTGTGAACAAAGTGTTAAGTGGCGTGTGTTTGTGTGCTTCTTTGATTTGTTGTGCATGCTAACCCCCGATTATGATATTATTGCTATATGCATGTATCTTTTTGTTTTCTTTGTCTTTATGTTTCCTTTGCAGGAATAAGGATTATTTTGCCATTACATTCTTGGCATATGTTAGGCCTTGGAGGCCATAAGTTAGGCATTGGATGCCACGGAATCCTTATTGAGTTTTATAACTCACCCGCCCTACTCTACTTTTGTAGGTAAAGGTTTGCTTGAAAGATCAAGCTAAGAGTCTTGAGTACTCTTTCTGTATTCTAAGGACTTGAAGTCTTAGAATTGTGGGAACAAGGTCTATTAAGGTGGAAATTTGTGTTCCATGGCTTTGTGAATTTATGGGTTGCTTTTAAGCATGTTTTTGTTGGTCTAACTTTAGTGACCAAATTATGGACTTAGCTAAAATTTGGCCAAAACTTGGCTTTGGGCTTGTATTATGGACTTGGACATTTTCGGGTATTTTTATTGCTTGGTGGACTTACCAAGGCCCATGCATGAATTTATGGGTTATGTTTTCATGAAATTTGAAGCATGTTGAAATTGGGCTTAAATAAGAACTTAAAAATTTTGATTTTATTCTTGGTTAATTTTGGGCCATATGCATGTTAAGTACTAAAAGGCCCATAAGCCATGTCTATGTTAAAAGCATGCAATGTTTGGCTATGTATGCTCATTTAGTAAAGAACATGCAAGTAAACTTAGAAAAAGCATGAAATTGGATGCTTGTGTAAAGTTTGGCTAATAAGAAATTTAAATGCACGTATGTGAATTAATACATGCCTAAGCATTAGTTGCATTTAAAGGCATTAAGTGATTATGTGCACTAGTGAACTCCAAAACGCATAAGCATGCAAAGCATATGCATGAAAATAAGTTTTTAAACTTAAGTTGGTGTTTTAGTTGCCATGCATATTCTTGGCTAAGCTCGGTAAAGACCATGAAAATGAACACATGAAATCCACATAGGCACTAGCTTGTTTCTGAGAGCACATCAACTTAACCTTAATTAAAGAACTTAACGAGCTAGTACCGATAAGTATCCTGGGGTTCGTGCCCATAAGTCTTAGTGAGTTTTAAAAGCCCCTTCTGTGTAATGAAAACTTCCGCTGCATGTTTAAAAAAAAAAAAAATCAGGCCCAAATGGGCCAGGGGCAGTTTAGGGCACGACAGCTTGGTATCAGAGCACAGTTGCTCTTAAGGACCAAAGTTTTGGTCTATGATTCTTAGTATAGACTTGTTCCCACATAGGTTAAGTCCACTAATGAATATTTATGAATATTTATGAATATTGAGCAATTGTGTGCCTTGCTTGTTGTTAATTCCAGGATGAGAACCAGAAATACGAACCGAGGCCGAAATGAAAGTGAAACTTCCCATCAGGGGAATGAAAATGCTGGCTTTGTGCCAGAGGCCCAAGTTAGGCCTTCTGAGCTCATAAGGGCTAATGTTACTGGGCCTAGCATTGATGCCCAAGAAAGAAGAGAGGCAAGAATGGAAGCAATGATGGAAGCTATGCAGGCCAATATGGCCCAATTAGCAGCTAGCATGCAGATTCTGGCAAGGGGTCAAGCCCAAGTCCCAGAGCCTACTGGGCAACAAAGAGAGCCACCAATAAGAAGGAGGCTAGGAAAAGAACCTATACTCGATGATCAAGCCAGTGAAAATGGTGATGATGAGGATGAGGAAAGGAGAAACCCAAGAGCTAGAAGGATAAGATCTGAGATTAGACAAGAACTGAAGGAAGAAGAAGAAGAAAGTGCAGATGCAGAAGAGCTGGACATAGAAGATATTGATGGGCCTGCCCAACTCACTGTCACCACTGGAACAGTGAGGGCCCAAAGAGGGAGGCCCAATATGGATAATAGTGGAGGCCTAAGAGAAGGCCAACTAGAGGGGTTCCTTGCCCTAAGACCACCAACATTTAAAGGAAGCTGTAATCCAGATGAAGCAGAATTCTGGAAAAACCAGATCGAAAAGATCTTTGAGAGAATGGAGGTTTCCGCTTCTCAGAAGGTCTTACTGGCAACCTTCAAACTAGAAGGAAATGCTGAGTTATGGTGGAGAGCAGTCCATAGGACATATGCTAGCAAAAATGCTAGGCGGCCTGCTCAAAGTAGAAGAGCAATGAGATGGCCCGAATTCGAACAAGTGTTTCATCAACAATACATCGGTGAAGCACAGAAAGACCAAAAGCAGGTTGAGTTTGACCTGCTTGAGCAGAAAGAGTTCTCCGTACTGGAATACGAACAGAGATTCAGTAACCTCATACGGTACGCACCACAGTACGATGATCGAGAGGACCTTAAGGCCAAGAGGTTCCTTCGGGGACTTAGGCCAGAGCTGAGGCAAATACTCAGAGCAGTAGGAGCCCATAAATACTACGACATTGTACAGAGGGCTATGGCCCTAGAGCAAGAATTCAGGGAGCAAGCCATGAATGGCCCTGGAAGTACTAGTGGGATGCAAAAATTCTCTAAGAAGAGAGGCAGAGAAAGCTTGGCATATGAGCCAAGAAAGGGTAACAAAAGAGAGAAGACCGCATCCCCCTATGGGCCACAATGTGAGACATGTGGAAAATTCCATGGCCAGAAGCCATGTTATAGGCTCACTTCCGGATGCCTTAAATGTGGTGCCCAGGATCACTGGGTAAAAGACTGTCCTGTCAGGGGAGAAGATCAGAGGACCCCAGGAGGGTTTAATAACAGATGGGCACAGAGGCAATTGCCCATAAGGAGGCCCAATATGCCTCCACCCCCACAAAGAAGGGACCAAGATAAGGCCAGGAGGGGACAACCTCAGGCTACTGGAAGAATATTCCAGATTGAGACATCGATGAAAGCACGAGAGGACCCAGAGGTCAACAAAGCTGGGGAGGATGAGGAAGAAATAGACCAGGCTAAGCTGGTCAGGAAGACTCTAAAAGGTACCATTTCCATAAATGGTTATGAAGTATCAGTTTTGTTCGATACTGGAGCATCTTTATCTATAGTATCCTTTAAGTTAGTCAAAGATATAAACCTCGAAGTATGCAATACAGATAAAATGTACCTGGTTAAAACTGCCGGGAATGAGGTTATGATAACATACCATATTGTAAAAGATTGCATGCTTAAGCTAGGTGAACTAGAGCTTAGAGCCGACCTGATGGTCTTGGATACTAATGGATATGACATCATCCTAGGAATGAACTGGCTTAGTGCCAATCGGGTGGTTATAGACTGCCATGCCAGGCAACTTTATCTGCCTGGGCACAAACCTCAATCTTTGGAAAAATCTCCTGGGTTAGTCCCAGATTTTCATTTAAAGGTGGTGGAACACAAACCCTTATTACTAAAAGGTGAATACCTAGGGTTAAATGGAACAGAAGTAGAAATAGAGCTGGGTAAAATACCCATAGTAAGAGAATTCCCTGAAGTGTTCCCCACTGATCTCCCAGGACTCCCTCCTGCAAGAGAGGTTGAGTTTGAGATCAAATTAGTGCCAGGAGCTGCACCAGCATCTATTGCTCCATACAGGATGGCTATTCCTGAAATGATGGAACTAAAGAAGCAACTGGATGAGTTGCTTGAGAAAGGTTTCATAAGGCCAAGTACATCTCCTTGGGGAGCACCTGTACTTTTTGTGAAGAAGAAAGATGGAACCCTTAGGTTGTGCATTGATTACAGGAAGCTCAATGCACTGACCATTAAGAATAAGTACCCCCTCCCAAGGATCGAGGATCTATTTGATCAGTTAAAGGGAGCTAAGGTCTTTTCCAAAATAGACCTCAGATCTGGATACTTCCAGCTGAAAGTCAGGGAAGAAGATGTCCCAAAGACAGCTTTCAGGACCAGATATGGTCACTTTGAGTACACAGTGATGCCATTTGGGCTCACAAATGCACCAGCCTTTTTTTTGGACCTCATGCAAAGAGTGTTTAAAGCTCATTTAGACCACTTTGTTGTGGTATTTATTGATGACATATTGGTGTACTCAAAGGATGAAGAAGCCCATAAGGAGCACCTAAGAGTGGTGCTAAGCCTGTTAAAGGAACATGAATTATATGGCAAATTAAGTAAGTGCCAATTCTGGGCTAAAGAAATTGGATTTCTCGGACATGTAATCAATGAGCATGGTTTAGCTGTTGATCCCGAGAAAATTAAAGCTGTCTTGGAATGGAAGCAACCTCAGACTGTGAGGGACATAAGAAGCTTCTTGGGACTTGCTGGCTATTACAGGAGATTTGTGCCTAAATTTTCTGTACTAGCAGCTCCGCTCACTCAATTGACAAGAAAGGACCAAAAGTTTGAGTGGAGTGAGCAATGCGAGGCTAGCTTCCGAGAACTTAAGGAAAGATTGACTACAGCCCCAATACTGGTTCTACCAGACCCTACTAAGGAGTATATAGTTTACACGGATGCTTCTCGAGTTGGGCTGGGCTGTGTCTTAATGCAAGGGAAGCAAGCAATAGCCTATGGATCAAGACAATTAAGGCCTCATGAGAAGAATTATCCAGTTCATGATCTGGAATTAACGGCAGTGATCTTTGCTCTGAAGCAATGGAGGCACTACCTACTTGGAGGCAGATTCCAAGTCTTCACAGACCACAAGAGTCTAAGGTACCTGTTTACACAAAAGGACCTGAACATGAGGCAAAGAAGATGGCTTGAGTACCTGAAAGATTTTGAGTGCGTCATCGAGTATACGGCCGGAAAAGCCAATGTGGTAGCTGATGCTCTCAGTAGGAAGTACACGGGAATACTCAAAGCCACTGGAGAGCCTACCGAGGCAGAGGTACTCAGTTTATCTGGGTTGGCCCAAGATTGGGATAAGTGGGAAATGGACCAAGTAAAGGTCTTAACTATTAGGACTGAGTGGAAAGACCTAATTCAGGAAGCTCAGCTTCAAGATGAGGAGATTCCCAGGATCTCTGGGCAGAAACAAGGAAAATTGTATCAAGGATTTTCCTTTAAGGCTGGAATATTATATTTCCGGGATAGGATTTATGTGCCAAATAAGGATGAAATCAGGCAACAAATCCTAGAAGAAGCCCACTCCAGTTTGATGAGTATGCATCCTGGAGCTCAGAAAATGTATAAGGATTTGAAATCCCATTTCTGGTGGCCATATATGAAGCAAGAGATTGGTGCTTCTGTGGCTAAGTGTATGACTTGTCAACAAGTCAAAGTGGAGCACCAGAGACCTGGTGGAAAATTACAGAGCTTACCTATACCAGAAAGAAAATGGGGATCCATATCCATGGACTTTGTAGTGGGTTTGCCACTGACCCGAAGAAAGTGTAATACAATCTGGGTCATAGTGGATAGATTGACTAAGGCAGCCCACTTCTTGCCCATAAACCTTACAGACTCCCTGGAGAAATTAGCCCAACTATACGTTAAGGAGATAGTAAGGCTACATGGTGTACCGGACGATATTGTCTCGGATCGAGACCCAAGATTTGTTTCCAGATTCTGGAAGTCCTTACACCATGCCTTGGGCACTAAGTTAAAGTTTAGTTCTGCATACCATCCTCAAACGGATGGACAGACTGAAAGAACCATTCAGACATTGGAAGATATGTTAAGGTGTTGTGTTATTGACTTCCAAGGAGAATGGGATAAACACTTGCCTTTAGTGGAGTTTTCATACAACAATAGCCATCACTCAGTGATTGGCATGGCACCTTATGAAGCACTCTATGGAAGAAGATGCATAACTCCACACTGCTGGCATGAGCCAGGTGATAAGTTGGAAATTGGCCCAGAACTCATAAGAGAAACTACTGGGAAGATTAAGCAAATCCAGGAAAGGATTAAGACTGCCAACAATAGGCAAGAATCATATGCCAACCTCAAGAAAAGAAGAGACCTGGAGTTCCAGGTAGGAGACCAAGTATGGTTAAAAGTATCTCCTATGAAAGGAGTAATGAGGTTTGGAAAACGGGGAAAATTAGCCCCGAGGTATGTAGGACCATACCTAATACTCGCAAGAGTAGGAAATGTAGCCTACAAGTTAGAGCTACCGCCTGAGCTGGGACATGTACATGACACATTCCATGTAAGCCTATTGAAGAAGTGTGTATTTGATCCTAAACAAGTGGTACATGTCACTAGTGTTCCCATCACCCAAGATCTCACCTATGAAGAAGAACCAATTCGGGTATTGGCAAAGGACACTAGGAAGCTCAGAAGTAAGTGGATATCGATGGTAAAAGTCCAATGGACTAACCATTCTGAGGAGGAGGCCACATGGGAGGTTGAAGCTGAAATGCTTAAGAATTATCCTGATATCTTCCCTAAACTTCTAGGAAATTTGGAGGACCAAATTTCTTAAGGAGGGGAGTGTTGTAATGCCCGGACAATCCAAAGTGATTAGGTCCCGGGTTAAATGGATTTGGAGCATAAGAATTTTTCCTTAATTAGGAATTTAGCTCAATTAAATTGAGAAGACAATATGGCATGTGCATAATTGAGTGTTGAACATCTTAAAAATAAGCTTGGCTTAGGCCAAGAGAAATAGTAATGAAAATGGTGGTTTTTAAAGATGAGGGACTAAATTGAACAAAGGGATTTTTAGTGGTTGGGCTCAATTGCCCAAATTTAGAAAGTTGGAGGACTAAAGGGGGAATTATGCCATTTTAATGGCTTTGGATGCCTTAGCTAGCCATGCCCCTCCAATTCCCAATATTTTATGTCACCTTCCTCCAAATCCTATTATTTTAATCCACCTCTCATCCTTAGTCATCACCTTGGATTCTTTCTTCACCTACTTTTGACTTTTTCTACCAAACTTACACAAAAGTCTTCCAATTAGTCTTCCATCCATTAAATCTTGTCTCCCACTCATTTCAAACACATTATTAATTTCCTATTATTTTTATCCACCTCCCACCCTTAATCATTACCTTGGATTCTTTCTTCACCTACTTTTGACTTTTTCTACCAAACTTACACAAAAGTCTTCCAATTAGTCTTCCATCCATTAAATCTTGTCTCCCACTCATTTCAAACACATTATTAATTTCCTATTATTTTAATCCACCTCCCACCCTTAATCATTACCTTGGATTCTTTCTTCACCTACTTTTGACTTTTTCTACCAAACTTACACAAAAGTCTTCCAATTAGTCTTCCATCCATTAAATCTTGTCTCCCACTCATTTCAAACACATTATTAATTTCCTATTATTTTAATCCACCTCCCACCCTTAATCATTACCTTGGATTCTTTCTTCACCTACTTTTGACTTTTTCTACCAAACTTACCCAAAAGTCTTCCAATTAGTCTTCATCTCTTTTAATCTTGTCTCCCACCTTCCAAGCACATTATACACTCATTTTCCTTCCCATATGGCTGGCCATTACCTTCCCACACATTAAAACATAATCACTCCACTCATTCAAAGCCATTTGCTCTCAAACTCTCTCATTCTCTCTCCATTTTCTTCCATACCAAGTCTCATCATTCCAAACACATTTCCAACTCTTTTCTCATCCAAATATTCGTCCATAGCTAGAAATAATCATTCCTCAAATTAAAACCAAGTATTCTTGGTTGAATTCAAGCTCTAAGACCATAAAGAGCAAGAATCAGATGAAGAATTCAAAGAAAACCAAGGAGGAAAATTTGGCCATTTCCATTTCTTGGAGGTTTTAAGCTCTACTCAAGGAACTCTTTGTGTGATTGAGTTTCTAAGTTCATTAGAAGCAAGAAATCAAGAAGAAGCTTGAAGAACATCAAGCACAATAAATTGGCGTTACCTCTTCTGTGAGGTTCTGTAAGTGTACACCAAGTGTTCTTGGTATTTTGTGTTATTTGGGTTAATCACCAAGATTTCTTGGTATCTTATGGTTACTAATAAAATTCGGCCCATCTTGGTTCTTATGCTAGAAAACAATTTCTAGAGTCAACAAGCAAGGAAAACGAAGGAAAATAAGCTTATAAAGCTTTCAGTGTTGTGGGTAAGGATTCCTATACTCACTTTATTGCATGGTATAATTCCATGGCCTTTTTATGTGAGTATTCGGGCCCCTAGGTGATGGTCAAAGAACCATGTGATCCTAGGAGTGCTAAGAGGGCTTAAGTTATGTTATTGCTTCGGCAATTCTGTTTTGCTCATGAGCTAAGTTAAGTAAGCAAGCATTATGGGCTAGGAGTTAAGGCGGCCACCTTAATTCCTATGCTAAGTGAGCTCTCTGAAAACATTAAGTATATGAAATTAATGAACTAAAACTTGAGGGATGCTTGCTGCCCTTCTGTGAACAAAGTGTTAAGTGGCGTGTGTTTGTGTGCTTCTTTGATTTGTTGTGCATGCTAACCCCCGATTATGATATTATTGCTATATGCATGTATCTTTTTGTTTTCTTTGTCTTTATGTTTCCTTTGCAGGAATAAGGATTATTTTGCCATTACATTCTTGGCATATGTTAGGCCTTGGAGGCCATAAGTTAGGCATTGGATGCCACGGAATCCTTATTGAGTTTTATAACTCACCCGCCCTACTCTACTTTTGTAGGTAAAGGTTTGCTTGAAAGATCAAGCTAAGAGTCTTGAGTACTCTTTCTGTATTCTAAGGACTTGAAGTCTTAGAATTGTGGGAACAAGGTCTATTAAGGTGGAAATTTGTGTTCCATGGCTTTGTGAATTTATGGGTTGCTTTTAAGCATGTTTTTGTTGGTCTAACTTTAGTGACCAAATTATGGACTTAGCTAAAATTTGGCCAAAACTTGGCTTTGGGCTTGTATTATGGACTTGGACATTTTCGGGTATTTTTATTGCTTGGTGGACTTACCAAGGCCCATGCATGAATTTATGGGTTATGTTTTCATGAAATTTGAAGCATGTTGAAATTGGGCTTAAATAAGAACTTAAAAATTTTGATTTTATTCTTGGTTAATTTTGGGCCATATGCATGTTAAGTACTAAAAGGCCCATAAGCCATGTCTATGTTAAAAGCATGCAATGTTTGGCTATGTATGCTCATTTAGTAAAGAACATGCAAGTAAACTTAGAAAAAGCATGAAATTGGATGCTTGTGTAAAGTTTGGCTAATAAGAAATTTAAATGCACGTATGTGAATTAATACATGCCTAAGCATTAGTTGCATTTAAAGGCATTAAGTGATTATGTGCACTAGTGAACTCCAAAACGCATAAGCATGCAAAGCATATGCATGAAAATAAGTTTTTAAACTTAAGTTGGTGTTTTAGTTGCCATGCATATTCTTGGCTAAGCTCGGTAAAGACCATGAAAATGAACACATGAAATCCACATAGGCACTAGCTTGTTTCTGAGAGCACATCAACTTAACCTTAATTAAAGAACTTAACGAGCTAGTACCGATAAGTATCCTGGGGTTCGTGCCCATAAGTCTTAGTGAGTTTTAAAAGCCCCTTCTGTGTAATGAAAACTTCCGCTGCATGTTTAAAAAAAAAAAAAATCAGGCCCAAATGGGCCAGGGGCAGTTTAGGGCACGACAGCTTGGTATCAGAGCACAGTTGCTCTTAAGGACCAAAGTTTTGGTCTATGATTCTTAGTATAGACTTGTTCCCACATAGGTTAAGTCCACTAATGAATATTTATGAATATTTATGAATATTGAGCAATTGTGTGCCTTGCTTGTTGTTAATTCCAGGATGAGAACCAGAAATACGAACCGAGGCCGAAATGAAAGTGAAACTTCCCATCAGGGGAATGAAAATGCTGGCTTTGTGCCAGAGGCCCAAGTTAGGCCTTCTGAGCTCATAAGGGCTAATGTTACTGGGCCTAGCATTGATGCCCAAGAAAGAAGAGAGGCAAGAATGGAAGCAATGATGGAAGCTATGCAGGCCAATATGGCCCAATTAGCAGCTAGCATGCAGATTCTGGCAAGGGGTCAAGCCCAAGTCCCAGAGCCTACTGGGCAACAAAGAGAGCCACCAATAAGAAGGAGGCTAGGAAAAGAACCTATACTCGATGATCAAGCCAGTGAAAATGGTGATGATGAGGATGAGGAAAGGAGAAACCCAAGAGCTAGAAGGATAAGATCTGAGATTAGACAAGAACTGAAGGAAGAAGAAGAAGAAAGTGCAGATGCAGAAGAGCTGGACATAGAAGATATTGATGGGCCTGCCCAACTCACTGTCACCACTGGAACAGTGAGGGCCCAAAGAGGGAGGCCCAATATGGATAATAGTGGAGGCCTAAGAGAAGGCCAACTAGAGGGGTTCCTTGCCCTAAGACCACCAACATTTAAAGGAAGCTGTAATCCAGATGAAGCAGAATTCTGGAAAAACCAGATCGAAAAGATCTTTGAGAGAATGGAGGTTTCCGCTTCTCAGAAGGTCTTACTGGCAACCTTCAAACTAGAAGGAAATGCTGAGTTATGGTGGAGAGCAGTCCATAGGACATATGCTAGCAAAAATGCTAGGCGGCCTGCTCAAAGTAGAAGAGCAATGAGATGGCCCGAATTCGAACAAGTGTTTCATCAACAATACATCGGTGAAGCACAGAAAGACCAAAAGCAGGTTGAGTTTGACCTGCTTGAGCAGAAAGAGTTCTCCGTACTGGAATACGAACAGAGATTCAGTAACCTCATACGGTACGCACCACAGTACGATGATCGAGAGGACCTTAAGGCCAAGAGGTTCCTTCGGGGACTTAGGCCAGAGCTGAGGCAAATACTCAGAGCAGTAGGAGCCCATAAATACTACGACATTGTACAGAGGGCTATGGCCCTAGAGCAAGAATTCAGGGAGCAAGCCATGAATGGCCCTGGAAGTACTAGTGGGATGCAAAAATTCTCTAAGAAGAGAGGCAGAGAAAGCTTGGCATATGAGCCAAGAAAGGGTAACAAAAGAGAGAAGACCGCATCCCCCTATGGGCCACAATGTGAGACATGTGGAAAATTCCATGGCCAGAAGCCATGTTATAGGCTCACTTCCGGATGCCTTAAATGTGGTGCCCAGGATCACTGGGTAAAAGACTGTCCTGTCAGGGGAGAAGATCAGAGGACCCCAGGAGGGTTTAATAACAGATGGGCACAGAGGCAATTGCCCATAAGGAGGCCCAATATGCCTCCACCCCCACAAAGAAGGGACCAAGATAAGGCCAGGAGGGGACAACCTCAGGCTACTGGAAGAATATTCCAGATTGAGACATCGATGAAAGCACGAGAGGACCCAGAGGTCAACAAAGCTGGGGAGGATGAGGAAGAAATAGACCAGGCTAAGCTGGTCAGGAAGACTCTAAAAGGTACCATTTCCATAAATGGTTATGAAGTATCAGTTTTGTTCGATACTGGAGCATCTTTATCTATAGTATCCTTTAAGTTAGTCAAAGATATAAACCTCGAAGTATGCAATACAGATAAAATGTACCTGGTTAAAACTGCCGGGAATGAGGTTATGATAACATACCATATTGTAAAAGATTGCATGCTTAAGCTAGGTGAACTAGAGCTTAGAGCCGACCTGATGGTCTTGGATACTAATGGATATGACATCATCCTAGGAATGAACTGGCTTAGTGCCAATCGGGTGGTTATAGACTGCCATGCCAGGCAACTTTATCTGCCTGGGCACAAACCTCAATCTTTGGAAAAATCTCCTGGGTTAGTCCCAGATTTTCATTTAAAGGTGGTGGAACACAAACCCTTATTACTAAAAGGTGAATACCTAGGGTTAAATGGAACAGAAGTAGAAATAGAGCTGGGTAAAATACCCATAGTAAGAGAATTCCCTGAAGTGTTCCCCACTGATCTCCCAGGACTCCCTCCTGCAAGAGAGGTTGAGTTTGAGATCAAATTAGTGCCAGGAGCTGCACCAGCATCTATTGCTCCATACAGGATGGCTATTCCTGAAATGATGGAACTAAAGAAGCAACTGGATGAGTTGCTTGAGAAAGGTTTCATAAGGCCAAGTACATCTCCTTGGGGAGCACCTGTACTTTTTGTGAAGAAGAAAGATGGAACCCTTAGGTTGTGCATTGATTACAGGAAGCTCAATGCACTGACCATTAAGAATAAGTACCCCCTCCCAAGGATCGAGGATCTATTTGATCAGTTAAAGGGAGCTAAGGTCTTTTCCAAAATAGACCTCAGATCTGGATACTTCCAGCTGAAAGTCAGGGAAGAAGATGTCCCAAAGACAGCTTTCAGGACCAGATATGGTCACTTTGAGTACACAGTGATGCCATTTGGGCTCACAAATGCACCAGCCTTTTTTTTGGACCTCATGCAAAGAGTGTTTAAAGCTCATTTAGACCACTTTGTTGTGGTATTTATTGATGACATATTGGTGTACTCAAAGGATGAAGAAGCCCATAAGGAGCACCTAAGAGTGGTGCTAAGCCTGTTAAAGGAACATGAATTATATGGCAAATTAAGTAAGTGCCAATTCTGGGCTAAAGAAATTGGATTTCTCGGACATGTAATCAATGAGCATGGTTTAGCTGTTGATCCCGAGAAAATTAAAGCTGTCTTGGAATGGAAGCAACCTCAGACTGTGAGGGACATAAGAAGCTTCTTGGGACTTGCTGGCTATTACAGGAGATTTGTGCCTAAATTTTCTGTACTAGCAGCTCCGCTCACTCAATTGACAAGAAAGGACCAAAAGTTTGAGTGGAGTGAGCAATGCGAGGCTAGCTTCCGAGAACTTAAGGAAAGATTGACTACAGCCCCAATACTGGTTCTACCAGACCCTACTAAGGAGTATATAGTTTACACGGATGCTTCTCGAGTTGGGCTGGGCTGTGTCTTAATGCAAGGGAAGCAAGCAATAGCCTATGGATCAAGACAATTAAGGCCTCATGAGAAGAATTATCCAGTTCATGATCTGGAATTAACGGCAGTGATCTTTGCTCTGAAGCAATGGAGGCACTACCTACTTGGAGGCAGATTCCAAGTCTTCACAGACCACAAGAGTCTAAGGTACCTGTTTACACAAAAGGACCTGAACATGAGGCAAAGAAGATGGCTTGAGTACCTGAAAGATTTTGAGTGCGTCATCGAGTATACGGCCGGAAAAGCCAATGTGGTAGCTGATGCTCTCAGTAGGAAGTACACGGGAATACTCAAAGCCACTGGAGAGCCTACCGAGGCAGAGGTACTCAGTTTATCTGGGTTGGCCCAAGATTGGGATAAGTGGGAAATGGACCAAGTAAAGGTCTTAACTATTAGGACTGAGTGGAAAGACCTAATTCAGGAAGCTCAGCTTCAAGATGAGGAGATTCCCAGGATCTCTGGGCAGAAACAAGGAAAATTGTATCAAGGATTTTCCTTTAAGGCTGGAATATTATATTTCCGGGATAGGATTTATGTGCCAAATAAGGATGAAATCAGGCAACAAATCCTAGAAGAAGCCCACTCCAGTTTGATGAGTATGCATCCTGGAGCTCAGAAAATGTATAAGGATTTGAAATCCCATTTCTGGTGGCCATATATGAAGCAAGAGATTGGTGCTTCTGTGGCTAAGTGTATGACTTGTCAACAAGTCAAAGTGGAGCACCAGAGACCTGGTGGAAAATTACAGAGCTTACCTATACCAGAAAGAAAATGGGGATCCATATCCATGGACTTTGTAGTGGGTTTGCCACTGACCCGAAGAAAGTGTAATACAATCTGGGTCATAGTGGATAGATTGACTAAGGCAGCCCACTTCTTGCCCATAAACCTTACAGACTCCCTGGAGAAATTAGCCCAACTATACGTTAAGGAGATAGTAAGGCTACATGGTGTACCGGACGATATTGTCTCGGATCGAGACCCAAGATTTGTTTCCAGATTCTGGAAGTCCTTACACCATGCCTTGGGCACTAAGTTAAAGTTTAGTTCTGCATACCATCCTCAAACGGATGGACAGACTGAAAGAACCATTCAGACATTGGAAGATATGTTAAGGTGTTGTGTTATTGACTTCCAAGGAGAATGGGATAAACACTTGCCTTTAGTGGAGTTTTCATACAACAATAGCCATCACTCAGTGATTGGCATGGCACCTTATGAAGCACTCTATGGAAGAAGATGCATAACTCCACACTGCTGGCATGAGCCAGGTGATAAGTTGGAAATTGGCCCAGAACTCATAAGAGAAACTACTGGGAAGATTAAGCAAATCCAGGAAAGGATTAAGACTGCCAACAATAGGCAAGAATCATATGCCAACCTCAAGAAAAGAAGAGACCTGGAGTTCCAGGTAGGAGACCAAGTATGGTTAAAAGTATCTCCTATGAAAGGAGTAATGAGGTTTGGAAAACGGGGAAAATTAGCCCCGAGGTATGTAGGACCATACCTAATACTCGCAAGAGTAGGAAATGTAGCCTACAAGTTAGAGCTACCGCCTGAGCTGGGACATGTACATGACACATTCCATGTAAGCCTATTGAAGAAGTGTGTATTTGATCCTAAACAAGTGGTACATGTCACTAGTGTTCCCATCACCCAAGATCTCACCTATGAAGAAGAACCAATTCGGGTATTGGCAAAGGACACTAGGAAGCTCAGAAGTAAGTGGATATCGATGGTAAAAGTCCAATGGACTAACCATTCTGAGGAGGAGGCCACATGGGAGGTTGAAGCTGAAATGCTTAAGAATTATCCTGATATCTTCCCTAAACTTCTAGGAAATTTGGAGGACCAAATTTCTTAAGGAGGGGAGTGTTGTAATGCCCGGACAATCCAAAGTGATTAGGTCCCGGGTTAAATGGATTTGGAGCATAAGAATTTTTCCTTAATTAGGAATTTAGCTCAATTAAATTGAGAAGACAATATGGCATGTGCATAATTGAGTGTTGAACATCTTAAAAATAAGCTTGGCTTAGGCCAAGAGAAATAGTAATGAAAATGGTGGTTTTTAAAGATGAGGGACTAAATTGAACAAAGGGATTTTTAGTGGTTGGGCTCAATTGCCCAAATTTAGAAAGTTGGAGGACTAAAGGGGGAATTATGCCATTTTAATGGCTTTGGATGCCTTAGCTAGCCATGCCCCTCCAATTCCCAATATTTTATGTCACCTTCCTCCAAATCCTATTATTTTAATCCACCTCTCATCCTTAGTCATCACCTTGGATTCTTTCTTCACCTACTTTTGACTTTTTCTACCAAACTTACACAAAAGTCTTCCAATTAGTCTTCCATCCATTAAATCTTGTCTCCCACTCATTTCAAACACATTATTAATTTCCTATTATTTTTATCCACCTCCCACCCTTAATCATTACCTTGGATTCTTTCTTCACCTACTTTTGACTTTTTCTACCAAACTTACACAAAAGTCTTCCAATTAGTCTTCCATCCATTAAATCTTGTCTCCCACTCATTTCAAACACATTATTAATTTCCTATTATTTTAATCCACCTCCCACCCTTAATCATTACCTTGGATTCTTTCTTCACCTACTTTTGACTTTTTCTACCAAACTTACACAAAAGTCTTCCAATTAGTCTTCCATCCATTAAATCTTGTCTCCCACTCATTTCAAACACATTATTAATTTCCTATTATTTTAATCCACCTCCCACCCTTAATCATTACCTTGGATTCTTTCTTCACCTACTTTTGACTTTTTCTACCAAACTTACCCAAAAGTCTTCCAATTAGTCTTCATCTCTTTTAATCTTGTCTCCCACCTTCCAAGCACATTATACACTCATTTTCCTTCCCATATGGCTGGCCATTACCTTCCCACACATTAAAACATAATCACTCCACTCATTCAAAGCCATTTGCTCTCAAACTCTCTCATTCTCTCTCCATTTTCTTCCATACCAAGTCTCATCATTCCAAACACATTTCCAACTCTTTTCTCATCCAAATATTCGTCCATAGCTAGAAATAATCATTCCTCAAATTAAAACCAAGTATTCTTGGTTGAATTCAAGCTCTAAGACCATAAAGAGCAAGAATCAGATGAAGAATTCAAAGAAAACCAAGGAGGAAAATTTGGCCATTTCCATTTCTTGGAGGTTTTAAGCTCTACTCAAGGAACTCTTTGTGTGATTGAGTTTCTAAGTTCATTAGAAGCAAGAAATCAAGAAGAAGCTTGAAGAACATCAAGCACAATAAATTGGCGTTACCTCTTCTGTGAGGTTCTGTAAGTGTACACCAAGTGTTCTTGGTATTTTGTGTTATTTGGGTTAATCACCAAGATTTCTTGGTATCTTATGGTTACTAATAAAATTCGGCCCATCTTGGTTCTTATGCTAGAAAACAATTTCTAGAGTCAACAAGCAAGGAAAACGAAGGAAAATAAGCTTATAAAGCTTTCAGTGTTGTGGGTAAGGATTCCTATACTCACTTTATTGCATGGTATAATTCCATGGCCTTTTTATGTGAGTATTCGGGCCCCTAGGTGATGGTCAAAGAACCATGTGATCCTAGGAGTGCTAAGAGGGCTTAAGTTATGTTATTGCTTCGGCAATTCTGTTTTGCTCATGAGCTAAGTTAAGTAAGCAAGCATTATGGGCTAGGAGTTAAGGCGGCCACCTTAATTCCTATGCTAAGTGAGCTCTCTGAAAACATTAAGTATATGAAATTAATGAACTAAAACTTGAGGGATGCTTGCTGCCCTTCTGTGAACAAAGTGTTAAGTGGCGTGTGTTTGTGTGCTTCTTTGATTTGTTGTGCATGCTAACCCCCGATTATGATATTATTGCTATATGCATGTATCTTTTTGTTTTCTTTGTCTTTATGTTTCCTTTGCAGGAATAAGGATTATTTTGCCATTACATTCTTGGCATATGTTAGGCCTTGGAGGCCATAAGTTAGGCATTGGATGCCACGGAATCCTTATTGAGTTTTATAACTCACCCGCCCTACTCTACTTTTGTAGGTAAAGGTTTGCTTGAAAGATCAAGCTAAGAGTCTTGAGTACTCTTTCTGTATTCTAAGGACTTGAAGTCTTAGAATTGTGGGAACAAGGTCTATTAAGGTGGAAATTTGTGTTCCATGGCTTTGTGAATTTATGGGTTGCTTTTAAGCATGTTTTTGTTGGTCTAACTTTAGTGACCAAATTATGGACTTAGCTAAAATTTGGCCAAAACTTGGCTTTGGGCTTGTATTATGGACTTGGACATTTTCGGGTATTTTTATTGCTTGGTGGACTTACCAAGGCCCATGCATGAATTTATGGGTTATGTTTTCATGAAATTTGAAGCATGTTGAAATTGGGCTTAAATAAGAACTTAAAAATTTTGATTTTATTCTTGGTTAATTTTGGGCCATATGCATGTTAAGTACTAAAAGGCCCATAAGCCATGTCTATGTTAAAAGCATGCAATGTTTGGCTATGTATGCTCATTTAGTAAAGAACATGCAAGTAAACTTAGAAAAAGCATGAAATTGGATGCTTGTGTAAAGTTTGGCTAATAAGAAATTTAAATGCACGTATGTGAATTAATACATGCCTAAGCATTAGTTGCATTTAAAGGCATTAAGTGATTATGTGCACTAGTGAACTCCAAAACGCATAAGCATGCAAAGCATATGCATGAAAATAAGTTTTTAAACTTAAGTTGGTGTTTTAGTTGCCATGCATATTCTTGGCTAAGCTCGGTAAAGACCATGAAAATGAACACATGAAATCCACATAGGCACTAGCTTGTTTCTGAGAGCACATCAACTTAACCTTAATTAAAGAACTTAACGAGCTAGTACCGATAAGTATCCTGGGGTTCGTGCCCATAAGTCTTAGTGAGTTTTAAAAGCCCCTTCTGTGTAATGAAAACTTCCGCTGCATGTTTAAAAAAAAAAAAAATCAGGCCCAAATGGGCCAGGGGCAGTTTAGGGCACGACAGCTTGGTATCAGAGCACAGTTGCTCTTAAGGACCAAAGTTTTGGTCTATGATTCTTAGTATAGACTTGTTCCCACATAGGTTAAGTCCACTAATGAATATTTATGAATATTTATGAATATTGAGCAATTGTGTGCCTTGCTTGTTGTTAATTCCAGGATGAGAACCAGAAATACGAACCGAGGCCGAAATGAAAGTGAAACTTCCCATCAGGGGAATGAAAATGCTGGCTTTGTGCCAGAGGCCCAAGTTAGGCCTTCTGAGCTCATAAGGGCTAATGTTACTGGGCCTAGCATTGATGCCCAAGAAAGAAGAGAGGCAAGAATGGAAGCAATGATGGAAGCTATGCAGGCCAATATGGCCCAATTAGCAGCTAGCATGCAGATTCTGGCAAGGGGTCAAGCACAAGTCCCAGAGCCTACTGGGCAACAAAGAGAGCCACCAATAAGAAGGAGGCTAGGAAAAGAACCTATACTCGATGATCAAGCCAGTGAAAATGGTGATGATGAGGATGAGGAAAGGAGAAACCCAAGAGCTAGAAGGATAAGATCTGAGATTAGACAAGAACTGAAGGAAGAAGAAGAAGAAAGTGCAGATGCAGAAGAGCTGGACATAGAAGATATTGATGGGCCTGCCCAACTCACTGTCACCACTGGAACAGTGAGGGCCCAAAGAGGGAGGCCCAATATGGATAATAGTGGAGGCCTAAGAGAAGGCCAACTAGAGGGGTTCCTTGCCCTAAGACCACCAACATTTAAAGGAAGCTGTAATCCAGATGAAGCAGAATTCTGGAAAAACCAGATCGAAAAGATCTTTGAGAGAATGGAGGTTTCCGCTTCTCAGAAGGTCTTGTGGAACTTATGTGGAACTTGTGTGTTCATTTCAAACTCGTTATCAAACATAGGCAAGTACATGCATGGCAACCAAAACACCAAATCAAGCTTTGAAAACTTTGTTTATTTTGCACATGTTTTTCATAATCAAGCATAGGCTTATAAACATACTATTATGCAAATCCATCATCAACATTACTTAGGTCCAAAATGTTCATGACCACCAAAAGTCCAACAGTCTATATGCAAGCCATTAACACATATTATGGTCAAAAGTTCTTAGAGCCCATTTTTATCATAGGTTTGGCCATTTAGATAAGACCAACATCATAGCACATGTGCAAACATGGCAAACCACACAAAGAGCCAAAGAACACACTTTCCACCTTAGAGACTTTGTTCCCATAATCTAGACTTCAAGTCCTGCACATAAAGTCCACACTTATTAGCTTGTTACACAAGCAACCTATAATACTTAGAATACTTAGAATATTGAGCAAGAACATGTGTACATACGCAAACCTTTTTACCAATAGAAAGAGTATAAAATACTATTGATCTTAGTGTCTCTCTAGCACGCCTTTTCCTACATAAAATAAAAAGGGCAGGTGAGTTATAAACTCAGTAATGATTTCGTATAGCTCCCAGAGTCTAACATAGCACAAGTATATTTTGGCAAAAATATATTCCATGCTTCTGCAAAGAAAACAAAAAATACATATATATAATAATACTAATCATAATCGGGGTTAGCATGCACATCCAAACATAAAAGCACACAAACACACATACCACTAAACACCATATCCCTATAAAGGGTAGAGCAAACATGATCTATATTTCTCATTTCTTAGGTTAACCATTTTATTAATTCATTTTAAAATCTGAGCTCTTTATGTTTGAGAATTGAGTTGGCCGACTCAATTCCTAGTCGTAATGCTTGCACGAAGCTAGCTAGCACAGAGTTACCTAAGCAACAAAACATAGCCCTCTATAGCCTTCTTAGAATCACATGGCATTCAATATCCATCACCGAAGGGCCCAAATACTCAAAGAGTATAAGAATCCTTACCAGAAAATCCTTAACAACTTTGTTGCCCGAAAGCTTAAGAAGCTTAGTTCTTTGTTTTTCCTTGCTTGTTGTAATTAGAACTTCTGTTCTACCTTAAGATCCTACAAGGGTATAAAGTTAACAAGTTATATTCTTGCTTGACATAACTTAGAAACATGAGAAGTACCAAGAACACTTGGTAGAACACACAATACCTTAACCAAATGAAGTATGACCCAATCCTTCGGCTTGATTTCCTTCAAGCTCTTGCTTGTCTTTTCTTAAGTCCACCACTTGATTCCTTACCTTGGAAGGTTTTAGAAGCTTATGTGTATCAAGAACACAAACTTCAAACACAAGAATGCCAAGAACAAGACTTGGCCAAAACTTGTTTGGGTTGATGGTTTCTAAAAACGTATCCTTCTTTCAATCTGCTTCTTGATTCATGCTTAGGGTATTCTTAAGAGTTTGTAGACACCAAGAACACTTGGTAAAAGCTCAAGGATGCTCAAGAATGAGTCTTGGCTGAATTTAGAAGGACGAAGAATTTTGGAAGAGTGTTTTAGAGTTTAAGGCAAAATTTGATAGAGAAAATGAGGGAGTTGTAGTGAGATAGTGTAGAGAGAGATCAGGAAGAGTGAAATGAAGTAAATGGGAGTGTATTTGGGCATATATGGATGAAATTTGATGGGAGAGAATGAGGGAGATCATGTGATTCACATGGGGATGAGTGGGAGACAAAGTGAGAGACAAATTGGAAGACTTTAGTGAAAGTTGAAAGAATTTGTCAAAAGTGGGGGACAAGTTGGAAGACTTGTGTCGGTGGTGGGTAAGATAGTCAAAAGTAGGGGACAAGTTGGAATACTTGTATGGGTGGTGGGTAAGATAGTTAAAAGTAGGGGACAAGTTAGAAGACTTGTGTAGGTGGTGGGTGAGATAGTCAAAAGTAGAAGACAAATTGGATAACTTTTGTGAATGAGGGATTATTTTAATGTAAATAGAGATTATAGTAAGAAGGAAATGATTATAATATGGTAAAAATTAGGGGAGGTGGCAGCTATAGCATCCAATGCCTTTAAAATTGGCTAATTCCCCTATTTGTCCCTCAATTCCTTGCATTTGGCAATTAAGCCCAACCACAAAAAGTCCCTTTTGTCCAATTGAGTCCCTTACATTAAATTTTCATCATTTTACTTGGTCTAAGTCAAGTTTAAATTCTGAAAGTGTCCAACACTCATTTTACTCCATTGTCCTACTTAATTTAGTGTCTCCCAAACTCAATGAGCTTAATTCCCAATTTAGGAAAAATTCTTAAGCCCTAAATCCTTATAGCCCGAGGCTTAATTACTTTGGATTTTGCGGGCATTACAGTGGTGAAGTTCACTAATTAGGTCCTTACTCTTCCAAGTGAAAAGGTCATTCTCCTAAACTTATACTAAAATGGACTCCCATTCGAATTGCTAATTCAAGAAGGGCATTACAAGTTCAGTTTACCTTCACCTAGTGTCCTAGACTAGTTTCCCAACAAGCCCATGGCCACTACACTCTTTTCCTAATTCCAATTCCTTTTAATCTTTTCCAAGGGTTTTAAAAAAATCTAAGGTGTAATTAACTAGGGCTCTTAATCAATCAACAAAACAATAAGCTCAATGAGAAGAGTAAACAAGCAATGGAGAAAAACCAAAGTCAAATAGCCATTAATCCAACCAACATAACCAATTCAAGTAGCTTCAACTATAGAAAGTGTAGAGAAAACTACTCCATAATGAAACTAAACATAAACATAAAAATACATAAAAGAGCATCCGTGTCTAAATATAGGATAAAAGAAGGAAAGAAGGAACCCAATAGACTCTAGATACTTGATTCATCAGGGCTCCTACAAGTCTTCAAGTTTTATCCAAACAAGAATCCAAAAGTAGGAAGATGAAGAAATGCAAGAAATGTGATAAAAAACCTTAGTCTAAGATGATAAGATGAAAATGAAGAAAATTTGTTCTTTTTTTAGGTTCCAGGTTTTTCTACTCTTGGAGATGTCCTTTTCACCTCACAAACTCATTTGGATAGAAACCCTTGGCCAATAACAAGCTTGGGTTCAAATTTGAAGTAGGATACCACTTTCCTGGGTGCTTAGCGCCTAGACCTCAGGAGGGGGTGTTTTAGCACCTAAACCTCTAGGCTCGCGGGTGCCTAGGGCCTAAGCCTTAGCTGGCGCCTAGGCCTTCAAGATGCATTTTTCAGGGAGCCACTTTTTGAATTGTGGCGCCTAAGCCTGACTCCTGGGGCCTAGGTCTCACAGTTATAAATCCGTTTGACTTTTGCATACCTGTTTTTCGTTCCGCTCATCCCGGTGCCATTCCAATATTACGGTCCACTTCTCCAACCTAAAAAATGAAGGATCAAAGCAAGAATCGACTGAAAAATGTTAAATGGTGAGGTAGAAAATGGTGGTCAAAGTTGACAAAAAGTCAACATGTTTGACCACAAAATTAACATTTATCAAACTCCCCCAAACTTAGAAAAATGCTAGTTCCTAGCATTTATTAACATAAAAACATAAAAAAAAAACAAAACATAGAAGCTAATAACATATACTCAATATTATATCATAAAGTAATTTAAAGTACAAGCTCAACTCAAGAGAAATTAAGGCAAGTAATGAAAGAAGAATCTTGTCATTAACAGTAGGTAATCACTCGCTAAGTGTTTCACTCCCTAATCTATGATTACCTAGTGTATCTAAGGCTTATAATGCCACTTCATCCACAGATTTGAAAAAAGACCCAAACTACCCATGAATTGTTCATAAGGAGCATGCATGCAAATTCAAGTCCAATTACATATATATAAGGTTGTACTGTGGTCGAGTTTGGTATGGACGGGAATTGGATGGAGGCTTTTTGAGGTGGGGCTAAAGAAGTAAGTTAAGCATAAACACCATGGGCAATCCTAATAATCAAATCTAAAGTTCCACCCAAGGTATTTCGATTTAAAAAATGTTATTCTTGACTTCCAAGAAACAATTCAAGTAACCCCTATATGCACAATTTTGACAAAACACGTGAGTGAATTCCTTTCAAATTAATGAAGTACTTATACCTTTCCCATTTTTTATTTATTTATTTTTTAATATCATTTTTTATGGCTTTTTCATGTTGACTCATTTTGCCTTTTTCATGAGGGAAAGATAGTTTTTAATAACTAGAAATTCACCCAATATTTAAAGTTCAAACAAATGTGCATGATTTATCCAAAGCATGCTCAAACCGTAACTACATAAACTCAACAATAAGTTCATAACCCAACATTTTTCCCTCAAACTTGTTTATTGCTCACTCATATAACTCACAAATTTATATTCTTGCCAAGCCCATGTATGCAATGCTCAACTTACTTCAAGGACAAGAGAGGACAAATAACAATGGATATGTCTCAATTATGTGGGTTAAACAACAAATATGGCTTAAATGCTCAAAGGGGTCAACTAAGGATTATAATGAAGAGTTAGCCATTTATGTATGTAGTTAGCCCTAAGTTGTCATTTTCATTATCTATTTGCATACATCAACTCAGATATGAAAGGGTCCAAAAGCAAATTAAGGAATCCATAAGCAAAACAAGCAAAACAAGTATCACTCTAGTTAATGAAATCATTTATAATGCAAGTGTGCCACACAAGGTTCAAAAGACTCACTGAGTACGGTTTTTACTATTAATGACAAGTGAAAATCTTTCCTTACTTAATAAAATTTACAATCAAGTTGAACTTGTAAATGAATTCCTCTAATCATAATAAAGAGCATGCATTAGGTCCTAAAATGCACACAACCTAAATGCAACTACATGTTCCTACATTTATCCACTATATGTCATAATAAGGAAAAAAGATATGATATGCATGTAATGTCATAAGAAAAAAAATCACCAAAAACTAGTCTAAAAAAAAGAACAACAATTAGATGTCAAGTCTCAGGAAAAAACTCAAACAAGTATTATCCATAAACACGTCTCCCTCAAACTTAAAATCAACATTGTCCACAATGTTGACAAAAAAAACTAAAAAGGAAATTGTGGTTCAAGAATTATACCTGGGAGGCGGATGTTCCTGCCTCCAACTACTCGTATTCAAACTCTTAGTAATGGTGACACTTCATCTTTTCATGTTTGCTATTGATCTGTCCACCATAGACCTATAATTAGCATAAAGAGTAATTAAGAGACATTTTTTCTAAAACTCAACTTATTGAAAAGATAATTAAAAACACAAAGGAGGGAAAAGATGTTGGGTGCCTCCCAACAAGCGCTTGATTTATTGTCTCTAGCTAGACACCAACTCTTTTGTTTTTAGGCACTAGGGTAGGTCATGTGGTTCCACACCCTTTCCATTACAAGAATGCTTCTAATGTTTAGAAAGTCCAATGTGCATCCAATAAGATGTGCTCCTCTCCATGCTTGAGTTCTCATTTCTTTCCTCTTTAAGCATTTTGGGATTCTTTACATTTCCATTTCTTGTTGCTGCCCATTTCTTCTTCATTATTTTCTTCTTTTTTTTTCTTCCATCAAAGAGTGTCTTGTCTTATATTTTGCTTTTTCCTTGAGATTTAAGGGCTCAAATTCGTTGACTTCTCTTGTGTCACCACCCATAAGAAAAGTAGGAGAATTTCCTTGGTTGGATTCTATGACCATATCAACCATGTATACTTCCATCTTAGGAGACGGAGTGCTAGACACAAATATGTTGAACTCCACTTTTTCATCCTCAACATTAAATATAAGCTTGTCTTCTTTCACATTTATAATTACTCTAGCGGTGGCCAAGAATGGTATTCCAAAGATAAGAAGGACTTGGTTATCTTCTTCCATGTCAAGAATAACAAAATCCATGAGAAAGACAAATTTGTCAACTTTCACCAAAACATAGTCTATTACTCCCCATGGATACTTGATAAACCTTTCTGCCATTTATAATTGTATTGTGAAGGGTTTTACTTCTAACCCCAATTTATTGCAATAAACAAGGGCATCAATTTTACACTTGCACCAAGGCCACATAATACATTCTTAAACTCAACTTTTCCAATTATGCATAGAATAGTGAAGCTTTCGGAATCCTTCAATTTTGGTGGAAGCTTTGGTTGGACAATTGCACTACATTCTTCCGTAAGACATATGGTCTCAAACTCTTCAAATTTTCTTTTCTTTGCAATGATTTCCTTAAAAAATTTAGCCCAATTTGGTATTTGAGTTAAAGCCTCCAAGAACGAAATGTTTATATGAAGCTTCTTAAAAATGTCCAAGAACTTGCCATATTGATCATTAAACTTCTTCTTTTGGAACCTTTGTGGGAAAGGTAAGGGTGGGTTGGGAAAGAGTTTTTGCACTCTTTGGGGTTGCTTTTTTAATAACTCCACTACTTTCTTTTTCTCTTGAACTTGCATTTCATCTTCCAAGATTGGCTTTCCATGAGTGAGTGTCCCTACGTAGGGATCTTCAAGCTTCTTTACTCATGTCTCACTTGGTGCTCAAGATTCTTAATACTTGCACTCATGTTGGCTTTCATATTTGTTAAGTTAGCCCTCAAGTTTGCAATCTTTGCCTCATTCTTCTCCATTCTATCCCTTGTTTCTTTCATGAATTGCAACATAATTTCTTCCATAGAGGGCTTCTTCTCCATTGAGACTTGGTTGAAACTGGGGGGTGGTGGTGATTGTTGCACATTCCTTGTGTTGCCATAAGAGAAATTTTCATGGTTCCTCCAACTTAGGTTATATTGATTTCCCATTTGGTTGCCTTTAAACCTAAAATTCTGATTGCCCATGAAATTTACTTTTTCAAGCTCCATATCCATATGTCCACCAAATATGTTTGAGGTAGAGGTGGCGGCTTGCTCAATAGTTGGCTCTTTTTTGTTGGTCAACTTGGACACTTGATTCATGAGAGAAGCCATTTGTGCTGACAAAGTAGTCAATTGATCCACCTCAAGTACCCTTCTCTTTGGTTGAGCTCTTTCTCCCAGCCATTTTTCTCCATTTAATGCCAATTGCTCTAGAATTTGGAAGGCATCACTGGCCGTCTTTGACATCAAAGATCCACCAGTCGAAGCATCAAATCATAAATCTTGAAGTGGGTACCAAGCCTTCATAGAAAAGTTGGATTTGTTGCCAATCCAAGAATCCATGTTGTGGGAACTTTCTAAGCAGCTCTTTGAATATCTCTCAAGTTTCCGAAATGGACTCCATCTCATGTTGCTTAAATGTCATAATTGAAGCTCTCAAGTAGGCAGCCTTGGATGGAGGGAAAAACTTGCTCAAGAATTCCGCTATGTGAGTGTTGGGATCCTCTGAAGCCAAACCTTTAAATTGGTTTTGTTGGATGAAAAAAATCAAGGTCGGCTTCAACTTAAAGTTATTGGTTTAAACCAGTGGCCTCACAATACCCGAATAATTCTCTGTTACCAATGGTTGGATGTACTCCCTAATAGGTTTTTGTGGATTCCTTGGATAGAATCCATTTTGATGATCCATCATTCTATTTCCTTCATTATACCCATTAGCATTGAGATTATCACCTCCACCTTTCATGGATGTAGAGGTGGAGCTTGATTCTCCTAAATGTGATGTTGCTATAAGCTCTCCAAGATATCTTTCGATCTTCGGAATGAATGGTAACAAAGTAGAGTGTTGAAAATGGGTCATACACCAATGGTACTTATCAAAGAAATATCCAAGTACAAAGACAACAAATAAGTAAGGAAATAAAGGTATAGTCTAGAGTCAATTTCTTAGAAATGATATTGAACAAATTAATACAATAATCCCTAGCAACGGCGTTAAAAACTTGTTGTGAGTTTTCCAACCCTAATTCCCAAGCACACGGGACGTGTATAGATAGGGTGAATAAGATATCGTTTCCACAAGAATTGATTTGTATTGTTTGCTAATTTCCACTACCTTGAGACTCACTTTAGCTAAACAAGTAAGTATTGATGATTTACTCACTATGAAAATAACTAAGTTTGTAACTCTACTTAAATTACCACTTAACAAGAACAACAAACACAGTGCAAATTAAAGGTTTTCTAATGAATTAACAAAACACACTTCCTATGGTTTTCACTATTTGACTTGATTAGCTAGTGAATTAAGGCTAATAGTTTGGTTTTTCTACTTGTTGGTGAAGTTAACTAATTGGGTCCTTACTCTCCCAAGTGAGAGGGGATACTTTCCTAAGCTTATACTAGAATAGACTCCTATCCAAATTGCTAGTTTAAGAGGGGCATTACAAGTTCAATTTACCTTCACCTAGTGTCTTAGACTAGTCTCCCAACAATCCTATGGCTACTACATTCTTCTCCTAATTCCAATTCATTTTAATATTTTCCAAGAGTTTAAAAGAAATCTAAGGTGTAATTGACTATGGCTCTTAATCAATCAACATAATAATAAGCTCAAGGAGAAGAGTAAACAAGCAATGGACGAAAACTAAAGTCAAATAGCTATTAATCCAACCAACATAACCTTTTCAAGTAGCTACAACCATAGAAAGTGTAGAGAAAACTACTCCATAATCAAACTAAACATAAACATAAAAATACATAAAAGAGCATCCATGTCTAAATACAAGATAAAAGAAGGAAAAAAGGAACCCAGTAGACTCTAGATGCTTGATTCCTCAAGGCTCTTACAAGTCTTCAAGTCTTCCAAGCCTTCTCCAAGCAAGAATCCACAAGTGCTCCAAAGGAAGATAAAGAAATGCAAAAAATGTTGATAAAAAACCTAAGTCTAAGATGATAAGATGAAGATGAAGAATTTTTGTTCTTTCGATAGGTTCCAAGTTTTTCTACTCTTGGAGGTATCCTTTTCACCTCACCAACTCATTTGGATAGAAACCCTTGGCCAATAGCAAGCTTGGCTTTAAATTTGAGGTAGGGGACCACTTTCCCAGGTGCCTAGTGCCTAGGCCTCAGGAGGAGGTGTTTTGGCGCCTAGGCCTCCAGGCTCGAGGGTGCCTAGTGCCTAGGCCTTAGGAGGGGGGTGTTCTGGCGCTTAGGCCTTTAGGGTGCATTTTTCAGGTAGCCACCTTTTGAACTGTGACGCCTAGGCCTCATAGTTATAAATTTATTTGACTTTCGCATGCCCTTTTTTTCATTTCGTTCGTCCCGGTACCATTCCAATGCTATGGTCCGCTTCTCCAACCTACAAAATGAAGGATTAAAGCAAGAATCGGCAAAAAAATGTTGAATGGTGATGTAGAAAATAGTGGTCAAATTTGATAAAAAGTCAACATGTTTGACCACAAAATTAACATTTATCAAAGAGATACAATGGGACAGAGGGGATGGAAGAGATGGAAGAGACAGCGAAGGCGGCTGGGCAGTTGATGGCGAAGAGTACCATTAGTATCTCCACTATGTGTCGTGGAGAATGCAGCAGGAGTTTCCGGAGGTGTAGGCGAGCCCTGAAAAAAGGTGCTCTGTGTGGATTGCCTGTGATGGCCGGCAGCATCTTCACATGGCAGGCACGGTGAGGCCGAGAAGGACTTCCGGTGTGAGAAAGGGGTCCGAAATGGGAATTTTGCAA
This sequence comes from Aquilaria yunnanensis, assembly GCA_039654915.1. Taxonomy (NCBI): domain Eukaryota; kingdom Viridiplantae; phylum Streptophyta; class Magnoliopsida; order Malvales; family Thymelaeaceae; genus Aquilaria; species Aquilaria yunnanensis. The sequence continues at coordinate 11,402,153 of CM077595.1, forward strand.
GAGGACGGGCCTGAAAGACTCAGAAAACAGGGGTTATAAGGTCCCCGGAGTGATTTTCCGGGGAGGAGCCTCCGACGCCCAAGTCAGTGCTTAGGGAGAGAGGTCGAGAGAGGTTGAGAGAGGTCCCTGGCCTGTGACCATTCCCCTGGCATATATAGGAGGGGGTGAGCCCTTCAGATGGCAGCACGTGTATGGACGAACACCATCCGTACTTTTGGGTGAGAGGGGCCCCTAACTGCCTGCAGGCTCCTCAAGTCACGAGCTGCGATAATCATAGCCCTACATGACAGGACGTAGGCAGTGGCGATGCGTCAGAGTGCCTGCGAGGACGGCGTGTAGGGTGTACGGGCGTAATGTCAGAGGCTCGTTGATGGCTCCTGCCGTACCTCCGAGGTCCCCTTGGTTGATGTCTCACTTCGGAGTGAGGGACCTTTTCCCGGAGTCGCAGTGGTACTTCGGGGCATTCTCTAGTTCCGAAGTTAGCCCTTTGGGGGACTTTCACTTGCAGAAGGTGGCTGGCACTTCTCCCCAAAGCTGGCTTGGTCGCTCTCCCGGGGGAGGCGATACGGTAGTTTCCCGAGGTAGGTATTGGCGGGCTGCCGAGGTTGCTTGCCTCAGTCGTTTGGCTCCCTCCTTTTCGGGGTCCTTAGGTGTTCGGGGCGATAGCACTTTGGCTATCACATGCCCCCCTCGGGAAGCCGGAGTGGAGACTTCGGCAAGATGTCCTTTTGTGGGCGCTTTTTACGACTTAGGGTGTGCCGTTCGCAGGGGAGGCATTTCGCCACCTGGGGGCATGGTTTGTTCGGACAGGTGTCACCTGTCTGCCCTCTGGTGTCCTTGAGATCCCCAACCTCTTTATTTTTTTCTGCCATAGGTTAGTAGACCGTCATGTTTTGAAACTAGGCGTGTCAGTCTAGGGCGGTGCACTTGAGTTTTCAAGATATTAGAAAACGTGTCCTAGTTTCTCATCACGGGCGACATGTGGCAGGTGCTAGTTGGGATGGGTACGTCTTTTCACGCGCGAGGGACAATTATGGAGACGTTTCACCTTCGCGTAGCAATTATGACGCCCTTTCGGCTTCCCTACCTTAATTTATATAAGTCTCCTCCTGTCATTCTCCTCATTTGTTTTTCTTTGCTCTTACTTTGCTCTCGTTAGCTCTTACGTCTTCTCTTTGCCTATTTCCTTTTTCCGATGACGATTTTTACGGCGGAGCGATTCCCGGTATTTTGCACGACGGCGTCCAGGAATCCTGATTTTGGCAAGACTTTTGGTGGGTTCTTCCTTTGGTTTCTGCTTTTCTTTTAGCTTCCCGAAGTCATTTTTCTTCTTTCCAAAGTCTCTCTTTTGGTCAGCCATGTCTTCGGCTATTCCCGAGAGCTGGCAATCTCTTATGTTTCACCCTTGTTGTTCCACTTCTGAAAAATTAGAGAAGTGGACAGCCAAATTTTTTCTCCCCTCCTATGCCACCACGAGGTTACCCCCATTCAGTCATTTCAGCTTTACGAATCGGGACGACGAGGTTACCATTTTTCGAACCCAACTGAAGGCTGGACTTCGGTATCCTCCCGCGAAGATGATTTGTGACTTTTGCCAATTTTATGGTATAGCCGTAAATCAGCTTGCTCCCAACTCGTACTGCTATTTCAACGCCTTTCTCTACATGTGCGGGGTCTTCGGGGTAAAACCCCATTTTATCCTGTTCATGCAGTATTATAAGCTCTATCCGGTCCCGAAGGGTGGCTTTTATTTCATGCTACCTCAGGGATCTGGGAGCAAAAAATTTATGTTCACCTTCGCTACCAAGGATAGCTGGCGAGGGTGGAAAAGGAAGTTCTTCTTCCTAAAAGTGGCGGAGGCCTGGTCGTATGTTCCAACCAAGTGGGCTCGAGGAAAGCTGGAGACGGATGTCGTGGATCCCAAGAAGTTGCTAACTCTTGAGTTGGCGGCGAGGTTTGGGGACTTCGACAGACGTATCCGTACTGTCGCTGACTGGGATGCCGAGGTCCCTCCACATTCCCTCTACCCTTTCCCGATCATGTGGAAACTCATGACCAAGGATGTTCTTCGGGAGTTGGGGGTGGTTACGGAGCACAAGACGGATCTTGGCATGCCAGCTCCTGCTACCAAAGTGAAGGACTCTTGGCTGGTCAAGCTCCTTCGGAGCGAGCTCACTTATGAGGCCTTTTTTGAAAGTAAGTTTTCTTTCAAAGTTTTCAGCATAAGTGCCTGTCTGTACTTACGCTAATGTTTTCCTTTTTTTTCAGAGATGGGCGACGAGTCCGCTGCCTACTATAAGTCTCTCTTCCTTAGTCAGGCCGAGAAGGGAGAGCAAACAAAGAAAGGCATTTCCAAGAGGCGCAAGACTACTGGGAGCGGACCGTCTTCGGCCAAGAAGGTGAAGAAGGACATCCTTCTTCCACCCGCGAAGGATGCGGCGGGAGTTGGTGTCATTGCAACTTCTACCGAGGTTGGTGACATCATTGCTACTTCCACTAAGGTTGGCGATGTCATTGCAACTTCCACCAAGGTTGCAACTCTCGCCGAGCCGGAAACTACGGCCGAGGTTCCTGCCGGGGTGATTACCCTTCCTGCTTCTTTGAGTCCTGCCACGTCGGCAGATCTTGTAGGCTCTTTGGCGGGGAGTTCCTCTGCCGAAGAGCTGGAAAAACGCCAAAGGGACAAAGGCAAACATGTTCCTACCGACGTGGAGGAGGTCCAGGACTCTGATGACGACATCGCTGAGGTTGCGCCAGGTTTGTCTCTTATCTCCTTTTTAGTATTTGCAATCCCGTAGTCTTTTCTAATCAAGAAATTTTGATGGGGCGTATGCTTTTTTCTTTTTGTAGAGGACCTAGCGCCCTCAGCTTGGATGGTCGAGCATGCCCGAAGGCGAGCTCTTCGGGATTCTCACATCCCAAAAGACAATGTTTCGAGGGAGCCGTTCTGGTCTTTTACTGAGGACATGAATCTGTTCTCCGAGGATTGCCGGGAAATGGCTCCCCAGATGGCGAGGGGCATACTTACTCAGGCTTCCTTCAAGGCAGTTGCCGAGGAGTGTGCCTCTGAGGATTCCCTTGCCACTAGAGTTTCCGAGCACGCCGCTCAGGTAATTCTTTAGGCTTCTTCATTTTCCCTCCCACTTTTTTGTCTAAGTGTTTTGGCTTTCCTTGTGTGACTTTAACTAAGTACCTTCTCTTTTTTCTTTGCAGCTCCTGGGGTACAATGGATACCTTCGAGCTTGGGCGGCAAAGCAGTCTTCGGTTCGAGTTTGGGCAGAAGATAAATTGGAGAAGTCCAAGGTCTTCTGTGCTAACTCGGTTGTGACGAACACCGAGCTGAGCCGTATAGCCAAGCAGAAGGTTGCCCAACTTCGGGAGGAGTTCTTGAAGGGCCAAGAGGATCTCTTGAAAGACTTCTCCAAGAAGATGTCTGACCTTGGTGAGAAGGTTGTGAGCCTAACCTCGGCCAACGAGGCCATTCAAAAGGAGAGAGAAGAAGAAGCTGCTCTTCTGACGAAGGCTCTTGCCGACAAAGCCAAACTTCAAGCCAAGGTCGACTCCCTGAAGAAGGATTCGAAGAAGAAGAAGAAGATAAAGGAGTTGGAGAAGGAGGTTGCCAATCTTCAGAAGGAGGTTTCAGATCTTCAGAATGAGGCGGACGATTTGGACATAGAAAAAGACAAAGCCATCCAAGTGACGAAGGTTGCCTTTCAGGATGGTTCTGCCTAGCTCGCCACCAATTTCTGAAGAAATAGCCTGACCTCGATCCTTCCTTCTTGGCTGCCCTGGATATTCCCGAGGGTCCTCGGTGGACTTGGTTGAAAGTTGAGTTCTTCAACCTGCCACTTGCCCCTCCTCCTGCACCGAAGGTGACGGCCAAAGACACAGGAGTCGAAGCTTCTCGCGACGCCGAGAACCCTTAGATATTCTAGGGCCTTTGCCTTCTTCTTGTTCTTTGTGTTTTTCTTCTTGTAACCTTCTTCTTGTATTAAGACCCTCTTCAATGAATTTTTCTTCATAATTTGGTTAAGTCTTTTGAGCAATTTTTCCCTGTTGTCCCGACCACTTTTGGTCAAGGGACTTCGGAAAGGTATGAGTGATTTTTGTTTCCCAATTGTCCAGACCTCTTTCGGTCAAGGGACTTCGGAAAGGTACATTTTGCTCATTTCATCGGCCAACCTTTAGGTAAACTCTCTTTGTTTCCGAAGTTTACTTAGGCAAGTTTTAGCCTGTTTTTGTCGGCCGTACTCGGTGGACTTCACCTTTTCTAGGCATATAACCCAACCATCTTTGGAAGGATAATAGGACTTTCAGGAGTCAATGGACTTCACACTTTTTTGGGCGTATAACCTAGTCATCCTTGAAAGGAAAACAATTCTTTCGGGAGCGAGTGCTTCAGCTTTGTTCGGCGAGTACTTTCAGATAGGGGAAAACTTATGTACTTAGAGAAATTTCTCATCTAAAATTCTAAGTATAGAATTTCTTTAAGGCATCTGAGTACTATGCATTTTCCAGTTTTCCTCCTTCGGCGTTGCAAGCTTGTATACTCCTTTTCGGACCTCGTCTGGGACCAAATAAGGCCCCTTCCCGTTTGGCCGAAGTACCCCATGGGATGATTTTCGGGGTTCAGACTCGGCCTTTCGATGGATGAGGTCTTTTTCCGTTATTCCTTTTGGCCTATCATGCAGGTTTGCACTTATGGCGACCTTTTGCTGAAAGGCCTTTCTTCTGAGCTCGGCCATTTCTCAGTGTTCGTCAACTAGGTCGAGCTTAGTCGTCAACCTGAGGTCGTTTCCTTTTTCGCCGAACACCTGTATTCTAACTAATGGCCATACTACTCCGATGGGGATAGTGGCCTCTATACTGGAGATAAGTGAGAAAGGTGTCTCCCTCGTGGCCCCTCGGGGAGTTGTCTGAAGACTCCCCAGTGCCGTAGGAAGTTTTCCTTGTCTTTTCTCCTTGCTTCCCCCAACCCCTTTTGTATCTTTTATAGCTGTGTTGGCTACCTCCACTTGTTTGTTGCTCTAGGGCTGAGCTAGTGGGTCGAAGTGTGTTTTTATTCCGAAGTCGGTGACGATTTCTTGGAATCCCTCGTCCATAGACTAGGAACCATTATCGGCCATTATCACCGTCGGTATGCCGAATCTGCATATCATGTTCTTCTAGACGAACTTTTGTATATATTTTTTGCCGGGATAGTTGCCAGAGGCTCTGCCTCCACCCACTTAGTGAAGTAGTCTGCTGCTACTACGCAGAACTTCACTCTTTCGGGTGTTAACGGGAGTGGCCGGGTGAGGTCTATGCCTCATACTGCCAAGGGGCAAAGGCAATCTTCCGGGGTTATCCGCTCCGAAGGCAGCCTTTGGGTGCTGGTGCGTCTCTGGCAATTTTCACACCTTCTGGATGAATTGTCCTGCACCCTTTTTACCGGTACATCTTTGTAGCGGACTTGCATACCCCTGCCGGTATAATTCCTCCTTAATTAGGGGACATCGTCTGGAATATCTTCGCATTTTTCGCCACTTCATGGGGACTCTTTGGTTACGAGATACCTCTTTGTAGGGTCTTTCCACCCTTTGCCCGAGGTTGCTATACTCAGCGTTGCCATGCTCGGATGGCCCAGCACTTTGGTAACCACATTTGATTGCTCCAGTGGCCTCTCTGCCCTCGGGCTCCCGAGGGGCTACTCAAGCGCCTTGATGTTCTGCGCTCGGGGTTCCACGGAGTTTCCACTCTAGATCTACCTCTGCTCGATTTCCCTGGTTGGTTTCAACATTTTCTACTCCTGGGATTTCGGCAACGAAATCTGCCAGTGCTTAGGCTTTCATTGCCCTTCTAGGCTCGTACGTGCTGCAGTATTCTCCAAGCTCGATGCACCCTTTTAATGATCTTCCCCAAATGCTCTACCCTTTTCACGACGTCGCGCAGAGGTGAGTTACTCCGGACAGTGGTAGCGTGACCTTGGAAGTAGAGTCATAGCCATCTCCCTGCAAATAGCAAGGCATAGATGGATTTTTTGGGTAATGGGCATATGCCCTTGTTGCCGAGGAGACGGCAACTTTTCTTTGGGTGCAGAACTCCTTCGACAGGGAGGTCTGGGTCATCTTGACCCTGTTTTTCCCGCAGGTTGCGTTTTGAAGGGTATGTTTCCCGTCGAGGACTCATCTTCGTTGACTTCTCCTTCCGAACTCCTGTGAGTTGACGTGGGACCCTTCTCTCGACGAGGTACTGGTCAGGAGGGCCTTCGGCCCGAATTTAGCTGCGGCCATCTTCGGTCTAACTGCCGCGTTGCTCCAGCCACAACAGGGCGTGAGAACTCGTGCATGAAGCCTATGGTAGTAGTCAGAGGACGTTCGTCCTTGGACACGGAAGTCCCTGCTGCAATTGTTCGGTTGTCGGTTGAACCTATGGCGTGGACGGGGACCTCGAAAGTCCTTTGTCCTTAGAACGCCGGGTTTTCAACGACGGCGACCTGGGAGTGATGTTCCCACAGACGGCGCCAAATGATGGCGAAGAGTACCATCAGTATCTCCACTGTGTGTCGTGGAGAATGCAGCAAGAGTTTCCGGAGGTGTAGGTGAGCCCTGAAAAAAGGTGCTCTGTGTGTACTGCCTGTGATGACCGGCAGCATCTTCGCATGGCAGGCACGGTGAGGCCGAGAAGGACTTCCGGTGTGAGAGAGGGGTCCGAAACGGGGATTCTGCAGGATGACTGGCCTGAAACACTCAGAAAACAGGGGCTAGGAGGTCTCCAGAGTGATTTTCCGGGGAGGAGCCTCCAACGCCCAAGTCAGTGCTTAGGGAGAGAGGTCGAGAGAGGTCGAGAGAGGTCCTTGGCCTGTGACCATTCCCATGGCATATATAGGAGGGGGTGAGCCCTTCAGATGACAGCACGTGTATGGACGAACACCATTTGTACTTCTGGGCGTGATGGGCCCCTAGTTGCCTGTAGGCTCCTCGAGCCACAAGCTGCGATAATCATAGCCCTACATGACAGGACGTAGGCAGCGGCGACGCATCAGAGTGCCTGTGAGGACGGTGTGTAGGGTGTACGAGCGTAATGTCAGAGGCTCGTTGATGGCTCCTGCCGTACCTCCGAGGTCCCCTTGGTTAATGTCTCACTTCGGAGTGAGGGACCTTTTCCCGGAGTCACAGTGGTACTTCAGGGCATTCTCTGGCTCCGAAGTTAGCCCTTCAGGGGACTTTCACCTGCAGAAGGTGGCTGGCACTTCTCCCCGAAGCTGGCTCGGTCGCTCTCCCCGGTGGAGGTGATACGGTAGTTTCCCGATGTAGGTATTGGCGGGCTGCCAAGGTCGCTTGCCTCAGGCGTTTGGCTCCCTCCTTTCCGGGGTCCTTAAGTGTTTGGGGCGATAGCACTTTGGCTATCAGCAGTGATAGAGGGGATTGACTAAGGCAGTGGACGATGAAAAATTTTTGATGAGTTTTCTTCCTTTTGTTTTATTATTTTCCTTTTTTATTATTTTTCTTCCTTGTTACATCAATAACAACATGAGTTCATTATTGTGCTACAGTAGTAAATTGTGCGCATTAGAGTTCCACGATGGTGTTTTCCGTCCACATAAGTAGTTTCCATCTAAATAAGGTCGATAATAGTACTCTTTTAGAAAGTTAGAGATGTTCTATGTAAAAATTGTAACATAGGGTCAAAAATGATACAATAATAAAAAGTTAGAAACCATAGGTGCAATTCACGCTAACCTATGAGCACCCTACTAGTAACTAATGGTGTTCAGTGGGCCAACCTGGCTCAGGATTGAGCCTGGTTTGGGCCTAGGAACAACCCGGGTTGAGGCGTGTCGAGTCCATGCCGGGCCTTACACGGTCCTAGGGCAAGTTGGGCTTGTGCCGGGCCTAGGCCGGCTATTTTTTTTATATTTTTATATTTTTAAAATTTGATTCTAAAACATATTTTTTGAAAACTACTTGTTTTAAGAGTAAAACACCACCACCAATGTAAAAATTTATTAATTTTAAAGTTAAACGGCACTTACATAACATGGAATGGGCTTTACATGAGTCATTAGCAAAACGTTCCATAAAAGTAAATGTAAAATAAAAGCTAGGATCTATGCTAAACAGCAAAATTAGATCAAAGACAAAGTAGGAAGATAATGAACAAGCTGTGGATTTAAGTATCTACCTCATCGGGGTTTTCATCGTCAGAACTCTTGTGGTATTATAATCTTAAAGCTAAAAGACCCCAATCACAGTTGCATATACAAACTTCAACTGCATTTGGTAATAACCTTGCGTGTTTATTTGAAATTACAAGTTTTCCGGCGCTGAAAGCCGACTTAAATGCAATAGTTGAGACGGGAACAACTAGAACTTCTTTGGAAAATATGAATAGTATTGGAATTTTGTTGCTTCTTGCTTTCCACCATTCTAGAGTGTCAGTCTCACTATTCTCCCAAACCAAGTTGAGGTATGCATCCACTTCATTAAGATAGGATGTTGCAGCACGGGGCTGTTTGAGGAGTTATTCTGTCGGATTGAATGATGATAAGGTTGATGACGATGAACACCTGATGATAGAGGAAGTAGTGTTTGCAACCTTATCCTTATGCCGATCGGCATAAATCTTAAATAACTCCCGCAAGTGCTCATCAATAATGGTAATTAGAGCATGAACAAAAATATGTGTCATTTCTAAGAAACTATAATAACCCTCAAGTAGCTATTGTGTACCCATGATTCTGACAGTCGGGTCTAGTGCAAATGCAAGTAAATAGGTCGGGGCTATATCACTAAAATATAAAATCCATTTGTTTTTCAGGGCCTTAATTGTGTCTTTTAAAAACTGGTCATCATTGTATTGGTTAAAAACCCATGCAATATTGACCAAATGCATTAAAACCTTATGCCATGCAGGATAGTATACATCGGAGCAAAAACCAGTGGCCTCATAAAAATATCGTAGCATAGCAGCCACTTTTGACAATTTATCTCATATCTCTTGTTTCAAAATCATTTTCTTTTCTTTGACATTTATAAAACATGTCATTTGTGCAGCAAATGACATCGCATCCATCAACATCTCATAAGTTGAGTTCCATCGGGTAGGGCAATCAAGTTTAAAATGTTTCCAGCTAAAATTGAGGCCATTTTCAAGACAATATAGCTTAAAACTCTTTGAAAACTTTGTTCATTGACTTCAAATAATTGATTGCCCACTGGATTGGAATAATTTTAATTCTCAAAACTTGAAGACCTTTTTGGATAGTTAAGTTTAAAATATGGCATACACATCTAATATGAAAAAAAGCGGTATCCCGGATAGGTTTTAGTGATTCTTTCAATGTCTTAGCCGCGATATCGTTGTTCGATGCATTATTAAATGTTATGCTAAAAACCTTGTCATGACAAAAAAATTATTTAAAAGTTTCTCAGATAACTTGGAATATGTTTCAACTAGTATAATCGACCTCCATCCACTTAAATGCAATGATATGTTTTTGAACAACCCAACTATCATCAATCCAATGTGCAGTGATACAATAATAATCTTGTCTTGGTGATGAAGTCCACATGTCACTAGTTAATGAGATAGAATGATCAAAAGAAAAGAAGTATGCTTATAGGTTTGATTTATTGGCTTCATAAATTTTAAATGCCTCCCTCCTAGCAGTACTCCTAGATGTTCTTTTAAAAGCAAGGTATAAGTGTGATTTAATCCAATTTTCCATGTGCCTACCTTCCGCTTGTCTAAATGGTTTTTCAATTAATATCATCCATTCTACCATGCATTCTCTACAATTTTGTTGATTAAATCTAAAAATACTTGATCCACTGGTAAAACTCCCAAGTTATGTCTGACCGCCAGTACTGGCAGCTTTATCCGGACATAGATTCGGGTGCTTATGTTCCATGTGCCGTTTGAGTATTCCCATGCCAGAGTTCTTTTTGTGCGTGAACTTTGTCTTACAATGTTTGCAATTTGTGAATCTCGCATCGTTTCCATGAGCATCCTTCTCGAAAACTTGGTCAAAATACTCCCAAACCCATGCGGTGAGCCTCAACGTCTTACTTTGTGTTGGAAGTTCGGGTTCATGGCTTGTTGGAGTCCGTTGATAACCATCTCCTCCACCAACATTCTTTAATGCCGTTGGCTCCATCTCCTTAACGTCATTATCAGAAAGTTGATCGTCAAGCCCCAAATTGTATAGACTCATATTGAATTGCTTGTCATCGTCAATTTTTCAGATTTGAGCGCCATGGGTCGCTGGTCAGGAAAGACCATGAAAAAAAGACCTCAAACCGATGCGAGATGTTTTCTTTTTTTCTTGATGCCATTTTTATGAGAATAAATTGAGAAGATGAAGATCTTTGGAAGTAATTAATGAATGATTAAGAAAAAATGAATAAATTAAGGTTGAGAGCTTAAAAAAAAATAAAAGAATGTATTAGTGGAAAGGGAGAGATTACTAAGATTGATGTAAAAAAATGGTGGAAATGGCCTCCTTATTTATAGGGGAAGACTTTTTTTTTTTACTAAGAAGCCCTTAGAATATAGTTGTTGGGGGGGCAAAAAAGTAATTTTGGGGGTCAAAATAAGACTGCATGCCATTACAAGGACTAGGAGTGTAATTTACCCAATTTTTTTTTTTAATTTGGAGCCATTGAGGAGCTAGTCGACTGTTAGGACCAGACCGGACCGGTCAGTCTTGTGATGAGCCTGTTGCGTGCCGAGCCCACTTACGATTTGGGCCGTGCTGAGCCCACTTTGACCTCCTTCTACCTAAGGCCCATACTCGCCCCTCCCTTTGCCGTGCTTAACCCAAGCCCATGCTGAGCCAGGTTTGACCAGGTCTGCGCCGATTTTGACCCGTGCCGGTCCCCACCTGCCCCTTTGAACACCATTACTAGTAACTCGGAAAATCTCATTCTTGAAATATTGTACAAGAAAAAAGATTGAAAATGTTGAGTAGCCAAAAGTTTTACACCATTGTAACGGTTTAAATTTAAATGAATATAGTTACACCATATAATTCTAACTTAAAAATATTTTACACATAATTCTACGTTTAATTATTATCAATATTATTTTTCAAAACCAATATAGAATTAGGTCATCAATATTATGTTTCAAAACCAATTTATTTTAACTTTAGTCAATTTAATTTAAAATGGCTTATTTTTATTTTTTACACCTTTTCTGAAATTAATTTCATTTCAAAGTCAATACTATGGAGGTGAAGTAATCTATTTGAAAGCAAATTTTTATAATGTTATTAAATTTTAATGAGTTTTTCTTTTTAAGCAATAAAAAGAAAAAAATTATAAAAATTTAATAACATTATAAACATTGTATTTTCAATAGATTATTATTTCTTTATAATATCAACTTTCAAAATCAATCCTAAAACTTTTTAAGTTTTGCTAAGTTAGTCTTAAAACTCATCAACCTGACAAAGTAGTCCTAAAATTGTAGAACGATCAATTCTGTTAGTCCTACTTTGGACATTCTACCAATTGGCTGGTAGAAAAGTTGATGTAACATTTAACAGAAGTCAAAATGTTCACTTATTGACCCTTTTTAACATCATGGATAATCATAGGAAGTGAATTGCTTAAGCCAAAAGAAAAGAGTGATTAAAACATAGTTCACCTTACTTGTCATTTTCTTCCATCCTCAGCCAACATAACCACACAGGTGAAATTTTTCTTACAAAAAATAATTCATTATTTTTAGTTTTACTAATTTTTTATCTAAAACTAATTTTGTTGAAAACTAATGCTCCATTTAATTAATAATCACTTAAATAAAATTTTTTAGCAATTAGATACTCTCTCTATTCCAGGTTCTCTGCAACATTTTTCATTTCGGGTCTTCTCAAGTTCTCTGTAACATTTCCTTATTTGGTAAGTTTTTTACATATAGTTGTTCTAACGGTTGTTCAGCTTGGTTGCCATTGTTATTATGGTTGTTTGGTGATGTAAAGTAAGTTTCATCACCATATTAGGATAAACTTCAATTTGTTTGGGCCTTGTGTGACTAGCAAAGTTTATACTCAATGTTATGGGTTTGTTATTGGCAATTTGTTCCTATACCTCGTTCCAAATTCTCTGAATCATATGTCGACTGATGGAAAACAAATTATCGACAACTGAAATTGATCTGTGCTTGATTTTTCCTTTGTTGTTTCATTCCTTCAATAAATCCACATAAATTGCTTCCTTTTCTTGCTTCCTTAACACATTGTGTCGCTTAGTCAATCGACTGGGAAGCCATTGATTCTGATGGGGAAGCCAAGAAAAGAGTTGTCATTGTTGTGTTGGGAGCTTCCAATTTCGCCAGATTTTTCCAAACGGAAATGATCGAGAGAAGTTTCCTAATCCCACTTGAATTTTGCTATTTGTGCAAAAATAAGTGATTTAATTATTCTGGTTCAGCCCAGCAACGTCTCCCAGCTTCCAAGTCCTATGCCATTTTATCAACTTTATTTCTAATTTTTTTCTTCATGGGTAAAATCTAATTATATATATAAAGTAGGAGAATCTCTAAAGACCTAAAAGTCTTTTCCTTAAATATTCCCGCCTTCTATGAGTGTCACGTGTGTGTTTTTTATTTTTAAATGTTTTTGGAACAGCTGCTTCCTGGTTACTAAAATTTGAAATTCCATAAATATCCTTTTTTACATATAACGCCACATTTAACGGCTTTAATCGTCGTAATTACAACTGTAAATTGAATTAATTTTCACCGTAAATCATGAGATTTTTCATTGGAGTATCCAATAGCATAAATCAAGAAATTTATATAAGGAAAATGATTACAACCGGCCAAAGTTGAAATTAAAATGGACAATTAACAATTCACAAGGACACAATTACAGCCAGTTTTAAAAATATTAAATATACCATGTTGATTTCAGCAATTAAATCATAAATTTGAAACATAACAAGTTCATTTCAATATTTCCAATTACGTTCACCGGGTAAAACGATTGAATGTCAAAATTAGTAATAAATGTCCAATTACAAATTAAGGAAATGTAAAGAATAATTTGGTAAACATACCGTTACAATAGCTTGTACAATTGCTATAAAAGGCATACCCTAGAGGCATGTAGACATTGGTCACATATATTTTTCAGCCTCTAAAGTTTCCCTGCATATATAACAGTGATTTGATCACTACTTGCTACATTTGCTTGCTCAAAAAAATTCTGAAATATTACGACTTTCCCCAGGTGATTTTCTATACTAAAGAAGTCAGAGTTTCTATTTTCTTGACTTTTATCAAAATTGAGGCTGGTGATGAGAGGAAAAAAATGCACCAAATTGCATTACCATAGTGAACTATTTACATGCTAGTTAAAAAGTAGACAAGATACTGCAGTTAATGCAATCAAAGGTTTGCAATTGTTTTATTCCTTCAAAATTTTAGATTTTAATTTTAGTTCACGTGTTTATATCGAACAAGAGTTGGCAATAGAAAATAGCATTAACGTCTTGTTACATACCAAATAAAACACATGAAGAAAGAGAATACAATTTTGAAATAGAAGAATCTGTAACTTATCATGGAGGTATTTGAACAGAGTTACTGCTTTATGTCGTTACATTTTGTGATTATAGTTTATATATATACAATATAAGGTATATCTCTTATTGGTTGTAAGTCGTAAAACATAAAAGGAAAAATTAGTGACTAGGGTAGAAAGTGTGAATGAGGTACAAGAACGAGTTGTCTGTTTTTATTTCCTAAAATCTTTCAATTCTGCCGCAAAACCCATTATGAGAACTTATACAAAGAAATTTCTTTGGCCGCAGTTTGTACGCTAAGGTAGGAATCGTGACAAGTGTTTATGGATGGGAAATATTGATGGGATGATTTTTGTGATGTTGGTGACTAAGATTGGGCATTTGATGGTTTGATATTTAATTTCCAAGTTAGTGGATCAAGTGCAATCCGATTAACAGATTTTAATTTGAATTTTATTAACAATAAGACTTAAGGTGACTGATGGATTTTGAATTCTGAAAATCAAAGAGGATTTAAAAGTTGGAGATGTTGAAGGTGATGATAACAGTGCTGAGACTTCAATTATTAATCTAGACCCGAATTGAAGTATTAGTTTTTAGGCCTCTACTTTTTGTTCCTATTACCTAATTATAATGGGATACTGAATCTAAGAGAATAAAGCTCATTTGTGAGTTTTTTCCCCATATCTATTATTCTTAATAATTGAAATGCTACGTATTGTTGTTAATATAATGTTTATTGTAATATGGAAGCCTCAACAAATAATCACTGGGAAAATGTAATAGCAGCTAGAACTTGAAAAAAAAAATTTTGATTACAAACTTGAAAAATTATGTTAATAACACTTCTTTGGCCAATTTCTTAACAAGTTGATTAATATTTACTGAGACAAAAAACTAAAGTTTGGAAAATAAATAGTACGAAAAAATAATAAGATATTGTTGCCTTTATCTATTACGATAATTATGTTTAAAATATTTTTAACCAGAGTAATACTTGTAATGCTTGAGGAACTCAAGAAAAATTGAAAAAATTAGGATAATAATCAGTGGGAAGAAAAATAAGATATTGAAGGCCTAACAAATAGGTCCATATGAATTGGAAAAATTAAAATGTGGAAAATAGGTCTATTGGAATCTTTATATTAATTATATGCCCAAAACTAGGCCTCTTTCACTTGGAAAATTTATCATTACAGATTATTGTGCTCTTATTAGCTTCAATTGCCGTAACTAGCATAAAAATATTTCTTACCAATTAGATTACTATTTACTAAAAAATATATTAAAATGTGCAAAATTATAATAACATACTATCAGCTAATTTACATTAGGATAATAATCGGTGGAAAAAAATAAGATATTGTAATCTTTATATTAATTGTATGCTTAAAAATAGGTCTATATCACTTGGAAAAATTATTATTACAAATTGTTGTGCTCCTGTGATCTTCAATTACCGTAAGTAGCGTAAAAATATTTCTTACCAATTATATTACTATTTACGAAAAAAAATTAGAAAGGTGGAAAACCATAATAACAAAGGATCGGCTTGATCTATTAGCTTAATTATGTTAAAAATAATTTGCCTTTATCTGACGTACATGCCCTTTCCATTCCCCTCTCAACTAAGATATTATTGTGAATAATTCCTTATTATGATTAACTTCATTTTGTAAATCATTGCAGCAACAGAGTAACCAATTTTGGTTGAACCTAGGACAATTAATCGAGGTTTTGTTCTTCTACAAGGTTAGTTATCTTATTCTCATTTTATTTTCTATATCAGTTATTGTATGAATGTCGACATACATGGTAGGAGACTACATTTTTAATTGATACAATATCAATTTTTAATGAGTAAGGTATTATTAATGTGTTCTGCACCTTTTTTTTTTTTACAACTCTGAATACCTATTTTTAATAAGTAAGGTAATTATTAATCTGTTGCACTTTTTTTTTATCCCGTGACAACGATGGGTATATAAAGTAGTTGGAATAAATTACATACTTTCAGCATTTCTAAATCTCTTTGCCATATACAAATGGAGCAAAATACTTTGTACGAAGGGAGTATATGTGTTTTTTATTTTTTATTTTATACTCAGCCAAGAAAAAGAAAAATAAAACAATACCTAACTTTTTCCAAAAAGTAATTAGAAATAATTTTAAGCTTCATTAAGTACATATTTAATAATTCGTCGAACAAATCTTTTTTTATAATAATGTCCTAAAATTTTTATCAATTTTTTCTTTTTTATGTTTAGTAGGTAAAAAATTCAAAAAAAATTAATTTCATTATAAAAAATATTATTTGATAAGTTTTTATATGTATATAGTGCTATTACCTTTCAGACGAGATTTATTTCAGATAAAAGCTTCGAATAAAACTAAAAATAAACCTTGTGGCACATGTTACCGGCCTCCCCTCCATTAATTATTGGAATTAATGCTAAAGTGATTTTTTTTTTCATTTTTAAGCATGACTAAAATAATAATGCCAGATTCGATTGCCTTAATCCTTTTTTTTTTTTTTTTTACAGTAATGTCATCAAATTTGATAATCCATTGTTCGCCTCCCGTTTGGATGTTTTTACGTCCTCTGCCACTCCACCTGCCAACAGCACCACCTGAGCTCCGTCTCAGGCTTCTTTTGCCCAGCTCTGCTCTTCACAGCAACATGCGAGGCCTCGCCCTCCCACTTATCTCCCACTGTGTCTCATTCGTCACCGCATGACCAGCTCCGGAGGCTTCACCGCAGCCCTCGCGGGATTCAGACGGTGACCCGTCTTCCTTGCTCCAGTGTGATTGTCTTCGATAACAATTGGAGCAGGAATTTTTCTGGGTTTTAGGATTTTCCTCTTGGGAAGCTCCAAATTCACATATGTTCGCAGAAAGTAAAGCTACTGTTATGCATTTGGATTTGGGTTTAAATAGAAATTTTGAGGGTTCGTCATTGTTTAAATAGAAATTTTGATGGTTGATGAAATCCACATCTGCCTCTTCTTGCTCTTTCTTTCATGAAAGGAAATACTGCTTCCTCTCCGATCTGCGGCGTATCGCCAAAGAACGAAGAAGATGGCGAGCACAGAAATTGGTGTTTTAATCACTATATCTTTTCATTTTGAGCAATTCACTCCCTATTTAAGCAATTCACTCTCTATGGTTCCCCATGATGTAAAAAAAAAATCAATAATTTAAAATTTAACATCTGTTAAGTGCCACATCAGTTATCCGTTGACTAGCTAGCAACACATCTAAAAGCAAGACTAACAGAGTTGACGGTTTCATAGTTGTAGGACTACTTTGTCAAGACGATGAATGGGAGGACTAACTTGACAAAATTTATAAAAATTTAGGACTAATTTTGTTCTTCCCTTTAATTCCAAGTAAAAAAGATGTAAACGTTCTCCATTCCATGAACTTGGTAATCCTACTTGGAGGAGCAACTGAAACGTGATCGCATAAACAAGTGCAAGTCATAAGCAAAATAGAAAAGCACCAAGCTGAAGGCAGACTGGAATTGATTTTTAATTAGGGTCTTTAGATATTTCATTAAGTAATAACTGAGGTAATCTAGTTCAAGTCCCTCCCGGATCATTGCCTTGTTTTTATAAAATTTCACGCTTATTTCATGCATTTATTCAATTTCATTCCTTGAAACACCCAAATTAACAGTATCCCTTGTAACATCAGAAAAGAAAAGAAAAAGAAAACAATAAAAGTATTTACTAGTTCATATATTATTAGCATGAAATAATTATCTCAAGCAAAGACCACAATAAGACTGCTCCAATTATGCTTTACTATACAAAATTTAAAGTGTCATCTCTACTCGAGGTGGATGGAGACCATTAAAACTCGAGGGCACACCACCTAAGCAAGACATCATCTTGGATCAAGACCTCTCCACCCCAATGCAATGCCGCTTTATCAACAAAGGAAGCATCAGACAGATTGAATTTGAAAAAGAACCCCATCCAAGTAACAACATTCCATACTGCTTCACATCCCCAGCTGACTTCATATGTTCTGGGACCAGGTCAAAAGACCAACTTCAAGCACAGAGAAAAAAGATGAGGTTTCTTACAGACCTTCGTGACCAACTTTTTATTCCCACTTCTCAAAAACAGCCAGATGATGTTACACACAGGGGCAATGACGTTCAAGCCTCGTCATCCCATCTCCATCTTCGCCCTACCTCCTCCAGAACCTTAGCACGCGCTTGGCTTTTTCTTGCCTCATCTTCCACCCAAGATCTGCATGCAACAGCCCAGGAAAAGGAATGCAGTTTCAAACAATTCCCACATGAATAATGTTTTTGACATGCTTTTTGATGCCTATAATAATTCAAAGTACATTTTGAATATCAAATTAGTAGTATTTATTGAATTAACCAATATTATAGAGCCATATTATTCAAACTAGTTTGCAAGTTATTCAATGCAAATATGACTAAACTTTGTAAAATTTTGTCCAGTTAGTCTGGTAAAAAATTTGAACACAAATGCCAATCTCTATGTTGAAGTACCTGAGACAGATACAATGAAAAAAATAGAGTTGAATATGGCTTTGGATTCATTGCATAAGCAATCACATCAAATCCCAATACTTCAAAATAATAGATTTCTAAGGAAGTAGACAGTCTATGAAAACATGAGAATAAGCATATTTCACCCATAAGTTTCTGTTACAGCAAGACCATTGCATTTGTGGGGGGCGATGTAATGAGCATAGGAGGCATGGCAACAGAAGGGAGATGAAAATGTGGCAGTAATCTTACCTGAGAATATTGATGGCCTCGATCTCAGCTTCCAAAACAGATTTTGTCTTTAGCATTTCTTCCTGCTTAAACTGTAACTGACTGATCATATTCTTCATTGTACAGTGCTCGCTGATATACATAGCTCTCTCAGTTACAAGCCTTTTTGACATCTGATCAACCTCTTCCTGAAGATTGAGAAGCAGTTGTCTCTGGCAGTCCATCGCAGCCTTTTCCTTCAAACTCTCAGCAAACCACTTTTCTTGAATGATCTTATTCTGCTCTAGTTCACGAATGAGGCTGAGATAAAGATGTTCTGCTTCCGCAGCTCGGGCCCTCTCTTCCTCTATCCTTTTATCCCAATATTTCTGTATCTCTCCTCGGGCAAGCAGCACAGATCTAATTTCCTCCATTTCAACTTTCCTTGAAGAACTCTCAGCTTCAAGTCTCAATAATTCATCCTGAATCGCTTCTTTCATCCTGCCACTTGTTAATGCAACAGCTGCTTGTGCTTTTGTTGAAGGTTTAGTTGGTTGAAGCCTTCTACTTTTTCCTTCAAACAATAGAAGCATATTTCAATTTAACTATCTTTCATCAAGGTTTTTACAATATCTGATCTCCAGAGCAGTCAAACATTGGAATATTCTTCACCCAATTATTTGTGAATCACAAACTTTAAATGGCTCAGTCAACTGTATCTATAACAGGAATAAATACTAAAAAGTGTACTACTTTAACAGAAGCAGGAGTGGAGAGCAAGACAGGAATATACAGAATCATACCAAAAACTTTTCTAACTATGCTCTTCTCCCCAGCCAACATATCCATAAAAAGTCCAGGTGATGAATCTGGCGTATCCTTCAAATCAATATATTCTACCTTCATCCTCAACATCTGGACTGTAAATAAGTCAGGATTTAAGAACTAGAAAGGACATTAGGCCAGTTCAAAAGTTGCTAAAACTGATAAAAGCTAAAACACTGACCAGTAATAACAAACTTTGAATATCATTTAAATACCTGTTCTAATTTTTCAGGCCCAAATTCGTACTCTATTGATGCTTTCCAATTTATAAGATCCTGTCTAGAGATAAACCTGGAGCACAGAGATAGATAACTTACTTGCACATTAAAACAAAAACACAGAGAAATCACATATCGAACCTTACCCTTCAGGACAAAATGAAATTTTATCCAGTTCCTGTGAATCATCGACCCTGGTAGATTTTCCAGAGAGCTTGCTGGGCACAATGCCCGTCTCGGCAAGGGCTATATGACACAACCACATAAAGAAACTCAAAGGTTCATTCTAATAGAAAACAGATGCATACAGTACCATTTACACTTCCTTCTTTTAACAGATTACCCTGGATGGACTCAAAATCAGGGTCTTCAATTCCAACATCATCGAACGCCGTATCTACAGACCCTGAAATCGCAACAGATGGAACAATCCTATAGTTTGGCTTCCTGCAAGGCAACAACTTGCTGAGAGATACAAAAGCAATTCACTTTTTAGCTTTTTGGTTCTAATGTCTTAAAACTCGAGATGGACTAGTTATTACCTTTCCAGCATCGAACTTACATGAACCAACCATCTCACATATTCCCTTCTAGTGCACAATCTATTAGCATTTGCATCATCTTTGATTATCTGCACACCTCAATTACAGTTGCGATATTCAAGTTCAGAACAGGACCAAAAGCTCCATTAGAATCAGATTACTGCTTAATATATTTACCAAGAAGAAATACAAATGACATCTGGCTCTTTCACAGTGAAAACTGCATTGAAGTTTCAAGCATAAATGACTAAACAGGCAGATTGAAACGAATAGGGAAACTATGACCTATTCATGGGTCTTCAGAGCTAACAATGGCAATCCGCAAATTTCCTTTTTCTTTCTTTTTTTTTTTTTGGAAGATAAATGTATAAGCCAAAACAAGAAAAGTGTGTCTATAAAATCAAGAACAAGAAGCAATCAAAACATCATTAAAATTTCATGTCTACTGCACTGGCACAATAAGGAACTATATTCACAAGTTTGTGTGTGTGCTACCCATGGCCAAGCAACAGATTGTTCTTCACGATTATGTAGATGTGTTCACTGGGAATCAGTCACATTGCTCAATATACTTCCCAGCTTGGATCTAAATTTATTTTCCAGGGCTATAGTAATTAGTTAAATATTAAGCGCTTTGAAGGTTGAGTCAAATCCCCATAAAATTCAGACATGTAGAAAACTGCAAAACATGAAGCAAATCCAACAGGGTGAGGAGTCCAGTCGTTGTGGTTTCTCAGCCAGCCTGTGCATGCATACATGCATATGGATGCCTCATGCAATACAGGGAAAATGAGAGAGATAACAATTATGTACACATAGTTTAAGTAAACAAGATACCACATACAAACCTCCAGCTTCTTGAGAATTGATAAAGCTTCCTGTTGTGTGGAATCCACTGCAACTGGCCCCAAAATCCGTTCATACTTGTCCTCAGATGCTGAATCTGTCAGCCAAAAAAAGTTCAGCATTTGGTAAGTGAATTTGATTAAGGCCCAGGACTTGACTATTCGATCTTAACTCAAAATCTAGCCACTCATCTATATTATATAGTTGGGGAAAAAAAATCTTCGACAGCTTTGTTCTTTCATGACAACTAAACAACTAAGACAAAGAGTTACATCGTAAACTAAAAGATCAAGAAAATTGATATATCAGGTCCAAGTATAAATCAACAGAATGAGAAAATCCCATTAAATAGCATCAATTTCATATACCATACCTGAAGGAACAGTTCTACTAGTTGCAGTAGCAATAAACTCCGATTTAGAGTCCACTGCCACAGCCTTGCCATCAGATTCCAGTGAGTCCTCACTTTCAGTTTTATCACCTTCTATCTCAGTTCCTCTGAAAATGGCATACAAAGTATGCAATGGACTGCTGAGTTTTAATCGAAACCCTGAACATGTCAACAGCAAAGCATTACACTATTTCATCACCAAAAGTAATTATAGAAAAAGAAAGAAAAGAGAAATAAGTCATTCAGAAAACTAGAACAATAAGACCTTCCACTGGCCAGGGAACCCACTTCAAATCCCACTTAAACAACGAAATATAAGATTGCGAAGAAATCAGTTAGGGGTACACCTTTCCTGTGCATCGAAAAGTAAGCAACGGCGGCAAGCCCAAGTGCAACTGCGGACCCAAGACCACTCACAAGAACTGGAGATAAGCCTGAACATACCAAACCCGATTCTTATCAGTAACGCGATTCAGCTTGGATATGAGGTGACCATAAAGGCATAAACAAACTCGGCCGAAATTCGCAGCAAAGATTAAGGCGGAGAAACCAATCATAAAAAAAATGACGGAGAAACTAAAACGGGAAATGACCTTTCTTTTTCTCCTTTCCGGGGGTTTCAACAACCGCCCAACCGGCATAATCGTCGGTAAATGTATCCGGTTCCGGATGAACCCATGAGAGATCAACGGACGAGGTCGCGAGGGAAGAGGAGAGGCGCAAGATTCTGGGGGCTTTGGATCTGGGCCTGCAGGTAAACCTTCTAGGTGAACTGAAAAAGAACACCACGAGGTCGCCGTTCCGGCGTCGAGCAAAGGACCGCGATTCTGAGGGGACGAGAAACGAGGAAGCAGACAAGCTCATTCTGCCGAGTTAGGGTCTCGAGAGTGGAATCAAAGATCAACCAGACATTGTAGGATACAATTCGAACATTGGAACGCCAAATTGAAAGAACAAGCCAGTGCTGCTTCGCTCGCTAGACTTCAATTGGGTCCAAATTCGGCCATTTTCTCGTTCTCATTCACAGTGTGGATTAAATCCATCTCTCATCACTAAACTTCACAAATAATTTCATACTGGAGTTCGTATTCTGGTCCAGCCAACAGTTGCTTCCCTCGATTTTCCGGAAATATATTATACCCTTTATGTTTTATAAACCTACAAATTATACTTTTGTCGTTGATTTTAGAGATTAAAAACCTGCTAACCAATCAGTCGAATGTCAATGAGAAAATATCACCGATAAGAAAGAGCATTTAGCCAAACACAAAATTCTTGCAGTCTTAGTCCTGTTTGAAAAGTGTTATTTTAGTCACTGCAAAAAATTACAGTATTTGGTCCCTAGTTAACAATTAAGTCCCTAAAGTTTGAAAAGTAACAGTGGAGTCACTAACATAAAGTACCTATGATTTGAGATAATCATTGAAATAAACTTTTCAAATTGATATTAATCAACAGAATAACCAATAAATCACAAACAAGTCAGAACAAAAGATAAATAACCACATACAATAAAAAAAATTTGAGAAATTTTAAAGGAATGGAGAAATGGGGACCTAAAGCAGCGGCAATAAGGATGGTGCAACAAAGGCATTTCGGAGACAAGCGGACTGCAATGGAAAGGATGAGAGGTTTCTGTGAGAGAGGAGAGAAATAAGGGAGAAGGTAAAGCAATCGATGGTAATCCTAAACATTGCAACGATTATAAGCAATAATTATAATCATTGCAATCTTCTACGACATCCACACAATGTTATCAAGATGGAAAATTGTTGCAAAAATTTCATAAGGTCTTGCGACGAAATAGAATTTTTGCAACCTTTTGTGCCCAATTAATTTGTTAAAATTCAAATCTCCTTGCCCAATTGGAGAGCTGCGATGATTCTGCAATGTATTTTGACAAATCTTCACAAAAGTGTCACATTCTTTGATGCCTAATTAATTTGTTAAAATTCCAATCTCTCACTGAGCTGGACATCGCAACAATACAGCGACAAGTTTTGAGAAATCACCACAAGAATGTCGCAAGTTGTAAAGTTGTAAATTCCCACCCAAATTTTCCATGTTTTAGTTGCATGCCACCGCAACGATTCTTTTTTTTTTTTTTTAGTCGCACAGAGTATTTTAGCAAAATCATCTTAACGTTCTCTTGTTGACCACTCAATGTCAGAATGAGGAATGCTTCTGTAGTAATTACTAAATTTTGATGATAATTTTGTCGTAGATGCATTGATCAGTTGCAGTGGTTGAAGAAAAATTTTTATTTTTCTCCTTTTCAATTTTCTAAAATAAATGTATGTATGTTGACCTCGTTTGCCAAATATGGGAAAACTTTTTTAATAAACCCAAAAACATCACACACACACACATATTCTATTTGACAGATAGATTTTTTTTTTAACTTTGAAGAAAGATTGTGTTTGAAGTGGATTAAATAATGTGTTAACGCAGTATTCTTAATTGTGTTGATTTTTCACTTAACTTGCATAACAATTGAAACTTATCACCATCTCAACTCTATGTACATGAAGTCAGAGTAGGGCTTGGCAATTAAACTTGATATATCCGAGGTGCATACCCAGGTGATATAGGGTTTCTTGCGAGACATCACATGGAAGATGGGTCACTTTAAGTGGACATCTTTGATCATAAGTTGTGTAGAGTCGGCATCTTTTTCATCTAGGCGAATGTGTCTCACTCAAACGTTTTTTCTCTAACTCATGGTTTCTATCAAGGTGATCCGTTATTTCTATTCTTTTTCTTCTTTTGTATTGAAGGTTTATTTCTTAAATCCCACATGGCTTAATAAAGGAGTTACATGTGCTTTTATATTGTGGTAAGCCCCCCCAACTTATAACCAATTGGTTTTAAATTGGATGATTTAACATGGTATCGAAGCTAAGTTAAGCTTCCCTAATTTGTCTTAGTTTTGTTAGTTGTTACCCGGTTTGGGTTTGCTTTCAGTCTGATTATAGTTTTGGTTTTCACATGTAAGCTGGCTGAAGGCTTGCATGTGAAGGGAGTATTAAATCTCACACAGCTTAATAAATGAGTTATTATGGCTTTATATTATGGTAAAGTCCCTCCACGTATAACCAATTAGTTTTTAGTTAGATGTTTTAACATCCTCTTTGTTATGTCATGCAAAATCTAAGAGGTTGTTAGTTGGGGTCTCAATTAGCTGATACAATCCATAGATTTCACATCTACTCTTTGTTGATAATAGTATAATTCCTCTATCTTCTTTAGTCTAAATATTGCCCAACATCTTTTGTGTTCTATCAACTATTAGAGATCTCTAATTGTCTTGAGGTTGATATGTTGGGGATCTCTAATTGTCTTAAAGTTAATCTCTAAGTCACTTAAGGCTGATCAGTATGTGGGATTTCCTTGGTTGCTGGGTTGGAAGAAGACTTCCCAATTTGAGTACATTATTGGGTGGGTGACTAACAAAATGTCCCGTTGGAAAACCTTTCTTCTCTCTCAGGCAAGTTAGGGTATAATGATCAAGGCATTCGTTCAGGTAATGCCAATGCATCTTATGAGTTGCATTATGATCCCTACTAAGTATATGATAAGTTATGTTCCTTATCTACTAAATTTTGGTGGTCTTCCAATATTGAGGTATGTAAGGCTCCATGGTGTGGATAGGATCGATTGTGCATGTCAAAGCAGGTGGGTTGTTTTGGTTTCAAGATATTCAAGCTTTTAATCGAGTTATGTTGGTAGAAAAGGTTGACACTTTATTCGCAATCGATCCTAATAGTCATGTTTGCCAAGTATTCCAAAATGAAGTCCTTTCCTTTTTCATCCTTCCTATGTGCGTTGTGCCCATCATATTTTTCTAATATTTGGAAGGGTATTCTAGGGGAAAGGGAGCTGTATCAAGTTAAGGTTTCTGGCTGATTAGACCAAGCGGTGGAGGTCGCAATTTGGGATGACAATTGGATACTTGGGCCTTGTATGAAATCAATCACAATTGCCAAAGTTATCAATCACTTATATTTCATATGGAAAACTGCTGAAATAGAGGCCCTCTTTTATTCGACGGATGCAGCCTTGATTAAGGATATTCCCTTTAATTCAAGATTTGCCGATGAGATATTTACATGAAGAATGGTTGACAACAACCAACTTTCAGTTAAGTCAACGTATTATTTGGCCTTTTCAATTTTTTATTGAGAAGATCCACTGGTGTGGTTGGACTTATGGTGCTAATTATGGAGTTTGAGCTTTCCCCATTGGGTTCATGTGTTTTTTTGTTGTGCCTATGCCAACCTCCTGCCAATGAGAGAATTGTTTGTGGTAGAGGAAAACTTGGTTTTTGTTGTTTGCCCTATGTATGGTAAGACAGAGGAGACTGTACAACACCTATTTTTTGCCTACCTTTTCACGTGTTCTATTGGTAGTAAGATGGAGCTGACACCTCTAAAACTCCCTGACGATTGAAGGAATGGCTTACAAGGTTTGCTGGTTGTGAAGTTTGTTGTGCTTTGCTTGTCTTTGTGGTTCAATTAAAATAAGGCTATCTTCAAACTTTTCTGTCAAACCCTCTCAAGGATGGCTTTCAACTTTGAGGCATTGATAGTGAATTAGCAGCAATAGAGTACAGCTTCCCAATGTCCAAAGGCTAATGTAGCTGGGCCTATGCTAAGGTGGTCCAAACCTCCACCGTTGGTCATTAAGCTTAATGTCGATGCGACATTGCAGGTGAATCAAAATTGTGGTACTGTTAGTCTGGTGGGACGAAATCACGTTGACACAGTCCTATTTGTTGTATCATATGGGTTCTCTTACATGAGCTTGGATCCCTTATACCTAAAGGCTTTAGCTTTCTTGTGAGGACTACATGAGGCATGAAGGCAAGAGGTGCACTCTCCGGTGATAGAGTCAGATTCAATATTTTGAGTTTTGAATTTCAAGGTTCACATTATCCTTTTTTGTTTTATTTTCAAGCCATCATAGATGAGGCTCATTCTTTATGAAGTCATTTTTTTTCTTTCTTTTTCTCATTCTCTGTACGCTTAATTAATATAATTCTTTTTTTTCTTTGGTTTGGAGCCAATGTCAACTAGAAGCTAACCTAGTTCGTTTTAACTTAAGTCGGTTGACTAAAAAATGACTTATTTTTATTATTATTTCTTTTTGACCTGAAAGTAATTTTAATTAAAACCTAATACTATATAGCTATAATAATCTATTGAAAATATAATTTTTTGTAATCTTATTAAACTTTTATAAATTTTTTAGTTTAAGGCATTTAAAAAGAAAAATTTATAAAAATTTAATAACATCATGAAAATTTACTTTTAAATAGATTATTGTATCTACATAATATTGGCTTTCAAATGAAATTGATTTCAGGAAAAAAAAGATATAAAATTAAAAATAAGTCAATTGACTTATGCCTTGTTTGAGAACAGTTTTTGTCGTCAGCGTTAGAGTTTTAGATAATTTATTTAATAATTGAAATGAAAATATTGAAGCTAAAAGTTACTATTGGATAGCTTTTTTAAAACTCTAACGTTAATTGCTTACACTAATACCAAACAGGGCCTTAAGTTAAAATGAATTGAATATTATATAAGTATTAATAATTCATCAATTTTTTTATAGTGCAATTGAATTTTTATTATCTTTTTAGGATGAATAAGTAAAAAAATCCATAAAAATTTGAATAGACTATAAAAAAATGTTATTTAATAGATTATTGTATCTTTGTAGTTTTTACTTACGTGCACACTACAAGGTTTTTCTTTCTTGTTTGTTTTATCAGACAAAGAAAATAAAATATATTTTCTGCATCCCAAGTTTTTTTTATATCATTTCAGTTTTTTGGCTTAAGTTTAACTTAAATTTATTTTTATTAATATTGTAGTTTCTAAATGTAATTTTTTTTAAAAAAATTAATAAATATTAATATAAATAAATTTAAGTCAAATTTGAGTTAAAAAACTAAAATGGTGCAAAGAACTTGAGATAGAAGTAATACTAAAAATGAAGACAGTACATCTAGAGTTTGTGAATATAAGAAATGGTCAAAAGAAACCTAAAAAAAAACCTAAGAGCACTCGCAACAATAGAAATAAGAAATCACCCCAAGGCAAGACACCAATCACAATTGCAGAAACCCCCGCCCCCCCCCCCCCCCCACACTTGGAAGGAAGAGGAGTGATCTATGTGATTAGGAATGGAAATGAGCGAATCGAGCCCAAACACCTTAGGCTCGAACTCGGCTCATTAAGGTTTGGCTTGGCTCGGACTCGAGCTTGAGCTCGTCAAGCCCGGAAAGGGCTCGCAGCTCTACTCGAAATGGTTTGAGGTCAGCTCAGTGGCTTGATAAGCTTGAAACTTGATTTAAGGTTTGAGCTCAATTTGAGATTTGAACTCGATCTAAGGAGTAAAAATTAAAATTTTAAAGCTTCATTATATTAAAAATAAAATTAGTTAAGTTTTTATATTAAAGAATATCAGGCTTGATATGAGTTCAAGCTGAATACCATCAAGCTCGAAGCTCAACTCGTTAAGAGTTCAAACTTGAAATAAAGCTTAAAGTTCGGCTCAATAACAAAAAAATTGAGCTTGAGTTTGAACTGTTCTATAAGAGGTTTGACTCATTTCTACCCTTTTGTGATGACTCAAAAGTAATAATAAAGATCTTAGGCTTTATTCCTTTTGTGAATAATTTTTCTTTTCATTTTTTGTTTCTAGTTTTTGTTTTCTATGAATGGTTTTCTAAGATGCTTATTGGAAAACATGTCTACTTGTTTCACTATTAGGAAAGATGATATTATGCATATTAAAAAAAAAGAAAAGTTTGGTTACTTTGTTGAAAGTTGAAGAAAAGTTTGTGCACTATAAATAGATATTTTTCCTAAGGACAAAGTCCAAAGTTAGACCCCAACTTTTTACTTTATGCCTATTATGCTCCTAATTTTTTTATTCCTTACATCTAAGCTACCATCTTCATCATCCCCAAAAGCTCGATACTCAAACATTGTCGTCATCTTCAACTGACGAATCACTTGTTGCCAACCATCGTTGTGGCTCTATGTCACGTTGCTGATAATCAATTCCATTGTTTGAAGCAAGGTGAGTTGTCCGACTGCAATCTTCACATTGATTTGATTTTTGACGAAGTTGGTTGCCGATTCAGATTGATGCTACTTGTTGATTATGAGAAAGCTGGTTGGCTAGCGGTGATGAGGAGATTGGTCAGGTGACTACTATAAGGGAAAAACTAGCCCATGAGTCTGTGACGAGCACTTGATGGCAAGAGAGGATGAGAAATCGCGAGTGAGATATGCAATAGATGGAAAATTGGGAAAACATTAAAAATAGTGTTTCCAATTTTTCAAAATTTGAAAAATTATTTTCTTAAAAAATAGAAAAAAAAAACTCATCTGCTAAACATGTTTTCTTTTTCATTTACCAATTTTTAAAAAATATTCTAGAAAACTTAGAAAATTTTCAAGAACTACACAGGGCCTTAATATTCGGGAATTTCTTACGTGTGTGTGAATGGTTAGCTTCCTAACATAAGCCACAAATTGGGAGCAGAAACTGCAAGTTTGAAAAATGCATTCAATAATCGCTTAGCTTTTTCTTTTAAAAAATGATGATAAATAAATAAGCAGAAGCAAGAAAAGAAACAAAACAAAAGTGAAAAAAAAAAAAGAAATTATCTTGCCCTTCATTCCTGAGGCACTTATATGCCTTAATCTACTACCATATGTTTGGTGCAATCTGATGCTAATGAATGGTCAATTTTGCAAGCAGAATTTATCCTAAGATCTCATCCTAATGAATCATAAGAGAATCTAAAACCAAATTCTGGAAGATGGAAAGAAAATAAGTTGATCATTCTTTAATGTTTCGAGTTGAAATATTTTGAATGAAGTAACATATTTTGAGAGGGCTTCCATGTCGAATAAAGTTTAATACTACTCAATTTTAATTCTAGCATAATAATTTTTTTAAATTTTCCTTGTTTCCTACAATATGTCATCTATGTATTAGCTTCTTTAATTCTTTTATAAAACGTAAAAAAGTACAGCTTTTTACATTGAAAAGAAAAAAAAAAAGAGAAAAACTTAAAGCCAGTGTGCACATAAACAAAACCAAAGGGTCCAACAATATTCATATGATTGCAACAAAAATTAAGGGCCAGGCAAACAACAATCACCCCAGGGATTGCCCGCTTCGTATCACTTCAATAATACCTTTTATTTTACAAACACAACACCGATACAAACAAATAGGTGGCCAAACTGTTGGGTTTCGGGAGCCAAACAGCGCAGCGGAATTTAACCGAAACCCTCCAGGATCCAAGTGAAATGGGGTAAACTGGGTGTTCAAAACTTTCATACCTAATTTTCGGTTGAGATCTCTCACTCAACTGTAGAATCGAATCACAAAACCTGAACAGTTGATGTGTTCAGGCTCTCTATGGTATCCACACGAGCCTCTCGGGATCACCACGCTTCCACCACGTCCCGGCAGATGCGTTTCTCTTGCGCTCGCAGTGCTAGCTTGCGTCCTCCAAGGAATTGCAAGAGAAGAGTGCGGCTGTCTTTTTGGGAGGCTAGGGCAAGGAGACCTGCGAATTTCTCACTTAAAAGTTGTATTTATAATGAGACTCAACTTCCAGGCCTAAAGGGTTTCAAAGCCCTAATCCAATTAGGATTTAATTTCGGGCTTAATAATGGCTCAACTCCTTGGCCCATTATTAATACAAAATTAAAGTGAAACCATAACCCAAATAATTAGCTCATGCACTCTAATGATCCAAATAGCTCTATATATGCGACCCAATAGGCTCTTGCCATGTTGGCAATGATTATAAATCACATTTATGATCATAAGCAATGAGCGGTGTCTAGCAACACATCATTGCTACCAAAGTGACAAGATTGTCGGTGAATCGACTAAACCTTTATGATCATCACCGATATATGTCATTGTCCCTTTGTTCAAGATATCAAGACTAAGCACGAGACATGGATGTGTCACTCTCGTATAACCCAATCTTTGGTTTCTTGGTTACCAAGTAGACCAACTTAAACTGATGACGTTGATATCATATATCAACTCATCAGAGCATGGCCATGCATTTTCTAAGTCTCACTCTATCAAGGGGCCCGAAGATATCACTCCAGTTACATAGGAGTGACAAATCCCATCTTGATCATACAAATCCCTCCGCATGATATGTGACATACTCAATGACCTCCTTCAAGTTCACTCAGTTACGAGTAACAAAGGAAAGTATCAAAATATGTGACTCACATGTAAGGAACCTTGATGATTTTAGGTCGAAGGACTACATATACCATGATCACTATGAGAATCACTTATGACACTCATATAATGATCCATGAAATGTTCTCATGGTAGGTCGGTCTAGTACACAAGTTCTCCAACTTGTACCTATATGTAGACTACATATCTCATATTAGTCTCCACATGTGCTAGTCGTTATGTATTATTGCAACCCGCTCCACAATAATACTAGACCAGGGATGTTTAAAAATATCATTATTCTAGGGTTACAATTATGTTTGTTAAGTTACGTAGAAACAAAACAACAAACATAATTGCTGGATTAATGCCTTAATAAAATATCATGACTCAATATGCAAAAATACAATCATATCATGATTGGCTTTTGGGCACAACACTAACACAAACCCCCCAGGATACTTTTGGTGATCGATCAATGATCCATTGATAATCGAATGGCTAGTTATTGAAAATTCAATCACCATGCTTGGTTGAGATTTTGTATCCTTCTTATAATGAAAGTACTCCTCCATTTAAAACTTTCATGGTTCTCAATCATGGATTGATAAACTTAATTTACATTACTATATAAGTGCTAACTACTTAATTCATTAATTTACAAACTTAAATGATAAATTCAAAAACATTCTGTGCAATAATTTAAAATTCTTTTAGATCATCAAATAAGTTATATCCACAAAAAAAAAAAAAGGCATACTTGTTTGTGTAATTTGCCTTAGTATAGTTTATGCTGTTACTTACGTTGATCTTTGCTTTGAATAAAATACTTGCTGCAGTTAAAAAAAAAAAAAGGCATACATGCGATGACATGAATCATGCAGTTGCGTTTATTAGTTTACTCAACTAAAATGATCAATCTTCCATTTCTCTTTCGATTCTCGTAATTAAGCAATTAAATATTACCACCCTACTAGCATATATTAAATTGATCAACTTTGGAGATTTAGTTCATTCTTTCACTTTCTTAAAATTATATTATTGAACACCGTGGCTAGATAAGTTAATTGAGACTTTGGACTCCCAATTTCCTGATCAAAGGTTTAAATCTAAAATCGGCAATATCCTATTTACCTAATAATTATATTAATCAAATTTTTTTATTTGGTATTTTTATAGCTAATTGACACTTGAAAAAGACTATTTGGCATTTACAAAAACAAAAATTGATAATTTAAAATATTCATTAACCGTAAAAAAAAATTATTGAACATATTGAAATTACTAGTAAACAGTTACTAAATAATCTAAATAAATATTTAGATGTTGTTGGATGCTATAAGAAAAACACGAGGATAATATAGATTTTCAAACTTCAAAAGTGTAACTATACTATGCGCCTTCAGGATAGTTGTAAATTATCTTCATTTATATGCCAATCTAAGAAAAAAAAAATGTTGAAGACAATTTATAGAAGAGCTAACCAACACACAAGCAAGCTTTTTTTTTTTTTTATATTGAGAATTATCTATATAAGTATAGAAGGAATGCAACATTATCATAGTGAGGGAACAGGGAGTATGTGCTTGTTTTCAAGGTCTGGAAAGACACCAAACCAACATAATTGATATTTTTATAAGGAATTAGCAAGGTGAGGTTCAATCTCCCAGCCTCCTCTTAGAGTCCTCTAAGCCTTAGCCACTTTGGCTAGGTTATGGGGTTTTTGGTTACCAATTTTAGTCATTAGTTATATCCTATTAAAATTTTATCTGATGTTGGATCTTGATTGAACTCATTGAAGGAACAATTGCTACTAGTCTCACAATTAGGGATGAACATTATTTGGACAAATTGAAAAAAAAACCAAAAAAATTAATTACATTTGGATACAGTAGTTTAATTATTTTTTGAATTTGAATGGTTTAGACCACAACCAAATTTCTTGTTGGTTATGAGATTGGTTATTGGTTCTCATACTTGAAACTGAATAAAAAAATAGACCAAATAATAATAAATATTTTATCATTATTCATATTGACCCTACATATATAAAACTATATGTTTTCAGGGAGAAGATGAAATGCAGACCGATATTAAGAAGCAACAAATTCTGTAGGCTTGACAATGATCAAAGAAGTTTCTTGGAAAGACTCATTTCTGAAGAAGAGATAAAGGCAGCAATATGGAGTTGTGGATGGGGAAAAACAATCGGACCAGATGGCTACTCATTCAATTTTTTCAAGTATTTATGGGATATTCTTAAAGGAGATATCTGCAACTTTGTGGCTGAGTTTGAGAAACATGGAAAATTTGAAAAAGGATGTAATGCATCTTTTTTAACCCTTATTCGCAAATCATCCAACCCGGTTGGCCTAAAGAGTATAGACCAATTAGCTTGGTTGGGATCTTGCATAAAATCATCTCTAAAATCCTAGCAGAGAGGTTGAAAATGGTCATGGGGAGTTTAATTGGTGAGGCACAGACAACGTTCATAAAACGGAGGTAATTTTTTTATGGGTTGCTTGTAGCAAATAAAGTTATTGATTATCTGTCTTACAATAAGAGGAAAGCTTTCTTTTTCAAAGTGGATTTTAAGAAAGCTTTCAATTGTATAAATTGGCGCTTCTTGGAGACATTAATGGAATAGCTGGGTTTTTTATGCAAATGGAGAAGATGGATTTTAGAGTGCCTCTCTTCTGCTATTGTTTTGGTGTTAGTAAATGGAATCCTAACATCGGAATTTCCCATGGAAAAAGGCATGAGACAAGTTGATCCCCTCTCACCTTTCTTTTTCTAATTACAGCAGAGGTTTTAAACATTATGGTTAAAGAAGCAGTGGAGAAGGGGTTTTTTCATGGGGTGAATGTAGGGTCTGAAGAGTGTTTGCTAACTTATCTTCAGTACGCCAATGATACATTATTCATCGACGATTGGAATCATAATAATCTGATCAACTTGAAGAGGATACTCATTGTTTTCTAGTTAATTTCTAGATTGAAAATCAACATGGCAAAGAGCAAAGTATATGGTATTAGTGTTTGTGAAGAGGAAGTGGAAGTTGCAGCTAGATTAGCTAAACTGTGCAGTAGGGAAGCTCTCATTTATTTATTTGGGTTTACCAGTAGGTGCTAATATAAAATGAGTGGATCCTGGAAATCAGTGGTTGATAAATTTAAATCTAAACTTAGTTCCTGGAAGGTGAATCTGCTATCTATTGGAGGAAGAGTTACCCTATTGAGGTTGGTGCTTTCAAGTCTTCCTTTTTTTCTACTTCTCTTTATTTCGAGCCCTTACGAGTGTCTTAAATACCCTTGAAAAATTAAGAATGAATTTCTTCTTGAGGGGTTTCGGGTCAGGTAGAAAAATAGCATAGGTTTCATGGAATAAAATATTAGTGGAGATTTGTAAATGAAGACGGTTCCTTGTGGAGAAGCTTGGTAGTGAGTCTGTATAGTTCGAAGGGAGGTATTATGGGTGATCAAGTGCAGAGGAGGTTGGGGAAAATATGAGGCAGTATTATTAAAATTGGAGGAGAGATTGATAAATTAGGAGTCCTCTTTAGTGAGTCATTTAAGTGGGAGTTAGGCAGAGGAGATAAGATGGAACTTTGGAAAGAGAATTGGGTGGGGGATGGAAGCTTTTAAGTCAAAATTTCATAGGCTTTTCAACCTTTCATTAAATAAGTTGAGCAAGGTTTGTGAAATGGGTTTTGGGAGGGTGATGTCTAGAGGTGGGTAGGGATGACAATGGGGCAAATCGAGCGTGGGTACGTCATACCCGCGATCCGTGCCTGCGGTTTTTTCCCTACCCGTTAGTTCGCAAGTATCCACCAGCGGATGAAAAATGTTACCCGTGCACGTGACTCGCAGGTATTAATTACCCCTACAAGTAATCTGTTTAACATTAATTTGTCATTTTAATTTCATAAAAATAAAACATAAAACATTCATTTCAAATTCATTAAACTAACGAAATCACAAACTATAATCATAGACAATCCAATAAGTTCATGCTTCTAATTGTATCACTTGGCGAGTTTTGAAATCATAAACTAACGAAATGAGACAGTCAAACTCAGAATGACTCATTATCGTATAAATAGCATTGTCGTCGTCAGTCGTCACTCGAGCCCAACATCAACAGACTTGTCGCTCAAATTCACTGTCGCTCAGACCAGCAATCATTCTCAATTTGTCACTTAGATTAACTGTTGTTGTGTCATTGAGAATGGACGATGCATCGATTCGAGGATACGATTATACGAAGGCTGCAATTTATACGCCGTGAATCCGTGACTGGAATTAAGACGACGAGCGCGAGAGTGGCAACTAGCGAGACCTTTAATTTGGATGGCTTAAGTGAAGGCGATTGAGGTCTACGGGAATCGAGATAGACGCTGAAGGAAAAAACAAGTTTGGTCTCATATGGTTGAAGGAGAGAAGAAAGGCTGAGAGAGGTGACTTAGGGTAGGGTTTAGTATTGTTATTACTTTTAAGGCAATATAGGTATTTTAATGCTTGGTGGGTCTCACGGGTATACAAAGCGGGTTTACGAGTGGTGGATACCCCCTACTCGCTACTCGCCTATACCCGTGAAATGGGTAGAAATTGATGCATATGTCCGCCCCATCGCGAGCATTTTTGCCCGTTTACCCACTCGTCATGGCCGGTTATCCACAGGTGGTGGATTTTGCCCACCTGATTGCCATCGCTAGAGGTAGGAGTGGAAGTGGAGAAGAAACTTGCGTGGAAGGGAAGTTGGAGAATTTAACAATCTTTTGCAGATTATTCAATCAGTCAACTTGAATTTCTTCAAGGTTCAAGGAGGATAAAATCAAATGGGCAGCAGGCATTGGAGGC
This sequence comes from Aquilaria yunnanensis, assembly GCA_039654915.1. Taxonomy (NCBI): domain Eukaryota; kingdom Viridiplantae; phylum Streptophyta; class Magnoliopsida; order Malvales; family Thymelaeaceae; genus Aquilaria; species Aquilaria yunnanensis. The sequence continues at coordinate 11,437,326 of CM077595.1, forward strand.
TCTTATGATGTTAAAAAAGCAAGATATCTGATAAATGAGAAGGCTTTGAACGTGCAAAACTTCACTGGCAGAGAATGTTGGTGCAGACTTGTTCCCCTGAAGCTTAATATTTTCAATTGGAGAGTTATTTAGGATCGGCTACCAAGAAGGTCAAACCTGGGGCTCAGAGGTGTCATCATCCAAAGCTCAATTTGCCTATTTTGTAACAGCTGCATTGAAGATACATGTCACATTCTTGTAAGATGTGCTTGTTTTAGAAAAATTTGGAGCTTGGTTTTCGAGTGGTGGGAGGCTGGTGATCCATATGATCAAAATTTAGTTGACATTCTTCAATGAAGGCCAGCTACATACATGAGAAAGAAGCAAGTCAAAGCTTGGCAAGCCACACTTATCATTTCGACATGGGCTATTTGGAAGGCTAGGAATGAGCTTATTTTCAAGGACAACGCCTTGCATTTGAGAGAAATTTTTTATTCAATTCAGAGTACTTCTTTTCTTTGGATTGTTAATAGGTCCTTGAAATTAAGTTGTTACTAGTATGAGTGGTGTCATAATTCATTGTTGTCTATGGCAAATTCAATTAGGTGAAAGGATTTTGGTTTGTACTTGGTCATTTTTGGTCCAGCTTCTTGCTGGCTTTCTGTACTTTTTATTTTCTTCAATAAATCCTTGCTTTGGCCGTTAAAAAAAACATATGTAAAACTATCTTCCTCTAGTTTTAAACTATATGTTGTTGATCGTTCTTTAATTTTATGTATGAGATGTAAAATTTTAAATATTTATAATTTATTTCTCAGTTATAATATACTTAGGTCTTAGGAGAGAAACCGAATAAACTAAATGTTTTTCGGATAATTTGGATCAATTCCAACATATAATTCCAACAGTTTCAGGTTCATTTTATAAAAAATGAAAACTGATCAAATCATTGTATTAGATCGATTTTCAACCGAACCAAACCAAATGCTCATCTTACTCACAATGTGTACACAGTAACTATGGATCCAGGTTTGTAGCATTTGACATGTGTATATATCCTTCATTGAATTACACATGCTTTGCGCGCGCACACAGAATTCTAGTAACCTTTGTTTCACGTCGAATAAGATGTATGTAGGTATCGTGGGCCTCAAGGCAACCAAATAAGAATGCGCTGGCTTGTTGATGCCCTTTTTTTTTTCACAGACCAAGACTTAAAGAAAGTTATCACCGAGAAGAAAAAATTAGGTACACGAATCAAGAGGGCGGCCGCAGAGATTAGCGTTACCGGCGAATGAGGATGCCGGAAAGGACGAGAAAGTGTTGGGAATTGTGCCTGTGAGGTTATTGTAGGACACATTGCAGTCCTGCAAATTTGGAAGCATCAAAGGAGGCAAACTTCCTGAAAATATGTTGTTTTGCAAGAAAAGCCCACTCAGTTGGCTCAAGTTACTGATTGCCGTCGGAATCGGACGCTGAAACTGTTGGATGACAGATCCATCCGGGTCAACTGAGTCAGCAGCCTCACACTCGCCGGGTACCCTCCGGACAACTGGTTATTTCCCAGGTAGAGGCCGCGAAGGAGGCGCAGATTGGAGAAATCGGAAGGGAGCTCGCCGGAGAGGAAGTTCGACCGGAGGTTCAGGACTCGGAGATTGGTGAGACGGCCCAGTGTGTTAGCCGGTATGGAGCCAGAGAGGCCAGACATTGGGAGGCTGAGGGCGGAGACGGAGGACCCATTGGTGTTGCATTGGACGCCCCGCCAGCTGCAGGCGCTGGTGGACTCGTTCCATTGAAGTGAGTTGTGGCTCGTCGCGGTCAGGAACAAGAGGAGCGCCTGCCTGTCCTGAACGGGCTCTGAGTCGACTCGCCAGGTTAGTTTTGTAAGCAACAGAAGAACAAGAAATGCGAATGACCAAAGTCTGAAATTAGCGGCTGCCATGGATTAATCTCTAATTATTGATGATCTGGTGTTGTTATTAGTTAATGAATCATTTGGGTTTGATTAGTGGTTTTATAGAAGGTTATTGGGAATTAATCAACAGGATAATTTTTGAGCAGGTCATAAAATGAATAATTTAATTTGGCATTTAATCATGGTTTGTGAGATTGACTCATTCGTTAATTTGAGAAAATTGGAGGGGCTAGAGTAGAAGGTTTTGACCCTAAAATTGACTGCGTCCTTTTCACTATGAGAAGCCGCGGTCTGAGGGTTTCATGGAAAAGAAAGAGTGAATGGGCAAATTTGCCCCTTGGCATAAATCTCTCTCTCTCTCTCTCTCTCTCTCTCTCTCTCTCTCTTTTCTATTTTAGTATAGGATCATGCTTATAAGCATAGAAGACATGAGATACTAGTATTCTAAAGAGTAAATTTCATTTATGGTCCTTAACCTTTTGAAAATGTCCTAAATGAGTTCTTAACCTTCATTTTGTCCTCTTAAGATCCCTAACCTCCCTATTTTTATCCTAATCATGATCCTTTTGTTAATTTCACATTAAATGTAATGAAATTGTGGCAAAAAAAAGAATAGCATTTATCCTACATTTTGTTATTTCTACTCAAATAACTAAGAACATAGTAAATCTAACTCTTCAATCATTATTTTCATCCCTCACCATACTTGGCCACCATCATCTGCGGCCAACCCCTTCTCTACCCTCTTTGGCCACATTTGTGGAATCCACTATTGCCACCAGCCCAAAAAAGGACTGGCCACATTCGCACCTCCCCTACCCCCCTCCACGTGACTGTTTCGCCTCCACGTGACTGTCGAAACAACAACGATGATGAACAATCTATCACAAGAATGGATGATCTGTTTTAATTGATGAACAAGCACCCGTTGATGATGCCAATGAACATGGTCCCGACTCAGATGGTACTTGATTTGGGCTCCGATGGTGGCCAAATGGATTGCACAATCCCGAGACATTGATGGAGGTCGTGGTAGAGCGAGGGGCGACGGGGCGATAGAGGTTGTGGCCAGACACTTCAAACAGTGACATGCAAAGGGTGATGGGGCGATTCGTAGAGGGGTGATGCGTGATAGTGGAAGCTGATTGTGGCTGCCTGGTATGGTGAGAGAGGGATAGAGGGAAATAATGATTGAAGAGTTAGATTTATTAGGTTTTTGGTGATTTGAGTGAGAATAAGAAAATATAAGATGATTGTTGTCATTTTTTCTCATAATTTTATCACATTTAGCTGTGAAATTAACGGAAGAACCACAATTAGAATAAAAATAGGGAGGTTAGTGACTTTAAGATGGCAAAATGCAGGTTATGGACCCATTTAGGATATTTTCAAAAGATTAAAGACCATAAATAAAATTTACCTTTTTAAATAGAATAGGGAGGTTATACTCAAACTCCAAACCTCTTCATAGTATTCCCAATATTTTAGCCATCAGACAAAACCAGCAGCAACAAGACAACCACTGATATTTTCAAATGTTGGCAATCCGAAGTTAGAGGATCAATTAGTCGTTGTCTTGGACAACATAGAGAATATTCATTCCAGAGACTTTTGGAAAATAACAAATGCATCATTGTTGTTTATACTCTCATTCAATTAGCCCACTGAATAATATTCTGCGTCAAATATATATATATATATATATATATATATATATATATATATATCTATAATCGTCCTTCTTCATCCGCTGCGAAATGTCGAAGTTGTTTTTGCCGTTGGCTCCGATTGGCAAAACGTTACCCTAGCCCAAACGGTTGTCTTCTTCTCCTCTAACTTGTCTCGAATCACCAGATAATCCTCAAGGCAAGATTATTGCTCTGCTGAACTACTTTCCAGGGCCTGTAATTCTTCAGCGTTGTCTGGTTTTTCCTCTTCGACTTCTCCGATCCAATTCCAATTGGGTTAGTCATCGTGTCAGATTTCAGACTTCATCAGCTTCTTAAAGAAAAAAACTCTTCTGTCACACACCCGTTAATTTTGAGAAAAGGTTAGAACAAAAGCATTAATTATTGCAAAGTTATAGAAGACATAGCTAGAGTAGACAAAATACTTAACATAAGCAGAAGCCAACTATTGATCAGATCAGAAGGAAAAAATAAATAGCAATTAGCCCTTGAAACTTTCTGGTGAGATGAGAGAGACAAACATCTGATGATAGGCTTCTTGTGTAGCCCAACATAGCTGGAAATTGGTTTGGACTAGCCGTACGTGTTCCAAGCTCTTAAATAAAAGCAAGTTGGGTTTTGGATAAGAACTGGAATTTCTGGTGTTCAACTCCTACCATTGTACATATGATTTCAAATGGCCAGGCGATTAGTTCTCTTGGAAGGTGTTAAATATCATTGTCGCTAAATATATCGCATTCCAAATTTTTAAAGTATACCACATGTGATACCGTACCACATATCGTTACCGTTTTTATAAAAACTTAAATGTTAAAATATTATTTTAAAGTGACATAAATTCAATATTTTTTTTATATTTTATATGTATTCTAATTTTTCTTATTATAATTTGTCAAATATAAATAAAATATATAATATAAAAGATATTTTTTAATACAAAAAACATAAAAAAATGTTATATATAGAACAAAATAAAGGTAGAAATATCAAAAGTGCCACTAATGTTTGGGGTAGGAGGCGGATATGTTACTATAGTTTTTTTTTTTGCCTAATCTCCCATTAATGTTTTAAAATAGGCCAAATATGCCATTGCTGATTAGAAAAATAACGGAAAATGGTAAAATTAGCAGGTTTTGAAAATTTTTTGTTATTATGTATCTTTAAAAAAATATCAGGACCTTTGAGATTTTTGCCAAAAGTGGGTTTGATTTCTGCTATCAGCGCTTCAACCCTATTGCTGTCTTTATTAACAACACCCCAACTCTATCGCCGCCCTCTCTATGTCTCTACTGTCTAATCTCCTCGCTAGCATTCTTAAGAGAGAGAGAGGGTTTAATTATAAAAAATCTTTAAAGTTTGTTAAAACTTACATTATCACCATAAAATTTCAAAACTTGTTATTTTAACATTTTTTATGGTTTTTTAAAGATTTCTGTTAGATTTTTAATAGTCAGTAGCATATCCACTTTTAATTTGAAACTTCATTGGCATATCTGGCTCATTTTAAAACATTAGTGGGGGATTGAAAAAAAAAACTATAATGACATATCCGCTCCCAAACCAAAACTTTAGTGAAAATTTTGATATTTTGCTGCAAAATAAATAATACTCAAGAAGAAACTAATTTATTAATTTAAGATAAAAAAATAATATTTTAATAATAACAATACATTTCTTAATACTATGTTGAGTTCCTAGATGACTCAAAGTAATGATTAAATTTTTATATTAACTAAGAAAAGTAACCAAAAGAATAAAAGTAAATATTTATTTTATGATATGTGCATTAATTATAGTTTAATGTTATCTATATTTATGATACTTTGATAGAAAATGATAAAAAAAAATCTCACACACATCTGTAAAAAATAAATACCGCAGTATGTATCTCGCGGTATTTGCTATATACCGCGGTTTTTTAATAAATATACACAAAAGTGAACAGTATATGAAATATCGAAATATACTATGTGATAAATTGACGAAGTGTGAAAACATTTGTATCGCGTATTATTTACAACGTAATATTTAATTCCATGCCCTCTCGTACGTATCACTGAAAGGCTGATCGGGCTGGTCTTGGAGATTTCAGCCGGATTTCAAGAGTGCTAGATGGATCTTCTCATTAGGGTAAAACCTAAAAGTAAATACTTGGTATTGAAACCTTCTCTTAATTGGGATATCCTCTGGTGGATTCTCCTTTCAATGTGGTTTTGTTACTCAATGGCCAAATATTTTCCTTTACAATTATGGGCCCTGGGTCCAAAATACGTTTTCTTCATAGGAAAAGTTACAAAAATCCTCCCTTGTGGTTTGGTCTAATCTACACTTTGTCCATTTTTTTTAAAAAAATCTACATTTTACCCCCTGTTTGTTTTATAATATCCGACAACAACTTCTGAAACCCTAATTTAAAATATATGATAATAATGTTCCAATAATTTTAAGATTTTTGATATTTTGTTTTACAGTCAACTGACCTTTAAAAAATATTGATATGTAATTACAAGGGAAAATACATTTACAGAAAGTAAAAATTGATATTTTAAAATGTCTCTTAACTAGAAAAAAATACTAACGAGATTGAAATTACTGGAATATTATTATCGTATAATTTAAATACAGTTTTAGAAGTTGTTATCAAATAGTGTAAAAAATATAAGGGATAAAGTGTAAGTTTCTCAAAATAGAGGGAATAAACTGTAGGTTTAACCAAACTACAGGGGTTTTTGTAATTTTTCATTTCTTCACAATAGTAGATGGCAGTCTGGAATAGTTAAACCCATTATAACATTATGTCTCTCCTAGAAAAATGTAGGAAATGAATTGAATTTTTGTGTTTCTACATACCTTCTGAAAAACTAAAATTTACCTGATGCATTTAATGTGCATCCCTTCAAACCTTCATGTGGGGTAATCATGATCTATGTGGCGAGTTCTTATTGGCTTGTTTCTCGCCATGTCATTATGGTTTTTTGTCATTTCAAGGCGTGGGAAGTGAAGGGGTCTCCTTGTCATATTAAATTCCCATCACATTCAAAATGTTGACACCCAATTTCGTCCGACTAAAATTTCTTTAAAAAAAAATTTTAATTAATTAATCAAAATTTAAAGTAAAAAAAAAATAATATTAATTAATTAACTTAAAAGGAAAAAAATAATTAATATAGGGACATTTTTTATACATATATATTAGTTAATTAATTAAATTAATTAATTAATTAAAATAATAATAATAAATAATTAATAATAATAAAAAAAGGGGGGAGGGTGGCCGACAAAGGCTCCCCCCCTTATCTCTAATCTTATCTACTCTCCCTCTCTTATCTTCTCTCCTTCACGCTCTACCAGCTTCTCAGGGATCCTCGCTCTCATTCACGCTCTCCCTCTCTCTCTCTCTCCCTCTTTGTTTCTATCTTTCTCCTTCTCCCTCTTTGTTTCTTCTCCCTCTCTGTTTCTATCTTTCTCACTCTTCCTCTTCACCTCTCTCTCGCCTCAACTCTCCCACTCCCTCTATCTCTCTCAGCCCTCGCTCTCTCTCCTCTCCCTCGGACTCCCAGCTCTTGGCTCTCTCTCCTCTCTCCGATTCTCTGCTCTTCCTCGTCTCTCACCCCCCTCCCTACCACAATCACCTCCATCATCGACGACGTCACCGACGTCATCGCCGCCAACTCATCGCGTCTGACGCCGCACCAGCTCTCCCTCCTCCCATCGCTCATCCTCCAGCTCCCTTCGTTTGCGTCGCGCCGTCGCCAGGCCGCCGCGTTCGCCCCCTGCCAGCGCTCCCTCCGCCGCGCCTAGCTCAGCCTCCACCTACTCCGCCTTCTTCGCGCCGCCCCGACGCCGGAAGAATCAGGAAGAAGGCGTCAGACGCGTTTTCTACTTTGACTAAGTCAAAGTCTGTTGTTTTTTGTCTTTTTTTTGGGTAAAATTCATGTTTAGCCCTCAGCCTTTTTTAATTTTGCTCGTTATGACCCCTTTTTGTTTCTGTTGGACAAATCAGCCACTGACAGTATTATTTTTATGTTTTGTGTTTCTTTTTTCTGATTGTTAGTTTATTATTTCGGGAATCATGAATTAGTTAGTGATTAACAATTACATAAAACTGCATGTTTAGTTTAGGTGAGATTTTTATTTTTTTTAATATAGTTAATATAAGTTTAAAACTCATGTTTACATAACCCATTTAAAAGATCATATCTACGAGACTCAATTTTGAGCGGGTTTTAATGAAAATTCAAGGATGAATTTAGGATATTAATAAATTACAAAATCCATATCCAGATGATTCGGTTAGAATCTATGGTTTGGATTTTATTTAAAATTGTTTAAAGTAAACAAAAATTAAAATTAAATAATGAAACCCAGCTCGCAAATCGATCTGTTGTTGATCCGAATCTGACCCGAAAGTCTATAATTTTGGCTTAATCCTAGTTAAATCCCTAGATTTATTTGATTTATCTGAGACTTTAAGTTTGTTTTGACTTACAATTTAGTCACTGATGTTTATTTTCCTTTTTTATGTTTTTGTTTATTCAGTTAATTAAAGGTGTAAAATTCACTTAGCAATTAACATTAAGTTTAACTATATGATTAGCTTATATAAATAATTTGTCTTCGGATTTATCTGATTTGCTCATTTGAAACTTTAAGTTTGTTTTGATTTACAACTTGATCTCTGATTTACTTATGTTCTTTATTTTGTGTTTTGTTTGTTCAAATGATTAAACGCATAAACTAACTTAGAAATTGTCATTAAACTTAATTATATGATTAGGTTAGATAGGTAATTTTAATAGATAATTTATCCTCGGATTTATTTGATTTGTTCGTCTGAGACTTTAAGGTTGTTTTGAATTGCAATTTGGCCATTAATGTTTATTCTCTTTTATGTCTTTGTTTGTTCATTTAATTAAGAGCATGAATAAGCTTAAAGAATTATTACTAAGCATAATCGTATGATTTGGTTAGATAAATATTTTTAATACATAATTTGCCCCTGGTCTTATGTGATTTGTATATTTGAGACTCTAATATTGTTCTGATTTACAAATTAGCCATTGTTTTACTTTTTTTTAGTTTTGTTTGGATTATTAAAGTTATGAATTAGTTTACAAATTAATGTCAAGCATAATTATATGATTAGATTAGACAAACTTATTTTTAATAATTAATCTAAAATCAGTTTTGACGTAATAAAAAAAATCATACTTAGAAAAATTCAGTTTGTATATGCCATTTAATAATTAATTTAATAACTAAAATAAAATTATTTAAAATTTCACCAAATTCCGTGTCCAAATGACTCGGCAGAGTCCATGGTTCGGAATCAAAATCTTCCGTGTCCAAATGACTCGGCAGAGTCCATGGTTCGGAAGTATAAAATTTTACCCGAATTAATTACCAAAAATCAACATTTTCGACTAATTCAGTTAAAATATCTAAATTAACTGAAAATTTTTAAAAGCAAAATAAAACAAAATTAAAATCAACTAAGGTGCCAATTTTTGGGCGTTTTAACAAAGTTGTTTTAGCGTAACCGTACTCCCGATCCCCGAACTCTCGCAGACCATAATTAAGGTGTCCAATCGACCTAGGTGAAACAGATTGGTGGCGACTCCAAGAAAACCCGACGTTGCCACAGCTTGGCGACTCCACTGGGGACCCTGGTTAGTGAGTCAAGCCTAAAAGTTGATTTATTTTGTTCTGTTTTGTTTATTTTTATGTGAATTTATATGTTATATTTACTTATTCTAAACATGCATAATGCATTCACAAAATGAAGCTCTATACCCGAGCTTCCTTAAATCAAACACGATTCTTTCTAAGCGGAATTGGTGTTGCTGTCCTTGTGAGGCCACGGTCTCCAAGCCTTCACCGGTTTCAAAGTAGCAAAGTAGTGTATTGCCTTCTGAGACGGTTAGTCTCTGCATGGGCCCACGAAAAGCTACGACTCGAATTAATCCATTCCTTACATTAACCCTAGAGGGTAAGGAATCGGGCTGTCACTATAATTTAGTGATGGGATTCGGGAACTATCCCTGGCCTTTTTGATAAGCCACCTTATGCATATAGAATTCCCCACTTAACCATAGAACTGACCATAGAATTTCTACCATTTACCAACACTATAAGCATGTTATTGTTATGCCATTTTTGTTACCTTATCCTTGGTTTTCTTTGTGTTTTATATTTATGGCTCAGACTTCTTTTCGTAATAGTTCATGTGTTATTAATTGATATCTAACTCGTTGTTAACCTTGTTATTCTTTTGTTATACTTCTGTTTTGTACAATTTTTCGTCATGCATCAAAACCACGCACCAAACTGTAATAACTTTTGATCTTTCTAAATGACAACTAGAAATCTCGAAGTTCCACGATAGTTGATAATCAAACTCACTTATTGCATGCATCCATTACATCAATCATGTGCATACAAAGTCTGATAAAAACATAATCTCATTTTGTATTGCATGCATCCATTACATCAATCACGTGCATACAAAGTCTGATAAAACATAATCTCATTTTGTATTGCACGCATCCATTACATTAAATACATGCATACAAAGTCTGATAAAAACATAATCTCATTTTGTATTACATACATCCATCACATCAATCAATTGCACATAAAGTTTAATAAAATGAATCTCACTTTAGAAACGGTAAAATTGGCCATCAACACCGATATCCAGCTCGGCTCCAAATAAGATTAATGGCAGAACAAACCAAAGGACGTCTCATAGATATGAAGTCCAATGTAGAAAGTATGGCTGAGCAAATGAAACAGTTAATGGAGTTAGCGACCCAAGTCCCCGTCAATGACCCACAAAATCTAACCTATCCTCCCCAATTCACTCAGAACAGGTCTCAGTTCAAGAGAAGCTCTTTCATGACTCAGGTCCATCTGATATCATTCATCTAAGGCACAGTCCAATTTTTGAAGAAAAGAAGCTCCTGCTTAAAGAAGAAGAGAATACTAAAAAATCTCGAGATCATAGAAAAGAGACTGCGGACCATTGAAAGAGGCACTTTATCTCTTTTGATGAACAATCTTTGCTTGCTACCAGATGTTGTGATTCCCTCATACTTTAAGGTACCTGACTTTGTGAAATATGATGGAACAAGTTATCCCATCAGTTATATTACGCTGTTTCTAAGGAAAATACAACCACTCACAAGAGACGAGAAAGTGTTGATAGCACTTTTTCAAGAAAATCTTACAAAGTCAGCGCTACAATGGTATCTAAGTCAAGGTCTGAGAAACATCAAAGCCTGGAATGACCTCGTTTAAGCTCTCAATCAGTAACTGTGAACATGTTATAGACTTACCCCCTAGATCACCAAATTCTCCAGAATATAGAGAAGAAGGAACAAGAGACCTTTAAGGAATACGCATAAAGATGGAGACACTTAGCCGCACAAGTTCAACCATCTATGATAGAAAGAGAATTGATCACCCTGTTTACCCAAACACTAAATAAACCATTTTATGAAAAACTAGTTGGGAACACTTCAAGTAGCTTTTCAAATATGGTTTTATCTGGAGAAAAGATCGAATTTGGAATTAAAACAGGAAAGCTGGTCGATTCTTCAATTGGAGGATGTTTCAATAAAAGAAGCGGAGCTGTCCAAAACATCATCTCCAAGTCCTATGGTCCAATACCACTCACGTTACAAGTGAAAGGATATCCTATTGAGATTGTAATCTCCAAGGCTTCCTCATCAGTACCACATACTAACACCAATGGGAAGAAATGCTACTCAAGTTGATTCAATTTTCACAAGTTACAAACCTGCTACCACCCATACCAACGGTAGCAAAGATCAAGTAGCCTCCTCTTCCAAGTTGGAATGACCCAAACGCCAAATACAAAATGTTCAATCGGGCATTTAATTGAAAATTGTGTGGCACTGAAACTCAAGGTCCAATAGTTGGTCGAGTTTAAATTCCTAGGCCATGATGTGATTGGTAATTGAAAGTGAAGATTTCGAGCTGGAATTACATTGATTTTGGAAGGACTCTAAGTCAGATCCGATCTAACAGTTCGAACACACTTTTGAATAACAGGGAATCCTTTTACTAAGCTTGCATCTTTGAAAGCTTGACAAAGTAATCTAATAGTAAAAATCTCCTAGATTTAGTCCAGAATCTAGGGTGTAGTCTTTGTTAAATGGACACCTGGTATTCTTTTTCTTGGAACAACAAAAAGATGTAATGTGTGCATTCTACCACTTTTTACCTAAAATTTCCATTCTTACATCCACATATTCTACCATTTTCTACCAAAAATTCCATTTTTACATCTATCTCTCACTCTTTGCCATTACACCATCCATTATTACCATCACACTTTGCTTTGTAAGCAATACTACTCGTAGGTGAAAATGAAAGTTAAGAGAGATTTGATAGTAGTGATCTTCAAGGTACTGCCAAATCTAGTAAGAAGGATTTCAAATGTTGCACCTCAACTCTCAAAAGGGAATTCGCAGTGGTTATCAACACCCTTGTAAGAAGTCTGGGGTTAGTTTCCAAAGAAGGTAGCTCTCATATTAAATGACTTCAGTGGCCTTCCAATTCTCACAAATGCTCAACACAAAAAAAAAAGGGTTCTCAATTTTCCACAACACAAATTCCAAAAAAAACAAAAAAAAAAAACAAAAAAAAAACAAAAAAAAAAAAAAAAAAAAAAGTTCATCCCTTATCAAAAGGCAACAAGGGAAAATTCAAATCCAAAACAAAAAGAGACTGAGAGCAAACACGAGCAAGTAAGGCCACTTGAGTCATCTCACTTCAAGACGGCTATGATCTCGGTTCTCTGCAACACAAATTCCAAAAAATGAAAGAAGTTCATCCCTTCTATCAGAATCCATTAAGGGAAAATTCAAAAAAACAAAAAGAGACCGAGAGCAAGCACGAGCAAGCAAGGCCACTTGAGTCATCTCACTTCAAGAGAGTTATCAAGTATGTCATCACCATAGCTCACAAAAAAAAAAAAAAAAAAAAAGGAAACAAAAACAAAAACAAAAAAAGAAAAAAAAAGAAAAGAAACGAAGCTCAAGTTAGAGCCAAAAAAAGAAAAAGCAAAAAAAAGTAAGCTATGGATTCTAGACTGAAAACCTATAAAGGCGGTTTAGAACACAAAAGCAACTTTCAAGCCAAGCATACATGAAGACCACGATAGTTGGGGGGCAACAGATGAGGTCCAACTTTCTAGAAAACGTGGCAAGTTTGAGGTCATCACTATTAAGTTTTTTTACCATAATCAAATTTGCTCACGAGTAGTATTAAAAGACCCTTCTTTCACACCATTAAAACTTAACTTCCTTCAGACTTAATATCCTCATTCAGCTAAAAGACTATCATTGTGAATTATGTTTCTACCTTATTTAATACTGCTCACGAGCAGTGTTAAAAGACTCTTCTTTCACGCCACTCAAGCTTAACTTTCCTCAGACCTAATATTTACCTCTTAATATTATTCTCACTCAGCTAAAAGACTGCCAAAAAAACATTCAAACTTAACTTTCCTCACACCTAACAGTTACCTCTCGATATCATCCTCATTCAGTTAAAAGGCTATCCTTGTGAATCATGTTTCTACCTTATTGCCTTGCACAGTTTATGTCTTCGAGTTGGAAAGGGAAGAATGGCAGGATATTTTAATTAAAAACAAAGACCGTAAATTACTTTGTCAAGCTTTGCAAATTGATGAAAGTTTTTCTTTAAGGCCAAACCATTATTCATTAATGTGTGTAGACTTAAAAGTGAGGAGATAGCTTGAGACTTTCTTTATGAAGATGTGGTTCTTGTAAGAGAGATTTACGATCAAGTGCCATCACAAAGGTCTAGAAATGCTCGACCTTCTATTAAAGGTGAGATGATACCTTTTATTCACATAAATACCATATTCAGGGAGGCAAAGTAGTCTCTACGAAGCGTAAGAGGAGTACTGCCAACAAAGAAGTTCAATAGACAAGGGGGCAAGTCTTATGGATCAAAACATGAGTTCAAGGAAGAGCAATCATTCAGATTATAACATGGGGATAAGTAAGTGTCGGCTCGGTCACAAGAAAAGGGGCAAAGCAGACATTGGAAGATAAGCCTTCGATGATATGAAATCCATAACAGGGACAATTGTCTAGAGAAGCATAAAGAGATTCAATGATAGTCCAAGAAGGTAATCACAAAGAAGATCCAGTAAAGCAAAGACATGAAGAACTAGATCCATAAAAAAAAAACATCAATTCCACATGCTCTGCATTCATGCATTTCACATCATGCATGCATGGCTTTTACATAACAAGGACCAAACGGGAATCACATTCACAGCACAGTTACAGCAGTATAAGCTGAGGTCTCAATGTCATCAGCTCTTACCAATCTATCACTGGATACACAGCTAATATGCAGGACTAACCCGCATCAGGAATTCAAGGATAAGGTAGACAAGATGTCAAAAGCCTGGCAATCGATTCAATAATCGAGACTACACCTGGAAGGACAGGATTGACATCAGCTAGTAGTATCCAAGATAAGAGATAGCTATAGCCAAGGATAAGGCAGATATCAAAAAAACTATAAAGTAGACAATATTGTCAAAAGCATGGAAATTGATTCAATAATCGAGACTACACCTGGAAGGATAGGATTGATGCCAGCTTAGCAGCATCCAAGATAAGAGATATCTGTGGTCAAAGATAAGGTAGACATCAAGAAATATTGTCGTTGAAACTTTGTCAAAAGCGGACAAAAGATTCAATAATCGAGGACTGGATCAACGAAAAAAAATCTATCAAAATGAAGTAGGATCTACTTTTCCGGTTAAACGGCGGATACGGTACTCCGTGACTCTCAAGTCGGTTCTCTCAGTTGCCCATAATAACTGATTCCTTTAACCCTTCTTTCTTTTACTTCCTCCTAGAAAATGGATCCTACTTTTTCCGCCTTGCCAAAGTATTTCCCTTCTCTCCCAATAAAAATCCTAAAAAAAAGATCTACCGAGTTCGCTGCGAACGATTAAGAGCTCTGATGCACAAAGGAATACCTGAAGATGTACGGTGGTTAATTGAAGCCAAGGTTCGTCTGGCAGGTGAAATCCCAGAGACATTTGCATCTTACATGCTTGGTGTTGGCAAAAGTTCTTATGCCAGAAAAAGAAGAGCGAAAAGATTACAAGTCTGCCATAAATGTGGTAGGTGGACTTGTAAGACTAGGTGTCGTTCTTTAGGAATGATCTCCAATAATCGAGAAGATAAAATACGGTTCATCAAGAATGGCTTGAGTAAGGACTCATTGGATGATATCCAATTGACTCTTGAGACGCATTCTTGTGGATCTGTGCAACGTGAAATTCTTGATTTATGGAGTATTTTTCATGAAGAACGAGACCGTTACAGTCCCGGGAATCTGACTTTAAACGACCCTGTTTGCCGGCTTGTAAGAAAGCTAGATGGGAAGCAGATCCTCGACTCATAGAAGCCGTTAATGCCGTTACTGGACGTAAAACCAGTGGAAGATGTAAGCCACAGTCACAATTACTGTACATACAGTTTGT
The DNA here is from genome assembly GCA_039654915.1 of Aquilaria yunnanensis. Lineage (NCBI taxonomy): Eukaryota > Viridiplantae > Streptophyta > Magnoliopsida > Malvales > Thymelaeaceae > Aquilaria > Aquilaria yunnanensis. The sequence continues at coordinate 11,452,471 of CM077595.1, forward strand.
TATATTTGGAAAAATTTGCATTTTCTTTTGACAGATGTACATGCTCCCCTAAGTGTAATCGACACGTTATCCCTTTTCATCACTATAAATGCGTGTTCTTCCTTCTGATTAAACAACAGATAAGATACCCCGTGACTTCTAAAGTCGATTATTCCAGTTTCCTGCAATAACTGATTCATTTCCCTCTTCTCTCAAATTCTTCTCTCATCAATGGATTCTACTCTTTCTGTACTGCGAAAATACTTTCCTTCCCTCCCACTAAAAGTCCTTAAAAAGATCTACCTTGCTAGATGTGAAAGAATCAGAGTTTTTACACGCAAAGGCATTCCCGATAATGTGCAGTGGATAATTGAAGCTAAGGTCCGTTTGGCGGGTGAAGTTCCAGATGCATTTATGCCCCGCATGCCCGGTTTAGGTAAAAGCCGTTATGCCAAAAGGCGAAGAGCAAAGAGACTAGGCGTGTGTTATAAATGTGGGCGATGGAATTGTAATACTAAATGTCGCTCTTTAGGATACATCTCCATAAATCGTGAAGATAAAAGAAAATTCATTAAGAATGGCCTGCGTAAGGAGTCTCTGAAAGATATCCGAGAGACTCTTGAAACGCATTCTTGTGGAAAAGTGCAAGGTGAAATTATCGGTTTATGGAGGACTTACCATAAAGAACGAAACCGTTACAGTCTTGGGAATGTGATTTTAAACGACCCCGTTTGTCAGTTTGTAAGAAAACTAGATGGGAAGCAAATCCCCGACTTATAGAAGGCATTGAAGCCATTACTGGACATGAATTAGTGGAAGATGAGAGCCACAGTCATGATTGCTGTACATATAAGCTATCATTTGTCTTTTCTTTTGACAATAATGAACTTGCTTCTGCAAGTGTAATTAACACATTATCCCTTTCATCACTATAAATATGTGTTAGTTATTTCCATTTCCTACAATCACTAATTTCTTTCTTCTCTTAAATACCTCCTTCATCAATGGAGTCTTCTCTTTCCGCCCTACGAAAGTATTTTCCTTCCTTCCCAATAAATGTTCTTAAAAAGATTTATCAAGCTAGATGTGAACGATTCAGAGTATTTATGCACAAAGGCATTCCTGATAATGTGCGGTGGCTAATTGAAGCTAAGGTTCGTTCAGCTGGTGAAGTTCCCGAAGCGTTCTTTCCCCGTATGCCCGGCTTTGGTAAAAGCGCTTATGCCAAAAAAAGAAGAGCAAAGAGGCTAGGCGTTTGTCATAATTGTGGATGGTGGATTTGCGGCAATAAATGTCGTTCTCCAGGAGTGATCACCAGAAATCGTAATGATAGAATAAGATTCATCAAGAATGGCCTGCGTAAGGAATCTTTGGATGATATCCTATTAGCTTTTGAAACACATTCTTGTGAAATAGTGCAATGGGAAATTATGGATTTATGGTGGACTTTCCGTAAAGAACAAGATCGTTACAGTCTTGGAAATCTGACTTTTAATGACCCAGTTTGCCAGTTTGTGAAAAAACTGGATGGGATGCAAATCGCCGATTCATAGAAGGCATTGAAGCCGTTACTGGATGCAAAATCAGTGGAAACGTAAACCAAAGTCACGATTACTGTACGTGCTAGCTGTCGCTTTTGAAATTTTCCTCCCCTTTTGGCAATAATATACCCACTCCTGACATGAGATACAGTTATGATTACTGTATATAGGTGCTACTTTTTAAAATTTTCCTTCTCTTCCAACAATCACGTACCTACTACTGACGTAAGCTACAGTAGTGACTACTGCACATGCTAACAGCTATTTTGAAAATTTTCCTCCTCTTTTAACGATAGTGTACCCATACCTGACCAGAGTCATACTCGTGACTACTGTGAATAGCTGGCAATAATGTATCCATTCTTGAAAATAAAATTATTGCCTTATCTCTTCATCTTTATAAATATATCCTCTTTTCTTCTTTTCTCACATGGGTAAGGATAGGAATGGAGAAAACCTCCACTCGTAAATCCCGAAGTATTTGTGTATTTTCTGGAGCTTTTCCTGGAGAAGATGAAGAGTACTTAAAGGCAGCCAACCATTTGGGTAGTGTATTAGCTGAGCGAAAAATACACTTAGTTTATGGAGGAGGTAGTGTCGGATTAATGGGAGCTGTAGCATCAGCAGCATCTTTAGGAGGAAGCCAGGTTCTGGGTATTATCCCTGCATCTCTGAAATCGGTTTCTGGGGGCACAATTGGAGAAGAGCTAGTGGTTAAAAATCTGCAAGAGCATTTGTTACAAATGCTTTTTAATGCTGATGCTTTTATCGCTCTACCAGGTGGCTTTGGCACATTAGGAGAAGTCTTCCAAATCGCTTCCATGGCCCAACTTAATTTGCATCAAAAACCCATTGGGCTCTTAAATGTTAACTATTTCTTCGCAGGTCTATTATCTTTTATGAATCGTGCTGTGAAGCAGAAGTTTATCCCCGAGGTGGCACGACGAATCATAATATCCGCAACAACTGTTGAAGAATTGCTAGATAAAATGCAAGCTTTTGTTCCTGAACCAGATCCAGCGATGATCCAAATAGACTGGACACGACAGTCTTTCCCGACCAGTTCACTCCCATAATTGTCCTTTACCCGGCCTGTTGAAGCATTGTGGAAGAAGAAGCGATCTGATCCATTTTTCTTGTCCTTTCGTTTTAATTATCAGCATTTTCTTTCGTATTTCAGTTTTTCTTTTCAGGGAATTTCGTTATCTTATAAGATAGTTTCGTCCATGCTGATATTAAAACCATGCGACAATGCCTTTAGGTTGGAATGGCTGAGTAAAGAGTAATTTTTATTACTCTTGAGACGCATCCTATTAGGTCTACTAGGCATAACATTTTGGGGTAGTTAAGCTTTAACCTTATTTGGATGACATATCTCACAAGGGAATCTATATTTACTGAAGAAAATATTAGATGAACCTTGAATATTGATTCCAAACATCCGTTCCCTTTACATAATTTGTCAGTGTTATTGTCATCATCAAGATTCACTCGTTTTATCGAAGCCTAATTCTTTGCGCTCGCCTATTATGAAAATTCACACTTTCGAAGAAAATTATTCCAATTTCAATTGCTTTCATATAAATTTCGCTCGAGGTCCTAAGGAAAGCTCCTTAGCCTCAAAATCAATTTTCACCATCGGGGTTTTAAGGATGGAACCTTTGCCTCGAAAATAATCAATTTTCATCATCGGGGTTTTAAGGATGGAACCTTTGCCTCGAAAACAATCAATTTTCAATCCGAGGTTTTAAGGATGGAACCTTTGCCTCGAAATCAATCAATCAATCCGAGGTTTTAAGGATGGAACCTTTGCCTCGAGACCAATCAATCAATTCGAGGTTTTAAGGATGAAACCTTTACCTCGAAATCAATCAATCAATCCGAGGTTTTAAGGATGGAACCTTTGCCTCGACATCAATCATCAATTTTCCTTCAAACGATAGGAGAGTTCCTATCGTCGAGGTTCTAAGGTAGGACCCTTAACCTCAAAACAATCAATTTTACTTCAAACGATAGGAGAGTTCCTGTCGTCGAGGTTCTAAGGTAGGACCCTTAACCTCAAAATCATCAATCTTCCTTCAAACGATAGGAGAGTTCCTATCGTCGAGGTTCTAAGGTAGGACCCTTAACCTCAAAATCATCAATTTTCCTTCAAACGATAGGAGAGTTCCTATCGTCGAGGTTCTAAGGTAGGACCCTTAACCTCAAAATCATCAATTTTCCTTCAAACGATAGGAGAGTTCCTATCGTCGAGGTTCTAAGGTGGGACCCTTAACCTCATTCAAACAATTTTCCTTCAAACGATAGGAGAGTTCCTGTCGTCGAGGTTCTAAGGTAGGACCCTTAACCTCAAAATCATCAATTTTCCTTCAAACGATAGGAGAGTTCCTATCGTCGAGGTTCTAAGGTAGGACCCTTAACCTCAAAATCATCAATTTTCCTTCAAAACGATAGGAGAGTTCCTATCGTCGAGGTTCTAAGGTAGGACCCTTAACCTCAAAATCATCAATTTTCCTTCAAACGATAGGAGAGTTCCTATCGTCGAGGTTCTAAGGTAGGGCCCTTAACCTCAAAATCATCAATTTTCCTTCAAACGATAGGAGAGTTCCTATCGTCGAGGTTCTAAGGTAGGACCCTTAACCTCATTCCATCAATTTTCCTTCAAACGATAGGAGAGTTCCTATCGTCGAGGTTCTAAGGTAGGACCCTTAACCTCAAAATCATCAATTTTCCTTCAAACGATAGGAGAGTTCCTATCGTCGAGGTTCTAAGGTAGGGCCCTTAACCTCAAAATCATCAATTTTCCTTCAAACGATAGGAGAGTTCCTATCGTCGAGGTTCTAAGGTAGGGCCCTTAACCTCAAACTTGCAACGATAGGAGGGTTCCTATCGTCGAGGTTCTAAGGTAGGACCCTTAACCTCAAAACAATCAATTTTCCTTCAAACGATAGGAGAGTTCCTATCGTCGAGGTTCTAAGGTAGGACCCTTAACCTCAAAATCATCAATTTTCCTTCAAACGATAGGAGAGTTCCTATCATCGAGGTTCTAAGGTAGGACCCTTAACCTCAAAATCATCAATTTTCCTTCAAACGATAGGAGAGTTCCTGTCGTCGAGGTTCTAAGGTAGGACCCTTAACCTCAAAATCATCAATTTTCCTTCAAAACGATAGGAGAGTTCCTATCGTCGAGGTTCTAAGGTAGGACCCTTAACCTCAAAATCATCAATTTTCCTTCAAACGATAGGAGAGTTCCTATCGTCGAGGTTCTAAGGTAGGGCCCTTAACCTCAAACTTGCAACGATAGGAGGGTTCCTATCGTCGAGGTTCTAAGGTAGGACCCTTAACCTCAAAATCATCAATTTTCCTTCAAACGATAGGAGAGTTCCTATCATCGAGGTTCTAAGGTAGGACCCTTAACCTCAAAATCATCAATTTTCCTTCAAACGATAGGAGAGTTCCTATCGTCGAGGTTCTAAGGTAGGACCCTTAACCTCAAAACAATCAATTTTCCTTCAAACGATAGGAGAGTTCCTATCGTCGAGGTTCTAAGGTAGGACCCTTAACCTCAAAATCATCAATTTTCCTTCAAACGATAGGAGAGTTCCTATCGTCGAGGTTCTAAGGTAGGACCCTTAACCTCAAAACAATCAATTTTCCTTCAAACGATAGGAGAGTTCCTATCGTCGAGGTTCTAAGGTAGGGCCCTTAACCTCAAAACAATCAATTTTCCTTCAAACGATAGGAGAGTTCCTATCGTCGAGGTTCTAAGGTAGGGCCCTTAACCTCAAAACAATCAATTTTCCTTCAAACGATAGGAGAGTTCCTATTGTCGAGGTTCTAAGGTAGGACCCTTAACCTCAAAATCATCAATTTTCCTTCAAACGATAGGAGAGTTCCTATCGTCGAGGTTCTAAGGTAGGACCCTTAACCTCAAAATTATCAAATTTTCCTTTCAATGATAGGAGAATTCCTATCGCAGAGGCTCTAAGGAAGATTCCTTAACCTCTGAGTTTAGGCGACGAGAAAATTCTCAATGCCTAGCTAAGCCGGACGAAATTTGATAACGACTTTGCATACATCATGTCCCATGAAGCATGCAAAGGGGGGCAGCTGTTGACACCCAATTTCGTCCGACTAAAATTTCTTTAAAAAAAAATTTTAATTAATTAATCAAAATTTAAAGTAAAAAAAAAATAATATTAATTAATTAACTTAAAAGGAAAAAAATAATTAATATAGGGACATTTTTTATACATATATATTAGTTAATTAATTAAATTAATTAATTAATTAAAATAATAATAATAAATAATTAATAATAATAAAAAAAGGGGGGAGGGTGGCCGACAAAGGCTCCCCCCCTTATCTCTAATCTTATCTACTCTCCCTCTCTTATCTTCTCTCCTTCACGCTCTACCAGCTTCTCAGGGATCCTCGCTCTCATTCACGCTCTCCCTCTCTCTCTCTCTCCCTCTTTGTTTCTATCTTTCTCCTTCTCCCTCTTTGTTTCTTCTCCCTCTCTGTTTCTATCTTTCTCACTCTTCCTCTTCACCTCTCTCTCGCCTCAACTCTCCCACTCCCTCTATCTCTCTCAGCCCTCGCTCTCTCTCCTCTCCCTCGGACTCCCAGCTCTTGGCTCTCTCTCCTCTCTCCGATTCTCTGCTCTTCCTCGTCTCTCACCCCCCTCCCTACCACAATCACCTCCATCATCGACGACGTCACCGACGTCATCGCCGCCAACTCATCGCGTCTGACGCCGCACCAGCTCTCCCTCCTCCCATCGCTCATCCTCCAGCTCCCTTCGTTTGCGTCGCGCCGTCGCCAGGCCGCCGCGTTCGCCCCCTGCCAGCGCTCCCTCCGCCGCGCCTAGCTCAGCCTCCACCTACTCCGCCTTCTTCGCGCCGCCCCGACGCCGGAAGAATCAGGAAGAAGGCGTCAGACGCGTTTTCTACTTTGACTAAGTCAAAGTCTGTTGTTTTTTGTCTTTTTTTTGGGTAAAATTCATGTTTAGCCCTCAGCCTTTTTTAATTTTGCTCGTTATGACCCCTTTTTGTTTCTGTTGGACAAATCAGCCACTGACAGTATTATTTTTATGTTTTGTGTTTCTTTTTTCTGATTGTTAGTTTATTATTTCGGGAATCATGAATTAGTTAGTGATTAACAATTACATAAAACTGCATGTTTAGTTTAGGTGAGATTTTTATTTTTTTTAATATAGTTAATATAAGTTTAAAACTCATGTTTACATAACCCATTTAAAAGATCATATCTACGAGACTCAATTTTGAGCGGGTTTTAATGAAAATTCAAGGATGAATTTAGGATATTAATAAATTACAAAATCCATATCCAGATGATTCGGTTAGAATCTATGGTTTGGATTTTATTTAAAATTGTTTAAAGTAAACAAAAATTAAAATTAAATAATGAAACCCAGCTCGCAAATCGATCTGTTGTTGATCCGAATCTGACCCGAAAGTCTATAATTTTGGCTTAATCCTAGTTAAATCCCTAGATTTATTTGATTTATCTGAGACTTTAAGTTTGTTTTGACTTACAATTTAGTCACTGATGTTTATTTTCCTTTTTTATGTTTTTGTTTATTCAGTTAATTAAAGGTGTAAAATTCACTTAGCAATTAACATTAAGTTTAACTATATGATTAGCTTATATAAATAATTTGTCTTCGGATTTATCTGATTTGCTCATTTGAAACTTTAAGTTTGTTTTGATTTACAACTTGATCTCTGATTTACTTATGTTCTTTATTTTGTGTTTTGTTTGTTCAAATGATTAAACGCATAAACTAACTTAGAAATTGTCATTAAACTTAATTATATGATTAGGTTAGATAGGTAATTTTAATAGATAATTTATCCTCGGATTTATTTGATTTGTTCGTCTGAGACTTTAAGGTTGTTTTGAATTGCAATTTGGCCATTAATGTTTATTCTCTTTTATGTCTTTGTTTGTTCATTTAATTAAGAGCATGAATAAGCTTAAAGAATTATTACTAAGCATAATCGTATGATTTGGTTAGATAAATATTTTTAATACATAATTTGCCCCTGGTCTTATGTGATTTGTATATTTGAGACTCTAATATTGTTCTGATTTACAAATTAGCCATTGTTTTACTTTTTTTTAGTTTTGTTTGGATTATTAAAGTTATGAATTAGTTTACAAATTAATGTCAAGCATAATTATATGATTAGATTAGACAAACTTATTTTTAATAATTAATCTAAAATCAGTTTTGACGTAATAAAAAAAATCATACTTAGAAAAATTCAGTTTGTATATGCCATTTAATAATTAATTTAATAACTAAAATAAAATTATTTAAAATTTCACCAAATTCCGTGTCCAAATGACTCGGCAGAGTCCATGGTTCGGAATCAAAATCTTCCGTGTCCAAATGACTCGGCAGAGTCCATGGTTCGGAAGTATAAAATTTTACCCGAATTAATTACCAAAAATCAACATTTTCGACTAATTCAGTTAAAATATCTAAATTAACTGAAAATTTTTAAAAGCAAAATAAAACAAAATTAAAATCAACTAAGGTGCCAATTTTTGGGCGTTTTAACAAAGTTGTTTTAGCGTAACCGTACTCCCGATCCCCGAACTCTCGCAGACCATAATTAAGGTGTCCAATCGACCTAGGTGAAACAGATTGGTGGCGACTCCAAGAAAACCCGACGTTGCCACACAAAACCGTCAATTCTAATCCAACGATTTAAAACAGTTAAGGATGATGGCTTACTAATGCATGCAAAAGATTAATGGGTGTCTCCAGAGTGCACATGTTAGAGATTTATTAGTTATTTTGCTTTGAGATTTTAATGGCAATGGCAGATGTCGACCCATTTGGAAACTTTAGTGGCAAATATCTCCCAAAAAAATTTGTAGTGGATGATTTATACTAATACCAGAAAAACTAATTTAACGGAAATTGCTCCTTTTGTAAAAAAAATGATATAGAATGTAATGCCACTACTAGTTTATGATAACCGTAGAGTAGTTTAACTAATGTAAGGTCACAATCAAGACATAGAAATCGATAGTTTAGAGTCCCCTACCATAATCTTTTAGTGTAAAAATACTCATGAGCTAGCAACAGTCATGAACGAGGAGCAAAGATTCATTTGACCTACTGGGCTAGGACACTCACAAAAAAGATCCATGGCCGACAATTCTCATGCTACGAAAGATTAAGGAAATAAGATGAAAAGGAAAAGAAAACGTCGTGACAATAAAATCAAACTACTTTGGAACCAACTGTGACAATCAACAGCCGCAGCCATCAATGTTTGAGTTGTGAAATTAATCCAGGTAACTGCCAACAGTTATTATAGTGGCGAAGGATAAAATTTGTCCTTTTTATTTGTTTTTTTTTTCTTAAGGCTATGCAGTATGAAAAGCAACAGCTTTGCACCTAATTATATGTGGTGACAAGGCAATTTCCAGCAACTTTAATTAAATTTGTCCAAGAAACACTACAAGAAAAATGTATTAAAGTGTCTGATAGCTAAATAGCTTTAGTTGCCCCTTAGTCATTTTTATATGGAGCTCACATTTGGAGCGACCCAAACATTCAGTCATTAAGTTGTCAATCATTTCGGGTCATTATACTATATACTAAAACCCGTAGGGGTTACTGTTCATTTGAACAGTAAAAAACAGTATCCTTACGATTTTGCCCTTCTGCAGCTTTTTTTATTTGCTTTTTCCCATTTTGTGGTAAAAAATCACATTTGGTCCCTGAATATTTCATGTTTGCCATGTTGCTCCCTCACTTTCTCCTTCTGTCGCAAGATAGCTCGAAGATTATTTGTTGATGATGGTGAGATCGACAGATAATAAAGTATGCAGACTGTTACTTGCCAAAACCAATAATTTAGGGAATGAAGGCATATTTGTCCATTTTATTGCAAGTCCCCGCTTCCATTTGTTTTTCTTTTTTTTACTTCCAGGGGAATGTTCAAATTCCCATTTTGGTCCCCCAATATGAAAATTTTATCATAGTGGTCCCCAACTTTTGCAATCGGTTTTGTCCCTCAAATGGTCTTGTCCATTGGTTTTGGGCTGGTTCGGCTGACCCATTTTTTTTTGACGTGATTGCTTTGTTTATAAGTTTGGTTAGCTTTTCGAAATAAATTATCTTTTTTAGGGCCTTTCTTGAAATTCTCCCACTTTCTTTCTGTTTCACGTTTTTTTTTGGTGAACTGCGTTTCCAGTCCCTGTATTATTTCCATTTCTCATATTTGACCCTAAGTTTTATCATCTTGACGTTCTCGACCCTAAACTTAGTAACTACTTAATTTTAGTGTTTTTGTTTAATCTCTTAGTTCTTTTTTTTTAATGGTTTTTTGTTTTCTGAACTAAAAAATTGGTCATTATGATTTATTTATTTTTTTTAGTAAAATAAAGTTTTTTTTCCTTAACTTTTTCTGAGTTAATTATTAAACTCTTAGTGCATAAGATTTTTATATTTTCTCTTTGGACCCTCAAACTAATTTTATTATTTTTCTTAATTATTATTTTTCTTAATATTGTGATATTATGTGACTGCCGCAACGCGCGGAGCTTTTGAACCTCGTTTTTTCTAAAAGCCGTTACTTCTACACACCCCATTTCCTTTTGTTCTTCCTCATCCTTTTGTTCTTCTCTCTCATATCTTCTGTCTACCATTGTCCATCTCGACTCCCACATATAAAAAATTCTCCCAATAATTAATTCCCTCTCAAATCCCAAATTCACTGCATTTTCTTTCTTCTTTATCCAGATTATCATCATTTACACTCATTCTTTATTTCACTCTTTAATTTATTTATGTCCGGAATCTGGAGATGGTGGAGGGAGATTGAGCTTACCGCTGTGGCTGCCTTGAGAAGAGTCGCTTCCAAGACGAAGGTCAACCCAAAGTTCTGGACACATCTGAATCATTGGAGGGACATGCTCATCGGCGTCCAAGAGCAACACAAGTGGGACCAAGACAGTGACAACACTGGTGGCAATTAGAGGGCAATAACTTGTCGGAGACGGAGAAGGGACGTAAGGAATTGGAGGGCTGTGGCTTGTCGGTATCTGACGTCAAAGATTTATTGGAACGGTTTGGTTGCCACCGGGGAGTGTGTTTCAGAAAAGAAGTAGCAGATTTTGGCGGCAGTGGAAATCATTTGCGGGATTGTTGGGGATTGATCGTCCCCAGATGAGGATGAGGGAGAGGAACAAAGAATATAAATTCAAATTATTTAAAAATAGAAAATGAACAAAGAATTTTATGTTTTTTTTAAAAAATAAAAATACCAAAAGCAACTGATTTTTCAGTTACTCGAGTTAGTTGCTCTTCAATCACTAGCCAATCGCAATTTGCAGAAAAGCGACTAAACCTTTTAGTCGCTCTTTGTGTACTTTTATATATATTTTTTGAAGTACATACATTTTTGTTGACACCCAATTTCGTCCGGCTTAAAAATAAAAAAAAAATTAATTAAAATTAAAAATTAAAACTTAAAAAAAAATTATTGAATTATTTAATTAATTGATTACTTAATTAAAAATAATAATAGTAATAATGGCAATATTATTTTAGGGGCATTCTTTTTTAGTTTGTATGTTAAAAAAAAAAGGGGGGAAGAAGAAGAAAAAAATAATAATAATAAATTAAATCTAAATTAATTAAAATTAAAAATTATTAATTAATTAATTAATTAAAAAGAAGAAGAAGAAAAAAACAAAAATAATAATAAAAAATGGGGAGGGTGGCCGACAGAGGCTCCCCATCCCCTTATCCCTTATCTTCTCTTGCCCTCTTTTTTAATCTGATCTTCTCTCCCATCACAGAGGACACACACAGAATTGTCCTCGGATTGAAAAAAAAAAAAAAAAAATTTCTCTCTCGTTTTTTTTTCTCTCCCCTTCTCTAGAATCTTCTCTCAACCCTTTTTATCTACTCCCAATTCTACTCTCTGGGGACAGACAAGAGAGCTCGGATCTCTATCCGAAATTCTCTCACTCTCTTGGCAGACAACACACTCCATCCATCTCTCTGAGCTCTCTCCTGCTCCAGAAGAAAAAAAAAAAAATCTCTTCTGCCTGGCGCTCTCTCCCCCCTCCCTCGAAACTCCCAGCTCTCTCTCTCTCTCTCTCTTTCCCTCACCTCCCGGAGTGCCGACGTTGTTCCGTCCACCGTTTTAGCTTCCCTGCTACATCATCTTCACTGCGTGCAAGCACACCGCCACCGTTGCCATCTCCCACGCCGTTCGCCGCCTCACCACCGTCGCTTCTTCGCCAGTCCCGTCCACCTCCGACTCCGATCCCTGGCCTGCTCAGCTCGCCACCCCACGCCATCGTCGCCGCCGACGCCCAAGCTCCCTTTGTTCCAGACTGTTATCCGATTCGGCTTCGCTCCCTCGCGACTTGCCCCCGTTTCGTTCACCCCGCCATCGCCACGTTCTTCTTCCCCGCAACTCGCCTCCGTTCGCGGCTTGTCGCGCCAGCCTCGCCATCTCCGCGTGATCCCTGCCCGTCTCCCGTCTACCTTCCCCGCCAGCGCCCATCTGCCTCTAAGCTCGTCACGCACGCTAAAAAAAAAAAAAAAAAAAAGAAATGAAACCAGCAGACAGAGGTTGAAGAGGACGAGACGCGTTTTTCGTTGACCAAGTCAAAAAAAATTAAAAATTTTGGGTAAAATGTTAATTTAATCCCTAGTTTTCTTTATTTTATCCATCCAAGTCACTAACTCTCTTATTTTTGCAGGTTAAGCATTGACAGCAGTTGATTGGTCATTCCTTTCTTATTTTGTTTGTTTTGGTTACTCATTAAATGCAGCCATTAAATCTTCATAAATATATAACCTAGTGTGTTTGTTTGTTTGTTTTATTTTTATTAATTAATTTTTGGGATTATGCAATTTTTTTTTTAATTTTTTTTATATTTTTTATTTATTTATTTTATGCTCATATTTTCTTTATTGCCAAGTCTATTGTTTCTATTGGTAATTGTGTTGTTCTGGTATTTATGTTGTTATTGAATTCAACTTGCTTTGGTTTATGTATGTTTTGTTTAATCTTGACTTGAAAAAAACAAATTTTTTCAAATCCTAGGGATCGGTTTTCCCTTCCTCCTTTATTGTTGTCATGTGGTTGTTGGAGCTGGAATAGGTTAGTTGTCATTAGAATACTTTAATGACCTATGGGGCAATCAAGTTTTCTAAATTATTCTTCAGTGGTTGAGTTTCTTTTTCACCTGTGTTTGGGGCTTAAGGAGAAAACTCCTAGAAAATTGTCGAAGGTAACTTTCTGGGTGTTTACAGGATTTATTTATGAATGTTTTCTGTGTTGCTGTGTATTAGCAGTGAATTTAAGACCATCATGCGCTTGGTTTCTGATTAAAAGCTATCCACATTTTTCGGATTATTCTTCTTTGACGCTGAAATCTAGCATGTTAGCCATTTCCTAACAGTCATTTATCATCGTTATAACGTCTGAAGGAAAGTTCTTGCATTTTATTGGGGTTAAGGTTTCAATATTGGACTATCAAAGTTAAGACTTCAGAGAACACAGAAATTTTGTTTTGTCTATAGGACTGGGCACTAGAACTGCTGTTTGTGTTGTGTTTATTCCATGTGTTTAGTTGGGTGTGGCGTACATGAGACATGACATGAATTATATCAAGGAATAAGAAATTTATACATATGCAAGGTCATTTCTAGTTCTAAGAATTCCAAGTGATGAAGTTCTGAGGATTGATATTTGGGGTATCGTATGATGCTGGGTGGCTAATAACCTTCATGTGAACTACCTATTTACTGCCTAGAGTTTGGCTAGCTTCAGATTAGAGCGCAGTAGCTATTTTTTTAAGTTAGGGTTTAACTAAGTTCTGAGCAAAGCAAGCTATGCCCCTGCCATGTGGCCTATGTTAGATGAAAACTCCACAAGAGTTTCACGTGAAATTACTTCAACTATTTCTCCATTTTTATGAACCATTTTGCAATGAACATTGTTTCATTAGATTTTTCCTTCTTTACGAAAGAAATCTTCAAACTCCAAACCGTTGTACTACACACTTTTTTAAATTCACTTAAAGATGTAATTTAGGATATTTATTTATTTTTTTTTTTAGAATAGTTTAATTTTAATTGTTGTAATGCATTAAATGTGTATCAAATTATTAGAAATCCGTCTTAAGACGGATCATAAAATCCATGTCCAGATGATTCGGTTAGAATCCATGGCTTGGATATTAACTGAAATTATTAAAAAATAAAATTAAATTAAATAACGAAATCCTAAAACGGATCATATCCATGTCCAAATGATTCGGTTAGAATCCATGGCTTGGATATTAAATTTCCATATCCGGATGATCCGGCAGGATCTACGGTTTGGAAATATCAACTTTTTTTTAAAAAAACTAAATGAATTAAATAAATACAAAGATAAAAAATCCATATTTACAATATGGATTAAATTGTTTAAAATTTTACCAAATTCCGTGTCCAAATGACTCGGTAGAGTCCATGGTTCGGAATCAAATCTTCCGTGTCCAAATGACTCGGCAGAGTCCATGGTTCGGAAGTATAAAATTCTATACAAATTAACTTAAAAATCCACATTTCGACTAATTCAGTTAAAATTTCTAAATTAACTGAAAATTATTTAAAAGCAAAGTAAAACAAAATTAAAATCAACTAAGGTGCCAATTTTGGGCGCTCTAACAATACTGTTTTAGCGTAACCGTACTCCCGATCCCCGAACTCTCGCAGACCATATTTTAGGTGTCCAATCGACCTAGGTGAAACAGATTGGTGGCGACTCCCGAAAACGGCCCGCACGTTGCCACAGCTTGGCGACTCCACTGGGGACCCTGGTTAGTGAGTCGAGCCTAAAGTTGATTTGTTTTGATTTACTCTGCTTTACTATTATGTGGATTTATATATTATATTTACTTAAGTAAACATGCATAATGCATTCACAAAATGAAGCTCTATACCCGAGCTTCCTTAAATCAAACACGATTCTTTCTAAGCGGAATTGGTGTTGCTGTCCTTGTGAGGCCACGGTCTCCAAGCCTTCACCGGTTTCAAAGTAGCAAAGTAGTGTATTGCCTTCTGAGACGGTTAGTCTCTGCATGGGCCCATGAAAAGCTACGACTCGAATTAATCCTTCCTTACATAAACCCTAGAGGGTAAGGAATTGGGCCGTCACTATACTTTAGTGATGGGATTCGGGAACTATCCCTGGCCTTTTTGATAAGCCATCTTATGCATATAGAATTCCCCACTTAACCATAGAACTGACCATAGAATTTCTACCATTTACCAACACTATAAGCATGTTATTGTTATGCCATTTTTGTTACCTTATCCTTGGTTTTCTTTGTGTTTTATATTTATGGCTCAGACTTCTTTTCGTAATAGTTCATGTGTTATTAATTGATATCTAACTCGTTGTTAACCTTGTTATTCTTTTGTTATACTTCTGTTTTGTACAATTTTTCGTCATGCATCAAAACCACGCACCAAACTGTAATAACTTTTGATCTTTCTAAATGACAACTAGAAATCTCGAAGTTCCACGATAGTTGATAATCAAACTCACTTATTGCATGCATCCATTACATCAATCATGTGCATACAAAGTCTGATAAAAACATAATCTCATTTTGTATTGCATGCATCCATTACATCAATCACGTGCATACAAAGTCTGATAAAACATAATCTCATTTTGTATTGCACGCATCCATTACATTAAATACATGCATACAAAGTCTGATAAAAACATAATCTCATTTTGTATTACATACATCCATCACATCAATCAATTGCACATAAAGTTTAATAAAATGAATCTCACTTTAGAAACGGTAAAATTGGCCATCAACACCGATATCCAGCTCGGCTCCAAATAAGATTAATGGCAGAACAAACCAAAGGACGTCTCATAGATATGAAGTCCAATATAGAAAGTATGGCTGAGCAAATGAAACAGTTAATGGAGTTAGCGACCCAAGTCCCCGTCAATGACCCACAAGATCTAACCTATCCTCCCCAATTCACTCAGAACAGGTCTCAGTTCAAGAGAAGCTCTTTCATGACTCAGGTCCATCTGATATCATTCATCTAAGGCACAGTCCAATTTTTGAAGAAAAGAAGCTCCTGCTTAAAGAAGAAGAGAATACTAAAAAATCTCGAGATCATAGAAAAGAGACTGCGGACCATTGAAAGAGGCACTTTATCTCTTTTGATGAACAATCTTTGCTTGCTACCAGATGTTGTGATTCCCTCATACTTTAAGGTACCTGACTTTGTGAAATATGATGGAACAAGTTATCCCATCAATTATATTACGCTGTTTCTAAGGAAAATACAACCACTCACAAGAGACGAGAAAGTGTTGATAGCACTTTTTCAAGAAAATCTTACAAAGTCAGCGCTACAATGGTATCTAAGTCAAGGTCTGAGAAACATCAAAGCCTGGAATGACCTCGTTTAAGCTCTCAATCAGTAACTGTGAACATGTTATAGACTTACCCCCTAGATCACCAAATTCTCCAGAATATAGAGAAGAAGGAACAAGAGACCTTTAAGGAATACGCATAAAGGTGGAGACACTTAGCCGCACAAGTTCAACCATCTATGATAGAAAGAGAATTGATCACCCTGTTTACCCAAACACTAAATAAACCATTTTATGAAAAACTAGTTGGGAACACTTCAAGTAGCTTTTCAAATATGGTTTTATCTGGAGAAAAGATCGAATTTGGAATTAAAACAGGAAAGCTGGTCGATTCTTCAATTGGAGGATGTTTCAATAAAAGAAGCGGAGCTGTCCAAAACATCATCTCCAAGTCCTATGGTCCAATACCACTCACGTTACAAGTGAAAGGATATCCTATTGAGATTGTAATCTCCAAGGCTTCCTCATCAGTACCACATACTAACACCAATGGGAAGAAATGCTACTCAAGTTGATTCAATTTTCACAAGTTACAAACCTGCTACCACCCATACCAACGGTAGCAAAGATCAAGTAGCCTCCTCTTCCAAGTTGGAATGACCCAAACTCCAAATACAAAATGTTCAATCGGGCATTTAATTGAAAATTGTGTGGCACTGAAACTCAAGGTCCAATAGTTGGTCGAGTTTAAATTCCTAGGCCATGATGTGATTGGTAATTGAAAGTGAAGATTTCGAGCTGGAATTACATTGATTTTGGAAGGACTCTAAGTCAGATCCGATCTAACAGTTCGAACACACTTTTGAATAACAGGGAATCCTTTTACTAAGCTTGCATCTTTGAAAGCTTGACAAAGTAATCTAATAGTAAAAATCTCCTAGATTTAGTCCAGAATCTAGGGTGTAGTCTTTGTTAAATGGACACCTGGTATTCTTTTTCTTGGAACAACAAAAAGATGTAATGTGTGCATTCTACCACTTTTTACCTAAAATTTCCATTCTTACATCCACATATTCTACCATTTTCTACCAAAAATTCCATTTTTACATCTATCTCTCACTCTTTGCCATTACACTACCCATTATTGCCATCACACTTTACTCTTTAAATGATACTACTCGTGGGTGAAATTGAAAGATAAGGAAGATTTGTTAGTGATGATCTTCAAAGTGCTGCCAAATCTAGTAAGAATGATTTCAAATATTGCACCTCAACTCTCAAAAGGGAATTCGCAGCGGTTATCAACATCCTTGCAAGAAATCTTGGGTTAGCTTCCAAAGAAGGTAGCTCTCCTATTAAATGACTTCAGTGGCCTCCAAATTCTCACAAATGCTCAACACAAGAAAAAGTTCTCGGCTCTCCACAACACAAACTCCAAAAAAAAAAAAGAGGAAAGAAGTTCATCCCTTCCATCAAAAGACAACAAGGGAAAATCCAAATCCAAAACAAAAAGAGACTGAGAGCAAACACGAGCAAGTAAGGCCACTTGAGTCATCTCACTTCAAGACGGCTATGGTCTCGGTTCTCTGCAACATAAATTCCAAAAAATGAAAGAAGTTCATCCCTTCTATCAGAATCCATTAAGGGAAAATTCAAAAACCAAAAAGAGACCGAGAGCAAGCACGAGCAAGCAAGGCCACTTGAGTCATCTCACTTCAAGAGAGTTATCAAGTATGTCATCACCATAGCTCACAAAAAAAAAAAAAAAAAAGAAACAAAAACAAAAACAAAAAAAAGAAAAAAAAAGAAAAGAAACGAAGCTCAAGTTAGAGCCAAAGAAAGAAAAAACAAAAAAAAGTGAGCTATGGATTCTAGACTGAAAACCTGCAAAGGCGGTTTAGAACACAAAAGCAACTTTCAAGCCAAGCATACATAAAGACCACGATAGTTGGGGGGCAACAGATGAGGTTTAACTTTCTGGAAAGAGTGGCAAGTTTGAGGTCATCACTATTGAGTTTTTCATCATAATCAAATTTGCTCACGAGTAGTATTAAAAGACCCTTCTTTCAAACCACTTAAACTTAACTTTCCTCAGACTTATCATCCTCATTCAGTTAAAAGACTATCATTGTAAAACATGTTTCTACCTTATTTAATACTGCTCATGAGTAGTATTAAAAGACCATTCTTTCACACCACTTAAATTTAACTTTCCTCAGACCTAACATCCTCATTCAGTTAAAAGACTATCATTATGAATCATGTTTCTACCTTATTTAATACTGCTCACGAGTAGTATTAAAATACCCTTCTTCCACACCACTTAAACTTAACTTTCCTCAGACCGAACATCCTCATTCAGTTAAAAGACTATCCTTGTGAATCATGTTTCAACCTTATTTAATACTGCTCACGAGTAGTATTAAAAGACCCTTCTTTCACACCACTGAAACTTAACTTTACTCAGACCTAATATTTACCTTTTAATATCATTCTCATTCAGCTAAAAGACTGCCACAAAAAAAAAAAACATTCAAACTTAACTTTCCTCACACCTAACATTTACCTCTCGATATCATCCTCATTCAGTTAAAAGGCTATTATTGTGAATCATGTTTCTACCTTATTGCCTTGCACAGTTTATGTCTTCGAGTTGGAAAGGGAAGAATGGCAGGATATTTTAATTAAAAACAAAGACCGTAAATTACTTTGTCAAGCTTTGCAAATTGATGAAAGTTTTTCTTTAAGGCCAAACCATTATTCATTAATGTATGTAGACTTAAAAGTGAGGAGATAGCTTGAGTCTTTCTTTAATAAGATGTGGTTCTTGTAAGAGAAATTTACAATCAAGTGCCATCACAAAGGTCTAGAAATGCTCGACCTTCTGTTAAAGGCGAGGTGATACCTTTTATCAACATAAATACCATATTTAGGGGGGCAAAGTAGTCTCTACGAAGCGTAAGAGGAGTACTGCCAACAAAGAAGTTCAATAGACAAGGGGGCAAGTCTTATGGATCAAAACATGAGTTCAAGGAAGAGCAATCATTCAGATTGTAACATGGGGATAAGTATGTGTCAGCCCGGACACAAGAAAAAGGACAGACATTGAAAGTTAAGCCTTTGATGCTATGAAATCCATGACAAGGGATGAGTACCCAAAGAGATATAAAGTATGAGGCGAGCGAACATTAAAGAAATTGAGGCCAAAATTCAAGAACAAGTCAAAGAAAACGGACTTTGAAAAGAGTTGGGCTTTTGAGGCAATGGACAAGAGCTGGAAAGCATAAAGAGATTCAATGATAGTCCAAGAACGCCATCACAAAAGAGGATCCAGTAAAACAAAGACATAAAGAACTAGATCCATACAAAAAAAAAAAAAAGCCATTAGTTACACATGCTCTGCATTCATGCATTTCATATCATGCATACATAGCATACAGAACAGGAATCAAATGGGAAGCACATCCACGGCACAGCTACAGCAGTATAAGCCGAGATCTCAATAACATCAGCTCTTACCAATCTATCACTGGATACACAGCTAATATGCGGGACCAACCCGCATCAGGAATTCAAGGATAAGGTAGACAATATTGTCAAAAGCTTGGCTACCGATTCAATAATCGAGGCTACACCTGGAAGGATAGGATTGACGCCAGCTAGTAGTATCCAAGATAAGAGATAGCTATAGCCAAGGATAAGGCAGATATCAAAAAGGATAAAGTAGACAATATTGTCAAAAGCCTGGCAATTGATTCAATAATCGTGGCTACACCTGGAAGGACAAGATTGATGCCAGCTTAGCAGCATCTAAGATAAGAGATAGCTGTGGTCAAAGATAAGGCAGACATCAAGAAATATTGTCGTTGAAAATTTGTCAAAAGCGGACAATGGATTCAATAGTCAAGGACTGGATCAATGTCATGCCTTACGAGATATCAAAGATAAGAAATATCTATGACATCAAAATAAAGTAGGATCCACTTTTCCGGTTAAACGGCGGATACAGTACTCCGTGACTCTCAAGTCGGTTCTCTCAGTTGCCCATAATTACTGATTCATTCACCCCTTCTTTCTTTTACCTCCTCCTAGAAAATGGATCCTACTTTTTCCGCCTTGCGAAAGTATTTCCCTTCTCTCCCAATGAACATTCTCAAAAAGATCTACCAAGTTCGCTGTGAACGATTAAGAGTTCTGATGCACAAAGGAATCCCTGAAGATGTGCGGTGGTTAATCGAAGCCAAGGTTCGTCTGGTAAGTGAAATCCCAGAGGCATTTGTGTCTCACATGCCTGGTATAGGCAAAAGCTCTTATGCCAAAAAGCGAAGAGCGAAAAGGTTACAAGTCTGCCATAAATGTGGACGGTGGACTTGTAATACTAAATGTCGTTCTTTAGGGATGATCTCTGATAATCGAGAAGATAAAATACGATTCATTAAGAATGGCCTGAGTAAGGACTCGTTGGATGATATCCAATTGACTCTTGAGACGCATTCTTATGGATCTGTGCAACGTGAACTTCTTGGTTTATGGAGCATTTTTCATGAAGAACGAAACCGTTACAGTCCCGGGAATCTGACTGTAAATGACCCTGTTTGCCAGCTTGTAAGAAAACTGGATGGGAAGCAAATCCTCGACTCATAGAAGCCGTTAATGCCGTTATTGGACGTAAAACCAGTGGAAGATGTGAGCCACAGTCACAATTACTGTACATACAGTTTGTTATATTTGGAAAAGTTTGCATTTTCTTTTGACAGATGTACATGCTTTCCTAAGTGTAATCGACACGTTATCCATTTCATCGCTATAAATGCATGTTTTTCCAGTCGGTTATCTAAGTTTCCTTCAATAACTAATTCCTTTCCATCATCTCTCAAATTCTTCTCTCATCAATGGATTCTACTCTTTCTACCCTGCGAAAATACTTTCCTTCTCTTCCAATAAAAGTCCTTAAAAAGATCTACCTTGCTAGATGTGAAAGAATCAGAGTTTTTATGCACAAAGGCATTCCTGATAATGTGCGGTGGCTAATTGAAGCTAAGGTTCGTTCAGCTGGTGAAGTTCCAGAAGCGTTCTTTCCCCGTATGCCCGGCTTTGGTAAAAGCGCTTATGCCAAAAAGCGAAGAGCAAAGAGGCTAGGTGTCTGTCATAAATGTGGACGATGGAATTGTAATACTAAATGTCGCTTTTTAGGATACATCTCCAGAAATCATGAAGATAAAAGAAAATTCATCAAGAATGGCCTGCGTAAGGAATCTTTGGATGATATCCTATTAACTTTTGAAACACATTCTTGTGAAATAGTGCAATGGGAAATTATGGATTTATGGTGGACTTTCCGTAAAGAACAGGATCGTTACAGTCTTGGAAATCTAACTTTTAATGACCCTGTTTGCCAGTTTGTGAGAAAACTGGATGGGAAGCAAATCCCCGACTTATAGAAGGCATTGAAGCCGTTACTAGACATAAACTAGTGGAAGATGAGAGCCACAGTCATGATTGCTGTACATATAAGCTGTCATTTGTCTTTTCTTTTGACAATAATGTACTTGCTTTTGTAAGTGTAATTAACACATTATCCCTTTCATCACTATAAATATGTGTTAGTTATTTTCGTTTCCTACAATCACTAATTTCTTTCTTTGCCTTCTTTATCAATGGAGTCTTCTCTTTCCGCCCTACGAAAGTATTTTCCTTCCTTCCCAATAAATGTTCTTAAAAAGATTTATCAAGCTAGATGTGAACGATTCAGAGTATTTATGCACAAAGGCATTCCTGATAATGTGCGGTGGCTAATTGAAGCTAAGGTTCGTTCAGCTGGTGAAGTTCCAGAAGCGTTCTTTCCCCGTATGCCCGGCTTTGGTAAAAGCGCTTATGCCAAAAAAAGAAGAGCAAAGAGGCTAGGCGTTTGTCATAATTGTGGATGGTGGATTTGCGGCAATAAATGTCGTTCTCCAGGAGTGATCACCAGAAATCGTAATGATAGAATAAGATTCATTAAGAATGGCTTGCGTAAGGAATCTCTAGAAGATATCCGAGAGGTTCTTGAAGCGCATTCTTGCGGAATAGTGCAATTTGAGGTTGTTGGATTATAGATAATTCTCCAAAAAGAACGAGAACGTTACAGTCTTGGGAATCTAACCCTAAACGACCCTGTTTGCCAGTTTGTGAAAAAGCTAGATGAGATGCAAATCACCGATTCATAGAAAGCATTGAAGCCGTTACTGGACGCAAAGCCAGTAGAAGACGGAACAAGGTCACGATTACTGTACGTGCTACCTGTTGCTTTTGAAATTTTCATCCCCTTTTGGTAATAATGTATCCACTCCTGACATGAACCAAAGTCACGATTACTGTACGTGCTAGCTGTCGCTTTTGAAATTTTCCTCCCCTTTCGGCGATAATGTATCCACTCCTGACGTGAACCAAAGTCACGATTACTGTACGTGCTAGCTGTCGCTTTTGAAATTTTCCTCCCCTTTCGGCGATAATGTATCCACTCCTGACATGAGCCATAGTCACGATACTGTACGTGCTAGCTGTCGCTTTTGAAATTTTCCTCCCCTTTGGCAATAATGTACCCACTCCTGACACGGACTACTGTATATAGCTGCCACTTTTGAAATTTTCCTTCTCTTCCAACAATCACGTACCTACTCCTGACGTAAGCTACAGTAGTGACTACTGTACATGCTAGCAGCTATTTTGAAAATTTTCCTCCTCTTTTAACGATAGTGTACCCATACCTGACCAGAGTCATATTCGTGACTACTGTGAATAGCTGGCAATAATGTAACCATTCTTGAAAGTAAAATTATTGCCTTCTCTCTTCATCTCTATAAATATATCCTCTTTTCTCACAAGAGTAAGGATAGGAATGGAGAAAACCTCAACTCGTAAATCCCGAAGTATTTGTGTATTTTCTGGGGCTTTTCCTGGAAAAGATGAAGAATATTTAAAGGCAGCCAACCATTTGGGTAGAGTATTAGCTGAGCGTAAAATACATTTAGTTTATGGAGGAGGTAGTGTCGGATTAATGGGAGGCGTAGCATCAGCAGCATCTTTAGGAGGAAGTCAAGTTCTAGGCATTATCCCAGGACCTTTGAAGTTTATTTCTAGGGGCACGATCGGAGAGGAGCTAGTGGTCAAAAATCTGCAAGAACGTGTGCTACAAATGCTTTTAAATGCTGATGCTTTCATCGCTTTACCCGGCGGTTTTGGTACATTAGGAGAAGTCTTCCAAATCGCTTCCATGGCCCAACTTAATTTGCATAAGAAACCTATTGGGCTATTGAATGTTAACAATTTCTTTACAGGTCTGATAGCTTTTATGGATAATGCTATGCAGAAGAATTTCATATCAAGAGTGGCACGGCGAATCATAATATCCGCAACAACTGCTGAAGAATTGCTAGATAAAATACAAGCTTTTGTTCCTGAACCAGATCCAGCAATGATTCAGATAGACTGGACACGACAGTCTTTCCCGACCAATTCACTCCCATAATGGTCCTCTACTCACCCTGTTGAAGTATTGTGGAAGAAAGAAGCGATCTGATCCGTTTTTCTTGTCCTTTAGTTTTATTATCAGCATTTTCTTTCGCGTTTCAGATTTTCTTTTCAGGGAATTTCTTTTTTTATAATATAGTTTCGTCCATGCTGATATTAAAACCATGGGACAATGTCTTTAGGTTGGAATGGCTGAGTAAAGAGTAATTTTTATTACTCTTGAGACGCATCCTATTAGGTCTACTAGGCATAACATTTTGGGGTAGTTAAGCTTTAACCTTATTTGGATGACATATCTCACAAGGGAATCTATATTTACTGAAGAAAATATTAGATGAACCTTGGATATTGATTCCAAACATCCGTTCCCTCTACATAATTTGTTAGTGTTATTGTCATCATCAAGATTCACTCATCTTATCGAAGTCTAAATTTCTGCACTCACCTATTATGAAAATTCACACTTTCGAAGAAAATTATTCCAATTTCAATTGCTTTCATATAAATTTTGCTCGAGGTCCTAAGGAAAGCTCCTTAGCCTCAAAATCAATTTTCATCAATCCGAGGTTTTAAGGATGGAACCTTTGCCTCGAGATCAATCAATCAATTCGAGGTTTTAAGGATGGAACCTTTGCCTCGACATCAATCAATCAATCCGAGGTTTTAAGGATGGAACCTTTGCCTTGAGATCAATCAATCAATTCGAGGTTTTAAGAATGGAACCTTTGCCTCGAAATCAATTAATCAATCTGAGGTTTTAAGGATGGAACCTTTGCCTCGAGATCAATCAATCAATCCGGGGTTTTAAGGATGGAACCTTTGCCTCGAGATCAATTATCAATCCGAGGTTTTAAGGATGGAACCTTTGCCTCGAAAACAATCAATTTTCATTATCGGGGTTTTAAGGATGGAACCTTTGCCTCGAAAACAATCAATTTTCATCATCGGGGTTTTAAGGATGGAACCTTTGCCTCGAAAACAATCAATTTTCATCATCGGGGTTTTAAGGATGGAACCTTTGCCTCGACATCAATCAATCAATCCGGGGTTTTAAGGATGGAACCTTTTCCTCGAGATCAATCAATCAATCCGAGGTTTTAAGGATGGAACCTTTACCTTGACATCAATCAATCAATCCGAGGTTTTAAGGATAGAACCTTTGCCTCGAGATCAATCAATCAATCCGGGGTTTTAAGGATGGAACCTTTGCCTCGAGATCAATCAATCAATCCGAGGTTTTAAGGATAGAACCTTTGCCTCGAGATCAATCAATCAATCCGGGGTTTTAAGGATGGAACCTTTGCCTCGAGATCAATCAATCAATCCGAGGTTTTAAGGATGGAACCTTTGCCTCGAGATCAATCAATCAATCCGAGGTTTTAAGGATGGAACCTTTGCCTCGAGATCAATCAATCAATTCGAGGTTTTAAGGATGGAACCTTTGCCTCGACATCAATCAATCAATCCGAGGTTTTAAGGATGAAACCTTTGCCTTGAGATCAATCAATCAATTCGAGGTTTTAAGAATGGAACCTTTGCCTCGAAATCAATTAATCAATCCGAGGTTTTAAGGATGGAACCTTTGCCTCGAAAACAATCAATTTTCATTATCGGGGTTTTAAGGATGGAACCTTTGCCTCGAAAACAATCAATTTTCATCATCGGGGTTTTAAGGATGGAACCTTTGCCTCGAAAACAATCAATTTTCATCATCGGGGTTTTAAGGATGGAACCTTTGCCTCGACATCAATCAATCAATCCGGGGTTTTAAGGATGGAACCTTTTCCTCGAGATCAATCAATCAATCCGAGGTTTTAAGGATGGAACCTTTACCTTGACATCAATCAATCATCGGGGTTTTAAGGATGGAACCTTTGCCTCGACATCAATCAATCAATCCAGGGTTTTAAGGATGGAACCTTTTCCTCGAGATCAATCAATCAATCCGAGGTTTTAAGGATGGAACCTTTACCTTGACATCAATCAATCAATCCGAGGTTTTAAGGATAGAACCTTTGCCTCGAGATCAATCAATCAATCCGGGGTTTTAAGGATGGAACCTTTGCCTCGAGATCAATCAATCAATCCGGGGTTTTAAGGATGGAACCTTTGCCTCGAGATCAATCAATCAATCCGGGGTTTTAAGGATGGAACCTTTGCCTCGAGATCAATCAATCAATTCGAGGTTTTAAGGATGGAACCTTTGCCTCGACATCAATCAATCAATCCGAGGTTTTAAGGATGGAACCTTTGCCTTGAGATCAATCAATCAATTCGAGGTTTTAAGAATGGAACCTTTGCCTCGAAATCAATTAATCAATCCGAGGTTTTAAGGATGGAACCTTTGCCTCGAGATCAATCAATCAATCCGGGGTTTTAAGGATGGAACCTTTGCCTCGAGATCAATTATCAATCCGAGGTTTTAAGGATGGAACCTTTGCCTCGAAAACAATCAATTTTCATTATCGGGGTTTTAAGGATGGAACCTTTGCCTCGAAAACAATCAATTTTCATCATCGGGGTTTTAAGGATGGAACCTTTGCCTCGAAAACAATCAATTTTCATCATCGGGGTTTTAAGGATGGAACCTTTGCCTCGACATCAATCAATCAATCCGGGGTTTTAAGGATTGAACCTTTTCCTCGAGATCAATCAATCAATCCGAGGTTTTAAGGATGGAACCTTTACCTTGACATCAATCAATCAATCCGAGGTTTTAAGGATAGAACCTTTGCCTCGAGATCAATCAATCAATCCGGGGTTTTAAGGATGGAACCTTTGCCTCGAGATCAATTATCAATCCGGGGTTTTAAGGATGGAACCTTTGCCTCGACATCAATCAATCAATCCGGGGTTTTAAGGATGGAACCTTTGCCTCGAAATCAATCAATCAATCCGGGGTTTTAAGGATAGAACCTTTGCCTCGAGATCAATCAATCAATTCGAGGTTTTAAGGATTGAACCTTTACCTCGACATCAATCAATCAATCCGAGGTTTTAAGGATGGAACCTTTGTCTCGACATCAATCAATCAATTCGAGGTTTTAAGGATGGAACCTTTACCTCGACATCAATCAATCAATCCGAGGTTTTAAGGATGGAACCTTTGTCTCGACATCAATCAATCAATTCGAGGCTTTAAGGATGGAACCTTTACCTCGACATCAATCAATCAATCCGAGGTTTTAAGGATGGAACCTTTGCCTCGAAATCAACCAATCAATCTGAGGTTTTAAGGATGGAAACTTTGCCTCGACATCAATCAATCAATCCGGGGCTTTAAGGATGGAACCTTTACCTCGACATCAATCAATCAATCCGAGGTTTTAAGGATGGAACCTTTGCCTCGAAAACAATCAATTATCAATCCGAGGTTTTAAGGATGGAACCTTTGCCTCGACATCAATCAATCAATCCGGGGTTTTAAGGATGGAACCTTTGCCTCGAGATCAATCAATCATTCAGTCCATCTTACAACGATAGAACCTTTCCTATCGTTAGAGGTTCTAAGGACCTTTCCTTAAACCTCAAACAAACAATCAATCATTCAGTCCATCTTACAACGATAGAACCTTTCCTATCGTTAGAGGTTCTAAGGACCTTTCCTTAAACCTCAAACAAACAATCAATCATTCAGTCCATCTTACAACGATAGAACCTTTCCTATCGTTAGAGGTTCTAAGGACCTTTCCTTAACCTTAAACAAACAATCAATCATTCAGTCCATCTTACAACGATAGAACCTTTCCTATCGTTGGAGGTTCTAAAGACCTTTCCTTAAACCTTAAACAAACAATCAATCATTCAGTCCATCTTACAACGATAGAACCTTTCCTATCGTTAGAGGTTCTAAGGACCTTTCCTTAACCTCAAACAAACAAACAATCAATCATTCAGTCCATCTTACAACGATAGAACCTTTCCTATCGTTAGAGGTTCTAAGGACCTTTCCTTAAACCCCAAACAATCAATCAATTTGTCCATCTTACAACGATAGGAAATTTCCTATCGTTAAGGTTCTAAGGAGCTTTCCTTAAACCTCAAACAATCAATCAATTTGTCCATCTTACAACGATAGGAAATTTCCTATTGTTAAGGTTCTAAGGAGCTTTCCTGAAACCTCAAACAATCAATCAATTTGTCCATCTTACAACGATAGGAAATTTCCTATCGTTAAGGTTCTAAGGAGCTTTCCTTAAACCTCAAACAATCAATCAATTTGTCCATCTTACAACGATAGGAAATTTCCTATTGTTAAGGTTCTAAGGAGCTTTCCTTAACCTCAAACAATCAATCAATCAGTCCATCTTACAACGATAGGAGCTTTTCCTATCGTTGAGGTTCTAAGGAGATTTCCTTAACCTCAAACAATCAATCAATCAATCAGTCCATCTTACAACGATAGGAGCTTTTCCTATCGTTGAGGTTCTAAGGAGATTTCCTTAACCTCATGGTTTAGGCGGCGAGAAGGTTCTCAATGCCTAGCTAAGCCGGACGAAATTCGGTAATTACTTTGCATACATCATGTCCCATGAAGCATGCAAAGGGGGGCAGCTGTTGACACCCAATTTCGTCCGGCTTAAAAATAAAAAAAAAATTAATTAAAATTAAAAATTAAAACTTAAAAAAAAATTATTGAATTATTTAATTAATTGATTACTTAATTAAAAATAATAATAGTAATAATGGCAATATTATTTTAGGGGCATTCTTTTTTAGTTTGTATGTTAAAAAAAAAAGGGGGAAGAAGAAGAAAAAAATAATAATAATAAATTAAATCTAAATTAATTAAAATTAAAAATTATTAATTAATTAATTAATTAAAAAGAAGAAGAAGAAAAAAACAAAAATAATAATAAAAAATGGGGAGGGTGGCCGACAGAGGCTCCCCATCCCCTTATCCCTTATCTTCTCTTGCCCTCTTTTTTAATCTGATCTTCTCTCCCATCACAGAGGACACACACAGAATTGTCCTCGGATTGAAAAAAAAAAAAAAAAAATTTCTCTCTCGTTTTTTTTTCTCTCCCCTTCTCTAGAATCTTCTCTCAGCCCTTTTTATCTACTCCCAATTCTACTCTCTGGGGACAGACAAGAGAGCTCGGATCTCTATCCGAAATTCTCTCACTCTCTTGGCAGACAACACACTCCATCCATCTCTCTGAGCTCTCTCCTGCTCCAGAAGAAAAAAAAAAAAAATCTCTTCTGCCTGGCGCTCTCTCTCCCCTCCCTCGAAACTCCCAGCTCTCTCTCTCTCTCTCTCTCTTTCCCTCACCTCCCGGAGTGCCGACGTTGTTCCGTCCACCGTTTTAGCTTCCCTGCTACATCATCTTCACTGCGTGCAAGCACACCGCCACCGTTGCCATCTCCCACGCCGTTCGCCGCCTCACCACCGTCGCTTCTTCGCCAGTCCCGTCCACCTCCGACTCCGATCCCTGGCCTGCTTAGCTCGCCACCCCACGCCATCGTCGCCGCCGACGCCCAAGCTCCCTTTGTTCCAGACTGTTATCCGATTCGGCTTCGCTCCCTCGCGACTTGCCCCCGTTTCGTTCACCCCGCCATCGCCACGTTCTTCTTCCCCGCAACTCGCCTCCGTTCGCGGCTTGTCGCGCCAGCCTCGCCATCTCCGCGTGATCCCTGCCCGTCTCCCGTCTACCTTCCCCGCCAGCGCCCATCTGCCTCTAAGCTCGTCACGCACGCTAAAAAAAAAAAAAAAAAAAAGAAATGAAACCAGCAGACAGAGGTTGAAGAGGACGAGACGCGTTTTTCGTTGACCAAGTCAAAAAAAATTAAAAATTTTGGGTAAAATGTTAATTTAATCCCTAGTTTTCTTTATTTTATCCATCCAAGTCACTAACTCTCTTATTTTTGCAGGTTAAGCATTGACAGCAGTTGATTGGTCATTCCTTTCTTATTTTGTTTGTTTTGGTTACTCATTAAATGCAGCCATTAAATCTTCATAAATATATAACCTAGTGTGTTTGTTTGTTTGTTTTATTTTTATTAATTAATTTTTGGGATTATGCAATTTTTTTTTTAATTTTTTTTATATTTTTTATTTATTTATTTTATGCTCATATTTTCTTTATTGCCAAGTCTATTGTTTCTATTGGTAATTGTGTTGTTCTGGTATTTATGTTGTTATTGAATTCAACTTGCTTTGGTTTATGTATGTTTTGTTTAATCTTGACTTGAAAAAAACAAATTTTTTCAAATCCTAGGGATCGGTTTTCCCTTCCTCCTTTATTGTTGTCATGTGGTTGTTGGAGCTGGAATAGGTTAGTTGTCATTAGAATACTTTAATGACCTATGGGGCAATCAAGTTTTCTAAATTATTCTTCAGTGGTTGAGTTTCTTTTTCACCTGTGTTTGGGGCTTAAGGAGAAAACTCCTAGAAAATTGTCGAAGGTAACTTTCTGGGTGTTTACAGGATTTATTTATGAATGTTTTCTGTGTTGCTGTGTATTAGCAGTGAATTTAAGACCATCATGCGCTTGGTTTCTGATTAAAAGCTATCCACATTTTTCGGATTATTCTTCTTTGACGCTGAAATCTAGCATGTTAGCCATTTCCTAACAGTCATTTATCATCGTTATAACGTCTGAAGGAAAGTTCTTGCATTTTATTGGGGTTAAGGTTTCAATATTGGACTATCAAAGTTAAGACTTCAGAGAACACAGAAATTTTGTTTTGTCTATAGGACTGGGCACTAGAACTGCTGTTTGTGTTGTGTTTATTCCATGTGTTTAGTTGGGTGTGGCGTACATGAGACATGACATGAATTATATCAAGGAATAAGAAATTTATACATATGCAAGGTCATTTCTAGTTCTAAGAATTCCAAGTGATGAAGTTCTGAGGATTGATATTTGGGGTATCGTATGATGCTGGGTGGCTAATAACCTTCATGTGAACTACCTATTTACTGCCTAGAGTTTGGCTAGCTTCAGATTAGAGCGCAGTAGCTATTTTTTTAAGTTAGGGTTTAACTAAGTTCTGAGCAAAGCAAGCTATGCCCCTGCCATGTGGCCTATGTTAGATGAAAACTCCACAAGAGTTTCACGTGAAATTACTTCAACTATTTCTCCATTTTTATGAACCATTTTGCAATGAACATTGTTTCATTAGATTTTTCCTTCTTTACGAAAGAAATCTTCAAACTCCAAACCGTTGTACTACACACTTTTTTAAATTCACTTAAAGATGTAATTTAGGATATTTATTTATTTTTTTTTTTAGAATAGTTTAATTTTAATTGTTGTAATGCATTAAATGTGTATCAAATTATTAGAAATCCGTCTTAAGACGGATCATAAAATCCATGTCCAGATGATTCGGTTAGAATCCATGGCTTGGATATTAACTGAAATTATTAAAAAATAAAATTAAATTAAATAACGAAATCCTAAAACGGATCATATCCATGTCCAAATGATTCGGTTAGAATCCATGGCTTGGATATTAAATTTCCATATCCGGATGATCCGGCAGGATCTACGGTTTGGAAATATCAACTTTTTTTTAAAAAAACTAAATGAATTAAATAAATACAAAGATAAAAAATCCATATTTACAATATGGATTAAATTGTTTAAAATTTTACCAAATTCCGTGTCCAAATGACTCGGTAGAGTCCATGGTTCGGAATCAAATCTTCCGTGTCCAAATGACTCGGCAGAGTCCATGGTTCGGAAGTATAAAATTCTATACAAATTAACTTAAAAATCCACATTTCGACTAATTCAGTTAAAATTTCTAAATTAACTGAAAATTATTTAAAAGCAAAGTAAAACAAAATTAAAATCAACTAAGGTGCCAATTTTGGGCGCTCTAACAATACTGTTTTAGCGTAACCGTACTCCCGATCCCCGAACTCTCGCAGACCATATTTTAGGTGTCCAATCGACCTAGGTGAAACAGATTGGTGGCGACTCCCGAAAACGGCCCGCACGTTGCCACAGCTTGGCGACTCCACTGGGGACCCTGGTTAGTGAGTCGAGCCTAAAGTTGATTTGTTTTGATTTACTCTGCTTTACTATTATGTGGATTTATATATTATATTTACTTAAGTAAACATGCATAATGCATTCACAAAATGAAGCTCTATACCCGAGCTTCCTTAAATCAAACACGATTCTTTCTAAGCGGAATTGGTGTTGCTGTCCTTGTGAGGCCACGGTCTCCAAGCCTTCACCGGTTTCAAAGTAGCAAAGTAGTGTATTGCCTTCTGAGACGGTTAGTCTCTGCATGGGCCCATGAAAAGCTACGACTCGAATTAATCCTTCCTTACATAAACCCTAGAGGGTAAGGAATTGGGCCGTCACTATACTTTAGTGATGGGATTCGGGAACTATCCCTGGCCTTTTTGATAAGCCACCTTATGCATATAGAATTCCCCACTTAACCATAGAACTGACCATAGAATTTCTACCATTTACCAACACTATAAGCATGTTATTGTTATGCCATTTTTGTTACCTTATCCTTGGTTTTCTTTGTGTTTTATATTTATGGCTCAGACTTCTTTTCGTAATAGTTCATGTGTTATTAATTGATATCTAACTCGTTGTTAACCTTGTTATTCTTTTGTTATACTTCTGTTTTGTACAATTTTTCGTCATGCATCAAAACCACGCACCAAACTGTAATAACTTTTGATCTTTCTAAATGACAACTAGAAATCTCGAAGTTCCACGATAGTTGATAATCAAACTCACTTATTGCATGCATCCATTACATCAATCATGTGCATACAAAGTCTGATAAAAACATAATCTCATTTTGTATTGCATGCATCCATTACATCAATCACGTGCATACAAAGTCTGATAAAACATAATCTCATTTTGTATTGCACGCATCCATTACATTAAATACATGCATACAAAGTCTGATAAAAACATAATCTCATTTTGTATTACATACATCCATCACATCAATCAATTGCACATAAAGTTTAATAAAATGAATCTCACTTTAGAAACGGTAAAATTGGCCATCAACACCGATATCCAGCTCGGCTCCAAATAAGATTAATGGCAGAACAAACCAAAGGACGTCTCATAGATATGAAGTCCAATATAGAAAGTATGGCTGAGCAAATGAAACAGTTAATGGAGTTAGCGACCCAAGTCCCCGTCAATGACCCACAAGATCTAACCTATCCTCCCCAATTCACTCAGAACAGGTCTCAGTTCAAGAGAAGCTCTTTCATGACTCAGGTCCATCTGATATCATTCATCTAAGGCACAGTCCAATTTTTGAAGAAAAGAAGCTCCTGCTTAAAGAAGAAGAGAATACTAAAAAATCTCGAGATCATAGAAAAGAGACTGCGGACCATTGAAAGAGGCACTTTATCTCTTTTGATGAACAATCTTTGCTTGCTACCAGATGTTGTGATTCCCTCATACTTTAAGGTACCTGACTTTGTGAAATATGATGGAACAAGTTATCCCATCAATTATATTACGCTGTTTCTAAGGAAAATACAACCACTCACAAGAGACGAGAAAGTGTTGATAGCACTTTTTCAAGAAAATCTTACAAAGTCAGCGCTACAATGGTATCTAAGTCAAGGTCTGAGAAACATCAAAGCCTGGAATGACCTCGTTTAAGCTCTCAATCAGTAACTGTGAACATGTTATAGACTTACCCCCTAGATCACCAAATTCTCCAGAATATAGAGAAGAAGGAACAAGAGACCTTTAAGGAATACGCATAAAGGTGGAGACACTTAGCCGCACAAGTTCAACCATCTATGATAGAAAGAGAATTGATCACCCTGTTTACCCAAACACTAAATAAACCATTTTATGAAAAACTAGTTGGGAACACTTCAAGTAGCTTTTCAAATATGGTTTTATCTGGAGAAAAGATCGAATTTGGAATTAAAACAGGAAAGCTGGTCGATTCTTCAATTGGAGGATGTTTCAATAAAAGAAGCGGAGCTGTCCAAAACATCATCTCCAAGTCCTATGGTCCAATACCACTCACGTTACAAGTGAAAGGATATCCTATTGAGATTGTAATCTCCAAGGCTTCCTCATCAGTACCACATACTAACACCAATGGGAAGAAATGCTACTCAAGTTGATTCAATTTTCACAAGTTACAAACCTGCTACCACCCATACCAACGGTAGCAAAGATCAAGTAGCCTCCTCTTCCAAGTTGGAATGACCCAAACTCCAAATACAAAATGTTCAATCGGGCATTTAATTGAAAATTGTGTGGCACTGAAACTCAAGGTCCAATAGTTGGTCGAGTTTAAATTCCTAGGCCATGATGTGATTGGTAATTGAAAGTGAAGATTTCGAGCTGGAATTACATTGATTTTGGAAGGACTCTAAGTCAGATCCGATCTAACAGTTCGAACACACTTTTGAATAACAGGGAATCCTTTTACTAAGCTTGCATCTTTGAAAGCTTGACAAAGTAATCTAATAGTAAAAATCTCCTAGATTTAGTCCAGAATCTAGGGTGTAGTCTTTGTTAAATGGACACCTGGTATTCTTTTTCTTGGAACAACAAAAAGATGTAATGTGTGCATTCTACCACTTTTTACCTAAAATTTCCATTCTTACATCCACATATTCTACCATTTTCTACCAAAAATTCCATTTTTACATCTATCTCTCACTCTTTGCCATTACACTACCCATTATTGCCATCACACTTTACTCTTTAAATGATACTACTCGTGGGTGAAATTGAAAGATAAGGAAGATTTGTTAGTGATGATCTTCAAAGTGCTGCCAAATCTAGTAAGAATGATTTCAAATATTGCACCTCAACTCTCAAAAGGGAATTCGCAGCGGTTATCAACATCCTTGCAAGAAATCTTGGGTTAGCTTCCAAAGAAGGTAGCTCTCCTATTAAATGACTTCAGTGGCCTCCAAATTCTCACAAATGCTCAACACAAGAAAAAGTTCTCGGCTCTCCACAACACAAACTCCAAAAAAAAAAAAGAGGAAAGAAGTTCATCCCTTCCATCAAAAGACAACAAGGGAAAATCCAAATCCAAAACAAAAAGAGACTGAGAGCAAACACGAGCAAGTAAGGCCACTTGAGTCATCTCACTTCAAGACGGCTATGGTCTCGGTTCTCTGCAACATAAATTCCAAAAAATGAAAGAAGTTCATCCCTTCTATCAGAATCCATTAAGGGAAAATTCAAAAACCAAAAAGAGACCGAGAGCAAGCACGAGCAAGCAAGGCCACTTGAGTCATCTCACTTCAAGAGAGTTATCAAGTATGTCATCACCATAGCTCACAAAAAAAAAAAAAAAAAAGAAACAAAAACAAAAACAAAAAAAAGAAAAGAAACGAAGCTCAAGTTAGAGCCAAAGAAAGAAAAAACAAAAAAAAGTGAGCTATGGATTCTAGACTGAAAACCTGCAAAGGCGGTTTAGAACACAAAAGCAACTTTCAAGCCAAGCATACATAAAGACCACGATAGTTGGGGGGCAACAGATGAGGTTTAACTTTCTGGAAAGAGTGGCAAGTTTGAGGTCATCACTATTGAGTTTTTCATCATAATCAAATTTGCTCACGAGTAGTATTAAAAGACCCTTCTTTCAAACCACTTAAACTTAACTTTCCTCAGACTTATCATCCTCATTCAGTTAAAAGACTATCATTGTAAAACATGTTTCTACCTTATTTAATACTGCTCATGAGTAGTATTAAAAGACCATTCTTTCACACCACTTAAATTTAACTTTCCTCAGACCTAACATCCTCATTCAGTTAAAAGACTATCATTATGAATCATGTTTCTACCTTATTTAATACTGCTCACGAGTAGTATTAAAATACCCTTCTTCCACACCACTTAAACTTAACTTTCCTCAGACCGAACATCCTCATTCAGTTAAAAGACTATCCTTGTGAATCATGTTTCAACCTTATTTAATACTGCTCACGAGTAGTATTAAAAGACCCTTCTTTCACACCACTGAAACTTAACTTTACTCAGACCTAATATTTACCTTTTAATATCATTCTCATTCAGCTAAAAGACTGCCACAAAAAAAAAAAACATTCAAACTTAACTTTCCTCACACCTAACATTTACCTCTCGATATCATCCTCATTCAGTTAAAAGGCTATTATTGTGAATCATGTTTCTACCTTATTGCCTTGCACAGTTTATGTCTTCGAGTTGGAAAGGGAAGAATGGCAGGATATTTTAATTAAAAACAAAGACCGTAAATTACTTTGTCAAGCTTTGCAAATTGATGAAAGTTTTTCTTTAAGGCCAAACCATTATTCATTAATGTATGTAGACTTAAAAGTGAGGAGATAGCTTGAGTCTTTCTTTAATAAGATGTGGTTCTTGTAAGAGAAATTTACAATCAAGTGCCATCACAAAGGTCTAGAAATGCTCGACCTTCTGTTAAAGGCGAGGTGATACCTTTTATCAACATAAATACCATATTTAGGGGGGCAAAGTAGTCTCTA
The DNA here is from genome assembly GCA_039654915.1 of Aquilaria yunnanensis. Classification (NCBI taxonomy): domain Eukaryota; kingdom Viridiplantae; phylum Streptophyta; class Magnoliopsida; order Malvales; family Thymelaeaceae; genus Aquilaria; species Aquilaria yunnanensis. Next base: position 11,488,365 of record CM077595.1, read on the forward strand.
CGAAGCGTAAGAGGAGTACTGCCAACAAAGAAGTTCAATAGACAAGGGGGCAAGTCTTATGGATCAAAACATGAGTTCAAGGAAGAGCAATCATTCAGATTGTAACATGGGGATAAGTATGTGTCAGCCCGGACACAAGAAAAAGGATAGACATTGAAAGTTAAGCCTTTGATGCTATGAAATCCATGACAAGGGATGAGTACCCAAAGAGATATAAAGTATGAGGCGAGCGAACATTAAAGAAATTGAGGCCAAAATTCAAGAACAAGTCAAAGAAAACGGACTTTGAAAAGAGTTGGGCTTTTGAGGCAATGGACAAGAGCTGGAAAGCATAAAGAGATTCAATGATAGTCCAAGAACGCCATCACAAAAGAGGATCCAGTAAAACAAAGACATAAAGAACTAGATCCATACAAAAAAAAAAAAAAGCCATTAGTTACACATGCTCTGCATTCATGCATTTCATATCATGCATACATAGCATACAGAACAGGAATCAAATGGGAAGCACATCCACGGCACAGCTACAGCAGTATAAGCCGAGATCTCAATAACATCAGCTCTTACCAATCTATCACTGGATACACAGCTAATATGCGGGACCAACCCGCATCAGGAATTCAAGGATAAGGTAGACAATATTGTCAAAAGCTTGGCTACCGATTCAATAATCGAGGCTACACCTGGAAGGATAGGATTGACGCCAGCTAGTAGTATCCAAGATAAGAGATAGCTATAGCCAAGGATAAGGCAGATATCAAAAAGGATAAAGTAGACAATATTGTCAAAAGCCTGGCAATTGATTCAATAATCGTGGCTACACCTGGAAGGACAAGATTGATGCCAGCTTAGCAGCATCTAAGATAAGAGATAGCTGTGGTCAAAGATAAGGCAGACATCAAGAAATATTGTCGTTGAAAATTTGTCAAAAGCGGACAATGGATTCAATAGTCAAGGACTGGATCAATGTCATGCCTTACGAGATATCAAAGATAAGAAATATCTATGACATCAAAATAAAGTAGGATCCACTTTTCCGGTTAAACGGCGGATACAGTACTCCGTGACTCTCAAGTCGGTTCTCTCAGTTGCCCATAATTACTGATTCATTCACCCCTTCTTTCTTTTACCTCCTCCTAGAAAATGGATCCTACTTTTTCCGCCTTGCGAAAGTATTTCCCTTCTCTCCCAATGAACATTCTCAAAAAGATCTACCAAGTTCGCTGTGAACGATTAAGAGTTCTGATGCACAAAGGAATCCCTGAAGATGTGCGGTGGTTAATCGAAGCCAAGGTTCGTCTGGTAAGTGAAATCCCAGAGGCATTTGTGTCTCACATGCCTGGTATAGGCAAAAGCTCTTATGCCAAAAAGCGAAGAGCGAAAAGGTTACAAGTCTGCCATAAATGTGGACGGTGGACTTGTAATACTAAATGTCGTTCTTTAGGGATGATCTCTGATAATCGAGAAGATAAAATACGATTCATTAAGAATGGCCTGAGTAAGGACTCGTTGGATGATATCCAATTGACTCTTGAGACGCATTCTTATGGATCTGTGCAACGTGAACTTCTTGGTTTATGGAGCATTTTTCATGAAGAACGAAACCGTTACAGTCCCGGGAATCTGACTGTAAATGACCCTGTTTGCCAGCTTGTAAGAAAACTGGATGGGAAGCAAATCCTCGACTCATAGAAGCCGTTAATGCCGTTATTGGACGTAAAACCAGTGGAAGATGTGAGCCACAGTCACAATTACTGTACATACAGTTTGTTATATTTGGAAAAGTTTGCATTTTCTTTTGACAGATGTACATGCTTTCCTAAGTGTAATCGACACGTTATCCATTTCATCGCTATAAATGCATGTTTTTCCAGTCGGTTATCTAAGTTTCCTTCAATAACTAATTCCTTTCCATCATCTCTCAAATTCTTCTCTCATCAATGGATTCTACTCTTTCTACCCTGCGAAAATACTTTCCTTCTCTTCCAATAAAAGTCCTTAAAAAGATCTACCTTGCTAGATGTGAAAGAATCAGAGTTTTTATGCACAAAGGCATTCCTGATAATGTGCGGTGGCTAATTGAAGCTAAGGTTCGTTCAGCTGGTGAAGTTCCAGAAGCGTTCTTTCCCCGTATGCCCGGCTTTGGTAAAAGCGCTTATGCCAAAAAGCGAAGAGCAAAGAGGCTAGGTGTCTGTCATAAATGTGGACGATGGAATTGTAATACTAAATGTCGCTTTTTAGGATACATCTCCAGAAATCATGAAGATAAAAGAAAATTCATCAAGAATGGCCTGCGTAAGGAATCTTTGGATGATATCCTATTAACTTTTGAAACACATTCTTGTGAAATAGTGCAATGGGAAATTATGGATTTATGGTGGACTTTCCGTAAAGAACAGGATCGTTACAGTCTTGGAAATCTAACTTTTAATGACCCTGTTTGCCAGTTTGTGAGAAAACTGGATGGGAAGCAAATCCCCGACTTATAGAAGGCATTGAAGCCGTTACTAGACATAAACTAGTGGAAGATGAGAGCCACAGTCATGATTGCTGTACATATAAGCTGTCATTTGTCTTTTCTTTTGACAATAATGTACTTGCTTTTGTAAGTGTAATTAACACATTATCCCTTTCATCACTATAAATATGTGTTAGTTATTTTCGTTTCCTACAATCACTAATTTCTTTCTTTGCCTTCTTTATCAATGGAGTCTTCTCTTTCCGCCCTACGAAAGTATTTTCCTTCCTTCCCAATAAATGTTCTTAAAAAGATTTATCAAGCTAGATGTGAACGATTCAGAGTATTTATGCACAAAGGCATTCCTGATAATGTGCGGTGGCTAATTGAAGCTAAGGTTCGTTCAGCTGGTGAAGTTCCAGAAGCGTTCTTTCCCCGTATGCCCGGCTTTGGTAAAAGCGCTTATGCCAAAAAAAGAAGAGCAAAGAGGCTAGGCGTTTGTCATAATTGTGGATGGTGGATTTGCGGCAATAAATGTCGTTCTCCAGGAGTGATCACCAGAAATCGTAATGATAGAATAAGATTCATTAAGAATGGCTTGCGTAAGGAATCTCTAGAAGATATCCGAGAGGTTCTTGAAGCGCATTCTTGCGGAATAGTGCAATTTGAGGTTGTTGGATTATAGATAATTCTCCAAAAAGAACGAGAACGTTACAGTCTTGGGAATCTAACCCTAAACGACCCTGTTTGCCAGTTTGTGAAAAAGCTAGATGAGATGCAAATCACCGATTCATAGAAAGCATTGAAGCCGTTACTGGACGCAAAGCCAGTAGAAGACGGAACAAGGTCACGATTACTGTACGTGCTACCTGTTGCTTTTGAAATTTTCATCCCCTTTTGGTAATAATGTATCCACTCCTGACATGAACCAAAGTCACGATTACTGTACGTGCTAGCTGTCGCTTTTGAAATTTTCCTCCCCTTTCGGCGATAATGTATCCACTCCTGACGTGAACCAAAGTCACGATTACTGTACGTGCTAGCTGTCGCTTTTGAAATTTTCCTCCCCTTTCGGCGATAATGTATCCACTCCTGACATGAGCCATAGTCACGATACTGTACGTGCTAGCTGTCGCTTTTGAAATTTTCCTCCCCTTTGGCAATAATGTACCCACTCCTGACACGGACTACTGTATATAGCTGCCACTTTTGAAATTTTCCTTCTCTTCCAACAATCACGTACCTACTCCTGACGTAAGCTACAGTAGTGACTACTGTACATGCTAGCAGCTATTTTGAAAATTTTCCTCCTCTTTTAACGATAGTGTACCCATACCTGACCAGAGTCATATTCGTGACTACTGTGAATAGCTGGCAATAATGTAACCATTCTTGAAAGTAAAATTATTGCCTTCTCTCTTCATCTCTATAAATATATCCTCTTTTCTCACAAGAGTAAGGATAGGAATGGAGAAAACCTCAACTCGTAAATCCCGAAGTATTTGTGTATTTTCTGGGGCTTTTCCTGGAAAAGATGAAGAATATTTAAAGGCAGCCAACCATTTGGGTAGAGTATTAGCTGAGCGTAAAATACATTTAGTTTATGGAGGAGGTAGTGTCGGATTAATGGGAGGCGTAGCATCAGCAGCATCTTTAGGAGGAAGTCAAGTTCTAGGCATTATCCCAGGACCTTTGAAGTTTATTTCTAGGGGCACGATCGGAGAGGAGCTAGTGGTCAAAAATCTGCAAGAACGTGTGCTACAAATGCTTTTAAATGCTGATGCTTTCATCGCTTTACCCGGCGGTTTTGGTACATTAGGAGAAGTCTTCCAAATCGCTTCCATGGCCCAACTTAATTTGCATAAGAAACCTATTGGGCTATTGAATGTTAACAATTTCTTTACAGGTCTGATAGCTTTTATGGATAATGCTATGCAGAAGAATTTCATATCAAGAGTGGCACGGCGAATCATAATATCCGCAACAACTGCTGAAGAATTGCTAGATAAAATACAAGCTTTTGTTCCTGAACCAGATCCAGCAATGATTCAGATAGACTGGACACGACAGTCTTTCCCGACCAATTCACTCCCATAATGGTCCTCTACTCACCCTGTTGAAGTATTGTGGAAGAAAGAAGCGATCTGATCCGTTTTTCTTGTCCTTTAGTTTTATTATCAGCATTTTCTTTCGCGTTTCAGATTTTCTTTTCAGGGAATTTCTTTTTTTATAATATAGTTTCGTCCATGCTGATATTAAAACCATGGGACAATGTCTTTAGGTTGGAATGGCTGAGTAAAGAGTAATTTTTATTACTCTTGAGACGCATCCTATTAGGTCTACTAGGCATAACATTTTGGGGTAGTTAAGCTTTAACCTTATTTGGATGACATATCTCACAAGGGAATCTATATTTACTGAAGAAAATATTAGATGAACCTTGGATATTGATTCCAAACATCCGTTCCCTCTACATAATTTGTTAGTGTTATTGTCATCATCAAGATTCACTCATCTTATCGAAGTCTAAATTTCTGCACTCACCTATTATGAAAATTCACACTTTCGAAGAAAATTATTCCAATTTCAATTGCTTTCATATAAATTTTGCTCGAGGTCCTAAGGAAAGCTCCTTAGCCTCAAAATCAATTTTCATCAATCCGAGGTTTTAAGGATGGAACCTTTGCCTCGAGATCAATCAATCAATTCGAGGTTTTAAGGATGGAACCTTTGCCTCGACATCAATCAATCAATCCGAGGTTTTAAGGATGGAACCTTTGCCTTGAGATCAATCAATCAATTCGAGGTTTTAAGAATGGAACCTTTGCCTCGAAATCAATTAATCAATCTGAGGTTTTAAGGATGGAACCTTTGCCTCGAGATCAATCAATCAATCCGGGGTTTTAAGGATGGAACCTTTGCCTCGAGATCAATTATCAATCCGAGGTTTTAAGGATGGAACCTTTGCCTCGAAAACAATCAATTTTCATTATCGGGGTTTTAAGGATGGAACCTTTGCCTCGAAAACAATCAATTTTCATCATCGGGGTTTTAAGGATGGAACCTTTGCCTCGAAAACAATCAATTTTCATCATCGGGGTTTTAAGGATGGAACCTTTGCCTCGACATCAATCAATCAATCCGGGGTTTTAAGGATGGAACCTTTTCCTCGAGATCAATCAATCAATCCGAGGTTTTAAGGATGGAACCTTTACCTTGACATCAATCAATCAATCCGAGGTTTTAAGGATAGAACCTTTGCCTCGAGATCAATCAATCAATCCGGGGTTTTAAGGATGGAACCTTTGCCTCGAGATCAATCAATCAATCCGAGGTTTTAAGGATAGAACCTTTGCCTCGAGATCAATCAATCAATCCGGGGTTTTAAGGATGGAACCTTTGCCTCGAGATCAATCAATCAATCCGAGGTTTTAAGGATGGAACCTTTGCCTCGAGATCAATCAATCAATCCGAGGTTTTAAGGATGGAACCTTTGCCTCGAGATCAATCAATCAATTCGAGGTTTTAAGGATGGAACCTTTGCCTCGACATCAATCAATCAATCCGAGGTTTTAAGGATGAAACCTTTGCCTTGAGATCAATCAATCAATTCGAGGTTTTAAGAATGGAACCTTTGCCTCGAAATCAATTAATCAATCCGAGGTTTTAAGGATGGAACCTTTGCCTCGAAAATAATCAATTTTCATTATCGGGGTTTTAAGGATGGAACCTTTGCCTCGAAAACAATCAATTTTCATCATCGGGGTTTTAAGGATGGAACCTTTGCCTCGAAAACAATCAATTTTCATCATCGGGGTTTTAAGGATGGAACCTTTGCCTCGACATCAATCAATCAATCCGGGGTTTTAAGGATGGAACCTTTTCCTCGAGATCAATCAATCAATCCGAGGTTTTAAGGATGGAACCTTTACCTTGACATCAATCAATCATCGGGGTTTTAAGGATGGAACCTTTGCCTCGACATCAATCAATCAATCCAGGGTTTTAAGGATGGAACCTTTTCCTCGAGATCAATCAATCAATCCGAGGTTTTAAGGATGGAACCTTTACCTTGACATCAATCAATCAATCCGAGGTTTTAAGGATAGAACCTTTGCCTCGAGATCAATCAATCAATCCGGGGTTTTAAGGATGGAACCTTTGCCTCGAGATCAATCAATCAATCCGGGGTTTTAAGGATGGAACCTTTGCCTCGAGATCAATCAATCAATCCGGGGTTTTAAGGATGGAACCTTTGCCTCGAGATCAATCAATCAATTCGAGGTTTTAAGGATGGAACCTTTGCCTCGACATCAATCAATCAATCCGAGGTTTTAAGGATGGAACCTTTGCCTTGAGATCAATCAATCAATTCGAGGTTTTAAGAATGGAACCTTTGCCTCGAAATCAATTAATCAATCCGAGGTTTTAAGGATGGAACCTTTGCCTCGAGATCAATCAATCAATCCGGGGTTTTAAGGATGGAACCTTTGCCTCGAGATCAATTATCAATCCGAGGTTTTAAGGATGGAACCTTTGCCTCGAAAACAATCAATTTTCATTATCGGGGTTTTAAGGATGGAACCTTTGCCTCGAAAACAATCAATTTTCATCATCGGGGTTTTAAGGATGGAACCTTTGCCTCGAAAACAATCAATTTTCATCATCGGGGTTTTAAGGATGGAACCTTTGCCTCGACATCAATCAATCAATCCGGGGTTTTAAGGATTGAACCTTTTCCTCGAGATCAATCAATCAATCCGAGGTTTTAAGGATGGAACCTTTACCTTGATATCAATCAATCAATCCGAGGTTTTAAGGATAGAACCTTTGCCTCGAGATCAATCAATCAATCCGGGGTTTTAAGGATGGAACCTTTGCCTCGAGATCAATTATCAATCCGGGGTTTTAAGGATGGAACCTTTGCCTCGACATCAATCAATCAATCCGGGGTTTTAAGGATGGAACCTTTGCCTCGAAATCAATCAATCAATCCGGGGTTTTAAGGATAGAACCTTTGCCTCGAGATCAATCAATCAATTCGAGGTTTTAAGGATTGAACCTTTACCTCGACATCAATCAATCAATCCGAGGTTTTAAGGATGGAACCTTTGTCTCGACATCAATCAATCAATTCGAGGTTTTAAGGATGGAACCTTTACCTCGACATCAATCAATCAATCCGAGGTTTTAAGGATGGAACCTTTGTCTCGACATCAATCAATCAATTCGAGGCTTTAAGGATGGAACCTTTACCTCGACATCAATCAATCAATCCGAGGTTTTAAGGATGGAACCTTTGCCTCGAAATCAACCAATCAATCTGAGGTTTTAAGGATGGAACCTTTGCCTCGACATCAATCAATCAATCCGGGGCTTTAAGGATGGAACCTTTACCTCGACATCAATCAATCAATCCGAGGTTTTAAGGATGGAACCTTTGCCTCGAAAACAATCAATTATCAATCCGAGGTTTTAAGGATGGAACCTTTGCCTCGACATCAATCAATCAATCCGGGGTTTTAAGGATGGAACCTTTGCCTCGAGATCAATCAATCATTCAGTCCATCTTACAACGATAGAACCTTTCCTATCGTTAGAGGTTCTAAGGACCTTTCCTTAAACCTCAAACAAACAATCAATCATTCAGTCCATCTTACAACGATAGAACCTTTCCTATCGTTAGAGGTTCTAAGGACCTTTCCTTAAACCTCAAACAAACAATCAATCATTCAGTCCATCTTACAACGATAGAACCTTTCCTATCGTTAGAGGTTCTAAGGACCTTTCCTTAACCTCAAACAAACAATCAATCATTCAGTCCATCTTACAACGATAGAACCTTTCCTATCGTTGGAGGTTCTAAAGACCTTTCCTTAAACCTTAAACAAACAATCAATCATTCAGTCCATCTTACAACGATAGAACCTTTCCTATCGTTAGAGGTTCTAAGGACCTTTCCTTAACCTCAAACAAACAAACAATCAATCATTCAGTCCATCTTACAACGATAGAACCTTTCCTATCGTTAGAGGTTCTAAGGACCTTTCCTTAAACCCCAAACAATCAATCAATTTGTCCATCTTACAACGATAGGAAATTTCCTATCGTTAAGGTTCTAAGGAGCTTTCCTTAAACCTCAAACAATCAATCAATTTGTCCATCTTACAACGATAGGAAATTTCCTATTGTTAAGGTTCTAAGGAGCTTTCCTGAAACCTCAAACAATCAATCAATTTGTCCATCTTACAACGATAGGAAATTTCCTATCGTTAAGGTTCTAAGGAGCTTTCCTTAAACCTCAAACAATCAATCAATTTGTCCATCTTACAACGATAGGAAATTTCCTATTGTTAAGGTTCTAAGGAGCTTCCCTTAACCTCAAACAATCAATCAATCAGTCCATCTTACAACGATAGGAGCTTTTCCTATCGTTGAGGTTCTAAGGAGATTTCCTTAACCTCAAACAATCAATCAATCAATCAGTCCATCTTACAACGATAGGAGCTTTTCCTATCGTTGAGGTTCTAAGGAGATTTCCTTAACCTCATGGTTTAGGCGGCGAGAAGGTTCTCAATGCCTAGCTAAGCCGGACGAAATTCGGTAATTATTTTGCATACATCATGTCCCATGAAGCATGCAAAGGGGGGCAGCTGTTGACACCCAATTTCGTCCGGCTTAAAAATAAAAAAAAAATTAATTAAAATTAAAAATTAAAACTTAAAAAAAAATTATTGAATTATTTAATTAATTGATTACTTAATTAAAAATAATAATAGTAATAATGGCAATATTATTTTAGGGGCATTCTTTTTTAGTTTGTATGTTAAAAAAAAAAGGGGGAAGAAGAAGAAAAAAATAATAATAATAAATTAAATCTAAATTAATTAAAATTAAAAATTATTAATTAATTAATTAATTAAAAAGAAGAAGAAGAAAAAAACAAAAATAATAATAAAAAATGGGGAGGGTGGCCGACAGAGGCTCCCCATCCCCTTATCCCTTATCTTCTCTTGCCCTCTTTTTTAATCTGATCTTCTCTCCCATCACAGAGGACACACACAGAATTGTCCTCGGATTGAAAAAAAAAAAAAAAAAATTTCTCTCTCGTTTTTTTTTCTCTCCCCTTCTCTAGAATCTTCTCTCAGCCCTTTTTATCTACTCCCAATTCTACTCTCTGGGGACAGACAAGAGAGCTCGGATCTCTATCCGAAATTCTCTCACTCTCTTGGCAGACAACACACTCCATCCATCTCTCTGAGCTCTCTCCTGCTCCAGAAGAAAAAAAAAAAAAATCTCTTCTGCCTGGCGCTCTCTCTCCCCTCCCTCGAAACTCCCAGCTCTCTCTCTCTCTCTCTCTCTTTCCCTCACCTCCCGGAGTGCCGACGTTGTTCCGTCCACCGTTTTAGCTTCCCTGCTACATCATCTTCACTGCGTGCAAGCACACCGCCACCGTTGCCATCTCCCACGCCGTTCGCCGCCTCACCACCGTCGCTTCTTCGCCAGTCCCGTCCACCTCCGACTCCGATCCCTGGCCTGCTTAGCTCGCCACCCCACGCCATCGTCGCCGCCGACGCCCAAGCTCCCTTTGTTCCAGACTGTTATCCGATTCGGCTTCGCTCCCTCGCGACTTGCCCCCGTTTCGTTCACCCCGCCATCGCCACGTTCTTCTTCCCCGCAACTCGCCTCCGTTCGCGGCTTGTCGCGCCAGCCTCGCCATCTCCGCGTGATCCCTGCCCGTCTCCCGTCTACCTTCCCCGCCAGCGCCCATCTGCCTCTAAGCTCGTCACGCACGCTAAAAAAAAAAAAAAAAAAAAGAAATGAAACCAGCAGACAGAGGTTGAAGAGGACGAGACGCGTTTTTCGTTGACCAAGTCAAAAAAAATTAAAAATTTTGGGTAAAATGTTAATTTAATCCCTAGTTTTCTTTATTTTATCCATCCAAGTCACTAACTCTCTTATTTTTGCAGGTTAAGCATTGACAGCAGTTGATTGGTCATTCCTTTCTTATTTTGTTTGTTTTGGTTACTCATTAAATGCAGCCATTAAATCTTCATAAATATATAACCTAGTGTGTTTGTTTGTTTGTTTTATTTTTATTAATTAATTTTTGGGATTATGCAATTTTTTTTTTAATTTTTTTTATATTTTTTATTTATTTATTTTATGCTCATATTTTCTTTATTGCCAAGTCTATTGTTTCTATTGGTAATTGTGTTGTTCTGGTATTTATGTTGTTATTGAATTCAACTTGCTTTGGTTTATGTATGTTTTGTTTAATCTTGACTTGAAAAAAACAAATTTTTTCAAATCCTAGGGATCGGTTTTCCCTTCCTCCTTTATTGTTGTCATGTGGTTGTTGGAGCTGGAATAGGTTAGTTGTCATTAGAATACTTTAATGACCTATGGGGCAATCAAGTTTTCTAAATTATTCTTCAGTGGTTGAGTTTCTTTTTCACCTGTGTTTGGGGCTTAAGGAGAAAACTCCTAGAAAATTGTCGAAGGTAACTTTCTGGGTGTTTACAGGATTTATTTATGAATGTTTTCTGTGTTGCTGTGTATTAGCAGTGAATTTAAGACCATCATGCGCTTGGTTTCTGATTAAAAGCTATCCACATTTTTCGGATTATTCTTCTTTGACGCTGAAATCTAGCATGTTAGCCATTTCCTAACAGTCATTTATCATCGTTATAACGTCTGAAGGAAAGTTCTTGCATTTTATTGGGGTTAAGGTTTCAATATTGGACTATCAAAGTTAAGACTTCAGAGAACACAGAAATTTTGTTTTGTCTATAGGACTGGGCACTAGAACTGCTGTTTGTGTTGTGTTTATTCCATGTGTTTAGTTGGGTGTGGCGTACATGAGACATGACATGAATTATATCAAGGAATAAGAAATTTATACATATGCAAGGTCATTTCTAGTTCTAAGAATTCCAAGTGATGAAGTTCTGAGGATTGATATTTGGGGTATCGTATGATGCTGGGTGGCTAATAACCTTCATGTGAACTACCTATTTACTGCCTAGAGTTTGGCTAGCTTCAGATTAGAGCGCAGTAGCTATTTTTTTAAGTTAGGGTTTAACTAAGTTCTGAGCAAAGCAAGCTATGCCCCTGCCATGTGGCCTATGTTAGATGAAAACTCCACAAGAGTTTCACGTGAAATTACTTCAACTATTTCTCCATTTTTATGAACCATTTTGCAATGAACATTGTTTCATTAGATTTTTCCTTCTTTACGAAAGAAATCTTCAAACTCCAAACCGTTGTACTACACACTTTTTTAAATTCACTTAAAGATGTAATTTAGGATATTTATTTATTTTTTTTTTTTAGAATAGTTTAATTTTAATTGTTGTAATGCATTAAATGTGTATCAAATTATTAGAAATCCGTCTTAAGACGGATCATAAAATCCATGTCCAGATGATTCGGTTAGAATCCATGGCTTGGATATTAACTGAAATTATTAAAAAATAAAATTAAATTAAATAACGAAATCCTAAAACGGATCATATCCATGTCCAAATGATTCGGTTAGAATCCATGGCTTGGATATTAAATTTCCATATCCGGATGATCCGGCAGGATCTACGGTTTGGAAATATCAACTTTTTTTTAAAAAAACTAAATGAATTAAATAAATACAAAGATAAAAAATCCATATTTACAATATGGATTAAATTGTTTAAAATTTTACCAAATTCCGTGTCCAAATGACTCGGTAGAGTCCATGGTTCGGAATCAAATCTTCCGTGTCCAAATGACTCGGCAGAGTCCATGGTTCGGAAGTATAAAATTCTATACAAATTAACTTAAAAATCCACATTTCGACTAATTCAGTTAAAATTTCTAAATTAACTGAAAATTATTTAAAAGCAAAGTAAAACAAAATTAAAATCAACTAAGGTGCCAATTTTGGGCGCTCTAACAATACTGTTTTAGCGTAACCGTACTCCCGATCCCCGAACTCTCGCAGACCATATTTTAGGTGTCCAATCGACCTAGGTGAAACAGATTGGTGGCGACTCCCGAAAACGGCCCGCACGTTGCCACAATTTTTAAAATGTTTGGAAATAGGGGGCTCTAGATTTCAAGAACATGGGTATTCTTTTTATTGTCTAGTGATCTTTAGCACACTACTAAAAATAATTGTTTTTCCAAAGGGCAAATTACCTATGGTCTGATCGTCAGTAATTTGCCCTTTGGAAAAACAAGTATTAGTAATTACCAATGCATTAGACTGTTGGTAAGAAATAAAAAATTCACCAATGATTCACCAATGGCTAAATGCATTGGTAATTTACCAACTGTCCAATGTATTGGTAATTTATGTATTTTCCATTTTGCCAACTATAATTTACCAACGTCTAGACAGTTGATAATTATCAATGCGTTAGACCTTTGGTAAATTACCAACACATTTAACTATTGGCTATTGGAGTTGGACATACTTTTTCTTTTTTCTTTTTTTTTTTTTTGAATTTGGACTCAATACCAACTAACCTAAGCCTATTTATACATAACATAACCTAGCCTACACACACATACACACACATATCATACCCTAACCCTAACCCTAACACTTCTTTCTTCCAGCCACTTCCATCGCCTTTCTCACCTCGCCTCTGTCAGCCATCTTTCCACTCTCACCTCGCCTATCTCTCCACTCTCACTCGCCTCTCTCACCTCCACTATCTCGCCTCTTTCACATCTTTCGCCTCTCTTGCATCTCCCTCCACCATCCCGCCGCCATTTGTATCTTCGTCCCTTGTTCCTATCTTCGTTAACCCTAACCCTTATCGTTGTTGGGCCTCCATCTACTCACTTGTCACCACCAGCCTCAATTTGCTCGCTCGTTGCCGATCAACAGCCTCATGCGCCCATTGCCTCTGTCCTCCTCAGCCACACGCACTAATCTCCTCAGCCCGCCTCAGTTTCCTCTCTCTCCTCCTTCGTTGCTGATTGACGGCCTCACACCCTACCTGACTTAGTACGCCTCAGTCACCGACCCACTGCCATTTGTTCTCTTGGATTCTCCATATTTGATTTTAGATTGTTGTGGTTATTGTGTAGATCGCATAAGTGTCAAAATTTTTTTATGTTCTGTAGATCTGATTAACCTAGAAATTGCTCTATGATTTAGTTAATTTTTTATGTTTTTGGATAATGTAATTCTGTAAACTGGAAAATATTATTTTGTGAATTTTTAGTAAATCGAAAACATAATTTTATGAATTTTGTGAATTTTGTAAGTCTTTTGATATTTTGTACTTTGTGAATTTTTGTGGTATTTTTAATTTCTAAAATTTTGAATTTATTGTGAATTTTTGAATTTATTGTTAATTTTTAATTTTTTATTAATTTTGGTAAGTTTTTATGAATTTCAGTAAGTTTTTTTAATTTTGTGAATTTTTAGTTAAGTTTTGAATTTTTTCTGAATTTTTGAAATTTTTGTGTACCAATAAAATCTTAGTTATATAATTTTTCTAAATATAATAACATATACTTTTAATATTCATTATTTTAATTTTCTCATTTTTTTTAAATAGATGGTAATTTCCAACGGCTCTTTGTTTGAAACTTTTTTAATTTCTTTTTAAAACTTTCAAGATAATTACCAACGACTTAAACCATTAGAAATATTACCAACAATTTAAGCCATTGATAAAAGTTATACCAATATAAAAAATATATGATCTTAGACCATTGGTAATTTCTATTGATAGTTTTTCCAACGACTATGCGTTGGAAGTTACTAATGGCTTAGTATTAAGCTGTTGATAAAAAATTTTCCAACACGTTAATTGCCAACGGCTCACTATCAATAATCTAGTGTTGATAATCTTGAAATTAATAATATGTAGCCGTTGGTAAATATCTTTAATTTAGTAGTGCCAGTTGTACAGAGAAGGTTGAAGACATTAAATATGAAGGTCGATGTGACCTCCATAATTTACAAATTATTCTTTTTTATGAAATGTCATTTATCTCACTAACTGTAGTTGAACAATTAAGATAATTATCTTCCAAATTTATTTATATTATTGGCTCTTAAGTTATCTATTTGTTGTGTGAGTGGTCCCTCGTAATTAGATGTACACAGAAGCATCATTTCTTTTTCTCTGCTTTTTTCCACATGATAGTGTGAGATTGAAGCTTGAATTAATGAAAATTAGCAACATTAAGATTTAAAAACAACTTTAGTGACATTGTTACTAAGTGTGTATGGACTGGATAAACTAATTAATTAATTCACTTAAAAACTTTAACATATCCACATTTAAGATGTACTCGCACCGGACAATCCTGATCACCATAAAAAAACTTAAGCTTAATCTAAGCGAAGTATGGTTAATTCTATTTAATTTCTGGATGCAATATTTTCAAAAGAAAGAAAAAACGGAAAAAAAAAAAAGAAGTATTCCCTGGAATTAAATTAAAATCGTCATCACAGGGTGTGCGTGATGTCATCATAATCCCCACTAAAACAAAGCAGGGGAGCTTCGTCTCGTGCGTTTAGTTAGTGGATGGGGGCAGCTATCATAAAATATTTGAATTTGATGTTTTTTCTTTTTAATTTTATTGGGTTGTTTAAACAATAAATAATCGAACAATTATAATAACCCACATGCAACAATAGAAAAAAAAAAAAGCAAACAAATCAAAGGAAAAAAAAAGACAGAAAGTTGGGAAAAGGTTGAAAAGATAAAACAAAGAGGGACCAGAGCAGCCATGCGTGCGACCACTAGAGTGTCCTAAAAAAAGTCACAACCAGCCCTTTCTATGGCCTTCTATGCCCAAAAGCAAATAGTAATATTGCACTGGAAAACTGGCCAGGTCAGAGGGATTGGCCTCAGAAGGTAAAATACATATGAATTAACTAGCTTGCTAGTACTTGATCACCAGGAGATATTGCTTCTAATTAAGCTAAATTGTCAGTTGTTGCAATGATATGTCTCTCCGCTAATCATAAATTAATTTTTTGTTCCGATAATTTAACAAGGCCATAGAGTCGTAAGTTCGAATCCCAATCATGAGCCTAATGAAAGTAGATTCCATATAATTGTAAGAGAATTGCATAGAATTAATGGTAGAATCGTGTAGAGTTTGGATACATTCTACCAATTCTACATTTTAGAAATTACAGTGTGGCGCTGTAAGGGTTTCTGAATTCTGATATTCAAAGTGTTTCTTTTCACTGTTTTCAGTTTCCAAGGTGAAGCAGCTAGACTAATCTAAGACAACATTGTATAGCTAGGCTTAACCAAATTAAATACGTAGTTACGTAATGTAAGCAACAATCGACCAGATAAATCTATATGACTTCAAATTTCCTTTCGTTAAAGAGACAGACTTAATTATTGTCTAGAACAAATTTATCATTTTTTCATTGCATTTATATTATTGTGAGAAAGATAATTCTTCTTAAGCACAAAATCTACCTATATATAGCAGAGATGGGCGCGGAGCCAACCCAGCCTGGGACCGGCCTGTCCTGGGCTGGGTCAAGGAGGACCGGGCTCGGACCGGTCCCAAGCCGATCCCAGGTCAAGTTTGGGCTAGGGCGGGGCAAGTTTGGAGGTTTTATTTTATTTTATTTTAAAAATTAGAAACATAATTAATTGTATATGTAATAAATATTTTAAAGAAAACACCACCTCTAGTATAAGTTTTATTAAGTAAAAAAGTTAAACAACACTTACAAATAATCAGAGCGGCCCTTACATTTTGAAATGACAAAAACATTCCGAAAATGATGAAAAATAGAAACTTATGATCTATGCTTAACAGTATAATCAGATCAAATACAAATTACATGTATGATTGAAAAAAAAAAAAATTTAAGTCTCAGTATCGGATATTATCTCGTCATTTAAACTCTTTTGGTTTTGCTGTCGAAGTGCTGCGAGACCCCAATCTTGGTTGCACATGCATACTTCTACCACATCGGGTGTCAATCTTAATTGTTTCTCCGATATCGCCTGTTTTCCTACACTAAACGCTGCTTCGGATGATATAATGGAGACTGAAACGGCAAGAATCTCCTGTGCGATTATCGACAAGATCGGAAGTCATAAGTCACGAACTAATATTGGTGATTAATGTAAAAATAAGAGAAGATTATGAAGATATTATGCGAAGATTAGTAAGAAATTTCGAAGAAATTAAGAAAAAAACTCATATGCTTGAGAGAACATAGTAGAGGAAGAAAAGAGATTGAGTGATAGTGTGAGGATATAATGAAAATGACATTGGTATTTATAGGGAGGGCCAAAAATTATTTGAACCAAAAAGTTCTTAAAATTTAGTTGTTGGAAGGGGTGAAAATGGAAATTTGAAGACTAAAATGGAGTAGAAAACCGTTAGAGGGCATACTTTGTAATTAACCCATCTAAATTTTTTTTGTTTTTGCAGGTGTCTATTGCAAAGGGCTGTTGTGGGGAGCTCCAGGCCCAGACTGGACCGGCCGGTCCTGGGCCAGTTTTTAGCCAGGTTGGTTCGCAGAGTGGGTCGGGTTCTATATTGAGCCGGGGCGGTCCGTTTTGTGCAATTCTCTCATTTAGGCCCATATTTTGCCCATATCTATGAGTGTTTTTCTGAGCCGTGCTGGGGCGGGTTTGACTTGAGAGCCGGTCCCGGTTTGGGCCAGGTTGAACTAGCCCATGTTCCACCTCTAATATATAGAACTGAAAATTATAATTCTAATACTGAAACAAAATTTCTAAACTGTTATGTTCCCTTTTATCTTCAATATATTTCCTTTTTATTCCTACTTTGTAGGCAATGTCTGGTAGGCTCCTTAGTTTATGTGTGCCTTATCCTTGTAGTTACCTTTCTGCCCTAATAAATCCAATTTACTAAAGTCCACCATATTCTTTCCTTGCTAGTCATACCACCATTGTGTCTAGTCAAATCCACTAGCATCAGCAGCTCTCTCCACTGCCTCCAACCCACGTCGGCTTATCGTATCATTTCTGCCCATTGCAAGCAATTGGCAACGATGGGCATGGGCTTGGTTGCGACAACGATGATGCAATTCATGTTAGGAACCACTAGTTCTTTTTCATATGGATGCAATGAAATTGGCAGGGGATCTTTGCATGCACCTTGAGGATGACAAGGTTAGGGTGACGGTGGCGGTCAAACTTGTTGAAGCAAAAGAGTTTTGGCAAAAGAAAAAAAAGGCATGCAAATGGTTTAGGTTTAATCTTTTGTCTGGCTCTCATTGTTTCATTTTTTTTCCAAATCAATCCTTAATGTTCTTTTAGGTACATATATGTGTACAAATGAAAAACAATAAATATGTATATGCATAACTAATGTTCTTTCAAGTATGCATATGCATACCAATAATAGTTTTTGTAATTTTTTATATATATATGCCTCACATAATTTATACATATCCATCACATTCTTTGTGTATTGAGTTTATATATATTTTTCATTGAGTTTATACAAATGTTAAGACAATAAACTCAATGACAAAAATGTATAAACTCAATATACAAAGAATGATAGATACGTATAAACTCAATATATATACAAATATGTATATTTCATGTCTTAGATGTCTTTGCACCTATTTTATGCACAAATTATGTATATCTAGCGGTAACGGTATTTAATATATTGCATTTGGTACATGCATTTTTCCTCTATTTTATGCTTCGAAGAATGGTATTGAAATATAAACATATATAAACATAAGGAATATTGTCCAAAATCAGTGTCTTCACTTGGAAAACCTTGCAAGACAGAATACCAACAAAATTGAATCTCACCTCATGATGAGTTCAGCTTGAGGATATGTCCTGTCCATTCTGCATCAGTGATCTAGAATCGTCTAATCATGTTCTACTCAGATGCAATTTCTCATTCCAAATTTGGGTTCAGATTTTTAATTGGTGACATCTTGTTGGACCTTGTAGCAAACATCTATCAAAGCTTTTCCATGAGACTTATCCAAGTCTTAACAGCCAGTGCAAAGCTTCTATTTGGGAGGCTGCCATTTGGTCTTCAACTTGGATTATCTAGAGGTTGAGGAATAACTCTGTCTTCTTTTTTAAAACAATTAACACTTATGAAATTTTTTCAGAAATTCAAAGTTTAACTTTCTTACGAATTTTTGGAAGGTGTAAGAAGTTGGGTTGTTCTTGTTTCGGGTGGTGTCATAATCCAGTAGCTTCAATTCTAAATTATTTTATAATATGCTAGTACCTAATATGTCTTGAATAGGTGGTGTAAACTTTTTTTGTTTCGTCCAGTCACCTGTTGGTTAAAAACTCGATAATGTTTCCTCTGGTTACTATTGTTCAAAAAAATAATAAAAAAATAAAATAAAATAAACATAATTGGTAAGGTGCATATTAGACTTACAAAGTTACCCAACTTTGTATTTGCTTAAATCTTCCCTTACTTATACATGTGCTTCTTAGAGTGGTATAATTCATGATCCAATTATATATAAGATAAGAGTATAAGATTTGATCCCATAAATGTCTAAATCAATTCAAGGCAAAACTTTAATTTTTTCTGTAGTGAATCAATTAATTGGATTTTTATAGTCATAGTAGCTCGAACCCTAGCCGTGATACTTGAGCAACATGCTCTTTAACAGTGATACCAAACCATGACAACAGTAGAGAATTAATTTGAGAGGCCAACTTATGAGTGAAAGTGAGATTTTGTTGGAGCCTTTATTTAGGGAAAAGAAAAATTAGTTCTGGTAACCAATTTTGATGACTAGTCATTTTTGCCATTACTACTCTTTAATGATTTTGGATGTTTTCTTTTAATGATTTTTAACGTTTTTTGTTCCAACATGATTTTATGTATAGTTCTTGTTTATGCGTCCTTCTATTTTTCTCTCGATATATTTTATGTTCTATAAATCTAGTAATTTTAAGAATAGTTTAAATTTGAGTTTGGGTAGTGTGAGTAAAGATTTACTCCAAGAATGTAGGTGTATATGAAGTTACAAAAGTGTAGGTAGGTTGTTTTATCTTGAAAGTGTTAATGTTGTGCCTAAAATCCAATCATGATATGATTGTATTTTGCATATTGAGTCATGATATTTTAGTGAGACATTAATTCAGTAATTGTGTTTGTTGTATTGTTTCTGTGTGACATAATCAAACGTAATTATAACCCTAAAATAATAGTATTCTTAAACGTCCCTGGCCTAGTATTATTGTGAAGTGGGTTACAATAATACATAAAGACTAGCATATGTGGAGACTAATATAAGATATGTAGTTTACATATGGGTACTAGTTGGAAAAGTTGTGTACTAAACCGACTCACCATGAGAATACTATGTGGATCATTATATAAGTGTTATAGGTGATTCTCACAGTGATCATGATATGTGTAGTCCTTTGACCTAAGGTCATCAAGGTTCCCTACATATGAGTCACATACATTGATACTTTCTTTTGTTATTCGTAACTAAGTGAACAAAAAGGTGGTCATTGGGTATATCACATATCATGTGAAGGGTTTTGTATGATCAAAATGGGATTTGTTTCTCCTATGTAACATGAGTAATGTCTTTAGGCCCTTCGATAGAGTGAAACTAAGAAAATGTATAGCTATGCTCGGATGAGTTGATATACGATATCAATGTTATCAGTTTAAGTTAATCTATCCAGTAATCAAGAAACCATAAATTGGGTTATACGAAAGTGATACTTTTCATGTCTCGTGCCTGGTCTTGATATCTTGGACAAAGGGACAATGACATATACGGATAATGATCATAGAGGTTTAGTTGAATTACCGACTATCTTGTCATTTGAGTAGTAATGATGTGTTGCTCGACACTGCTCATTGTTTATGATCATAATATGATCATAAATGTGATTTATGATCATTACCAAGAGGCTATTGAGTCGCACACATAGAGCAAATTGGATTATTTAGGTGTATGGGCCAAATTGTTTGGGTTTTGGTTTCATAATAATTTTAGATTAATAATTGGTCAAAGGTTGAACTATTAATGAAACTTGAAATTAAACCTAATTGGATTAGAGTTTTAAAACCCATTGGGCTTGGGAGTTGAGTCTCACTATATATACATTATATAGTGAGAATTTCGTAACTTTTGCCCTAGCCTCCCTAAGGACGAAATCAAAAGAGTTCTGAAAGTTCCAGCCACACTCTTCTCTTGCCATTTCTTGGCGTAAGAGGAACGCATTTGCCAAGATATAGTGGAGGTATGGTGATCCTGAGAGGTTCGTGTGGATATCATAGAGAGCTTAAATACGTCAACTGTTTAAGTTTTGTGATTCTACTTAACAGTTGGGTAAAAGATCTTAATCAACTAAGGTATAAAATTTTCAAACACCTAATTTACCCCATTTCACTTGAATCTTAGAGGATTTTAGTTATCTTTCACTGCGCTTGTTTAGCTTTCAAAACCCTATAGAAGGTGTGACTCTAAAGTCATGTCATAATATACGTTAGAATTTGGAAGAAAAAGTTCCATTCATGGTTGTCAATGTTTGTTTGAGATAGAAAGTTTAGGTCTTATTTTTCTTTGACTATTAGCTATTTTTGGTAGGGGTAAGAATGATTTAGGCTGGTTCGGGCATTTAGCAGAATCGGATTAACCTAAAATAAACTCGATTCTAGAAATTTCTTATCCAACCTGAGAATCAAATAGAACTATAACCATAGTTCTAGATTTTTTTATTCTGATTCTCGTGTTTTTTTATTTATAATCATATATTTATAACAATATCAAAATCCAATAAACCTAGTTTTATACTCATCCCTTGGATGGAAAATTTTTAAATGTAAATTTTTATTAAAATATATTACATTTGAATAGTTAATTAATGGCACAAAAATAATATTCCATTATATTTTAGTAAAAAATTTTAGAATTTTGAGTTTTGTTGTGAACTAAGGAGCTAAATGAATACTTTATCAAAATTTAGGAATTCTAGTATATTTCTCACTTTTAAAATAATTACAAAAAATGACTCTACAATATCAACAGATCTCATCAACAATACCAATAACTTCAATAAATCAAAATTTCATAATTTAATTTTATTCAGTAATGCTATATGTGTTTTAAATAATAGTTGTCTCATTTTTCCACGTTATATGATAACTTTTATTTTCATTTTTAATGGTATGCTTTAAAACTAATTAGTAATTTCTCTTTTCTTAAACTAACATTTTTCTTTTATCGGCAACAAAAGAAAATTTTATTAAGAAACCAGCCAGTAGCTGGCAAAATTACAAAAGAATTCCACATTCTGCATTAAATAAGAAATAGTTCTTAAAAATTAATACAGGTAGAAAAAATATCTCCTCATTGCTGCATTAATTTTATTTTTTGGTATCCAACATTTTTGGTTAATTAATTAAAATAAATAAAATAAGTTCTTAACATATATTGCTAATAAGTATAAAATATATTATTTATATAATATAAAACTCATTGAAAGTTGTTAAATAATATTGTAAGATTAGATGGCGATTTATTTGACTATTTTGAAAGGAAAAAAAATATAGTTTGAATTTGAAAAATTACACTTTTTGAAACTAATCAAATTTGAAATTAACATTTAATTTACCTTGCAAAAGTTTCTTTTAATTAATTCAAAAATCTAGCGTATTGGTGTCCAACAAAACAAAAATTAAATTATCATTTTCCTGCCCTTTAAATGCAAAAAAAGTTCCACCATCTAATGTTTGAAAAGAAAATTACAAAAAAGCAAGTTTCCGAAGCTAAGGGATACAATTAAAATAATACTAAACCTTGGGAAAGATTGTAATTAACCTTAAAAATTGATTTGAATTTTTGAACTAAATAAATTGGTGAGTGACAAACAAAAAGTTAACACAAATACACACACATACATACATTAGATATATGTGTGTGTGTGTGCACGTGCGCACGTATATATACAGGAAAATGATAAAATATTTACAATAAAAAATGATCAAATGTTAAAGAAAATGAAATAGGAGTTACTTTAGACAATTCAATATGTTTGGAAAATGAAGTTGTTGGGTGATTGTAAATTTGACAGATTGATTTGATGCAAAAGAAGAAATTAAATTTTATCATAAAATATATATTTTTACTCCAACATCCAAATTGTAATAATTGTCTAGATTTTGAATTTGAGTTAATTATTTGAAATATAGTGTCAAATTATTTTATATTATAGTCAAATAGGATAAAATTAGTAATATTAATAGTTTGCGTCTTAAGGATATCTTTTTAGGTTACATAAATGATCATAGTTTCCTAATTTTTTTTCTTAATTAAGATATACTATTGAATCTAACTTGTGTACAAAATGCCTACATTTATATGGAATATTTCCATTGTAATCAGAAATAAAATTTTTTGCTTCGCCATTTCTCTTCCCTCTTGTTGGCCCCTTCAACATTTTATTTTTCTTCTCATCTTTTTTCTTTCCCTTATTGTTCGTTGTTGATGTCGATGAACCTTCTTTTTTGTGCTTAATGCCAAAGAAGCTTGTCTTTTACTTCCCCCATTACACCTATTTTTCACCTTTTTAGCTCATAGTATTCAATCACAAATCACTTTTTAATCATGAGTGGTTAAAGAATCACATTACATGCACAATTGATTTATGATGAAAAATAAAATTCTGGTACACTATCCAAATTCGTTTAGTCAATTAGATCAGGATAAAAAAAACTTGTAAGAAAAAAAATAAAAAATTCTATTTAAAATTTAAGAACTGCATAAAAATGTAATACACACCTTATGCCTGGTTAAATTGAAAAAAAGAAGAAGAATAAAAAAAACTAAAGACAGAACAATCAAAGCAATATTGACTAGGGGAAAAGAAAAGAAAACAACGGCATAATAATATGACTAATAGAGCAAGTATGGCTGTGAAAGCAATATAAGATTTCAATTGATGAATTTACTAAAATTAAGAACATAAAAGATACAGTAATTATTATAACTTATAGGTTAATTATAATCTTGCCCCGATGTTTAAGTGATATTACACTTTGCTTCTTCGAATTCTAGATGTGGGAACGTAAAATTTATTGCCTCAGCAATTTTTTTGTGGGAGGAAATCAATCAAAGATACAAACTTCACTATGAGTCTAAATCAAGATATCAAAGTAGTAAATCATGAAATTCTATTGTGGGGTATTGTAGCATGTATAAGTTGCATTTGTGGTATAGCCTTGTCAGAAGACACAAAGACCCCAAAAAAGTTTTCATGTATGAAATGTTTATGTCTCAAGTAAATGCAAGACCGAGATGGACTGTTATTATTGTCAATTGAAAAATGCACACATGAAGGTGGAAATACGAGAAGAATGAGATGTACCTGTACTTCTGCTCACCTAAGGAATGCATACTAATGAACATAAGTAAGAAAAGATAAGATAGATGCTAACTTACATGCATGCATACTCATTGAAAGCATATTCAAATACCCTATAAGATGAGAAATCATGAATGCATGCATTATGCCACATGTTGTAGATTTGTTGAAGATAAAAATGGTATGAAATGAATTTTGAGCTCCACTACTTATCGCCATTTATGATTATGGAATTATCGCCACAACACCCTAACATTTGCCACTTATATTTTGTAGAATCTTTGCCACTTATATTTAAAGGGGTTACATTGAGGGGGGTAAGTTAAACCCAGATTGATAATATGTTACTCTTTTTTCCATCAGCCTTAAGTATCTTCTCTTGCTCTCTCTATATATTTCATGTTTTTTAATCTAGAATTTTTAAGAATAGTTTAAATTTGAGTTTCGGTAAAGAAAGATGTAAGTTGAGCTCTATTCTACAAGTATGAGTGTGTAGAGCTACAATATGGTTTGACTATTTTATCTTTGTGGATAGTGTGACCACAGCTACTGCATCAGTTGGTATGAACCATAAAAAAAAAAAGTGTATAAACTCATGTTTCAACCCAATTTATTCTTGATATATAAATGATATTCTCTTCTTTTTTACCTATTTTACGCTATAATATGCTAATTTTTTAATACAAAATCATCAATTTTTGTATCGGTGAAACTAAAATTTGGTTCAAATTTAATATTTTTTATATTTATGAATTTCTAATATTTTATCCTATAGGAATAGCAGATTTTAAGTTATTGTCTGGTATATATATTTTGATGCACATGTAACAGTACATTAATTATTTCTTCGACACACATAATTCATTTCAATTTGTTTTTCTTAAAAAATACGTAAAAACTATATCACGACTCTACTTTAAGGAACAAAATAATAAACTCAGAACAAGGACATATATGTGTGTAATAATTATTTAAGTTTCCACTTATGCTGGAGGAAAAGAACAAAAAAAATCATAAAATTGAATGATGAAAGACAAAACTTTGGTTCCAACAATTATGTTGTTGGAAAGGAAATCTAAAGGTAAAATGTTGGATTTATGATGATAAGTAGAGAGTTTTGCTTTTGTTGACCACGCTGCTTTGTGTGACTGTGCAATTGCTTGTAGCTTGCTCGTTAGGGTTATGATTTTCCCCTCCTTTTCTAAACCTTTTTTTGCCTTAAATAGTTCTCTGTGTTGGGTTGGCTGAACCTGTTCGGGGCCAACCAGCCAGCCGCTTGTGGCAGGTAGGGAACTATCTTCTCTTTTCATGTCTAAAAGAGAGAAAAAAAATTATAAATAAAATAATGAAAACATTAATCACATTGGTTAAGGTTTATAGTAATCAAATAAATTAAACGTTCAATTATCCATCATCTCTGTGCCTTCCTAGCTCCTATGTACCAGAACAAAATTGGAGTTCTGAAATGCAAGTAAAAAACATCATCATATTATCGTGATGGAGGTAATTAATTACTTGACTAGTAATTTGTTTGTTATTAATTACTAATATGCTCATCAACTTTGTTATATAGGCTGTATTTAGAAGAGATTTAAAAAAAAAACTATCTAAAAGCAGTTTCTAGTATCGTATGTCTGCCACCATTAATAAATCATTCACAATATTTCTATTTTCAAGAGTACTAAGAACTGCTAGCTAGTACCAAAATTGAGTCATACTTACAAAAAGTATGCCGGGGCTGTAAGTAGTTCATCAAAAATATATTTTTACTTAGAAGATGTAATAGTTTTTTTTTTTTTTTTTTTATGAAACATGCTTATTTGTAGGATTCTGGATTTTGAAGTGTCTGATAATTGTTTGATTTTTAAATATTACTCTACTTTATAAAATTTTTACCATGCATGCGTTTGTATAAAATATAAGCAATAAAAATGGCTAAAAGGAATGGTAACTAGAACTAGAACCGAAGCTGGGCAAGGGAAGGACACTGTGGGTGTAAAAAAGTGAGCAGAAAAAAACTGGACAGCTTTTACCAAAGCAAGCCGCATATAAGCCTGTTTCTCATTAACCAAACATGCAGGTAATAAAAAAGTGAGCCTAAAAAAACACCAATTGAGACACTACTCATCAACAATAGAATAGACTGACATTGGATGACACGCCAAACAAAGCCCTATCATAATTCTAGACATTAAGCCTGTACAGTAAAACATTTCAGCTCGAATATTAATTAATAATTATAAGTATGCTGCACTTTTTTTATGTTTTTTTTAAGAATTTTTTCCACACCTGAAAGATGAACAACTACATTTTGTCTTGAAAGGTAAAAGAAACCAAGTTAATTTGTTTAATTTTTTTAGAAATTAATCTTTTCCTATTTATTAATTTTGGTTTCTACAGTGAACATTGAAAACTGTAAGTTGAATTAAGTAGCAAAAAATTTGTAGGAAAATAAACAGATCTAGAAGATACAGTGTTATATTGGTATTATAATTCTAAGAATACAATAAAGAGCTTAATTGAACTATTTATGTTATACTAGCTAGCTAGTAAAGATTCCATTGCGACTGTTAGAAGTTTTTCTAGTGAAAAAGTGAGCAAGAGAGTGAGACACGTACAAAAAGGAGATGAGCTATAGGGAAAGGTCGTCCCCCTAAAGGCCCAACAAAAACACAAACCTATACATTCAGTCGAAAATTTTCAAAATCCCACAGAACTTAAAGTTATATAAAAAGTGAAATAAACTCATTAAACATATGACATTTCATAAACATAAAATATTCACTAATATCTAACTTTTTCTATATATGTTTTTGTTGGAAACTAAACAAAACAGGAGACATCTTTTTTAATTTGGAAAGTGATTGCCCTCGACTATATGTGCATGAGAGCGGTTCTTTATGAATAGTGAAAGAAGAATGAAATTTTCCTGATCCGGCCAAGTAGAATGAAAAATGAAATTTAACTTTCTTGATATGTAACCTTTTAAACACTGAAATTCTCGAATCAAACACATGTTTATGGCCAGATAAAATGAATTCTAAAATGTCATCCTTATAATCAGTTTTAGCATCTTTGATATGACAATAATGCGTTTTCTAACTTTTATAGTAGTGCTATATACTGTAAGAAAATCTTATTATGGTATATTTTTATGTGAAATATATTTGTTACATGTGAAGTATGACTAGATATTGTAACTACATTAACTGTAGTCTAGTTGCAAACAATATAATCCTCCTTGGAATCAGGGGTAGCTCCATGAATTTTTCTTTTCTTAATTAGGGGTTCAAGCTTAAGCCAAAATTGTAATGTTCTTTTAACATATATAAATGTAACTACATATACAAAATCTGGTTTCTTTTATACAATTATGGGGATAGTGATATTGATGGTGGACAAAAGATATTTCGGAGAGTATTATTCTTTTAAAACTGATAAGATATATATAATTTAGGAATGTATAAATAGTTTTTTATTTCATAAAAATTGACCATTTTAATATTTACAGCAGTTAATTTATGATTTTATTTTTTAAAATTTATTATAAAAATATAAATATTTTATATGAAAATGAAACTTTAAAGATTATATCATTTTTAAGAAATTTTTTTCAATACATATCAATATGAATATGTTTAAGTTAAGTTTTAGTAAAAAAAAAAAAGTAAAAGGGTCAATTAATGTGAAATAGAGAGAGTATATTTTTACTAAATATACTATTTTCACTAAATATACATAAAATAATTTTTTAAAACATATTAATACATGAATAAGGGTGGACAGGGTGGACTACACTGGGGAACTGATACTTTTACCAACCCCTGGTGGCTCCACCACTTATTAAAATCTAATACCACAATAAACATTTGTTTCAACAGAATTACATTTTGCAACATGCTAATTAATTATATAAGGGATTTGTTACAATCTACTATAATTAACATCAATTTTTACAGCGTAAATTGAAAAGCATTATGTATTTGATTCATAAATTAATACTCCCTTAGATAGAAATCCATGGATCAAGAATATTGTAGAGTAGTAGAATAGAAGACCAGATGTGATATTGTAGCTGAAACCAAGAAGGTTATGAAGACCAGGAACAGGGAGCTAGACACAGAGAGAGAGAGAGAAAAAGAGGGGGGGGGGGGGGGGGGTGGGAGGAGTGTGTTCCAAGACACAATGATTATATAGTCTTGGGTAAGCAGAAAGGACGCCGAGGGTGGAAAATTAGCAGCCCAGTCTGTGTGGAGATACATACAAGAACGTGGGAGGAGCTTGCTTGGCCCATCCATCTCTAGAGCCAAACGGAAAAAAGTTATTTTGTTAAATCTATTTACTAGAATCTAGAAAATAATTTCTTTTCAGAAAAAAAAAAGTTATTATCAATTAAATAGCTGGGAAGAGTTTAGCTAAGGCTTCTATCATGATGATTCTATCACCTTTTTCTTTGGTCTTTGGTCGGTCGACAATCTGTGTGTTGTGTTCTTACTGTGTTTGTTTTTGTGTTTCCCATCCCACCCTCTATCTCTCTCTTTCTCTCTCTCTTCCCCACATCTCCACTCTCACTCTATTCACCTTCTCAACCAATCACGTTCAACCAAATACAAACCTAGCCATCCATGGCATCCACCAATTACTATTTTTATTTTTATAGTCAGAAACACGTTACAAATAAAGGTAATAAGAGTAGTAGTATGCATGCTAGTAAAGGTAAGGGGTCAATTACCATTTCATAGAACTTAGAGAGCCTCTGAGCTACATTAACAATTGTGGATATTCCATCTTTGATTCTAACCCAGGTCACTTATGCGGTGGGTTTCCCATTTTACCATTTTGCTAAAGTATCTAAGACAACAATTATTATTTGATACTTCATAAACATATTAAAATATGCTTGGAGTAGGATATATATGGTTTTCAAACACTAGTTAAACAAGTCAATGGTTCATGACAATGATAATTTTTTAAACATGATTCACTTATAGTCTGAACTATTCGACACATTGTCTACTAAGAAATCTGTAGAGCATTTAATACATCTAAGATTGCCCCTCTAGCTAGTGTGCTTGTAAGCGTGCTAAAACTTCTTTACAAAGATGACAAAATTTAATCACGTTATTACAACATAATAATTAATTTGATTATAAAAAGCAAGTAATGGAAGAATATCGAAAATAAAGTGATTATGATTTTATATATATATACACAAACATACATACATACATACATACTGATGGCGTGATGATGCAATTCACGAAAGGAAGTAAAAATTTCCACTTGAAGCTACGGGGAAATGGCGTAAGAAGAAAGGAAAGGGGATAGTAGAAGTACTCGAACACCAAATAGTAGCAAATATTTTAGAGTGGTGGAAGGCGCAAGATTGTGGAATGTGGATCATTACACCACTATAAAGAGAGAGAAAGAGATGGACATAGGGAGAGAAGCAAGAAAAAAACAAAAGGGAAACCAAAAAGTGGCAATAAAGGCCCAGAGGCACCTTAAGAAAAAAAAATTTTAAACAACAAGCAAAGTAGAGAGAGAGCTTGTTTGAAGCAAAAGGATAAAAAGGGGTCGTCTCATCACACCCACGAGAGGCGTGGCACAGAACAAACAACAAAAAACCAAACCAAAACTCAGAAACAAAGACCTACCCAAGTGAACAGAGAGATCCAGAAGAATATCTTTTCTCCTTTCTTCTTGGCCTTTTCTTCATTATAGTCCCAACCTAGATCGATCAAAAACTTGTGGAACAACTCTGTGTTTGCCCTAATTTCCTTCTCTTGAGCAAGTGGAGGAGAGATGTGTGATAAGAAAGAAGAAGATCATCAAGCCGTCTGCAGTTTCCAAGAACAGTTCCTTCTTCAGCAGCAACAGAACCAGAGCGGTGACTTTTTCGGCCGCGGTGGTATGATTTTTCCAGAGGTCTCGCCGATCCTTCCATGGGCCCAGGTTAACTCTTTCAACCCGACCCACTTCGCCGGAGCCCCGCTCCGAGACCACGACCCTTTTGTTTTCCCGCCGCCACCCTCCAACTACTGTGGTTTGTTCGGCAGAAGACCTCCCGGGGGCCTCCAGTTTGCCTACGATGGGACCTCCTCAGATCATCTCCGGATCCTGACGGAGACACTCGGGCCGGTTGTCGGACCCGGTTCGACCCAACTGGGTAAAATGACGGCGCAAGAAATTATGGATGCAAAAGCCCTCGCCGCTTCGAAAAGTCACAGCGAGGCCGAGAGAAGAAGAAGGGAGAGGATTAATAACCATCTTGCTAAGCTTCGCAGCTTACTTCCAAGCACAACAAAAGTAAGTTTGTCTTTTTCCAAACCAAAATTTTATTTCCATCACTAAAAATTGTTCCTTTAGAGATCTTGCCAAGATAGATTCGTGAAAGTGCTGGTTGGTCCGATATATTCAAAAGGGGAGAAAAGAAATTTTTGTTTTTTAGTTTTGTCTTTTGGGTTTTATTCTCTGTTCTCTTCTAGTTCCAAGAAGAATATTGATTAAAGAGAAGGGAAAAAAGCTAGTACCCGTTAGTGTCGCTCGCTTGACCCGATAAAGAGGAACCAAAAGCTTCTATGGAATTTTTTTGCCGGACATTCGGCGGTCAAGCTTCCTACGCTTGTCAGAAAAATCAAACCCGCGATTCTTCGAAGAACCAGAATTTGAATCTTAGTCAGTGCTTTCGCTAACGA
Source organism: Aquilaria yunnanensis (assembly GCA_039654915.1). Lineage (NCBI taxonomy): Eukaryota > Viridiplantae > Streptophyta > Magnoliopsida > Malvales > Thymelaeaceae > Aquilaria > Aquilaria yunnanensis. Next base: position 11,518,862 of record CM077595.1, read on the forward strand.
TTATAAATGTGGAACTTGTCGAGCTGATCCATGTTGGTTTCTTCCATATATCTATAGACGGACAAGGCGTCGCTATTGGCGGAGGTGATCCAACACGTGAAAGAGTTGAAGCGACAGACGTCTTTGATAGCTGAAACAAGTCCGATTCCGACGGAGACCGACGAACTGACGGTGGATGCGGCGGATGAGGACGGCAAGTTCGTGATCAAAGCTTCGCTTTGTTGTGAGGACCGGTCCGACCTCTTGCCCGACCTCATCAAGACCTTGAAAGCCCTACGCTTGAAGACGCTCAAGGCCGAGATCACAACTCTCGGTGGCCGCGTGAAGAACGTCCTCTTCGTCACCGGGGAAGATCAGGAGGACAACGGCGGCGACCACGTCCAACAACTGCCTCCGCAGTACTGTATAAGCTCGATCCAAGAAGCATTGAAAGCCGTTATGGAGAAGAGTTCGGGGGAAGACACTTCCGCCAACGCCAAGAGGCAAAGAACGACCAACATTAGTGTTATCGATCACAGGTCTCTATAACAAACTCATCAACTCCCTAATCATCACCATGACTTCCACCACTAGTGCCGTTTGACAATAACGTGTACAATCAGCGTTAAAGTTTTGAATAATCTATCAAAATCTAGCGCTGAAAGCCAACACTGTTGTCGAACGAGTTTGAAAAAAACTATAAACTTTTTGCTTTGTGGGTGTTTTTTTTTCTTTAGGGGTGTTTATTAACTCTTGTTTTTTAGGTGAGAGTTCTGAGGTGTGCTTTGGTTGGTAGCTAAGAAAAATCCTTTTAGTGGGAAGAGAAACCTAAGAAGCAATCCTAAGATAGAAAAGGTGGCACCTGAAATGTGATGAAGATTTTAGTTGGGACCAAAAAGAAATACAAAAACTCACCGAAGAAGGAAGCGATATATTTGTGATTGGTTTTTCCTTGTATCGTCTTCTTTATGGCGTGAGATTGGCGGGGGATTTAGAAGAGTGACGAGGTTGGTCTCGTCATCTGCTGGCTGTCATTTCCCAGTTTGTGGGTTTGCACAGCAGAAAAAAAAATACTATCTAACTTCTTCCTGGGATGGCAATTATTTCATGTTGTGGCATTGTGTAATTATTTTATCCATATATAAAAATCGCTTTCTTTTTCTTTGAAAAAAAAAAAAGAATTATGGTACATAATCTTGGAGTTGTTCATTCCATTTTTCATTAATCCTAGATATACATTTTCTCTAATTAGAGCAGTTTGTTATGCATGCATTGTTATTTTGTTTATGAAAATAGAAATTACGGAATATATTTATCGGAGTTATAATTATTTTGATTTCAAATATAAAGTAATGTTAAGTCTTTTCTTTTGGTTATACTCGTATACTTTTAGTAGAACGTGAAAAACGAAATAATAGGTTATAAAAAGGACGAAAGAAATTCTTTCTCTGTCCAACAACATTTTTCTTTAAAAAGGGAAGAAAATCAAAGGGAAAAAATACCAAAAAAATCTATTATAGCAGTTATTTTAATAAGCATATGAATATTTAGAATATTTAATCTTCTTTAAGATAGACATCCGCATATAATTTAATTAGAGTTTATGTCATTATTCTATATCCATGAAAATCACAGAAATGTAGGAAAAAGAAAACGTAGCGTGCATATTCATGTTTCTATATATTTTCATTAATTTTAAATTACCAATGACGATCAAAACACTAGCTATAAGAAATATATCATTTTCGTTCAAAAAAAAAAAAGAATATATCATTTATTACTACCCTATTATTTTCAACGTATACATACATGCAAAAGCATAAATTGCCCACAAGACCAAAAATCATTGAAATATAATTCGTATAGATTCTTTTTTTTTTTTTGCCCTTAAAACCCAGCAGTTGCATGCACTTTAGAAAGTGTCCATCTAGTTTCTGATCTTCATCTGTTCTACGAACAGTTGAGCAACGAATGGCACACAATAAATGTTGATATGTTACGTATCAAACAATGGACCCATAGAAAAAAATATTATTAATCCATATTAATCAACTTAATACGCTTTTATGAAAAAAATTTAGCCACTAGATGTTCATAAATTGTTACTAGCTAATGTAAGATTCAAATTAATTATGACTTTCATTATTGACCTCTCTTATATTGATAAAAAACCGCAAGTGAATGATCAGATATTATATATTGTACGATATCTAGGATATGTAGATCCATAACTTCCATTACAAGACTTCGGCTATATTTTATTTAGGCGTTTAACTGGCATTCTATCACCGAAGGTATGGTAAAAAAACTCAAGACTTCAACACTATCCAAGAAACTTATATTATTTACAAACTCAACGGCCATGCCACATATCTATGTAGGTCGTCCCACCACGCATGTTGGCCTTACAAAAACAAAACAAGCTCCGAAATAAAATCAGATACAAATACGTGACTTTAATGCATCAGGATTAATGGCTTCCACCCTTTTGGAAGCAAAAATACTTCCTCATCTTAGTGCATTGTCAAATTTAATTGCTACTCCTTCAAATTAACTTGCAACTTGTAATAATATTTTAGATGAACCTATATATCTACTTTAAAATAAAGTTTCAAATTTCTTACTAGACTGTATAACGTTTTCTTAGTGGTCAGGTATCGATATTGTGTCATCTAATGTGTGTGTGTGTGAGGCATGAGTGGCAAAATTCTAACTATAGAGGGTGGAATAATTTTGCCGTTGAATCATTTTTAGGGAAAATTTGCCAATAATTTTTTTGAAAAGTGTAAAACTGCCACCAAGTTTTATATTAGGAGCAAATATGTTATTGGCTATTAAAATTATTTAATGTGACAAACGTAAAAAATAAGAAAAATGTAAGTTTTAATTTCAAATTTTATTTACCTAACACCCTGACCTCAAAGTTTCTGAATCTAGCATTTTCACAATTGCCTTTACTCTAGGAAATCCTTGTACTCTTTCCCACCCTTTCAACCATTAACATTACCTCCACTATTCAACACATTTTGGCAACACTGTAGAAAATGCTCCTTAGAATAAACCCGGATTAAATAAGATTCAATTGATGTAAGCAGGGCTAAATCCAAAGACATTGCAGTTCTAGAACAAAGGAATATCGATGGAAACAAGAAGGCTCAGTAATAAGGATGTATGGTCAAACACAATATTTTGACTCATTTAAGTGTTATGAAAAGTTTGGATAGCTATGAGTTAAGGAAAAAAAAATTTCAGGGACTATTTTAAGAGTATGGAATACTCTATAAATAAACAAAATATTTCTACCATTTAATGGTTAGTGATAAAGTTCCCCAAAACAAAAATGTTAATGATAAATTTACCTGAAAAAAAAAAGTTTAGTATTGAAATTACTCTTCCCTTATAGTTTAATGGCAAATTTGCCCATTTTTCCTATACACACACACACACACACACATACATACAGAGAGAAGAGGGGGGAGAGAGAGTGAGCCTAACATATAGAATATCCCCAACAACAATGTGCAAGTATGAAATGTTTGTCACATATATGTAGATTAATTAAGAGTTTTTCTTATGTAAATAATTGATTGTATATGATAAAATCATAATTTTAATACATAAAAGAAATGAAAATTTCCTGAACTTTCTCCAAATACAAGAATTGTGTTTTAACCCTTTTTTAAAAAAAAAAAACCACAAACTGTAGGCTTTAAAACTTCTATTCTAGAAAAAGTTAATTGCGCATAATATATTTTAATAATTTGTAGCTTTCTCCAAAAGGAAAAGAATTGATGGATTGGTGTTTTCTAAGCAAATTAACTATAAAAAATATTAGTCACACTACTTATAAGTTATAACAAATAGATGGTGTGGTGGATCATGCATTGCCTCCTTATACCCATTGGCTAGGTGAGGGCTTTAGCTCTTTCCAGTCTTGCCTGTGTTTGTACTAGCTGGTAGAATCCAGTATATAGATGAGACAAAACTTCTTAGGACAGTTATTGAAATGGTTTTGGCTTGCCACACCGGTGTGCATCAATGTATCTATAATAGATGTGTACATCATTTACAACTCATTAAGAGAATAACACAATAAAGAGATCAACATATTTACAAGACTTTTTAAGTAAGATAAGTTAGATAAAGTTAGCTAAAAGAGATAGTACATATGTGGAACTATGAAGCCAATATGGAAATAATAATTTCCTTATTACTCTTCCTTAAGTGGACAGTGGTTTCAATGCCAATTTGCCCCAAAATGGATGGAATTTGCCTTTGGGCAACGGTTTGGTAAGGACATTAGCTACTTGATTAACATTTGAGATGTAGAGAATGTGGAGTTGGCTTTAGCCACCGAATCATGAACAAAATAGAACTCAATTTCAAGATGTTTGGATCGTGAGTGAAAAATGGGATTAACAATAAGATAGGGGCACCAAGGTTATCATACCACAGGATTGGAGGAGTAGAAGATAGGAAATCAGTTTCTCAAAAGAGAAAATGTAACCACTGTACTTCACTTGTAACAGAAGCCAAGGCCTTGTATTCAGATTCAGTTGATGACCTGGAAACTGCTCACCGTTTTCTTGACACCCAAGAAATGAGGTTTGATCCTACAAAAACTGTAAAATCAGTTATGGACTTATAGTCTTCAAGTGCTTCTCCCCACTCGGTGCCTAAGTATGCATAAAGTTGTAATGATGGTGATTTCTAAATGTGTAAGACAAGCTGGATAGTACCAAGTAGATATTGAAAAATACGCTTAACTTGTTTCCAATTGGCATTTGTAGGATCGTGGTTGAACTAAGATGTTTGATTAACAGCAAAGGCAATATTTGGACGTGTGACACTGAGATATAGCAAGCTACCAACAATTTGTCTATAGCACGTGGAATCGTCAAAGGCATTATCTGTAATGCTCAAATAAGAAGAACAAGAAGGATCAGCCATGGTAGAAATAGACTTGGCAGTGACCATTTTAGTTTTGATAAAAATATCACATATGTATTTTTGCTGTGTCAGCAAAAAGACCCTCAGTAACTATTGTCATTTCAACACCAAGAGGGTAATGGAATGATCCTAAATACTTAAGAGCAAACTGATGTTGCAAGGACTGAATCACATTGATGAGAAGTTTGTTATTACTACCAGTTAGCAATATATCATCCACATACATGAGACAAACGAGATGATGTGGTTAAAGAGATAAGGGTAGATAAAGAGATAAGGGTCTGTTTGAGATGCCTTAAAACCAAGATTGTGCAATATATCTTTAAGGGTCTATTTGAGATGCCTTAAAGCCAAGATTGAGCAATACATCTTAAGTTAATGAAACCAACTTTCATGGTGCTTGTTTCAGACTATAGAGGGACTTGTATAATTGACAAACATGATAAAGATGTTGTGTCACAGACCTTTACCCTTAATCCCACCTAAATCATATGGGAGCTCAGGAACCTTACACTAATTCAGTGTTAGGCCTATATAAATTTGTCCCTTAGTGGGCTTATTAATTAATTAAATCTTTAATGCAATATTTTTTTTATACTACTCTTTTTTATGGCTGTAGGTCAAATACCATAAAAATAATATACATATGATGCAACTGGCCAACATTTCAAAGATATACAATTATATAAAACATATATACTGTTATGCATTGTGGATTTATACAAGCTACTAGGGAACATACCCAATAGTTCCATAGCATTTACCGGAGGACCAAGTGTCATGCACATATATACATCATATACAAAAAAAATTGTATATATGTTAAACACTGAGAATCCTAGGATCCAACCCCACCTGATTTACACTACCAAAAGGGATCACTACAGTGTTCAAGTATCTCCTGTTCCTTACCTCTGTACAATAAAAGCCAGTAGGTTAGTATTCTAAGTAATTAGGAACCTTCAAGAAAGAAACATAACAACAATGTACCATAGTAATTAACTTATGCACATCTGGTACCAAAATACTAACAACCTTCCCTTCTATTAGTTATTAGCCCCAAATATAATAGTATCTGCACACAAAACATATAAGAGATGTGAGAACCAAAGGTTCCCAGTAAAGGTCATAAGCCAGCAAGAAAAACATTTATATAGGACCATGCATATTATCTATAAAGATATTAATACATGCCTCATGCACTTGAGCTCAAATCATAGAGCTAGGAACTTGTATTATTGGCCAATAATTATGGGAGTAGCTAATTTCCATGATTCCTTTATCCATTTATCTTACAATTGACAAGTCCAACTTGTCCATGCAAATGCTGCTTTTAAAGCATCTTAGTATTTGCTAATATCCTTTATTTTAGCACAGGAACTGACTATTTACTTATTTAGTGCAAATGTTAGTGCTAGCATTGTAAGGTTTCTTGAGTGGTTATGAACACCTCCCCCTCTTAGGTCTACCCAAGTCTTAGCTCATCATGGTCACCTTAAGTGTTTTAGGTTCCTAAACCATTATACTCACCATAACTAGACCCTTTTAAGGTCCCTATTGCCTGCACACAAAAGCTCACCCATATGCACATTCACATTTCATATGAGCTTCATAGTTTGGTGTTCTACCAAACTCAACCATATAAGTTTCTTAAATAGCCGTCAATACTCAAATCAGATGCTTGTTAAATTTATCAATAATTTAGCCACTTGATATACAAGTATCATAGCCAAATTTATTTAATACATAAGCATACAAATTAAATAACCCTTACTTTAGATAACTTTGTTTACAAGCTCAATGTACCTACCTTTTATTTTGGATTTAAGCCAAAATTAGGACTCCTCTTAATAGCTTATGCTCAAGACCTATGTTGATCATTTTAAGCACAATTTAGCCATTTTAAAAGATGTGAACAGTCCCTAAATCAAGTGTAAATAATCCAGGTTTTTCTGTTCCAATCTTGCCTAGCTTGTGCTTTCTTCCTATTTTAATGGCACAACCATAGCCTAACCCTTGTTCCATTATTTTTTAGACTTTGTATACGAGTTTATATGCAAGACTACATCAACCCATAGCCAAATAAACCTCTAGGATAAATTAGTTTATTCTTTAAATTAACTAGAACTGCAATAACATCAAAATCTTACCTTAAAGCACACTTACAGTTTCTATGGTTAATACACCTCCAAATAAATATTCTTTTGATTTTTAGCTTTTATACACTAAATCATAAGCAAGATAACAACATCTACAACCAATTTAAATAACTAGAGCCAATAGTTCTCAGCTGAAACATAATTAAAACTGAACTCTCACCTCAATGCATTTCATTATGTTTCTATTATGAATTCACTGCCCATCTCATGTTTTCTCACTTCCTAGCCTTTAAATATCAGTTAATAAGTAACGAAACAACATTAATAAGCCACCAAGATTACTGAAACGCAAAATCATGGACGAGAACAAAAGGGCCAAACCTTTACTTACTTCAAAGGTCCTAGTTCCAACTGCTCCTAAATTCGAACCTAAATCCTATTGAACTTGATATTTAATTCGATTGGAAAAGTTATTTGGGAGCTTCAGGTTGCTGAGCACAGAGTTTCTAAAGAAGAGAGAATTTTTTGTGATTAAAAGTGAGGGAAAGACATGAGATGGCCTAAATAAGCTGCCATCGCTTCGTGTGTCTTATGCATAAAGTGACACGCACATAGTGTCTTATGTAGTTAGTTTGAAAACTCGTGCACTATTATGCCACATGATAGAAACTTTAAGACTAGATCCAGCATTTAATCACATTAGATTCCTTCATAGAATTAATTGCACTCCTAGCCCATGGCTTCCAGGAACATGCAATTTAGTCTCTTAATCTTAAGGAATCACACTTAAACCACTTATGGACAATTTAGTCAATCCACAATTTCATAATGATTGAGCGGAAATCATGAAAAACTATAATTCCTCAAATTTAATATTTTCTCATGCTATATCTAATCATGCAATAAAAATGTATCACTATATAAAAAGACCAAAATGCCCCTCTTGGTCCGACTTGCTTGAATGATCAATTTTTACTCTTTTAAGCTATTAGACCATCTAATACCGAGACTTGCCTTGCCAATAAATTATCTAAAGTGTCAATTTATTAAATTAACCAGTTACCTGGTAATTTGAATTTCCTGTAATTACCTTATAAATTAGACCTATAGCTTCAAGGGCTATCACATTTCAAGGGTCAATAAGCCTTGGAAGCTGGTCCATAGATACCTTCTCGGTCAAGTTCCCATGGAGGAAAACATTAAAGATATCAAGTTGCCATATAAACCAAGATTTAGGCATGACAATGCTGAGAACTAATCGAATTGTAGCAAGCCAAACAACTAGATTGAATGTCTCGGTATATTTTATGCTAGGACATTGATGAAAACCCTTAGGAATGAAGCAGGCTTGGAGGCATAAGTGAAGCATCGACCTCTTCAGTTTGTGCTTGAAAACTCTTAGATGGTGGTAAAAGTTGGTTTGCGAACCAGTTATCATTAGATGGTGGGATTTTGATGTATCTAGAATGTTATATTTGGCAAGGTTAACTTTGAGTGGTACGATAAGTGGGGAGGTTGCAGTAGTAAGTGAAACAGGGCCTGAAGATTGCTGCGAGGAAGTGGAAGTTGGTTGGACATCCATGCCATGTTGTAACAGTAATGCTGATGAGGGCTACAATGAAGAAATTGCAATGGCTCACTATTGTGGCATGGTTAAAGTTAAGGCTGGTAAAAGTAATTGTGTCAGGTGTTGCTGATCAGGAGGCAACTCATTATAAGTTTTAAATCTGCAAAAAGAAAGTTGGACTCATAAAAAAAGAACATGGCAAGAAACATATAATTTTTCAATTGTAATGTCCAAACACTAATGGCCTTTGTGAAGTTTCCTTTATCTTAAAGTTTGTTATTTGTGTAAGGTCTTAACCGTGGATAACAAACACACCCAAAGGTTTTGAGGAATGTAAAATCTGTTGTGGTCTTGAAAAGAATTTCAAAGGGTGATTTTCCATTTAAAAGAGGAATAATAACTGGATTAATAATGTAATTTACAACATCACATACATAAGCTCAATATTTAGAAGGCATAGATGAGGCACGCGTTATTGCTAAAGCAATTTTGATTAAATTATGATGCTTTCGGTCAACACAACCATTTAGAAGGCATAGATGAGGCACGCGTTATTACTAGAGCAGTTTTGATTAAATTATGATGCTTTCGTTCAACACAACCATTTTGCTCAGGTGTATGTGGACAAGAGCTGTAATGTAAGATACCATGCTCATTAAGATATTTATGTAATGCTCGATATTCTTCCCTCAATCTAATTGAAAAGATTTGATTTTGCAATTGAAGAATCGTTCAACAAAGTGATGAAATTTGATAAATGTACTAACAAGTTCAGACTTGTAACACTAAAAATAAATCCAACAAAATTTGTTGAAATGATCATAGAACAAAATGTAATATTTGCTTCCATCAGGAAAGTCACATAGATAAGGACCCTAAAAATCACTGCATATTAATTCTAGTGGTGTAATAACTTTATGACTAGATAAAGAGAAAAGAAGTTCATGAATTTTTCTAACACTATAACCATGACAAATAGAGTGACTCAATTTAAAGAAGGATAAACTACTATCAGCAAGGTCTTTGTGGATGATTCTATCATTGGCATGTCCAAGTCATTGATGCCAAGTAGTGAATGCAACAAAAGCTTGAATGGATCCTGACTTTGTTGAAGAAGATATAGGAAATGTGTAGACACCATGATTATTCTTGCCTTGAGACATTGTGCACCTGGTTACTAAATCCTTGACAATAAAATGGTTAGCAAAACATTCAAGAGACACATGATTATTTTTTATTAGAGCATAAACAGATAATAGATTTTGTTGAATAGTCAACACACTAAAATATCAGAAAAAGACAAATGAAAATTGTTGAGATAGATTGTAGATTGTCCAATATAAGAAATAAGAAGAGTATTACCAACACCAATTATAACCTCTTCAAGACCATTATATTCAGAGTAAATGGTAAGATTGTCAAGATCCAAAGTAAGATGAGTTGTTCCTGAGTCCACTATCCAAGTATTGTTTGACTATGTTGGAAAGATGGTAACAAAGTTGGACATTGATTTAGGCTTGTTTCGAAAAAGTGTCTTATCAATAGGACACCAGCAAAGGAAATGCCCAACTCCATTACAATTGTGACAGATGACAGCAGCCATATTCAATGGCTGTCCATTATGAGTAGTTCTAAAATTAGGTTGAGAATCATTTCGAGAGTCATTATGGGGATGAAGGAAGCCATGGCTAAAACCTGAACCATTTCGTCCACCCCTTCCATGAGACTAACTGTCACATCCTATCACACCAAAATTTGCAGATGCATTTAGAGGATGAAAAAGGATGTATCTTACTGAAGTTGTATCTCTCTTCTTAGAAGCAGGTCATGCATGTCATCAAAGGAAATAAATTCCAATTAAGCCTCTAAGACACTTACAAAGGGTTGATATACTAAACCAAGACCGTCCATTATGTAAATCACAAATATCATCATCTACAAGTGGGCTGCCAAGTGTAGCCAACTAATCCTCCATCAGCTTTGCTCATTGATTATAAACTGTGATTGAATCATTTCCACGTTGAAGATTGTTAGTTGTTGTTTGAGTTGCCTTATTTATGCCTTTGAATCAGAGGCATAGGTTGTGGCAAGCTTTTGTCATGCCTTATAACAGTGCTGACACCGACAACCATTCTGTAACAATGATTTAGAAATGGAGCTAACGATCCACCTGAAGATAAATTGATCATTCTGAAGCCAAGGAAGATAATCAGGATTCAGTTGTTAATTGATTTTTTATCGAGGTGCAGTTAATGGCAACGTCTCGTTAATATGCCCCATTATAGACTTGCAGAAATGGTGTGAGTTGCATCTTTCACAAAAGATAGTTGATGGAGTTCAATTTTAAAAGTAGTTAATGAAAAACATTTGGACTACTGTAAAAAACAGATGGGAAGGCTGGAGATACTGGAACAACAGAGGTGTTTGTTTAAGCCAACATGATGAGGATGAATGAAGAGATTTTTCTTGATTAAAAGGCTTAATGCTTTGATACCATTATACAATTTTGGCTTGCCACATGATGTGGTGTGTGCATCAATGTATCCATAATAGATGTGTATATCATTTACAACTCCTTAAGAGATAAATACAATAAAGAGATCAACATATTCATAAGACTTATCAGCAAAGGTAAGTTAGCTAAAGTTTGCTAGAAGAGACAATACACTTGTGGAACTACGAAGTCAATACAAAAATAATAATTTTCTTATTAGTACTTGAGTAATGGTATCGAGATATACACTAGCTATAGCAACATATTTTTAGGAGTTGCCACCAATTAATTTATGCCTAGGTCAATTAGAAACCTTAAAATAATCTACAAGAGTTTGAAGAGTTCGGGAATACAGTTATGTTAAAAGAACATTATTATAACGCTAAAAAATTGCCACCTTAGTTTGATTTAATTTTTTTTTCTTTTTAATTAATTTGATTCATTTTCCAAATCATGGATTCTAATCAAACTACGTGGACATAAACCCCCAAGCCTTACTACTTGATTTTATTTATTTTATGAAATTTTGATATTTTCAAACCACAGATCTTATTAGACTACTAAGATGTGGAACCTAAAAACTTACTCTATTTTTATTTATCTCCATTTATCTTTTAAATATTTTAGTTGATTATCAATCCAAATCATAAATCTTATTGGATCATCCGAACATAAATATTATAACTTAATTTATGTATATTTGTATTTATTTTCTTAATTGCTTTTAAAGATTTTTAATAATTATCCAAACCATAGATCCTACTAGATTAGCCGTATATGGATTTTAAAATTTATTATTATCCTAAATTTATCCTAAGGTTTTATTAAACTTACACGGAATGAATGCTATAAAATTAATTTTTGGAGTGGATTATGAATAATTAAAAGTTAAAACCTAAAAACAACAATAATTAGTGCAAAAATTAAATTCCTAGCCTAAACATGTAATTGTATATAATATTATCGATTTAATCGATGCACCATTAATTTGAACAAATAAACAAAAATCAAATGTGCAAAGAAAATGCTATCAATGCTTAACTCGTAAACGAGAAAACGTTAGGCACTTGTATGATTGAAATACAAAGTATAGGGGCTAAGTAGGCTTTATACCACAAGAGAGAAGTTTGACTACGTCAGACAGGTTAAAATCGGGTCGGGCTCGTGGGTCGTGATCCAGGTCTCTCTCTGATTCTACCTGCAACGGTGGTGATGGGGCGATTGGAGGCCTGCGTTTTGCTAGAGAGGCAACAGCAACCTTGGAGAGCTAGATGAAGACGACCAGCAACCTTGGAGGTTGATGATCTGGCGCTCAAATATCTCGGGCTCAAGTGCGCAGCTTCTCTCCATTCGTTTCGACGTCACCGGTAGCGGGTGACGCACTTGGGAGGCTATACAACATTGGGCGAGACGACGGTGCCGACTGGAGAGGCTGGCGGCGGTGCAGCGACTGCTGAGAGTGGCAGCTGGTCTTAGAGTTAGAGGGTAGCGGCGGTAGTGGGGAAGGGCGAGTTCGTTTCGAGTTAATGGCATTAATTAGTCAACCAATAAAAGTGGTCAAAGGATGGCACGTGGGAGGGGTAAGAAAAAAGGCCCAGACTTGGTCAAATTTACGGTTTTCTTGTTAGGTACCTCCTAAGTGTTTGGCTTAGGCCAAGGAAAACAAGAGGAAACAAAAGGAGAGTGATGAGAACTATGGAAACTAGTACAGTGATCTATGTGCAAAACTAGAAACCTTCACGCCTTAACTGTACCTAGAAGCTGGACTATGGAAAGCTGACAGAAAGCAGAGAAAGGGGATCAAATTGTACACTCAGATTAGTGGTACAATTAAAACTACAAACTTAAAGTTGGCATTTTCGGCCATGCAAGTTTATTGGATGACTAGTGCAAGACTAGACCAAAACTAGTAGACAATAATGATTGCTAGTCAAGTCTTGTCTACCACTAAAGAACTATTCACTAGTTAACTAGTTAAATTAACTAGTCTTTATTCTAGTTACATGGCCGGTTACACATGGGGAATTAAAGCACTTTGGTACTTGTGTTTGATGTGCACATGGCATTATAGGCCATGAAGTGACTTAAATGTCCATTTAGAAACAAGTTTAAGTGGCAGCCTTGTGTTCATATGGAGTTGGGGGCTACATTGTTTCATGCAAAGAAATGGAAGCAAAAGTTAGCATTTTAGCTAACTAAAATACAAGTCTTTCGGCCGAAACTATTCAAGACCATTACTTTGCCATTTCGGGTTCTTTGTTCTTCACTTGACCGAGAGTTGTTCTTGAGAGTTCATCCACCATTTGGCCTTGAATTCAAGAAATCCTAAGGGCATTGAAGGATTCAAGCTTGGAGAAGGTTGTTTCGGCCTTTGCTTGCTTGGAATCAAGCATTGTTCTTGGACATTCAAGGAAGGCCGAGCCTATTCAAGCTAGGGTTAAGGTAATTCTTGTTAAATTCCTTGAATCCATGGTATTTTCTTCCATGAACAAGGATATTGAGTGCTCAAACGTTGTTAAGCTAAGTGAATTGAGCAATTGATATGTTGTTGTGGAAACCTAGTTATGGCCGAAAGGATTAATTGATAAAGCTCGGTGTTCTTCGTTGTGTACATGGAAATTAGTCCATGATTAAGGTTAATTGGTGCCTATGTGATCTTATGCTAGGCTATTTTGAGCAAGGAACATCAATGCGTGCAAGTTAGCATTTGGCCGAGAAGCTCATTTTGAGGTAATCCTATGTTCTTCATCTAATTGTATGGTAATGGTGCCATGAACGTTGATTAATGATGATTAGGTGATTGTATGTTGGATTGGGTGGGTGAAGAACATTAGTGTTTGGCAATGGGCATTATGGCCGAGGGCTTGAAGTAGTGTAATTTGGTGTTCATTACTTGATTACATGGTATTGGTGCCATGAACAATGATCATTGATGATTAGGTGTTTATGCAATGGGCTAGTTTGATAAAGAACACTATTGTGTGAAAATGGGCATTTTGGCCGAAAACTTGGATTAGTGTACTTGAGTGTTCTTCACTTGGTTACATGGTAATTATGCCATGAGTGATGTTCATTGATGATTAGATGATCATGTAATGAGTTAGTTTGATGGATAACACAAATATGTGGAATTGGGCATTGTGACCGAGAGCTTAAGCATATTGTAGTGTTCTTCATTGAAATCATGGTAGTTAGTCCATGAGTAAGTGTTGTTGATGCCTATGTATTGTTATGGTAGGCATTGTGATTGAAGAACACTTGGGCATTTGAAGTTTGGCTTGAGACCGAAAGCTCTTGAGGTAGGGTTCACTAACACTTGATATTGCTTGGTGAATTACCATGGTTCAAGTGTTTAGAGTGACTAAGTGATGGTTAAAATTTGCCAAATGACCTTAGTTGCTTGATAGGCTATTGAGTTTTCACTCGGGTGAATTGTTGATTAGCTAATTAACTAATGTGCATGTACTAGAAATGCAAGTAAATGTGGCCTATTTGCTTAGCATTTTGGAGCTCTAAGTGGAAGTGGATGGTTTGATGGTGTTTTGTGTGCAATGTTCACATGGGTACATGTATGATTATTTGGGCCGAGAGCAAAACGTGGAGTGTGTGTGTGTTCTTGTGTGCTTTGGTGCTTTCCATGTGCTTGCTAACCCCACTTATGGAATTGTGGATTTTATGCCATGGTTATTTATCTTGTATATGTATATGCTTGGTTTTCCTTGTCTTTGTGTTTGTTTTGCTGGTAAAGCTAGCTAATGGGAGGTTAAGCTTTGAGTGAATACTCAGCTTAACTAAATAGACTCTTATTAGAGTTGAATATATATAAGTAAATCCTATTGAGTTTTACTCACTGCCCATCTTTTTATTTTCAGGCAAAGACATTCGGCCTGAGTAGCACTAGTTTGCTCTATACTTGTGTTTAGTGCTTGTTTGCTTGTTTAGCAAGGTATGTGCCAATGTGTGCTTGGCTTATTAGTGCTAGTACATTACAAGTCTTATATTTTTGGTTGGCCGAGACTTATGTGATAAGTATGCAGGCTGTAGTTGGAGACTTGTCTAGGAAAGCTATGGATACTTGGACTTTGGCTCTGATCATAGTATTTGTTTTCATGACAATGAATCAGGCAATTGGGTTGGTGTTGCAGTGTGTACTTTTGTATGAAATTCTCAAAGTTCTATTTGACCATTAATGGTCTTGGTATGTAATAACTTGGCATGTTTAGCTTTTGGTTTCATGGCATGTAGCCATGTTGAACACTAGGTAGACTACCCTTTTGTGTACATATGTGTAGTCCTTGATGCCTAGACTTGGGATGCTTTTATGGGAATTGTATGCCAAGTTATACATGGGCTTATGGATGGCTTTATGCTTGTACATGTATGCTGAATGGTTTGGGCCAATGTATGGCACTTTTATGTGAATAGTTATGGGCCTAGTCTTATGTAAATGTTGTGCTCCATTATATGTGTGTTGTTGACCGAGAGCATCATGTACATATTAACCTGTGGTTTCAAAATCTAAACCAATAATGTGGCTTCTTGGTTGTCATATAGATAGCACACTTGATTGCACACCAATTATGCACTTAAAAACTTCATTAAGTGTTGCCTTGCTTGGTATGCAAGTATTCAATTAAAACCTTGCTTGTTGTGCAAGTTAGTGGTATTGGGCCTTGCCTTTGCTGCAAGTATTTGTTGGTCTTGTTTTAAAGCCACCTGGGCCACCTCCCATGCCTCTCAACCTAAGAAAATAAGACTTAATGTTGCCATGGTTTGCTTGGCCAAATGCTAGAAACTTAATTTTGGAGTTGGGCTTGTGAGTTAAATTAGAAACTTATAGGCCATGGCCTGAGTAAGGTGTGACATTTCTACCATTGGTAATTTTCTTTCTTTCCTCCACAAGAAACTAGCCTTCTTTTCGCATCCTTGTCCTCTGCCGAGCACAAAGCTGCTGCCGACTACATTGACTCCTCTGTCGGCCACCAATAGCTTCAGATCTGGTTTCCCTTAGCACACTTCTCCCTCAGAGAACCACCTACCCAAAAGGAGCCCGTTGGAGCACCATCCGCAGACAAAGGGAGAGCGGGAGTCGAAGCCAGAAAGAGACGAGCAGCATGATCGTCTCCGAACGACTTCGTTCTTTTCTTATCAAGCTACAAGCGGAGGCCGGATTTAAGACCGGCGGAGGCGGTGAAACTTAATTAAAGGCCAAATTCGAGACCAGCCACCTAAAACTTAATCAAAGGTTGGATTTGAGACCAGCAACGGCCGGTAAAACTTAATCAAAGACTGGATTCAAGACTGGCGGAGGCTGGCGAAACTTAAGTGTGGATGGCGCGGGATAATGGATAAGGATGAGTCTGATGAGGAGATGATGGCTACGGTTTCACCAAGGGCAAATTTATCCGATTCTCCAAAACAACCCGTGGATCCTCTTGACCTGCCCATGACCCATGAATAATCCAACCGAATTAATGCCATTAATTCGAAAACTTGCCCTAGGATTCTAGGATAAGGTAATGAAAAATGAGGGCGCCAGTTTCAAATTTTCTCCTTTTTTTTCTTCGAGTGATGATTCATATTTATACCAAAGAAGATATAAAATGTGATTAACAAAGTTTTGAGAGTTTAAACTTTATCTAAATCAGATTTGAAGAGGTTTAAGTCAATTAAGACATAATATGATCAAAACAACAGTTTAAGACCAATAAAACTCTTAAGTTGCTGCTTTAGCCCTCAATTATGTGTGAATTTCAATTTGACCCAAAACTTTCATAATTTATGAAATTAGCCCAAAACTTCACAATTTTGCGCATATTTGCCCAAAATTTCATAATTTTGCCAGATTTACTCCAAACTTTCCAATTTTACCTAAAACTTTCTAAAAACTCTCGATTTCTACCTAAATTTTTCCTTTTTCCCTAAATTGAGCCTTCAAAACCTTTCAAACTCAAAATTAATTCATAAACTAAATTAATTCCAATTTTGACCCTAAATGACCATTTTAAATTCCTAAAATTTCATAATACGAAATGACAACAAAATCTAAAAGCACATAATCTTATCAATTGCCAAACATCTAAAACGACTAAAATGACCCCTAAAAATAAGAATGCCCCTAAACTAATTTTTCTATCAAAAAATTAAACTAAAAGTAATACCCAAACAAAATTAGGTCTCAACAGCTGCCCCTTTTTGCATGTTTCATAGAACATGACGCATGCAAAGCCATTACCAAATTTTGTCCAGCACCTGACTTAAACAAAGAGAACCTTCTTACTGCCAAATATATTGAAGAAAAAAATTCTCCTCCCCTTTGAGGTTAAAGAACCTTCTTCATTACCTCTATAATAAGAACTATCCTATTATTTAAGAATCTAAAGAAAAAAACTCTTTCCTTCTTGTCTATTAAGCTTAGGAACTCTTCTAACCTTTCGCAATAACAACTTTCTTATTGCTTCCAAACCTAAGGGAAAAATGTTTTACCTTTTTTTTTTAAGGATTAAGGAACCTTCTTTACCCTTTTTCTCCATAGAAACCTATTTATGGAAGAGAGAAACCCTTCTATCATTTTTTTTACCTTTGATAGAGAACCCTCTATCACCATGATTTAAGAGGTAGAGAACCTTCTCTTTACCACATCCTATTTCCTTTGAGGTAGAGAACTCTGTCTCTTTGTCATCTTCAAATTCCTTTAAGGTAGAGCTCCTTGACTATTTGGCTCCTCTGATGACCCTTAAGGTAGATAACCCCGTCTCTTTATCACCTCTAAATTCTTTTGAAGCAGACCACTTTGAATCTTTACCACATATGATATCATTTGAGGTAGAGCACCTTGACTCTTTACTACCTTTTATTGCCTTTGAGGTTGAGAATTTTATTTCTTTACTACCTCTAAATTCCTTTGAGATAAAACATTCTGACTCTTTACCATTTCCAATGACTGTTAAGGTAGAGAACCTTGTTTCTTTACTATCTCTAAATTCTTTTGAGATAGAGTATATTGACTCTTTATCACCTCCGATGACTCTTAAGCTAAAAAACTCTGTCTCTTTACCACTTCAATTTAAATAATGAGAACCTTTTCATTATTAAAATTCTTAAGGAGAAAAATCTTTTTCTCCTTTATGAGGTTAAAGAACCTTTCTTATTACCTCGGAAATAGAAGCTCTCATATTGTTTAAGAAATCAAGGAAAAAAACTCTTCCATCCTTGCTTATCAGGCTAAGGAACCTTCTTTGTCATTTTGAATAGGAACCTTTCTATTTTTGTATGAAAGAGAGAAACTTTTCTTTCATTCCATTTACTTTTGGTAGATAACTCTTTTTTATCGTTTCTTTTTGTAGACAAAGAACTTTCTCTAGTCGTTTTCCTTTAGATATAACGAGTTAAAGAAAATTTTCTTATTTAAGACCTCGATTTGACCCTACTGACAAGGAAGAGAATTAACTTGATTTTACCATGTAGTGAGATTAAAGACCGTCCTTGTTATCTCAAATAAAATAAATATCCAATAAAGCAACCTATCTTAGAATAATTCTGTCAAAAGTGTGAATTTTAAAATGGATGAATTTGAAACTTGAAATCTCTCAAAATGAGTGAATTCCAACAAAGCCAAAGAGTTCACAAAATGAATGAATCTTAAAAATGAAAAATTCCATAAAATGAGTGAATTTCAAGAAAAATAAAGATTCCACAAAATTAATCAATTTAAAAAAGCTGAAGATTTCATAAAATAAGTGAATCTTGGAAGTGAAAAATTTTACAAAATAAGTGAATTTAAAAAGCTCAAAGATTCAACAAAATAAGTGAATCTCAAAAAGCTGAAGATTTCCAAAAAATAAGTGAATCTTGAAAGTGAAAAATGTCACAAAATGAGTGAATTTCAAAAAGCTGAAAATTCCACAAAATGAGTAAATCTTGAAAGTGGGAAATTCCACAAAAATGAATGAATCTCAAAAAGTAAAAATTTTTCACAAAACGAGTGAATTTGAAAGGGAAAAAATTCCACAAAATAAGTAAATTTTAAAAAACTGAATATTCCACAAAATAAGTGAATTTTAAAAGTGAAAAAATTCTACAAAATGAGCGAATTTCAAAAAGCTGAAAGATTCTACAAAATGAGTGAATATTAAAAGTGAGAAATTTTGTGCAAAAGAAACTTGTCCTATGAGAAACCTTGACCCTTGAAACTTAAAAGTGTTTTGAGTTACCTTAAAAAATACATTTATAATGTCTCAAAATGAGTTTTGAGGAAAAAAATACCTTAAGAAAATAACTTCTCAAACATGTCTTTATGATGAGGATTGTTTTGGAAAATAATATGACAACCTATAGATGTCATCCCTCAAATGTGCCCTCAAGTGTGAAAATAAGCTGCGATTTGTTTGGGAGTGAAAAGGTTAACTCAACTTTGATCTTGAAAGCTCATAACTGGATGTCCATGTTGGCATCTTTTGGTCATACTCTAATTGAACTCACCTGGAATTGTTGCTATCTTTAAGAATCAAAACTGAACAATTTCCCGGTAACCAAGCTCACATGTGCACCATAATGCCATAATGCCACTAACCCTTATCTCTTAAGACCTATCTTCAAAATTGTTTTAAAAAGAATATGCATTATGCATGATAGTCATGGTGCTCTTAATGAATGTCTTTAAAAATGAGAACCTCAATAGGTGAAATGCACAGATTTTATAAAAACTGTGATGCATGATAGGGGAATATCTTCCATCTCAACTTAAATTACTTTGCTTTTATGAATTATCTTTCTAGAAACTGTTCCTTCATAAATGTGTGTCTCTTTTGCTCTTTCCGAGCCAGATCCTATGAATTGCCTGCCAAAGGTCCAAGTGTATCTTGAGTTGATTATACAAAGATGCCTTTCATTGATTATGACACCACATCCCTTCAAATGGATGATGGTTGGTCAACTATGCCTCATGAAATCACATCTTTTCAAAGAGATACTGAAGCTCAAAGTAACTATATTTCCTTAAAGAGACTATCATCAATTTGCAGAGCTTGACAAAATAACTTATGATCTTTATATTTGATTTAAATGTTCTATTATTCTTTCCATTCTTAGCTCAAAATCACAAAATGCACAAGGTGAAAAGGCAGAAATAGGTTTTAGCGTGATAGTCTTTTAAATGGATAAAAATTGTATCAAAATGAAAATTTTAGGTTAAGGAAAGTTAAGTTTGAATGTTGTGAAAGGAGGGCTTAATACTACTCGTTAATAGATCTGATTGCCTTGAAAAACTTGGTTGTGACAACCTTAAACCTACCACCTTTTCCAAATAGTTAGACCCTATCTTTTGCACCCAAACTATCACAATCTGCATGTAAACTTGCTTTGAAGGTTGCCTTTATCTTCTAAATTGCCCTTGCAGGTTTTCAGTTTAGAATTCATAGCTTACTTTTCCTTTTCCTTTTCCTTTTCTTTTCATTCATTTTCTTTCCTTTGCTCTAACTTTTGCCTGGGTTGTGTTAGAGATCAATAACCTGGCAAGTCCCTATCCTTTTTTTTTTTTTTGTGAGCTATAGTTTTAACAGGTAATGTGCTAGATGGCCCTTCTTTTAGTATTCCTTAAGCGAGATGACTTAAGTGGCATTAACTGCTCATACTTACTTTCAATAATTCCATTCTTTTGAATTTCCTTTGTGTCTTTTGACGGAAGAGATGCACTTCTTTCCTTTTTGGAATTTGTGTTATGAAGAACTAATAACCTTTTCTTTTGTTGAGCATTCATGGGAATTGAGATACCACCGAAGCTATTTATCATGAAGACTACTTTCTCCAAAAACTTCTTGCAATGAAATTGATAACCACCGTGGACTTCCTTTTGCTCTTGTATGATGAAAGTTGAGGTGCAATATTTAAGTTCTTTCTTACTAGATTAGGTGGCCTTTTCAAGATCACCACCATTAAATTTCTCTTAGCTTTCATTTCCACTCATGAGTGACATTATCATGTTTGTGTTCTTTTATAAAAGAAAGTATAATGGAAAAAAGGGTGAAATTGATGGTATAATAATGAAAATGGTGAAATGGAAGTAAAATGTGAGTTTTCATTGAAAGGCGGTGAAATGCACATGTTACATCTCCTTATTGAAAAGGAAAAGGATAAAAAATGTCCATTTATCAAAGACTAAACCTTAGATTCTAGACAAAAACCTAGGAGATTTTTACTATTAAGTTACTTTGACAAGCTCTCAAAGATATAAGTCACTTCAAGGCATTCTAATTATTAAAAAATGTACCTAGACCTAGCTAGAAATAACCTCCTAAGTTGATGCTCTTTCTCAAGTTCTTTTAGTGAAATCCAACAAGTTTGCCTCACATAGCTGTTGCACCTTGCTCTTGAAAGCAAAACAATTTTCGAGTGAATGATTAGCTACTCCACCATGATATTTGCAAATGGCACTCACATCATACCACTTTGGATAAGTCAGCTGAATTTGCTTTGCTTGCATGGGCTATATCAGTTGACCTTCAATAAGCTTGTGATACAACTTAGTGTATGAAATAAGGATATGATCAAATTCTTCATTCTTCTTTAGTGGTAATCTTTGAGGCTTATGATCTTGAATTAATGATAAAGTGGAGTTTGGAAATGACCTAGGACCATCGCCTCATTAAAGTATCCTTTCCTATACATCTTAAGTGATGTTGGACCATAAGTCTTGAAGATGACATTTGGGATAGATCCATCTCTCTCCTTGTAAAAGTACCAAGTTAAAGGATCGACCAGCTTCCCTGTTTTGATTCCAAATTTGATCATTTCTCCAGACAATACCATATCTGAAAAGCTACTTGGAGTATTTCCAAATAGCTTTTCATAAAATGGTACTTTCAATGTTTAGAGAAACAAGGTGATCATTTCTTTTTCTATTATAGGTGGTTGAGCTTGTGTTGTTAAGTCCCTCAATCTTTGAGCATGTTTCTTAAAGGTTTCTTGTTTCTTTTTCTTCATATTCTAAAGAGTTTGGCGATTATGAGCCAAATCCATGACATGCTTATAATTATTGATGAAATCTTGAGTGAGATCATTCCAAGTCTTAATGTTCTTCGGGCATTGGATAAGGTACCATTATAATGTAAACTTTGTCAAACTCTCTTGAAAAAAAAACTATACCTTTTCATCCTTCGTGAGTGGTTGTAACTTTCTTAAGAAAAATGTTATATGAGTAACAGGGCAACTTGTCACATTATATTTCACAAACTTCGGCACCTTAAAGTTCGAGGGAATCATTACATCTGGTACCAAGCAAAAATCATTCACCAATAGGGATCTAAATAAAGTGCAACTTTCAATGGCCCGAAGCCTCTTCTATATGGTCTCAAGCTTTTAAGCATCATCTTCTTCCTTTAACAATGGATTCTTTTCCACATAGAATGAATTGTGCCTTAAATGAATGCCTTCAAATGGGCCTGAGTGTAAAAAGAGCTTCTTTTGATCTGAGACCCATTGTTGAGTGAATCTAGAAGGGTAGATCGGATCTTGTGAGTCCTTGATAGGGGTTTGCATCACCTTCCCCTTGATCGATTTCATTTATTGTTTCATTTGTTCCGCCATGCTCTCTATCTTTGACTCCAGATTGGTGAGACGTCCTTCTACTTGCTCTGCCATAAGTCTTGTTTGAAGCTGAGTTGGATATTAGTGTTGAGTACCAATCTTTTTTCTTTTTAAAGTCAGATTCATTTTGTTAGACTTTATATGCACATGATTAATGTAATGCATGTATGCCATGAATGAGCCTGATTGTCCACTATCGTGGAACTTTAAGACTTCTTATTGACATAAGAAAAAAAAGAGTTAGTATAGTTTGATGCTTGAGTTTTGATGTATGAAGGAAAAAAATGTGCTTGAAAAATCAAAAGGACAACAAAAGAAGAGTGAGGTTAGTAACAAGTTAAATGGTTTATTTTCTAAGCTTGAAGCAATTAATGTTAGAGAATAGCATATGAGCTAATATAAAAAAGGAGTCAGAACCATGAAATAAATACAACACAAAGAAAGCAAATCATTGAAGTAAATAAAGCAAAAACGTATGAACAAGGTGATAAAATGGTGCAACAACATACCTATGGTGTTGACAAGTGGTAGGAGTTCTATGGCCGGTTTTACGGTTAGATGGGGTATTCTATATACATACAGGTAGCTTGTCAAAAAAACTTAGGGTGGTTCTTGAATCCCATCACTAAATTATGGCGATAGCCCAATTCTTTATCCATGAGGGTTTATGTAAGGAAAAGATTAATTCGGATCGTAGCATTTCATGGACCCATGTAGAGACTACCATCTCAAAAAGCAAATACGCTACCTTGTTACTTAAAACTATTGAAGACTTAGAGACCACGATCCCACAAGGACAATAAGACCAATTTCGCTCTGAAAGAATATGGTTTAGTTGAGGAAGCTCGGGTGTAGAGCTTCATGTCGTGAATGCATATTGCATACCTGCAACAAGTAACTACAATACATAAGTCACACAAGAATAAGAAAAGCAAAACTAAATAAATCAAAATTTTAGGCTTGACTCACGAATGTCTCCAATAGAGTCGCCAAGCTGTAACAACGTGTTTTATGATTTGCCACCAATCTTTGTATGCCTAGGTCGATTGAAAGTCTTAAAATGGTCTATGAGAGTGTGAGGGATTCGAGAGCACAATTATACTAAATTGACCTTATTATAACACCAAAAAATTGACACCTTAGTCTGATTTAAATTTTGTTTGCTTTTAATTAATTTGATTAATTTTTCAAATCATGAATTCTAATCGAATCACCCGGATATACACCGTTAAACCTTACTACTTGATTTTATTTTTTTAATAAAATTTTGATATTTCTAAACCATGGATCCCATCAGACCACCCAAATGTAGAACCTAAAAAGTTAATCTATTTTTATTTATCTTTATTTATATTTTAAATATTTTAGTTGGTTATTAATCCAAACCATAAATCCTATCAGATCATCTGAATATAGATGTTAGAGCTTAATTTATTTATATTTGTATTTATTTTCTTAATTACTTTTAAAGATTTTAAATAATTATCTAAACCATAGATCCTACCGAATCAGTCGGATATGAAATTTAAAATTAATTATTATCCTAAATTTATCCTAGAGTTTTATTAAACCCACATGGAATGAATGCTCTAAAATTAATTTTTGGAGTGGATTTTAAATAATTAAAATTTAAAACCTAAGAGAAAAATAATTAGTCTAAAAATTAAATACTTAGCCTAAACATGTAATTGTATATGATATTATCGATTTAATTGCTGCACTACTAAATTGAAAAAATAAAAAAATAAAAAATCAAATGTGCAAAGAATATGCTGTAAATGCTTAACTCGTCAAGAAGAAAATGTCAGGTACTCGTATGATTAAAATACAAAGTCCAGTGGCTGAGTAGGGTTTCTACCACAAGAGAGAGGTTTGACTGGGTCAGACGGGGTTGAAATCGGGTCGGGTTCGCGGGTCGCGATCCGGGTCTCTCTCTGATTCTCCCTTCACAGATGATGATGGGGCGATTGGAGGCCTGCGTTTTGCTGGAAAGGCAACGGCAACCTTGGAGAGCTGAATGAAGATGGTCGGCGACGTCGGAGTTCGAGGATCCGGCGCCCAAATGTCGTGGGGCTCAAGTGCGCAGCTTCTCTCCTTCCGTTTCGGCTTCACCGGCGGCGGGTGACGCACTTGGGAGGCTTTTTGGCGTTGGTCTAGACAACGTTGGCCGACTGGAGAAGCTGGCGGCGGTGCAGTGACGGCTGGGAGTGGAGAAATGTTAGGGTTCTAGGATAGGTTTCGAATTTTCTCGCCTCTTTTCTTCGAGCCTCATATTTGCACTAGAATAGGGATGGCAAAATCGGACCCGACCTGATGACCTGGCCCAACCCATCCAAATCCAAGCTCGACCTGACCCAATTTGATTAAAAAAGTCAACGACCTGAACCCAACTGTGCCCAACCTAACCTGAACCCGAACCCGATTAAAGGGAAACCCGAGAAAACCTGAACCCAAATAACCCAAACCCGAAATGACCCGAGACTGAATTGACCCGAACCCGAAATGACCCAAACCCAAGACTGACCTGACCTGAACCCGAGATGACCCGATAACTAAACCCGACAATACCCGATTTTAAGTCTTACCCTAAACCTTAACTTTCCTCTTTCATTATTTTTCATATTAACTCAGTACTAAATATGGATGTTTCCATGTTTAGTAACTTTCGTTTTTTGAAACTTTCATATTCAGTATGTCTTATATTTAGGAATGGTGACTTCCGTTATTAGTAACTTCCATTTTTTTGTACTTTCATATTTAGTAAATCTCATATTTGGAGATGAGACTTTCATATTTAGTAGTTTCATTTATTTTTTTAAGATATTTATGTTTAATAATTTTCATATTTTGAAAAAGGATTTCCACATTTAGTAACTTCTATTTTTTTAGGATTTCTATATATTGTAAGTATCCTATTTGGGGAAGAAACATCCATATTTAGTGAATCCCATATTTGGATTTTTCCAACAAAAGTAATTTTTATATTTAGTAAGTTTAATGATCTTAATAGGTAATTATTAAAATTACAACATTCATCCTTATATTTTTAAGTATAGTGCAATAAGGTACCTAAATTTTAAAAAATTTTATTTTAGTCACCCATAATAATTACAACATCGATCCTAAAATTTTTAAAATCTTTGCCCTTTCACCCAAATTTTTTTAAATTTTACAATTTAGTCATTGATAATGAACTTAATTTGCATTTCATTGTAATTTCAAGGAAAATTCATTGAAACATAAGCATAACAAAATTGTCATTGTGTATGTCTGAGTGATAGCTGAATGAAGATCTGAATAATCTGTACAATGATAGTTAAAGGGTATGGGTTTATAAAAATAATCAAATATTACTAATAATGTTAAATTACTTAAATATGTACTAAACTATAATGAAGAAGATTTTTATGAATATTTTAATTAAATATACTAAAAAATGAAAATTAATTTAAATTAAATCACATAAAAAATCAAATTATTTTATTTAAATTTAAAAAAAAAATTGAATAGATTCAATCGTTTTGACTTCACACTAATAACCCACGTGAACATAAAGGTTGACCCGAATTTGACCCGAAAGTTGGCCTGAAGTTACCCGAGACTAAAATTGACCCGACTTGAAGTGAACCCGAACCCAAATAAACCCGGCCCAACCCAACCTGAACCCGAAATCAACTCAACCTGAAATCAACCCGAACCCAAATGACCTGACCTGAACCCGACTTGGGCCCGAATTCATGCTAACCCGACTAGACCCGAACCTGAATGACCTGACCCAAACCTGACCTGACCCACCCAATTGCCATCCCTACACTGGAGGAGGGATAAAACATGATTAACAAGGTTCCGAGAATTTAAATTACATCCAAATCAAATTTTAAGGGGTTTAAGTTAATTAGGATATAATCTGGTAAAAACACCAATTTAAGTCCAGTAAAACTCTTAAGCTACTAATTTAGCCCTAAATTCTGTGTGAATTTCAATTTGATCTAAAATTTTCAAGATTTATCAAACTAGTCCAAATTTTCACAAATTTACGTAGATTTACCTAGAATTTTATAATGTTACTAGATTTGTTCCAGACTTTCCAATTTTCTAAAACCTCTCAGTTTTCAGCCAAATTTTTCATTTTTGCATAAATTGATATTACAAAAACCTTTCAGACTTCAAATTAATTACCAAACCAAATTAATTCCAATTTTGACTTTAAATGACCATTCTAAATTTCTAAAATTTTATAATACAAAATGATAACATAATCTAAATGCACCTAATCCTAACAACTGCCAAACATCTAAAATGACTAAAATGACCCCTAAAAATAAGAATGTCCCTTAAACTAATTTTTCTAACCTAAAACTAAACTAAAATTAGTACCCGGACAAAATTTGGTGTCAACAACTGCCCTGCTTTGCATATTACATGGAGTATGATGCATGCAAAGCCGTTGCCAAATTTTGTCTAGTGCCTGACTTAAACAATGAGAACCTTCTTACTGCCAATAATCTTGAGGAGAAAACCCCTGTTCTCTTTCCCTTTGAGGTTAAAGAAGCTTTCTCATTACCTCTATAATAGGAATTCTCCTATCGTTAAAGAATCTAAAGAGAAAAACTATTTCTTAATTGTCTAATAGCCCCAGGAACTCTCCTAACCTTTTGCAATAAGAATTTTCTTATTGCTTCCAAATCTAAGGGAAAAACTCTTTCCTCTTTTCTTGAGGGGTTAAGGAACCTTCCTTACCCTTTTTTCTCCATAGAAACCTTTCTATGGAAGAGAGAATCTCTTCTCTTATTTTTTTTACCTTTGGTAGAAAACCCTTTCTCACCATGATTTAAGAGGTAAAAAACCTTATCTTTACCACATCTCATTTCCTTTGAGGTAAAGCACCCTATTTCTTTACCACCTCTGATGACCTTTGAGGTAGAGAACCCTGTTTCTTGTGAGGTAAAGCATCCTGACTCTTTACCATCTCTGATATCCTCTGAGGTAGAGCACTATGACTTTTTACCACCTCTTATTACTTTTGAGGTAGAGAATTCTATATTTTAACAACTCTAAATTTCTTTAAGGTAAAGCACCCTAACTCTTTACCACCTCTGATGAGTTTTGAGATAAAGAACTTTGTCTCTTTAACACATTTAAATTCTTTTGAGGTAGAGCACTTTAACTCTTTATCACCTTTGATGACTTTTAAGGTAGAGAACCCTGTCTCTTTACTGCCTTAATTTCAACAATGAGAACCTTCTCATCCTCAAAAGTCTTACTTCCTTATTGCCTAGGAAATAGAAACTGTTATATTGTTTAAGAAATCAAGGAGAAAAGCTCTTCCATCATTGCTTATCAGTTTAAGGAACTTTCTTTGTCATTTTGAATAGAAACCTTCCTATTGTCGTATGAAAACTCTTCTCTTATTTTCATTTACTTTTGGTAGAGAACTCTTTCTTAAGTTTCCTTTTGTAGATGAAGAATTTTCTCTAGTCGTCTCCTTTTAGATATGACAAGTTAAAGAAACATTTCTTATTTAAGACCTTGGTTTGACCCTAGCAACAAGGAAGAGAATTATCTTGATTTTACCATGTAGTGAAATTAAGGACTGTCTTTGTTATCTCGAGTAAAAAAAATTCTAATAAAGCAGCTTATCTTATAATAATTCTATCAAAAGTGTGAATTTTAAAATGGATGAATCAGAAACTTGATATGGCTAAAGCTTTATATTTGTATGATTTTTAGTTATTGTTTGAGAGATTCTCAATATGATATTCATTTGTAGCCTCTTTAGATTAATTGAGAGTCTTCTTGAGGTTTCTCTTGTTCATCATCTGAGAAATCTTGGTTTTTAGAGGATGAGCTAAAGTTGCCTTATAGATCAAGCCATTGGTTCTATAAGGGGTTCTTGGTTCATTCATTCCTTTTTTATTTCCTTAATTTGGTGAATATTGTGTTGAATCCAAGAATGATGTTTCATTTTTTTCTAGCCATGGAGTAATTTAATTTGTACTTTCTATGGTTGTAATTACTTGACATTGGTTTTGTTGGTTAAATACATGAAAGGGTATCAAGTTTTCCTCTTTATTACTTGTTCATTCCTTGTCCTGCTAACTTATTGCTTGATTGGTTAATAGACACACTTAATTGATGCCATGGATTCCATTTTACACTTTGGAAAGTGAAAAAAGAATTGGACCTAGGGAAGAAAGGTAGTGATTAAGGACATAATTGGGAGATTTGGCTCAATTACTTAGGTGTTGGTAGAAAGAACTTGTAATACCTTTTCCTAAGATAATATCAGAGATAGGTGTCCTTGCCATTTTTGGATAAAAAAAGGGCTTCTTAGCTTGGGAAATCAAGGAACCAAAGAAAACACATCACTAAAAAGTAGAGGGAGTTAGAACCAAGGATTCTTTGAAATCAAGGAACCAAAGAAAACACATCACTAACAAGTAGAGGGAGTTAGAACCTAGGATTCTTTCACCTCTTAACCAAGTTAAGTAATGAAAACCATAGCAAGTATGTCTAGTCCTAGTTCAAGAAACCTTTAAAAAAAGGATAAAGTACCAAACAAGTGATTGTATTTTTTTCCATGGACACATTTGGTCACCATTATTTTAAATGGTGCCAAAATGCGTCACTAAAAACAACATTTGGTGCCAAATCAAGTATCAATGTTTTGAAATATGACCAACTAGGTTGTCGATGGAACTGATGGTGGAAAGATTCTATTAAATGTTAGAATATTCCATCAGGATAAGATTATGTGGTAATTAAAAGATGATTACATGGCAATCAATGATGAAATGACATGACATAGAGGCAAAAGGAGAAGGGACATTTTTTTCCCTCTAATTTTATCAACTTTTCTACTTTAATCCCATTTTTCGTCCGCAATGCCAACCTAGAGTAAAGGGTAAGTGGAGTCTCATTTTTCAACAAGAATTCTTCAGTTCTATCATTTAACACTCATTGACAAGCTTCCCCGGCTTTGGGTTTAGGATATCTTTTGATTAAAGGTGGTGTGTGACCAATTCGATGAGCTTAAGATGCGGGTTCGATTAAAGGTGCGTGTCAAATTAAGGTGTAAGTTCTATTAAGGTGCATGTTTGATTAAGGTGCAGGTCCGATTTAGGTGTGGGTCCAATTAAGGGTGCATGTTCTATTGGAAGTGCTGCAAGTTTGATTAAGGGTGCAATGATGTCCCGAATGACTAAGAGTGGCAACGATGTCAGGTTGGGTGATTAATGGTGGCTATGAAATCGGGTCGGACAATTAAGGGTGGAAATGGTAAAGATTAAGGTTGGTGGTGGATCTAGGGTAACCATTTTGAGAGAGTTATATACCTAAATGAGTTAAATGAAAGATTATAAACTAATATAAAGCATTTGGGTCAAACTAGGGACCAATGAAGCAGTTTAAATGTCTCAGTTAACATGTCATTAATCACCAAATCGCCCCTCCGTTAACATGTCATCAAAACCAATGGCCCAATCATGAAATTGGGTCTAATTTTGAACTTCAGTAATGCATTTGGCTTTAGCTAAAGTTGGTTGTGAAAGTAGTGGTAGTTATTCAACCCAATCTACAATCCTTGTGAGATTGACACCCACTCTCATGTACTACAAAATGATCTGTGCGCACTTGCAACAAAGATTTTGGCACCGTTGTCGGGAATTGTTTGATTAAGTTGAAGAAAATAATTACTATACAATTAGTTTTAGACTAGACTCGTATTCTTTAAATTCACTTGTAGGATTGTGCATTGTATCTACTTTTTTTGTAGGTACTTTGGTGCATAACCCGTTCTTAAAGTGCCAATTTTTTACCTTTGGTTCTAGAAATTAAAAGGCACTTAAGGAAGCTCAAAGCAGTTCATAAGTGGTAGGTTCGAAATTACTTAACGTGGAAGGAGTTGAGGATAATCTTAGAAGCTATGGGCAAAACAATATTATCATAATGGAGTCAATAGAAATGGTGGCCAACACAATGAGCACATAGAAGGTGTTTATGGTTCAAATAGAAATAGCAATAGAGCACATGGTGAAAGGCCTACAAGGGAACACTTTTGACTAATGGTGACAAAAAATTATTCTGGAATTATGAGGCCGAGGGTGAATGTTAAAAACCTTGAGCTTAAACTGACAATCATCAGTTTAATTCAACAAAATCAATTTAGAGGTTTATCTATAGAGGATCCTAACATTCACTTGGCAACTTTCTATGAAGCATGTGACACTATCAAGCTTAATAGAGTTACCAAAGATACTATAAGCATGAGGTTGTTCCTATTCTTATTGAGCAACAAAGCTAAGAGTTGGTTTCATTCTTTGCAACTAGAGACCATTACTAATTGGAATGAGATGACACAAAAATTCTTAGGCAAATACTTCCCTCCATCTAAGGCTTTGCATTTGAGGGCCGAGATTACTACATTTAGGCAATAAGATGGAAAGTCAATTTGGTTAGCTTGGGAAAGGTTCAAGGAGTTATTAAAGAAGTGTCCTCAACATGGTTACCAACAATGACATCAAATTCAAATATTTTATAAAGGACTTTCTTCATAAACAAGAACCATTGTTGATCCGCCCAGTAGCGGAATTCTTATGTCAAAGAAAATCACTGATGAATTTACTTTGCTTCAAAAAATGTCAATGAAAAACTATCAATGGAACAATGAAAAGGCTTTGCCAAGAAAATGTGGTTTGTTAGAGGCTGATGTACTTACTTCCTTGTCAGCACAAATAGTTGTTTTGTCAAATCAAATGGCTTAGCTTACTACCAATAAGGAGAAGTCAATTGAGCAATTAGCGATATCTTCATTTATAAAGTTGGTAAACTGGAAATGGAAAGTGCCCAATATGTCAACCATCAAAATAATAACTATGGGTGCAATGCCAACTTTCTAAATCAATATCATTTGGGCTTGAAAAATCATGAGAACTTTTCATATTCCAACACAAGAAATATTCTAAATCCACCCAGATTTGGGGGTTATTCTATGCCCCCATCCCCTCAAGAGAAGAATGTTCTCATTGAAGATGTACTGGCATTGTTTATTCAATAGACAAACAAGAAGTTCAACAAGAATAAGTCTAGGCTTGAGATCATGGAAACTCATGAGCAAAATATGATAGCATCAATGAAAAATTTTGAGCATCAAGTTGGGCAATTGGCAAATTCCTTGAAGACCTTAGAAAAAGGGAAATTTCTGAGTGACACGGAAATCAACCAAGAGAGCATTGGTAAGCTATTACATTGAGAAGTGGAAGATATGTTTTCACTCAACCAAATGAGGTACCAAAGGAGCCTACCTTTCATGAAGTTGAAAAAGAGATGGAAAATGAAAATAAAGATCAAGTTATCATTAAATGTGTGAAACCCTCAACATCTTCATGAGAACAACAACTTTCAATGGAGTTACTCTATCCACAAAGGTTTCAAAAAAAGAAGAATGATCAAAATTTAGGAAATTCTTAAAAATTTTCAAGAAGATTCAAGTCAACATTCTTACCTTTGAGATTATCACTCAAATGCCTGGCTATGCAAAATTTCTTAAAGATGTGATTTCTAAGAATAGAAAGCTTAGTGAATTTGAAACAATCAAACTTATGGAGAATTGTAGTATGGTGCCCTAACAAAAGTTACCTTAAAAATCCAAAGATCAAAGGAGTTTCATTATCCCTTGTTTTATTAGTGATTCTTTTTCTTGTAAAGCTTTTTGTGATCTTGGTGCAAACATTAACTTAATGTCATTGTCCCTTTGTATGAAACTTTGGCCTTGAGGAGATCAAACCATCTACCATTAGCTTGCAATTGGCAAATAAATGCTTGATATATCTTCATGGAATTGTTGAGGATGTTCTTGCTAGCGTTGACAAGTTTTTTTTTTTCAATAGACTTTGTTATATTGGACTTGGAGGAAGACCAAAATATCCCACAAGTTTGTTACTGTTGAAAACTAAGTGGTCCACTTGGCTTTGGGGCATTCTAATCATTCTAAAAAGAATTAGGATAATTTCTCCAACCAAGGTTGTAAGTGTTTGAAAACGGGTCATTTCTGGCCTGTCTGTTTGGAAAACCTCCTCCAACATAATTCATTTGATTAGGTATCTGTGTCTCCTTAGTAAAATAACTAGAATTTTCATGAGCTCCCTCATTGTTCATCATCAGCTTTATTTGCTTAGTTAACTCAGCTATTTGCATTGCCAAGTCATGATGAGAAAATATTTCAAGAACTGCAGCTCTCCTTCGTCTTGTAGCTTTTTGTTGAAAGTTGGTAGATAGCATCTAAAAAATATCTCAATTTCTTCAATAGTTTTATCTCTCATATAGCCATATGTAGCAGTGTCAACAAGTATCTGACAAGTAGCATTTAGTCCATCATAGAAGAATTGAACCTGAAGTAGCAGAGAAAACTGATGATGTGGACACTGGTTCAAAAGCATGTTAAACCTATCTCATGCTTCTTGGAATGGCTCTCCCTTCATCTGTGCAAAGCTACAAACCTTGCTTCAGAGATCAATTGTCTTCTTTGGGGAGTAATAATTGGTCATGTATTTGGTGTACACCTCCTCCTATGTAGTGATCCTTCTGGCAAGTTGATCAGCTAGCCCTTGGCTCTGTCCTTCAAATAATAATGAGGAAAACGCCCCTAAAACCTTGATACGGTTAATCCTAGAAGTGCACAGAGTCAGTTGTAGCACGTTTGAATCCTTAGGACAAAACAATGTATCGATCCCACGAGAAACAAATATTTAATTATTTATAAAAAATAAAAGAAATAAGTTCAGATTTTAAGGCATTACAATTAACTAAAATTAAACTAAGATTAAACTAAACCAATTATTAGAATAACAAATCCGGAAGAGAACAATTATGGAGTAGCTAAGGCTTGGGTTTCACCTAGTTAAGGGTCTTCCAATTAATTATTTGGGCAAGTTTCTAGTCGTCAACAAACACTTGTAGTATTACAACTCTCTTGAGTAATTTTAACATGTTCGATTAACCTACGATTATTTCTCAATCTCTAGCATAATTAATCAAACTCATCAAGTTTAGATTGTCAAATCAACAAATTACAATAAATAGGTATATCTCTATCTTAATTATTGTAACTATATTTTCCTCGCACATAGATTAAATTTCACCTCTCGGTCAGTCACTTAAATCCCTAAAATAAATTATTTATGACGATCAACCATAGACAATTCTTATTATTACAAAGGAAAAAAACTAAAACATAACCCAAATAAATTAATTAAAATAATTCAACTAGGCTACATTCCTAATGTTGGCATAGAAATTTAGCCTCTAATGCTAGATTTAAAAATAAAGTCCAACAATCTAAATAAGTAGCAATACATGATCCGATAATATGTAGTTGAGAACAAAGGAGAAATCAATTAAAGAAAGAAATGAGAAACAGAATCTTGTTCTAAAGCCAAGAACAAACAAAAGTGAAAAGTTGCCTTCTGTCTCTCCAATTCATCACGTCTGCTTCTAAATTTTTATTTTTCTTGGCCTTGCTTTGCCTTTTCGTCCTTTGCTCCCAAATTTGCAACTCGTACTGTTCCTAATTTGCTTTCCTGTATTTTGTTTCATCTTGTTCTCTCTGTTCACAATTCTCAACTCTTTTTTTTTTTTTTGTGTACGGCTACCCTATTTTGTTTTTATATGTGTAGGGTTTTAATCCATAGCCCTTAGGATTCCAAAGAACTAAAATGCCATTGACTTAAAAGTGCATCTTAATATTATAAAAAAAGTATTTTAGTCAACTATGAAAGAGTTTTCTCTAATTTCATGTGCACTTCTTACTTTATAATTTCTTGCAATTCAGTCCTTTTACTTCATAAAATTTTGGTCAACTCCTTTGGCAAGCTCCTTACCCTAAATAAAATAAAAACTAAACAATTGAGGGTAATAAATCACTTAATTATAATAAAATTAATCAAAAATAGTTATAAAAATTAATACGTAAATTAAGTTGATCAAATTCCCTCACACTTAACTCTTTGCTTCTCTTTACTTGTTCGCAAGCAAACTTAAGCTGAAAAAAATTAAAAAAATATAGATCATACTCTTAAGCAATAACACTGTAGAAGAAGATTGAAACTCTAAAGTCTTCAAGAATTCAACAAAAGAAAGTAAGTATGTAACTTCTTGGATCCAATGCAATTTAAATCAAAATAAGTTTATGAAAATGATTTCTTCACAAGCTAGCAACCACAATCCTTCGAAACTTAGTAGATACATCAATCTTTCACACAAAGTAGAGTAAATTTCATGAATGGTCATTAACCTTTAGTTATTACTTTCTTTTAGTCCCTAGCCTATTGAATGTACTTTTTTAGGCCTAAACCTATTAAAACGTTTCATTTTAGTTCTAAAATTATTGCAAATGTGTCATTTTGGTCCTAATTTGATGAAATTTGTTAACTTAGAACATTTATCTGATAAAAACTTTTTAGATTATAATTTAAACTATATGATAACTATCTTATAATAAATTTAATTTGTATAATAATTTTTTTTATAGTTAATGAATAATTCAAATCACTTTTTTTCTCTCTATAAATTGAACTTATTTTATTCAAAAAGAAAAAACTATTAATTTAAATTGTTTATTTACTCCAAAAAAATATAAATTGTTTAGATTTACTGGAATACAGTTACCAAATATTTAAATTAGAATTTCAAAAGTTTTTGTCAGACAATTATTCTAAGTTGATAAATTTCATCTAGTGAGAGATCAAAATGAAACAATTTTAATAGGTTTAGGCCCAAAACAGAACATTTAATAAGTTAGGGACTAAAAAGAAATAATAACTAAAGGTTATGGACTATCTATGCAATTTACTCATACAAGGTACAGAGTAGGAACCACACTAGGTTAGAGCTTACATGCGTCCAACCAACATATTACAAAACCATGGATATTGAGTAATTAACTATATTTTTTTGCTGATTTTTTTTTTCAAATCCTATTCTTGTATTTAACCCTTTAACAAATGTACCAACTCGAGCTCTATCTATACCCAAACTACTAACTCAACACAATTCAAGATAATCTTTAATCAAACTCATATTTCAAGCATCTTTTCAAGCAATGATCAATTTTTACCAGAGAAAAAAATCCCTACCAACTTCAACACTATGAAACAGCAAAGTAGATATTTATTCCACAAATAACAAAATTTTCATTCTCCAAATCTTTTTGCCAATCAATCATCCATATATCCATTAACCAAACAAACTTCATAAACCAAGCATATAAACTTATAATCTAGTGTGTTTGGAAACAACGTACTAAGCACAAAAGTTTGATTAAAAAATAGCTTCACAGAACATCATTCACTAGCTTGATCCAAAATTACAAAAATATTTGAAAAGAAAGTTTACATATACAAAATATCTAAATATTACTTACTTAACACTCAAGTGAAGAATTAAAGAACTAAAAATTAATAATCATCCTCAAGAATTTCAATCCATGCTCAAAAGTATAAATAAAAAAAATGCAAAAATGCAAAAATAATAAAAATAAAAAAAATTATAAATCAGGGCCTAAGCAACCACTTCCCCACACATATTTCATACATTGTCCTCAATATGTAGAATAAAGAAGGAAGAGACAAAATAAAAATAAAATTAAAATAAATATTGTTCTAGAGTTGAAAAGCCAAGATCTTGATGAAGGCCAACAGGCTGCAAAAGTTGTCAAAGACGTCCATGACCCAAAATTGCAAGAAATTCTGGTAAGAAGCACGTGTGCATTTGTCCCTATTCAAAATCAAACCACACAAAAATAACTTAAAAAATAAATAAATAAATAAAAATTAAAGCAAAGCAATAAATGATTGCGTTGCCTCCTAACAAGCGTTTTTTTACTGTCATTAGCTTGGCATAACCATGATAGGTTTCACTTAGGCTCTTTTAGTATAATTATGGTGTTGAGTCTCTCAATCTTTGGCCATTAACTGTTAATGTTCCTTTTGATGGATGAGTGCTTCAACTACACCATAAGGAAAGACTTTAGTAATATTGAAAGACCCATAACACTTAGATTTCAATGTACCTAGGAACAAATGTAAGCGTGAGTTATACAACAAAACTTATTGTCCAACCTCAAACTCACGCTTGAGAATCCGTTTATCATGACATCTCTTGGTACGCTCCTTGTAGATCCTAGTATTCTCATAACCTTCATGCCTAAATTCATCCAGTTCAGACAATTGCAACAACTTTCTTTCTTCTGCAGCTTTTAAATCAAGGTTTAAACCTTAAACAGCCCTACTTTATGTTCAAGTTCCACAGGCAAGTGACATGTTTTACCAAAAACTAGACAATAAGAAAACATACATATAGGAGTTTTAAATGTAGTTCTATATGCCGATAATGCATCATCTAATTTCTTAGACCAATCTTTCTTAGATGTACTTAGTGTTTTTTCAAGAATCCATTTTAACTATTTGTTTGAAATTTCAGCTTGTCCATTAGTTTAAGGGTGATAAGCCAAAGTGACTCTATGTATGACACAGTATTGTCCCAAAAAGAGCTTCAAATTGCTTATTTCAAAAATGCTTACCCTCATCACTGATTATAGCTCTTGAAGTTCTAAAACGAGTAAAAATGAATTTCTTGAGAAAATAAAGAACTACCTTGGCATCATTGGTAGGAAAAGCTGGAGCCTCTACTCATTTTGATATATAATTAATAGCTATCAAAATGTATTTGTTAGAAAAAAAAGGAAATGGTCCCATAAAATCATTACCCTAAATATCAAACAATTCCACAACAAAAATATTATTTAGGAGCATCTCATAACGTTTAGAAATATTTCAACTTCTTTGACATTGATTACGTGCAACAACAAAAGCATAACGATCCTTAAAAATACTAGGCCAATAAAAACCAGATTCTAGTACCTTCGCAATTGTCTTAGTGGTACCAAAATGACCACCTACCTCTTGAGCATGGCAATGACGCAAAATTCTGTTGATTTCACTCTTATGAACTCATCTTCTGATCATTTGGTTAGCACAAATTTTGAACAAAAATGGATCATCCCACAAATAATATTTAACATTAGAAAGAAATTTGTTTTTTTGTTGATATGACAAATCAGGGGGTATGATATTACTAACCAAATAGTTTGCAAAATACGCATACCAAGGAAAGTTAGAATTATTCAGCACAAACAAATGTTCATTATGAAAGGTTTCTTTGATGTTGGAATCATCATAAGGTAATTATAACTTAGACAAATGATCTACAACCACATTCTTAAAACTTTTCTTATCCTTGATCTCAATATCAAATTCTTGCAATAAAAAGAATCCATATAAACAACCTAGGTTTTACATCATGCTTTGCAAACAAATATTACAGAGCAAAATGGTCAATATATACTATCACATGAGAACCTATCAAATGTGATCGAAATTTATCAAAAGCAAACAAAACTGCCAAAAGTTCTTTTCAGTTGTTGCATAGTTTTTCTGTGCTTCATTCAAGGTTCTACTAGCATAGTATATTACTTGAACAATTCTATCATTTCTTTAATCTAAAACAGCATCAATAGCTACATTACTCATATCACACATTACCTCAAAGGGAACAACAATAGAGGCTGAAGTCAACTTCTCCTTTAGAGCCTTGAAAGCCTGCAAACATTCATCAGAGAAGTTAAAAGGTGTATTTTAAAAAAAAAGATCACAAAGAGGTTTGATAATCAACGAAAAATCTTGTATGAATCTTCTATAAAATATAGCAAGTCTCAAGAAACTTCTCACTTCCCCGACATTGGTAGGTGGTGGTAATTTTTCAATCACCTCTACCTTGGCCTTATCTACCTTAATTCTTTTAGTAAAAATCTTATGACCAAGAACTATACCTTCGTGTATCATAAAGTGACACTTTTCCCACTTAAGAATTAGGTTAGTCTCGTCATGTCTTTTCAAAACTAAAGACAAAATTTGCAAGCAATCATCAAAACTATATCCAAAAATAGAAAAATCATTCAAGAAAATTTCAACGCATCTATCCATTGTGATGACCCTTTGTACGTTAGAACTGGATTACTAAGGTAACAAGGTTATTTTGATAATTATAATACTTAGAATATTATTTGTAAGATAGAGTCTCGGTTTAGTAGGGTGTAGTAGCGAAAAATGAATAAAATTGATCATTTAAGCATGTTGGGCCAAGAGAGGCATTTTGTTCATTTCACATAATGACAGATTTTTATTGCATGATTAGATAAAACATGAGAAAATATTGAATTTGAGGTATCACGGTTTTTCGTTATTCCCACTCTATCATCATGAAATTGTGTATTGGATAGATTGTCCATTAATTGTTTAAATGTAATCCTTAAATATTTAAGGAATAAATTATACATTGGTGAAAGCTGGGGACTGGCGTGTAATTAAAGCTGTGAAGGAATATGGCTGAGATTAATGCTGTTGGTGATCCATATTTTTTAAGAGTGTTACAAAGAAGGACCAAACGAATGGCTGTGCTGCAAATGGGGCACCAGGTGCGTGTCAAGTGTGAGTGATGCGGTGGGTTGACTAGCCCATTCTTTTTTCTTCCAGCTCCAGCCTATCCCTCTCTCATACCCAGAACCTCTTCTCTCCTTGCCATAGACACCATAGCCGAACCACCCAAGCTCCAACCAACTGAAATTAAGCACAAATTAGAAAGGATTTGTGGTTGAAATCATGGTACAAGCATGAGGAGCTAGAGTTTGAGTTCAATTCTTTTAGGTAAGCTATGGTTTAATTTCCCATGAATTTTCTAGTTTAATTTTGGTCTGGTAGCTGCTGGAAATTTGTTAAAGAATTTAGTTCCTTAATTACTAGATAGGAAGAAATGAATTTAAGTTGCAAAAGGGCATAAGGCTACGGTTTGAAAGTTAGGTAATGAGCAAATTATTTATTTGCATAGCTCCTACTCTTTTTTTTCATGTGTGTGGCTGGTGGAAAGGGCTGGGATTAATATTTTTTTCTTGTTGCTAAGTGAAATTATTAACTAGAAGCAAGAATAAGGCAAAAATGGAACACATTGATATGCGAACATTGTGAGTACTTGGTTCTAAATTTAATTTCCAGATTTTTCTAGGCTTTTATTGGGCTGTAATGTGGCTTAGGTTACTGGGAAAGAATGGCAAATGAATAAGAAGTTGCCTCTTATCTAATTGAGTGCAAGAAGCAAATAAGAACAAGGGATTTCATTGGGAAAGAAATGTATTAAGGGCCGTTTACTAAATAAGTCTGAGAAAGTGTTAAAAACCACATTGGAAATTGTTAATCTTGGCTTGGGAATGGTTTGTCTTATGGTTAAATAATCAATTATAGGCAATTACTCAAGCTACTAGAGGAAGACCCTAGAAGAGACTAAAACCAAGATAAGGCCGAGACATTGCCTAGGACATGGAAGCTTAATATTGCTAAGGTATGGGTTAAATTCAGTTATCTCTTGCTTATTTATATTAATGTTAGCTAGGAAATTTGTATATGGGTACAAATGGCTACATGTTTAGGAAATAAGCATAAGAAGAGTAAGTAAGGGCGAGGCAGCTCATGGTTGGAATTGGTGTGGAATACACCTAGATCGTGGAGCAATTGTGTAGATAAAAGGTGTTAAATGGCCTAAAGACTTTGAGAGACTAAGGGATCCTTAGGAGAGCTCATGGAGCCAATGGTGCCCTAAGTGGGTCAGGGAGCCCTAAAGGGGTACAACACCATATCTGACACAAATTGGCCTGCCTAAACATATCTGGCACAAATTGGCTTGCCAATATACTTACTCCTGCACATAAAAGGGAAAAGTAAATTGGATGTTAATGGAATACTAACAAGTCCAATGATATATTGGATGAGCTAGTAATTATAAAGAGAATAAGAACTAGGTACATCTTCCTGATGAGGATAAAGACCTGTGATTCTCTTATAAATAGGACTAGGAAGGAAGTCAAAGTCAAGGTATTACAAAGTGACTTTTGAATGTGGTAATCATACATTTGAGGCCTAGTAGTTGGGAGCTCATCACCTAGAAGGAAGGTAGCCTGCAGAGACATTTAACATGGGATAATCATTGCTGGAATGCTCTAAAAAGTGAATGAATACAATGTCATGACTATGTAAGCATTTTATACATAGAGTCCTATGTGGTTGTTGTAGGTGCATAAGACCTTACTAAATATTCATGGAATACTCAATGTTTACAATTATGTGTAGGTAACATGGATATGGAGCCTATCAATCATAGCATTGTTTACTCAGGAAGGTCAACGCAGTAAACATTGAGCACAAAGGCACTAAAAAGAGTCAAACACCATAGGCATTGTGGTACTAAAAGGTATATAGTATATGCCTATAGAATGGATCTTGTACTAGGATTCTTATGCCATATAAGGTCTTGTATGTCCTAGAAGATGGATGCCTCTAGTAACATTATATCTAGTTGGATGAAGAAACTTGCATGTTCTAGTCTACATGGTATAGGACATGTGTAAGGGCAGTTGCTTAAATGTGGTTAAAGGAAGTATCTGTTTTATACTTTGGTAATAATTTAATATTATTTTTTAAGTGCTCTCCAGCCAAGTTTTCTATTGTATGACTTATGTTTAAAATGAGTATCGAAGATACTCATGCATGACTATTGTTAGAATTTAGCTAAAAGGCTTAAGAGCATGTGCATGTTTGAAAAGTAGCAGGTGCATTACATAAACCAAAAGGTATTCTTCTAGATACAAAAGTACCATATGGACATATAAAAGTGGTCTTTTCTTGGTCTTCTAGAGCAACAACAATTTGTTTATATCCAGAATATCCATTGAAAAAACAATACTATTCATGACTTGCTAGCTTTTGTAACATCTGATCAATAAATGGCTGTGGAAAATGATCTTTTCTAGTAGATGTATTTAGTTTTCCATAATCCATAGAAACCCTCCATCATGTAATGGTCCTAGTAGGGATAAGTTCATTATTCTTATTTTTTACCATAGTCATACCTCCCTTTTTAGGTACCACTTGTACTAGACTAACCCATGAGCTGTCAGATATAGGATAAATAATACATGCATCTAAGAGTTTTAACACCTCAGCTTTTACCATTTCCTTCATTTTAGGATTTAAATGGCTTTGTGGCTGCACTGTGGTCTTATAGGTATTTTCCATCAAAATTCTGTGCATGCAAAGGATTTATGCCCTTTATATCTATAATGGTCCACCTTAAAGTCATCTTATGTTCCCTTAGTACTCTTAGAAGCTTTTCTTTTTGTAAATCTTTTAAGAATGAAGAGATAATTATAGGTAAGTTCTCAATACCTTCTAACAATGCGTAATTCAAATAAGAAGGTAAGGGTTTCAAATCAAGAGTAGGGGGTTTCTCAATAGAAGGTATAATCTAAGATGAGCTTTTTACCAATTCCTCTACACTTTGCCTTGTGAACAAAGCGTAAGATGGATTAGCATCCAAATAGGTAGCAAAAATGCTCACTTCTTAAGCATTTGATTCCTTGGTTCCTCCATTGAGAAGACATAGCTTTAAAGAATCATCAAAGGTTAATCTTAAAATTCTCATCCACTAGTTGGTTAACAACATCAATCTAAAAACAAAATCACTTTCAGTTGGACATTTTATGGCTTTAAACACATCAAAAGTGACTTGTTCATCTTGCACCTTGATTATCACTTGACCTTGTTGAACATCAATTAAAGTTCTAGTCATAGCTAGAAATGACCTACCTAAAGTAAGATGAATTTCCTTGTCCTATGTCATATCCAACACAACAAAATCAGCAGAAAAAATAAATTTATCCATTTTAACTAAAATGTCCCTTATAATTCCTCTAGGATAAATTATTAACCTATTAACAAACTGCAATAAAATTGTTGTAGATTTAACTTCACCAAAACCCAATTTCTTGAAAATTGATAGAGACATTAAATTGATATTTGCTCCTAAATCATATAATACTCTATTAAATTTCAAAGTACCAATAACGCAAGGAATAGTAAAACTCCCTAGGTCTTTCAATTTTTGTGGCAACTTCTGTTGAATGACAATTAAGCACTCTTCAGTAAACTTCACAGTCTCATATTCCTTAAGCTTCTTTTGTTAGAGAAAATGTCTTTCATGAACTTGGCATAACTAGATATCTCCTTTAAAGCATTTGAAAAATAAATATTAATATGTAACTTCTTAAAGATTTCAAGAAATTGAAAGAGTTGCTTAGCTAAATTTTTCTTTTTTAATCTTTAGGGAAAAGGAATGAAAGGACCATATGGCTTAACATAAGAATGATGAATGAAAGGAACATAAGACTCAACATAAGAATGACTAGAGTTAGAAGCTCCTTGTTTTTGCTCTGTTTTTGTTTCTTCTTGCTACTGATTTTCTTCCTCATTTTCTCCATTCAAATGCTACCTATCAATTTGTTTAGTTTTTTCTTGAAGTGCTTTCTCACTCCTCAAAGTAATTGTTTGAACTCGCTCTTTGGGGGTTCTTCTCAGTGTCACTTAGAAGCAAACCTATAGCTCTTTTAGCTACTGGCTTGGCTAATTAACCTACCTGCATCTCCAAATTATGAATTGAAGCTTAGTTGGATTGCATAAGCTGATCAATTTTTATGTCCATTTTTTTCACAGTGGCCTATTGATTGGAAAGATATTACATCGTTAATTCTTTCATAGATGGATTTTTTTCTCCTACAACTGGCAGTTGATGTTAAACTTGTGATTGGAATTGTGACATTTGCTATTTTTGAAAACTAGGTAGTCCACTTAGCTTTAGGGCACTCTAATCCTTCCAAGAGAAATTAGGATGATTTCTCCAACCAAGGTTGTAAGTGCTTGAAAATAGGTCATTTATGGCCTATCTGTTTAGAAAACCTCCTCCAACATAATTCATTTGATTAGGTATCTATTTCTCCTCAGTAAAATAACTAGAATTTTCATGGGCTATCCTATTGCTCATCATCAGCTTTATTAACTTGATTAACTTAGCTACTTGCATTGCCAAGTCAGGTTGAGAAGATACTTCATGAACTGTAGCTCTTATTCCTTTTGTAGCATTTTGTTGAGAGGTGGTAGCTAGCATCTTATAAATATCCCAAATTTCTTCAACAGTTTTATCTCCTATATAGCCACAGACAGCAGTGTCAACAAGTGTCTGACAAGTAACATTTAATTCATCATAGAAGAATTGAGCCTGA
This sequence comes from Aquilaria yunnanensis, assembly GCA_039654915.1. Classification (NCBI taxonomy): domain Eukaryota; kingdom Viridiplantae; phylum Streptophyta; class Magnoliopsida; order Malvales; family Thymelaeaceae; genus Aquilaria; species Aquilaria yunnanensis. The sequence goes on from CM077595.1 coordinate 11,562,748, forward strand.
ACCAACAAATAGAATTGATGATGTGGACACTAGTTCCAAAGCATGTTGAACCTATCCCAAGTATCATGGAATGGCTCTCCTTCCATCTATGCAAAGCTACAAATCTTACTTCAAAGATCAATTGCCTTGGTCATGAATTTGGTGTACACCTCCTCCCATGTATGTAGCAATCATTCCAGCGGGTTGATCAACCAACTCTTGGCTCTATCCTTCAAATAATAAGGAAAACACCTCATTCTTATATCATCCTCTTCTAGGTCTGGAAGTGGGAAGGTTTGAACACAAATGTAAAACTCCTAAATTAAAGACAATGGCTCCTTTAAGCTTATCCCGTGAAATGAAAGGAACATGTTGAGCTAAATGGTTTTTAACTCATAGTTTCAGGCTACATTACTCAATCTAATGTAGGATGGAGAAGCTCCAATAATTGGCATCTGAATTGAATTAAGATTTATTCTAGGTGGTGGGTGAGCTCCCTCAAGTCGATTAAGCTACAACCATTGTTTTCTTCTTGTGCCACATCTTCTCTTTTCCATGCTCTCTTTGCCCAGTAAGTTCTTTCAACTTTAGGATCTAAAGGAATCAGTTCAATGCTCATGCAACTATTTGACTTGCAAAGGTTCATAAACTATCTGCACACTCAAGAAAAAAAACTACCAAGGTAAATTGAGATAAAAGAAATAAACCTAATAAAAATAAAATCAAGCGGAAATGAAATAAAATAAATAAACTAAAAATAAGAATAACAACAAACAATCAAATATAGCTGTTCCCTAGCAATGATACCAAAAACTTGATACAACTAATCCTGTAAGTACACAGGGTCAGTTGTAGCAAGTTTTAATTTATAGGACAAACCAAGGTATTGATCACACGATGAACAAATGTTTAATTGTTTATGAAAAATAAAATAAATAAGTTCAGATTTCAATGGAGTAAAATTAACTAAAATTAAACTAAGATTAAATTAAACCAATGATGAGAATAATGAACCGGGAAGAAGACAATTATGGGATAGCTAAACATTGGGTTTCATGTAGCTGGGACTCTTTCAATTAATTATCTGGGCAGAATTTTACTTGACAACAAACACTCCTAGTATTACAACTTTCTCTCAAGCAATTATAACATGTTTGATTAACCTACGATTAACTCTCGATCTCTCACATAATTAATCAAACTTATTAAGTTTAGGTTATCAAATTGACAAATCACAATAAATAAGTATAGGGTAAATTCCATTTATGGACCTTCACCTTATCGCGTCATCTTAAACACATCTCGAACCATCATTTTGTCCTCTTAAAGTCCCCAACCTCCATATTTCTGTCTCAATTGTTGTCATTCCGTCATTTTCATGGTTAACTTTGACAGAATTTTTGTGACAAATGCCAACATTGGTCTTACATTTTTTTTTATTCCCTCTTAAATAACCTTCAAGCTAACAAATTTATTACTACAACCATCATTTCCCCCTCTCTTTCTTCCTCACCATCTCCAGCCAGCACATCCCAGCCCATTGAAAATATTGTCAATAATCCTTAACAACATCAACACACCTATATTGGTTCACAGTGTACAAACTCCCCTTGAACCAGATTGCATCAGTTATTGGGCGGAGAGCCTCTGAACTGATGCAAGTTGGCTTTGCCAAGGCCAAACTAGTGAAATTGGTAATAATATAATCCATCATATATATATAATCAATTTTAATTACAAAGAAAATTTTCATTGAAAACAATAAATATTGCTACTTTTTTCAAGTAATATAATTAATTACAAAAAATATAATTAATTTAATTATGTCAAAAATCAAAGATCAATGAACAGAGCAGCTGGTCGCCAGTGCCAATGCCACCTCAAGCCCCATAGCCGACACTCATGCCTAGAAGCCTCCATCCGAATCCCTTGAAGCCTCTTTCAAGTCGCACTTGGCACCTCTTCCGAATCACAGCTAGAGGCCTCCATTCCAATCGTGTGGAATCGTACGGCTAGAGGCAAATCACGAATGAAGAGGCAAATCACAAACAGATGGTGATAGCTAGCATCGAGAATCGTAAATGGCCGATTAATTCACCCTATTCATCCGATTTATCGCTCGATGATTTTAACAAAGATAGCAAATATCAAAAAGAGTGCGGCAAAAAGAATATGAGGGACCAGTCAATTAAAAAATGGGGCTGTCAATTTGAAATTGGGGCTGTTGATTGTAGTTAGCCGCAAGCTAGGTCGGTTGGATAAAGTGTTGAACGGTAACTGTTGATGACGAGGGCAATTGTCAATGTGCAGGGATGTAGTGGCCGAAGATGGTAAGGGAGGAAAAGAGGGGGAGATGATGGTTGTAGTGATAAATTTATTAGCTTGAGGGTTATTTAAGTGAAAATAAGAAAATGTAAGACCAATGTTGGAATTTGTCACAAAAATTCTGTCAAAGTTTATCATGAAAATGACAGAAAGACTACGATTGAGACAAAAATAAGGAGGTTGGGGACTTTAAGAGGACAAAATGAAAGTTAGGGACCCGTTTAGGATGACGCGATAAAGTTAGGGATCATAAATGGAATTTACCCAATAGGTATATCTCTATCCTAATTATTGTAACTCTATTTCCCCAATCCATAGATAAAATTTCACCTCTCAATACTTTATTCAAATCCCTAAGATAAGTTATCTATGGTGATCAAGCATAGACAATACTCATTATTGCAAAGGAAATAGACTAAAATGCAACTCAAATAAATTAATTAAAATAATTCAACTAGGCTACATCCCAAGTTTTAGCATAGAAATTTAGCCCCTCATGCTAGATTCAAAAATAAAGTCCAAAAATCTAAATAAGTAGCAATACATGATCCGATAATATGTAATTGAGAACAAAGGAGAAATTAATTAAAGAAAGAAAAGAAAAACAGAAGCTCATTCTAAAGCCAAGAACAACAAAAGTGAAAAGTTGCCTTTTATCTCCAATTCGCCACCTTTGTTATCTGTCTGCTCCTAAATTTTTGTTTCTCTTGCCCTTGTTTTGCCTTTTCGTCCTTTGCTCCCAAATTTACAACTTGCATTATTCCTTATTTGCTCTCCTCTGTTCCGTTTCACCTTGTTCTCTTTATTTGCAAATCTCTGCTCATTATTTTTTTGTACAACTGCCCTATTTGCTTTTTATATGTGTAGGGTTTTAATCCATAGCTCTTAAGATGCCAAAGAACTAAAATACCCTTGACTTAAAAATGCATCATAATATATTAAAAAAAGGGTATTTTAGTCAACTATAAGAAAGTTTCCTCCAATTCCAGGTGCATCTCTTGCTTTATAATTTTTTGCAATTCAATTCTTTTACTTTATAAAAATCTAGTCAACTCTTTTGGCAGGCCTCTTAACCTAAATAAACTAAAAACTAAATAAGTGAGGACAATAAATCACTTAATTGTAATAAAATTAATATAAAATAGGTATAAAAATTAAGCTGATCAAAGGCCTTAAGGACCCATATAACCCCACTCTTTGTATGTAAATGTAGGAATAATAATGGTAATTTAAGGCTAGCCACTTACCAAATTGCCAACCTTATGCTTTATCTATTAGTTAACCCCCTTGAACCTTTTAAAGCCTAATTCTTTGTTTGAACCTACGTTCACTTTGATCTTTCATTATGCTTGGAATTAGTGGTGGTTATGGTGTTTTGGGGCATTGGAGAGTTAGAGTGAATATGTGTGTTTTGGGTAAGATGAAGAATAAGTGTGGGGATGCATTTTGGAGGTAATGTGGGTTGACATGTACCTAATTGTCAAGTGGAAGGTTTTGGGCATTTGTGAGTTTACATTGTTTGAATGAGCTTGATGTTGATTAGGTTAGTTTTGGACATCTTTTATTTGTTTGTTTCATAATCAAAAGAAAGGCAAAGGTAAGCTTAAAATGAAAAGGCCCTAACTAAAATAAACTCAAAAAAATAAAAAAGTCTAAGTATAAAACTTCAAGTTGTAAATGAAGTCCGAAGCTAACCGTTTACCCTTCTTTGAGCTCATTTTTATGTTTGGGAATTTGGTTGTGGCATTTGTGGTTGTTTTGGAAATTAGTATTGAATAGAAAGATTTGGGTGTTTGATTTTGCTTCTAATGCCCACAATCATGTTCACAAGCATTGCTAGTTTCCTTCGCTCCACCACCAAAAAAGCCTTTATCCAATTCCTACATCGACCAAACCTAGCCGCATTGCAGCCTTATGCAAAGATCATCCTACTTACATTTACACGCAATTTCTTTCAGGAAAATTTACGGAGGAAAAATGGATCCCCTACTAAAGTTGTAAGGAAAGAACAAAAAGCAAAGCCTTTATAGCAACTCCACCTTTAAAAAAAAATTCAAACATTTAGGAAGTATCATTTACCTTTGTTAACAAGAATTTGTTTTTTCTTCTTTCATTAATTTCTCCCAAGTTCATTTTGTCAAGATAATATTTTCATAATGTGGTATAGCATAGGTTGTTAACTTGTGTGTTTTGTTTGTTTTCTCTTGTAGAATATGTTGAATTTACTAGGGACTAGCCAATATTTAAGTGCGGGGGTGTGATAGTCACATGATTTCCTATTCATTTTTCCTCACTTTTCTGCTTAAATTGTTTTATTTTTCTAGTACATAGTATCTTTTGAGTTTTGTATGTTGCATTTCATCTCTGAAGGGCCTAAAAGAGCAAAGAGGAGAACTTGAGGTCAAATTGGACAAGAAAGCAAAGTTGGATGAGCTAGAAGCAAAAAAACAAAGAGCTAAAAGAGCAAAAAGTATGTGCAATTACACTTCCAATTGAGCCAAAAGGACCTAAAAAGGCTTAAGCATGATTACACCTTAGAAAGTGTAGCTGCATTTTCTCTGCAGCAAGCAAAAGTACAACCATACTCTGAGAAGTGTGATCATACTTCACACTCGGGCAAAAAGGGAACCATATTTTAAATGAGCCTTTTTTTGAGTTTAAGGGCCTATTTCCTTCACCTACCAACCTTGCCATTGGAGAATTAGAGGAAGATGGAAGAGGATAAGGCTAAAGCCTTATATTTGTATGATTTTTAGCTAGGGTTTAGGGGATTCTCATCATGATATTCATTTTTAGCCTCTTTAGAAAGATTAAGAGTGTTCATAAGGTTTCTCTTGTTCATCATATTGGAATTCTTGGTTTTAGGAGGATAAGCTAGGAGTTGCCTTGAAGATTAAGCCATTAGTTTTACAAGGGGTTTTTGGTTCATTCCTTCTTCTTTTCTTTCCTTTATTTGGTGAACATTGTGTTGAATCCAAGAATGATGTTTCATCTTTTTCTATCCATGGATTAGTTTCATTTACACTTCTATGGTTGTAATTACTTGGCATTGGTTTTGTTGGTTGAATGCATGAATGGGTATCTAGTTTTCCTCTTTATTACTTGTTCATTCCTTTTCCTGCTCTAAATTGTTGGTTGATTGGTTGATGGTCACAATTAATTGATACCATGGATTCCATTTTATGCTTGGGAAAGTGAAAGAGAAATTGGACCTAGGCAAGAAAGGTAGTGATTCGGGACATAGTTGGAAGACTTGTCTTGATTGCTAGGGTGTTAGTAGATAGAACTCACAATGCCTCTTCCTAAAGTAGCATTAAAGATGAGACTTCTTGTTATTTTAGGAGATAGAGGGAGTTCCTCAACTTTGGAAAGCAAGAAACCAAAGAAAACACATCACCAACGAATAAAGGAAACTAGAACCTAAGACACCACTTAATCAAGTCAAGTAATGAAAACCATAGGAAGTGTGCCTAGTCCTAGTTCAAGAAACCCTTTAAAAAAATTGTTGCTTAGGTCCAGTGTTTGCCCTTAGGTTTAACATTGGGATACTTTAGGTTCTTGTTTTTCTTTAGAATAGGATTATTTGGTTGTTGCTTGTTTTAGCTAAACTTGGTTGTCAAAATTGTGGTAGTTGTTCAACCTACTCTACAATTCTCATGGGATTGACACCCACTCACCCATATTATAAAACGATTTGTGCACTCTTGGATAAAATGTAATTTTAAGACATATTGCACACTTGCAACAATGCTAAAAACCTTACATCATTATCAGTTTATGGAAGAGTGAAGTAGTTTATGGAAGTTATGCTTAACAATTTAAATCATTGCAAGAATCTCAACATATTAAAAGAGTATTTGGTGAAATGCTAGAACTAAACCATGTTTGTAGAAACTTAAGGTGAACAACTAGCAATAATATGAGAAATTTCTATAGCAGTGTTAACTTAAAAATGAGATAATGTAGGCTGGCTAGGATTGTAGTTGTAGAAGCCATACAAAAATAGAGTGCTGATTGCCAAGTACACTAACTACACCCAGGAAAAGGAAAAAGAGATCAGATAAGTGAGTAACCACAAAAACAATATAGAGGGCAACATCAACTAGGTAAAGTCCTAAGATTTAACCTTTTTACAAACATGGAAATTACAACATGAAGGGCATCATTAGCAAGGTAAAGAGAAACAAACCATAAGATACGCACCCAATGTTTGTCCAAACACAAAATAGAATGCCTCCTAGTACTTTGAGAGTAATGAAAGTTGAAACCAAATGCTTGATTTGTATAAAAAATGTATTAGGTGGCACAAATATGCATAAAGCACAAAAAGAAAGGTAATTAATTAACAACAAAAGTAAAAGCTAGTTGACCTATTCATTTTTTTTATTCTAAAGCTTTAAGAATCAGTGAAGGAAAAGAGATACATAAAGATGGAATTCTTCATAGCCTTTTTCTTTGACATATCAATGCCAGTTTTGTTTTCTTAATTCCAGCAAAAAACATCTCCATAAGTGAGATTGGTTTCACATTAGGCCTACATTCTTTTGATTGTGTTTTATGAGTAACTTATATATAGTTGCATGAGATTGTCTTTTGGTTTTATAGTGGGATCATAAATATTTTCCTAGCTTGTTGAGCTATAGGATTCTTAGTAGTGAAAAGTATGAGCTAAATGATATAAATTCTAGTTCTTGCAAATGTTCCTTTTGTTATGTGAGAGGATACTGATTAGACACTAATATAATATAGGTTATGGATATTTTTCCTTGCTTGGTTAATGACATCCTTAACAATGCATTATCGTTGATGAAGTGGCTGCATATTTGCCACAAATTTTGTGAAGCAGGGAAATTGTTTGGTTAATGACACCCTTAACTCTTAAATGGATATTGCTTCTGTCATTATCACAGCCATAGGCTTCCTTCTGATGGTTTTATATCTTGTCAAAAGTTCTCACTGTATCTAGAACATCTAACTATCATTTGGTTCCTTGATAGATTTCTTTTCCTAGTCAACTTGTAACTTTTTTGCAAATACATAGTTAGTACATTTTTTAGTGCTGTGAAAACTGAATAGAAAACACCGAAGATCTTCATACAAAGATTGGAAGCTATTATAAATTTCTATGTAATCCCTGCCAGCTTTATTTAAGACCTGTGTATTCCTTCTTTGATAGTTACTGTTGCATCTTAATATGATGGTAGTATTTTCTCTTCTTGCTCCATATATGGGAAAAGTAAGATCTATTTTGGTTTTCATTGACAATGAATTATCTAATATTTGCATATTGGGAAGTACTATTTGAAGGCTTTGAACATATTTTAAGGCATAGCATGGTGAAATGTTGTGTTACTTTAGGCTAGCTTGGAGGTGAAAATTAGTTGTTTTGAGCAAAAAATCTTCCCTAAAGTTGAACAGGTGTAGTTTTGTTAGTTTGATGTGTTAAATATTATTTTCTTCCTTTTTGACTGGCTTTTATGTGTGCTTATCTATCCTCTATCCTATATTTGTCTAACTTTTTTTTTTTTCACCCATCAAACTAGTATTTAGGTTCTGTTTTTGTTGATTACTATATACTTAATGGTTGTTTTCTATTTTAACCTATTGCTTATGTATCATGTTTGTAGCATCTTGAGTTCTGATTTTTGTCTTGGTATTTTGTTTTAGGTTTAATTTGGAAAAGAATGGATGATTTAAGTAACAAATGATTGAGGTTGATGTGTCTCAAACAACTCAAATGGCCAATGTGAAAAATAAGATTGCCACCTATACTTTGAATGATTACTAGCAGCATAGAGTTTGGTCACATAGGCATTGATCTTTAGTATATCTAGTTACATTTAATATCATATTCTTTTTAGAATTGTATTGTATATTATGAAAAATATTATGATTAAGATAGCTTTGTTTATCGGGTAAAGCTGTCTTTTTTGCTTTTATATGAATACTACAATTGAAGGTTTTAATGATGCAAGAATCTAGAATCATGTTTGGAAGAAATTTTTCTCAACTAAATATGTTTTCCAACTATTCATATCCAATTTTTTTTATAAAACAACTAAACATGTTTTCTAAAAAGTATTTTGGAAAACTATATATAGAAAATGAAAACTAGAAACAAAAAAGGAAAAGGAAAATTGTTTTCCACATGCAAATGCTACCGAAGTGTGCGGCTACCACTACTTCTATTAGCGTTAGTAACTTAAATGTGTTGGATAAAATACAAACTTAGTTCTTCTTCTGTTTATAAATTTTATTTTTAGTTTTACCCTTTTCATATTTATCACATGACTCAGTACTTATGGAATGTAATGATGCAAATGTAGAAGAGCAATGAACTGACAGTTCAATTAGTTGGACTGTGACTAAAAAATCCTAACAGTTTAAAATATGGTTCGGTTTTAGAAATAATGATCCTAATCAAATAGAGTTTGATTGATGATAGGATTAAATATAGAGGTGCTGCAGTTATATAATAAAGGAATATTGATGACAACAATAGTGAAGGGTTATTTGGGGATGATGAGGAAAGTGAAAACAAAAAGACTCGACAATGGGGATATGTAATTAAACACAGGGTTTTGACTCATTTAGGTGTTTTGAAATGTCTAAGTAGTTATGAGTTAAGGAGAAAACTTAATTTTAGGGGCTAGATTAATAGTTGCACCAGAGAATATTTTCTGAACAAATGGAATATTCCTACTATTTAATGGCCAATGACAAAATTGCCTAGAACAAAAATGTTAATGACAAATTTGCTCTCAAAATAAAAAAAATTTAGCTGTAAAATTACTTTACCTCTATAGCTTAGTGGAAAATTTTCCCCTTTTGCCTATACACACACACATATATATACATATACATATAACATACATAAGTACATATACAGAGAGAGAGAGAGAGAGAGAATATAACCAACAATAGTGTGTGTGCGAAATATTTGCAGTATATAAGTAGATTAATTTAAGGGTTTTTCTCATATAAATAATTGATTATGTATAATAAAATCATAATTTTAATACATAAAAGAAATAAAAATTTCATGAAATTTCTCCAAATATCAAGAAATTACAATTAATAAATTAAACATAATGTATTAAAAATACTAAAACTAGTTAAGTAATTTCACACACACACACACATATATTACAATTATATTATAGTCCAATATTATATGATGAAGATCTAACACATTTTAAATCAAAAGTTAACACAATCCAACTTGAAAAGTTTGAAAGTTGAAGCATAGAAAATATCAGTTCTAACCCTTTTTTTCAAAAAAAAAAAAAAAAAAACACTAAGACCTGCAGGTTTTTGAGCTTTTATTCTAGAAAAAGTTAATTGCACAGAACATAGTTTAGTAGTCTGTAGCTTTTCCCAAAAGGCAAAGAATTGATGGATTGGTTTTTTCTAAGTAAATTAACTACAAAAATATAGTGACACCTTATAAGTTATAACAAAGAGGAGAAAGTGGCATGGTGGATCATGCGTTGCCTCCTTATACCCACAGACCGGTGCATGTACTGGACGGTAGAGTCCGGTATAACAGACGAGAGAAAACATGTTGGTGCAGAACTTGAGTAGCGATATCGAGACATGTACCAGTTACGTATAACCTGGTCAAGTATGATATTAAAAAATCACGCTTGATAAAAATACATAGTTAACAGTAATCCTTAATGCCATCACTCTTTTTCATGCTACTTGCCTTGCATTCTCGGAAACTCTTTTTTAGTTGGGTTGCATTACTTCAAAGGGTACTCTATCAAACAAGATTGTTTCTACATCGGCAGGCACTAGCTAGTGTAGTGGAGGGGCAGCAATTTTTGTTTTATCTTTTTTGGTATACAAAAGCATCTTTACAAGCATGTAATTAAAGTAAGGGATATCTTATAGTATAGGTAAAGAGGAAAATATTTACTTTTATGGGTCCTAGAAGATATCTGAACCAGCTTTAAATGATATTATATTGAGAAATAAGGGAGGTCTTTTTTTGCATCTATTTACCACTTTGCTAAAGTGGCTGTGACATTTTTTTTTCCCTCTTGGAAATTGATATAGCTTTTAACTTTAAGACACTTCAATGCTGATATGAACGTTTGTTCAGATACTTCTGTTCCGTGAGAAACAAAAATGAAATAAGAAACGAAAGCGAAATGATTTTAAGGTTTAGGACTGAAATGGCACATTTTCAAAATTAGGATAAAAATGATAGGAAAAACAAAGATTCAATACTACCGATGTACTCGTTATGTGTACCGAGATTGAAGCTGATTTTGATTCAATTCAATTATTATTACAAGAAATTACCAACCTAAAACTGAAGAAATTGACAATCACCAAACAATATGATGAATAGGTATACAATACAAGAGCCTTTGTTTTGCCTTTGCACTTCTCCTTCCGGCCTAATCCTTCATCTTCCCATCAACACATCTCCTCTACAAAACAATTATTCCGCTACAACTAATAATAATAATAATATGATCTCCACTCCCTTAATTAATCGACCAACATAGTTGCAATTATACTTGAAACACAACCTAAATATACTTAAGGGACCTTGTGGTAACAACAATACTATTAGGATAAGAAAACAGTGGTACATTTTAATGATTCATAGTTGGAAGAAATATAATCTTTGGCACCTTTGGTAAATTATTCAAGCTTCTGAAACTAATTATAGACGTCGTTGTTACGGCACTGACGCAAATGTCTAAGCACAAGTAGCTGTAATAGGCAATGGCTCCACCATTGGAGCATTGGAAGTGATCTCCTTGGCTGTCTTCTCCTTGTTCTTTATCTCCATCTCCTCCATCCGCATCACAAATTCACTGAAGCAATCATCGAGTGTCCGGAATAGCTCCGTCGGATAAAGATCGGTGACCTCAACCTCGCCAGGACCTTGTATTGAAAAGTTGACTTGGCAACCCTTGATGAATATATCATGTGTGAATGAAGCCACTATACTTCCTGGTATGACATTCTCTGCAACAAATTAATGTTAAAATCAGACTTCACTATATGACCAACAAGAGATCTAGTCTACGATGGGCAATTCTAATGTACTGGACCGCCCACGGGTTATGACTAATTAAAATTCGAAAAAAGTTGTGATCGGTCTAAGTCATTTGTTAATGGATCGCTTTTGGACCAAAAAAATAAGGACCACAAGACTAGGTTGACACAGAAGTTTTTAACAATGTTAAAATCTTCTTCGGGCCGGGCCCATCCATTATTCACCATCATGATGGTTGATGTTTTTCTTCAAGTAAAGAGCTAGGTTTCCATGGTAAAGCTAGCAATGCTTTAGATATATATGAAGAATGGAAAAGTGCTCAGACCTGCAGCAATGGCCAAGAGGTCATCCTCAGAGATGGTGACTCTTGGGAGTGTTCGGCCGATTTTCTTCTCCCACAAGGCGGCGAGCTCGTTCATGTTGTAGCAGTTGGAGCTCGGCCGGAAATGGACAGAGACGTTCAAGGTCCTAGGGTCGTCCACGGTTTTCATTGTGAATTTTCCAATATCAGTGCCGGCGACGAAATAAGCTGCACCAAAGTCATAAACATTCGTAAGTTACTACCTAATTTCTTTGTCAATGGCCCAATTGTCATGAAAATGAGAACTGTCGTGTACTATAATGTTAGAAAAACATGAGATTGTAAACTTGTCTTTGTAAATATTCGTGTACTATAATGTCGTGTGCGATGTAGAGCATGACAAGGTCTTTTTTCACAATTATAATGTCTTACAAAATAAAATGCAAAATGTATAGAGCATAGTGTATAAAATCTTATGAGAACTTGAGTAACCCCTAAACAGCTAAAGAGTTTGCTTAGGTTAGATGGGTGAGGTCTATGGTTGTTTTATAAATAGAATTTCTCTTATAACTCTATTTTACATTATAATTATGAGTAGCAAAAAAAAAAAAAAAAACTAAGTCAAACTTAGTCCCACAATAATTTTTGCTACCAAAAAGTTAACGATCATATTGTCATGTGGCAACAAGTTATTCGCTTAGACTCCCCAAGATTCAGCAGACTTTTACGATCTTTTGTTTCCTATTTCTTTTTTCATCTGTCCGTTGAGATTGGAGACTGTTCAACTCCATGGTCCTAACCATATCATTTACTAAATATTTATAATTGTCTACATTGTCGGTTGATTCGGTCACGACAGCAGGCAATTAGTTTTAAATTTTGATCCCTGAAGAACTGATGATAATTTTTCCAATTGATAATTAAATTAGCCTCAAAAGATTGGAAAGCAAAAGAAAAAGAGGAATTTTTATCAGAGAAGAAAAACAAATCGGAAAAAGAAATTACTGCTACCTTTGACAGAACCATCGCCGTAGATTTGGAAGTGATCCAACGGTGGAAGGACCTCGGAGGGATGGGTGTTATTGTAGTACGGCCACGAGGCAATTGAATTGCAGCAGATGTAGGTGTAAGGGACGCCCAACGCCTCAATCCGGCGCCGTATTTGGCGCTTCTCTTTGTACATAATGCTGCCTGGCGCGACCGGCTCAGCCCGGTCCACGTCGTGCCCGAATTCCGATGGCAAAAATCTCTGCAAACACCATATATAGAATTTTTGCTCTTACTACCAAAATTTCATTATACCAAACATAAATAAACACTTCTCTAAATAAAACAAACATGCTAACTTTTTTTTAAGCATTATCCAAGCTTACATAGAGAAATATGTTATTATAGCAATTAGGAAAAAAATTATATACCAGCTATTTCAGAATTAAAATAATAACTAAACTAGCTTTTATAAAATATATCATAGGAGGTGGGGAGACTAATATTCAAATCTTGAGTCTTCCACATGTTCTTCTAAGCCTTTTAGCACTAGACAAAAATGCTTGGACCTTTTGTGAAAAAGGGGAAGCTATTCGGTAATGGAAAAAATTATTGTTAAATGTCCATACCCGGCATACTTTAAACTTTGAACCGTACTAGCTTGTAATTGGGTGTCAATTCGACCAATTTGTGCACTTATTTTCTGTCTTTCAAACTTCTGATGCAGCTTTTTTATCCCCTTGCAACTTGCAAGATGATGGTCATTTTGGAACTTGTTTTAGGAGTATTATTATTATTATTATTATTGCAAACGTTTTTTTTAAATAATTAAGTTCTTCTAAATTTAAAATATTTTTCACGAAAAAGAAGTCTAAGAAGCAACTCCTTTTGTTGCCTCAAAAGTATTACGGATGAGACAGCAAGTTCGACCTTGGTACCAAGAGACAAAGAGTTGCTCTCCTATGCTACCATACTCTCTATATGGTGGATAAGTCAAGAGAAAGACAGATGGGGTACCACCAATTATCGAAAAGAATTTTCCGTCTCTATCCAGAGCACATTAAAAATTTTATATTTTCCATGAATGGTAATTTGTAAAACCGAATCAAACTATAAGGTTTTACCAAAACTTCTATTAAAAAAAAAAAAAGGAAAATGATATATCCGGCTTTGGGGAAGGACCCTAGTCATATGATCCTAAAAAATTTATGATATGATGATAAATTTTGTAGGATAAACTATGAGAAAATTACCGGTCGAAATTACAGTTTCTCACATGTTTTTTCAGAAATCTTAAGGAGGCAAAGCTGTAAAATTAAGTCCAATCCCGAGGATTTTTCTGTAAGTTAACCAATGTTGACCGAGCTAGAGGACACAGAGGAGAGAGAGAGGAGCATATGCCAACCAAGGGATTGGATCTTGCAATTAATATAGACACATAATAACACATCCAATATTTCCGTCCCAGTTGTCACAATCTTAGATGTAGTGGGGCGTGGAAGAGCCCCAGACTTTTCCTTTTCTCAAAAAAATAAAAAAGACACTTTAAACATGCAGAATAATTTGATATTGATATATCAATTTTACAATAAAAATAAATACTTTTTTTGTCCAAATTTATTTAAAATATTTTTTTTTATGAAGTTTTAAAAGGTTGAAACGTTTCTTTTTTAAAAAAATTTTAAAAAATTAAATTATCATTTTATATGAAATCTAATAAAGACTATTTTTTAAATCTATACTCAATCTCTCACTGCATAAAACTCAAAAAAAATATTTTTTTTTAATTATTATTTAAATTTTTACTATATAAAAAAATAACATAAATTACATACAACTTAATTTCTAAACCTAAATAAATATTTCAACTAAGATGAGACGGAGGTAATATTTTACTTTAATGCCTAAGTGTCAAAAAAATTTTCAATTTTCAACCAAAATAAAAGGTACGGTAAAACTTGCATGTGTCCGGCCTATATGTAAGTCAGGTCACACAAGCTTCTATTTCAGATAAATCTCCGTACTTGGCAGGATGGCTAGTACATTAATAGATTATTAATGGGGCTGGGCCGGCTGGCGTTCGAGGTGCACTAAGCACTTTCTTGTCTCTCTCCCATTTTGTTTTTCTGTTTCTTTATCAACTCCTTTTTTATTTTTTTGGGGTTCTGTCCATCTCTCTCCTATTCCAGTTTTTTCGATTTCTTTACCAGCTTGTTTTTGCCTTTTTTCCCGTTTCATTCTTTAGTCATTTTTATACTATTTGTAGTTTTGTTTGTTGTTTCGTTTCAATTTTATTTCTTTTTTAATTTATCAACCTTTTCTTGTTATTAGTTCTATTTCATTTTTTATTATTTATATTATTCCTGCTTTTAAATATATCTACTTTTTTTTATTTTCTTTTCAAATTTGTTAATTAATAAAAAAACCAACAATTAGTTGGGTCAAAAGAACAAATAATTACTGATAAAAGAACATATAATTTCTTAAAAAGAACAAACATATAATATAAATAAAAGAACAATTGATTTCTCTTAAAAAATAACTAACTTATACACATAAAAGAAAATATAGATAATAATAAAATAACAAAAAATTAAATAGATAATAATAAAAGAACTATCAATTTCACTTTCTTATGATTTTTATTTATTTTTTTTATCAAATTCATCTATTCCTTTATTAGTTTTTTTTTGTTCTTTTATCATATTTGTTTGTTCTTTTTATCAATTTATTTATTTTTGTATCAGTTTTTATTTGTTTTTTTTATATGTCCTTTTATCAGTTATTGTTCATTTTTTTTTTAGTTTTATACGTTTTTTTATTAGATTTATATGTTCTTTTATCATGTTTTATTTGTTTTTTTATCATATTTATTTGTTCTTGTATAATTTTCATCTGTCTTTTTATTAGTTCTTATTTATTCTTTTATTAGTTTTTACTTTTTTTATAAGTCTTATCTATTCTTTTATCAATTATTATTTGTTCATTTTATTATTTTTATCTGTTCTTTTATCCATTTTTATCTGTTCTTTTATAAATTTTATCTATTCTTTTATAAACTTCAATAAACTATTTATTTTTCTGCTCTTTTATTATTATTTGGTATGTGTTCTTTTGTGAGTATTTTTTAGTTTTTTTAGAGAAATTGATTGTACTTTTATTAGTATCAATTTATTATTTTAAAAAAAACCTATCTGCTCTTTTACAAGTAATTATTTGTCCTTTTAGCTTACCTAGTAGTTTGTTGTTTTATTAGTTACAAAATTTGAAACAATAAAATGAGGACAAAAAGATGAATTTAAAAATAAATAATATTATAAGTAATAAAAAATGGAATATAATTAAGAAGCAAAGGTGCATAAATTAAAAAATAAATAAATAAATAAAACTGAAAATAAAAAAAAAACAAAAGGAAATACGTGAAAAAATAGAAAAGAAAAATAAAAAATAAAACTGGAAAAATAAAATAAAATTGAAGAGACGTAAGGTAATCGGAAAAAAAAATAGGGGAAGTGAGAAAGAAAACTGAAAAGGACCAAAAAAATGAAAAAAAAAATAGAAAACCAGAGTCGAGGTTTCTACGATCCCAGTCAGGCTGGTCCTTATCCAGCGCGCTCTAACCACTCAGCTCATTCTGGAAGTTTTTATAAGTGGTGTCCAAAATAGTACGCTATAAGTCCTTGAAAGCGTGGGGCCAAACTGAAAAATCTTAAATTTTTTAGGGACGGCGCACTAAATTAACCACGGTAATACCATACCTTAACGGTAGGAACAGCCTTGATGGCTTCGATCAAACCAAGCTGTTGACGGATCTTTTCCCCACCAACTGCAGATATCACTATCTCAATCTCGTCCTCCCGCAGCAACTTCTCCATCACTTCTTTATCACTCGCATCTCCCTTCATTCCATACCAAAAATTACATCAGATAATAATAACAATAATAGTAAAGATGATCACCGTAACTAATACTAACGTGTAAGACGACGGCGCCTTTGTCCTGCAGGTTTCTGACGACTTTAGGTTTCGAATGGGCGGCGCCGTCAGAGCGGAGGAGGATGAAAGTGGGGTGGCCGGCGGAGAGGCTGGCCTCGGCCACGAACTGGCCAATAAACCCGGTGGCGCCGACAATGAGGACCCGCCCCTTGGTACTTGAGACAGTCATTCTTTCCTTCAAACCCACTCTATTTTCCGAAAATGGAGTGGAAGATAATATATGTCCTAGATTACTGTGACTAGAAAGATAATTAAAGAACAAGCCACTCTACCAATAACCCTCGCGAGCCTCGTGCCCATATTTATAAAGAAAGTACGCTGGGTGGGGACAGAATTGTCCAAGAAATAAAAAGATCCTGCTGAAACATATTCTATATCACAAACGGACAACAACTTCAACTACCATTCACTTCACCCTGATTTCAACAACTAGTACCGTAAAACCAAATATATTTAAATTTCCACACACTTTTAAATTTGGGTAAACTATACAACTGGCCCTTAAACTTTCACAACTTGAGCGAGTTAGTCCACAATTCGGAACTCATTAAATACTAGCCCATGAACTTAGCAAAAATTGGCCGCTTAGTCCAATTGTCACTATAGTTGACTGATGGTGTCACTACAAGGTGGAAGAGCTTTTAGCAATTGAGTAAATAATGGTAATCAGTCGCATGGTGAGACTGACAAGTCATTGAATCAGTCAGCCACAAAAATATATAATTGCACTACTCGAAGTGACTGAGATGCGATTAAAGCGTGCGACTAAAAATGGTAGTCGCTAAGTCTCTAACATACAGGCACAAAATGGCTGAAATAAACAGTTGCATGTTACGACTGAAAGTCAGTTGCTTTCATATTTTAATTTTTTTAATTTTATTTAAAATTGGTTGTATTTGATTAAGAATAATTTTTATAATTATCAAAATAGTTTATGATTAATATAATAGTTTAAAATGTTTAATTCTTATAATTATTATGATGATTAATGTAATAATAATAATTTTAAGATTGATAATTATTAATATTAAGAAAAATAATTGAAAAATGAATATATTATTAATATAAAATGTCAATTAAATACAATTCAATTATCATAAACACTAGATAATGATATGACTAAACCCATCAAAAGAGCACGCCCTAGGCGCCCTGATTAGGCTGAGCATGATCTTATGCACTTTATGATCCTGAGTGTGCCTTAAACAAACATTATAATAAAATCTAAACATGAATAACAAGTTTAAAATACAAAAAAAAAAAAGGAAAATTTGAACAGAAAAAGAGGAACACATGCCAAAATATGATGTATGGCTAGAAAAGTAACATGAACCCAAGCGCCAATAGGAAGAATGGGCAAAAACAAGCAAGCAACGCAAAGGAGGAAAAGGAGATAATTGTTGAGATATGGGGCCGGCCGAATGTAAAAGTGGTGGGGTTTATAGACGGTTGGAATTAATGCGATTGAGTTGCAACTGATTTCTAGTCGCACGTAAGAAAGCCACTAACATGTTAGTCATATTAGCCTATCATGTGACTGAAAAGTTAGTGGCACAAAGTACGTGTAACTGATTCATTCAGTCCCAAGTCTTTGAAATTCAAATTCAAACTAAGCAACTAAAATTCAATCACACAATGAAATAATTCAGTCACATGTGGAAATAATTTAGTCACATAATAAAATGATTTTGTCACTTGACACAATAAATTTAGGCGCATGTTCTTCAAATATTTTCAGAAATATATATATGGAGATACATATATAGACATACATATAAAGACAAACATATATGGACATACATATATTGACACACACACACACACATATTAATATATTGTGTAAACACTTATATATATATCAATGAATATACATAAACACTTATATATTGACATAATTGTATGATTATAATTAAAACTGTGAAATAATTTAATTCAATAAAATCAGTAAACAGCACATAATCAATGAAATAATATTTTATTCTGTGTGACTGAGATGTGACTAACAAAAAAAATATTTTAATACATATGACTGACATGCAACTAAATGTGGAGCGACTGACACATTTAGTCGCATTTCAGTTGCTGGCCCACATACTTACAACTAACATGCAACTGGGCATGCTTGTCACTGATTTTCAATGGCTTCACTCAGTCATTCCACCATGTGTTCTCTTATAGTGTGTTTGCTTTCAGGATGAGATGGTTGGAGATTGATGATGTGGAGGATGGCGGGAAAACTAAAGCCAAAACTTGCTAATAAAATGATTGTACCGGTAAAATAAAATGCAGAAGCAAAGGTTTGAAGAACTCCAAGCTCTGGAAGGAGCACACCATAAATATTTCAACATGAAAATGAGGTTGAGAATATTTCAATATGAACATAGGAATAATGGAGCTAGGCAAGCTTGGGGTAAGCCTCATTCGGGCTAACCAATGCCCACTCATTGAAATTGCCTCCCTCTTCTCATTGGACAATGGACATGCCAATAGACAACTAGAAATGAAAACGCCAAATGTTTTGCGCAACTCAACATATAAAAAATAGACCTGCAAGTAAGATGATCAACCTTGCCCCTTTGCTGTAATAGTGTAGAATTTCAATTACATGAAACTTGAAAAACAGAAAAGTGAATTTCATCTCGGCAACTCAAGCAAAGCTAGAAACAATCAATATTCTAAGGATTCAGCTCCTTGGTGGAAGGGAGAAACAGTTGATCTACCTCTTTTCATATTCGCTTACATTATAAGATGCTGCCCTACTCACACATAAGGAGCTGCTTTGGTTACTCTACGTGTCAGCTTTGGAGGAACAGAAACTTTGATCTAAAGCTTCAGAAGGCTACATTCAGTTGAATCATGTTGCATACCTTGTAATACATATTCTGGTGCTAATATTCTAAGTCACTTGAGACCACAAGCAGACGAGAAATGTCAAAATTTTTACTTAATTATGGACATGAGATTAAGGTCACTAGAAACCTGGGAATGAAGAGCTGGCAAACAAATTTAGAATTGTTGAATCACATAGCAAGGTTTCGTCATGTTGCTTCCATTTTCAATAACAAATCTTTAATATCAGCTTCCATCCTCATCTTCATGTTGAAATATTCTCCATGTGCCCTTTTTAAAGTTTGAAGTTCTTCAAACCTCTACTTCCACATTTTATTTTACCAATGAAAGAATTTTATTGGCAGGTTTTGGCTTTACTTTTCCCGCCACCCTCTACATCACTAATCTCCAACCACCTCATCGTGAAGACAAACACCATTAGTCAACTATAGTAACAATTGCACTAAGTCACCAATTTTTATAAAGTTTAAGTGCTATCATTTAATGAATTTCAAGTTGTGTACTAACTCGTCCGAGTGGTCAAAGTTTATGGGCTAATTGTATAGTTTGGCCTTTAAACTTTGGACAATTAGATTCAAGCGGGAGCACCCCCTTTTGAAAAATAGATAAGTCATGTTACCCTGACCATCTCTCACACCATTTTAGTAGTCATTAGATTAATATGAGCTATTAATAAACCTTAACCCAAGAAAAATGACGCTGTCATCGTCTAATTTAGTTATTGTGGGCACAAAATTTTAGGTGACAATTGAGAAAGTTTGAAATTTAGTTTAAGTCATTTTGGTAAAGTTGACTGATAGGTAGCTGAATGAGCTCGCTGGTGAGCGTGCCCCGCGCCCTGTCCACTGGGAAAAACAATTGTCATCCAAAAGCATGTCTTTGCCACAGCACTAACCTGTCCTTCCCTCATTCGCCGCCTCTAATTTTATTGGTCTGATCACCAAATTCCACAAAATTATTGCCTTTGAATATCTCTAATCACCAATCATCTTTCAAATCAACAAATCACTTTTATTCGGGTTTTTTTTCTGTCCGTTGCTCAACAAATAGTTTTGAACTTTAAAGATATATTTTGAGTATTTTTTATAGTCTATAGCATATCTGGATTCAATTGATTAAAAGTGGATTCAATTTACAATTTTATAAGTTTTAATTTCATTGTGCTTTTTTAGGATTTTGACAGATTGATGGTATTTCAATAGAAAAATAATATATTGAGCTACAGAGATTGGAATTTAGTGATTCTTGATTCATTGGAAAACTAACATCTAAAGCTACAAATCATATGCAGATCAAAAAACCCATTTTGCACGTTAAGGGGGTTAAATTTAGCTTCAAAGTCGCGACTTGCACTTCATCGCTGGTTTTGAAGCAATTGCAGTATTTTAGGCATATCTTTGGCTGTAGATGTCCGTTTTATATGATTCAAGTATCATTTCAAAGCTAAGAAAGAGCTCTACAACTTTCATGCTTTGAGTTTTGAGAAACAATAACTGCATCAAGGGCGAATCTCATCTTGAAGTTGTTGCTGCTGTTCTGGAGCGTTTCTTGGTTAACAACTTGGAAACCTATTAGTTAGTTTGAATCTTGTTATTTGTGTGGGGTATTTTTGTAAAAATATAAAAATTTTAGGGAAAGTTTATGAATTTAGCACACTAGGTTAGCTTTATTAGAATTGGAGCACAGCAGTGGTGGCTCTCCCTCTCTCTCTCTCTTGCGACTAGACGTCTCTTCCTCCTCTCTCCCTTTCTCTCTTTTTCACAATTTTAGTTTTTTTTTCCTATTATTATTGTTCTTTATTTTTCTTCCAATCATGAGTGAGTAATTTTCTAATTCAGTTCAAGAAGACAATTTCCATTGCCAACACCGATTGTGAAGATTGATTTTTTTTGTTAAAACTTTCCTTAAATTAAAGTATTTACTTCCTTGTTGTTAAGATTTATTGTAATTAGTTTTCTTGTTCTCGCTTTTTTCATTGGTTCTGCGATTACAAATTTGCTTGATTTTCTTCTCAACCGCTTAGGTGAAGAATTCGATTTAGAAGCAAGTGAATTAACTGGTGATTACTTTTATTTCTGGTTAGTTCATACAGAAGAAGTAAGGCAGGTTAAATTGTTCAAGCTTATGGATGGTTCCCTGGAATAAACTTTTTGATTCATTATTCTTCCTACTAATTTTGAGCCGATTAGATATTGTTTTTCAATATCTGGTTACTCAAAATTAAGAAATTAATCTGAAGCTTTTTCTGGTTAATTTTACTGTTAAATTTCTTTGGGTTTTTTTTAGCTTTAAAGAGAGTCTTGTTTATTTGTTTGGATTGAAGAAATATTTTCTTTCGATGATCAACTACATAACTAGAATGGATAATCAACGCTGAACTGAGCGTTTTTAGTATTGGTTAATTTCATTTTGATTCTACAATTAATTTATTTTAGTATTCAATTAAAGAAAAACCCCCCAACCTTTTATTTCAGTTTTCTAAAAGGAAGCTTTTGGTTAAAAATTTTCCCTTGGGATTCGACCTAGTTTTCATTACTATATTACAAATTTATTTATTTTGAGTTGTCAGTGATACCAAAATTATTTTTGGCAATTTCAATGACCAACCAAAAATTTGGCGTTGTTGTTGGGAAAATTTCTTTTTCTATTAAATTTTCCTTATTTATTTATTTATTTATTTCCCCTTTCTTTATTTCTCAATAAACTAACTTATGCCAAGATCTTCTCGTACAAGTAAACTACTGTTTGATCCAGAGATCGAGAAAACAGCAAAAGCGAACAATAAAGCAAAGAGGCAAGTGGTCAATTTTACAGTTTTAACATTTATGAACAGTGACAATGAAAGCGAATAAGAAGCAGTTGTTATTGTAGCGATGGCGGCACAAAGAACACTAAGGGAGTTAGCAACTCCCGACGTTGTCCAACAACCCTTGTGCACTGATTTTCCTGATATTAAGGCAGCATTTGAATTAAAATATGGATTAACTCATTTATTGCCTACTTTTCGTGGTCTTACAGGCGAGGACCCCCATAAACACTTAAAGGAATTTTATGTAGTTTGCTCGACCATGAAACCATAAAAAGTTACAAAAGAATAGATTCATCTAAGGCTTTCCCATGCTTTTTGGCAAACAAGGCGAAGGACTGCCTGTACTACCTTCTATCCAGTTGGATCAGAACCTGGAATGACCTGAAAAGAAAATTTTTGGAGAAGTTCTTTCCAACTTTGAAGGCTAGAATGATTAGGAAAGAAATCAGCGGGTTTCGGCAATACAACAAAGAAAGTCTCTATGAATACTGGGAGAAATTCAACCAACTATGTGCGAGCTGCCCACATCACCAGATTTCTAATAAAGTATCGTTGCAGTACTTCAAAGAAGGGTTACTGTTCATGGATCAGAGTATGTTGGATGCTATAAATGGATGAGCACTTATAGAAAAAATGCCTGAAGAGGCAAAAGACTTGATTTTTACAATGGCTGCCAGCTCATAGCAGTTTGGGACATAGGTAGACCATGTACCGAAGAAAGTAAATGAGGTAGGAACTTCTAGTATTGAAAATCAACTTTCTAAACTAACCTCTCTTGTTAGACAAATAGCTTTAGGACAGCTTCAAAATTCTAGAGTTTGTAGCATTTGCTCTACTCAAGGACACCTTACCAACTCATGCCCATAACTGCAAAAGGATACAACACCTCAAGTGAATGCAGTAAGTGGTTTTGTTAACCAACCAAGGAGGAATGACTCCTACGCCAATCAATATAACCTTGGTTGGAAAGACCACTCGAATTTGAAGATATGGGCAGCCAAGTAACCAACAACAGTACCCATCCACCGGTTACAACAAACCAACCTATCCACCACAGAACCAAGCACCAAGTTCAGGTATGGCTTTAAAGGATATTGTGAAAGTTTTAGCCACTAACACTCAAATATTTCAACAAGAAACAAGGGCTAGCATTAAAGACTTGGGAAACCAAATTTCACAACTGGTAGCCTCAATAAACAAAATTAAAGTCGAAAAAGGGAGACTGCTATCTCAAGCTGAAATCAACCTGAGAAAGCATGTTAATGTCGTGACCTTTTAAAGTGGCAAAGAGGTGCAAACCACCACATTAAAAATGGCAGCACTTAAAAAGAAACAAGATAGCTTAAAACCATCAACTTCTAGTGCACCAACTGATGAGGTAAGTAATGAGCCAATTTTTTCAAAACCAAAAAAATCTGATTCCACCTTATTTTCCTAGTAGGTTGGCAAAATCAAAGAAAGAATAGACAGAGCGGAAAATTCTTGATATTTTTAGAAAGGTAAAAATAAACATACCCCTGCTAGATACAATCAAGCAAGTGTCTTGGTATGCCAAATTTTTTAAGGAACTCTGCACCAATCAAAATAAGTTGCCAACTGATGAGACAATCAAAGTTAGTGAGAATGTGTCAACGATAATTCAAAGGAAGTTGCCTCAAAAGTGTAAGGTGGTATGTTTACTATACCATGTGTAATAGGCAATTTTAAGGTGGAAAAAACTATGCTAGATTTAGGAGCCTCAATTAATGTCATGTCATATTCAATATATGCTTTTTTGAAACTTGGACCTTTGAATGAAACTGGTGTTATGATGTAATTAGTTGATAAATCCAATGCCTATCCTAGGGGCATAATTGAGGACCTTTTTATGCAAGTAAATGATTTAATTTTTCCTGCTGATTTTTATGTGCTTGATATGAAGAATAGTGACCTAACTGCTCCTATTTTGTTAGGAAGACCATTTTTAAAGACATCCAAGACCATGATTGATGTGGATACTAGCACTCTCACAATGAAATTTGATGGAAAAATTGCTCAGTTCAACATTTTTGACACACTGAAAGAAATTGACAAGGATAATTCTGTTTCTTTTGTTGAAAAAAATTGATACTTTGATGTAGAATGAATCAAGAACAAAGTTTGAAAACCAAGAAAAGTTGGCACAAAAAGATAAGAAAGAAAATATCAAGTTGCAACAAGAACATGAGATGTCAATTATGGTTGGACAAAAGGTGTTGCGCAAAGACTGAAAAAGATGGAAAATGTTATCTATTAAGTCTCAGCTTAATTGGATTGGACCATTTGTTATTACTAATGTTTCTACTTATGGTGCAGTTGAGTCTAAAAGTTTGAAAACGGATAAAGTGTTCAACACTGAGATGCATAAGTTGAAGCCTTTTCATGAGGGATTCTCAAAACACCCTGGTTGATGTAGGAAGGAACTGTCTAAGCTAAAGACAATAAAGAAAGGCACTTTTGGGAGGCAACCCAAACGTGGTTTTGTGCCACGAACAATTAGAATTTTTTTTCATTTATTTTCCAGGTTTTATTTTTTTTAGGTTTATTTGTTCTCACAACGGGTTTTCTTGGTCATGTAATATTTTTTTATTTTTTATTCTTTTCAGGCTGAAAGTGAAGCAAAACATAGGGGCAGCAAGTTGAAGTCTAATTCTGGGCTATGGATGACTGCGAAATCACTTTTCAGGGCAATACCTTTTCTTTTTCCCATATGTGTCTTTGTTATGAATATTGAGGACAATGTTCGATTTAAGTGTGGGGGAGTGGGTAGCTTAGGCCCTAATTTTCTATTTTTAAAATCGTTGAATTAAAATTTTTTGATTCATACTTTTGAGCATTAATATGAATTATTAGGATAATTTCATTTTTTTTCTTGAATGTCCAGCTTGAGTATTAAGTTATCAATTTATTAGTCTTTATGCAACTCTCAAATTTTATTTTTAAATTATTTTTATAAATTTTTATCAAGCTAGTTTATGGTTATCTTGAAAAGCTGATTTTTGCATCAAATTTGTGTGCTTAGTACATTGATTTAAACTATGTTAGATTATGAGCTTATTAAGTTGGATATGTGGTTTGTTCGGTTGATGGATAATTTGAATTACTTGAGAAAAAAAATGTTTGAATTGTTGTGTTATGATGAAAAGAAATTTTTTTTTGCTATTTCGCTATTCTAGATATTGAAGTATGTATGGGTCTTCTTCTAAGACAATAGTCGATCACTGCTTGAAAAGGTACTATGAACATAAGTATGGTCAAACACCTCTTTGGAGTTGTGTTGAGTTAGTAGCTTTGGTATGACAGAGCCCCTATTATACACTCGTTAAACGGCGGAACACAAGAAAAAGACAAAATGAAAACAAAATTGAAAATAGAAAAAAAAAATCAAGTAAAATAAAATAAAAAGTAAATTCTTAACTGATTTCTTATTTTCTGTGGGTTTGTGGTAAGACCGGTTATGCTTTTTGAGTTCTTATCTACCTGGTTTGTTATCTTTACTTCGTGCAAAAGTTTAATATTTTTCTCAGATTTTTTACGGTGATTGTTGTTAGCTTATAAAGAAATTGTTTTTAATGACTTATTTAGTATTGAGTTGCTATTGCCAAGTAGATTGCGTGTTTAATTCCTCTTATTAAGTTTTTCAAAACCCTTAGATGTGAAATTATTTTGCTTTCCTTAGCTCAAAAGTATGTTTTTATCATTTTTAAATTTCTTTTATTTTGAGTTTTGCCCAAGGACAAGGAAAAGCTAAGTATGGAGGAATTTGATAAACTTAAATTTATTATATTTATTTCTATCATATTTAGTATGTTTTAATATATTTTGAACCTTAAATATATATATTGAGTATGTTTTATAGCTTAGAGTATATCTGGACTCAATTGATTGAAAGTAGATTTAATTTACAATTTTACAAGTTTTAATTTGGTTGTGTTCTTTTAGAATTTTTATAGATTGACGATGCTCCAGTAAAAAATCATATCTTAAGCTACAGAGATTAGAATTGAGTAATTCTTGATTCATTGAAAAACCTAGTTTGCATGTTAAGGGAGTCACATTTAGCTTCAAATTCGCGATTTGCGTGTCATTGATGGTTTTGAAGCAGTTATGGTATTTTTGGCATATCTTTGGCTGTAGCTGTTCTTTTTATGTGATTCAAGTGTCGTTTCAAAGCTAATAAAGAGCTCTACAACTTTCGTGCTTTTAGGTTTAAGAACTAATGACTGCATCAAGGTCGAATCTCAGCTTGAAGTTGCTGCTGCTGTTCTAGAGCATTTCTTGGTTCACAACTTTAAAACCTTCTAGTTAGTTTGAATCTTTTTATTTGTGTATGGTACTTTTGTAAAAATATAGAAAGTTTAGGAAAAGTTTGTGAATTTAGCACACTAGGTTAGTTTTATTAGAATTGGAGCACAACAATTGGTGGCTATCCCTCTCTCTCTCTCTCGGCTAGATGCGTCCTCTTCTTCTCTTCCTCTTTTTCCCTCTCTCTCTTTTTCACAATTTTAGTTTTTTTTTCTATTATTATTGTTCTTTTTTTTTCTTCTAATCATGAGTGAGTTGATTTTCATTGCTAACACCGGTTGTGAGGATTAATTTTTCTTGTTAAAAATTTCTTTAAATTCAAGTATTTACTTCCTTGTTGGTAAGATGTATTGCAACTAATTTTCCTGATCTCACTTTTTGGATTGGTTCTACGACTGCAAACTAGCTTGATTTTCTTTTCAACCACTTAGGTGAAGAATTCGATTTAGAAGCAAGTGACTTAACTGGAGATTACTTTTATTTCTGGATAGTTCATATAAGAAAAGTAAAATAGGTTAAATTGTTCAAACTTTTAGATAGTTGCCTGGAATAAATTTCTTGGTTCATTGTTCTTCCTGCTAATTTTAAGCTGATTAGAAATTTCTTTTCCATATTTGGTTACTCAAAATTAAAAAATTAATCTGAAGCTTTTTTTTTTTTTTGTTAATTTTACTGCTGAATTCTTTGGGATTTTTTCAGCTTTAAATAGAGTCCTATTTATTTGCTTGGATTGAAGAAATATTTTCTTTCAATGATCAATTGCGTATCTGGAATGGATAATTAACCCTGAACTGAGCATTTTTAGTATTTGTTAATTTTATTTTGGTTTTACAGTTATTTTATTTCAACATTCAATTCAAGAAAACCCCCAAACCTTTTGTTTCAGTTTCTGACAGGAAACTTTCGGTTAAAAAATTTCCCTTGAGATTCGACCTGGTTTTCACTATTATATTACAAATTTATTTATTCTGAGTTGTCAGTGATACTATAATTATTTTTTACAATTTCGACGACCGACCACTCATCCCAAATTTGCCTCTAACCAAATCATCCAATCACACCACTATTGTCTCTCATCGAAACCTCCAACGACATTGTTGTTGTTTTTATAGAGTTTCTAGCCATGCCAAATTTGAAGAAAATGAGTTGGGGCCAAAGCTGCATGTATGTTTTCTGATTAATTTTGTAGAATACAGGATACATATAGGCTACAAGACGCACAAGACTTGGAGCATAAGTAAAAATTATCTGCAACCAATTAGATGTTTATACTAGCTAAACTTCTCATTCGACTCCAACTTTAACACTTCCCTTCAAGTTGGCGTATGAATATTTGTAATGCCCAACTTGAACAGCAGGTCGTGGAACTTGTCTTTGCCCAATGCTTTTGTTAAAAGGTCTGCTATCTAGAAACCAGTCCAAATTTTCTTGGGCACAATTTCTCCAGACTTCACTCTTTTGCGAACAAAGTAGCAGTCCATTTCAACGAGTTTTGTTCTTTGATGGAACACTAGGTTCATGGCGATGTGGAGAGCAGCTTGATTGTCACAAAAGAGCATTGTCCCCTCCAGTTGAGGCACCTGCAATTTGGTCAACATCCATCATAGCCATAGAATCTCATTTACAATTGTGGCCATTGCTCTATACTTGGCTTCTGCAGAATATCATGCTATGATGGGTTGTTTCTTGGTCCACCATGAAATTGGTAAGCCTCCTAATGCAATAAAGTAACCTATGTAAGACCTTATAGTCATTAGACATCCTCCCTAATCGGCATCGCTATATGCTTCCAACTTCAAATCCCTCTTTGCTGTTAGTAAAATACCTTGACCAGTTGTTACCTTGAGGTATCGCAGTATTCGTTCACACATATCCATGTGAACTCGTTGTGGGTCTGCAAGGAATTGACTCAATTTGTTGACTACAATTGTTATGTCCGGCTATGTGACTGTCAGATAAAGCAACTATCCTATTAATCTCCTGTATCAAATGGCATCCACCCTTGGTTCTTTGGAATCAACTCGTAGGTTACAGTTTTGTTTCATAAGAAATGCACTAGGCTGGCACACTTGCATCCCGGATTCCTCCAAAATATCTAGGGTGTACTTTCTCTAACTAAGTACAATCCCCTATGAGGACCTTGTAACTTCAATACCCAAGAAGTATTTTAGAAGGCCAAGACCTTTGATAATGAACTTCTCAATCAAAGGTTGCTTCACTTCCTAGATTTTCCTCACATCATTCCCTGCCAAAATAACTTCATTGACATATATCAATGCCACAACAAAACTTCATTCTTCTTTGTACATGAACATGGAGTGATCGACCTTCGAGGTCTAAAATCTCATTGTAACCAAGGCATCTATGAACTTTTGATACCAGTTTTATGATGTCTATCATAATCCATAAAGTGACTTTCTTAATCTACACACCTTGGTCTCACTTTTCTAGGTGAAACCTTTGCAAGACACATATGTAGACCTCCTCCTCTAGATCATAGTGGAAAAATGTGATGTTGACGTCGAGCTAATGAATTTCCTAATCCTTCTTTGCAGCAATGACAAGTAGAGGCCTCACAATGACGAGCTTTGCCATTGGCACAAAAGTCTCATAGAAATTAACCCTCTCTACATGCGTAAAACCTCTTGCCACAAGTCATGTCGTGTATTGTTCTATCTCCCCATTAGGTTTGAACTTAATCTTTTAGATTCATTTCGAATTGACAGCATGTTTTCTTGGCGGCAATGGTTCCAACGACCATGCTTCACTTTTCTTCAGTGCTTCAATCTCCCTTTTCATGGCTTCTCTCCAGTGTTCATGCTTTGCTACTTGAAACAAAGATTTTGGCTCATCATGGGATGTGATGGCCACAAAGAATGCCTTATGTGAGTATGAAAACCTATGATACGAAATGTAATGTAACAAAGGATGTACCACGAAGTTTCCTGATGGAGGGGCACACTTTGATTGGATTATGAAGGTTGGCAAACGTGTTTCTTTCTCTTCAAAATGTTTTGGTGGTTACCAGGTTCTTTGACTACAACGTACCTCAACTTGGACAACATTTTCAGATTCATGACTAGTGGATTCTGTTCATTCTCAACATTTTCGGATTCATGACTAATGGATTATGTTCTTTCTCCTTGTCCACCTTTATACATTTGTGCCAAATCATTTTGCACATTTTGGTGCTTATTGAAATTGTTGAACTTCCAAACCACCTTTTCATTATTTAGGGCGTGTCCAGTTTACTTAGCTTCCTCATCACTAATTACTCTTGAGGGGCTCATTCAATGTATTGTTTGATTCTGTTCCAACTTGGGCCCTTCTTGCTTACAAGGGTATCTGTTATCAAAGAACACCATATCTCGCATTGTATAAATTTTCTTATCCTTAATGTCATAGACTCGATACCCCTTTTGCCCATTAGGATATCCAACAAATATACAAGGTTTCCCCCTCTCATTAAACTTATCTCATTTCTCTTTATTATGAGCATACACCAAGCACCCAAAAACCTTCAAATGATCATAGCTCAGCTTTCTTCCCAATTATAGTTCATATGGTGTTTTATCTCCTATGGTCTTAGAAGGCAATCTATTTATTTTATAGACTGCAGTAAGGACACATTCCCCCCAAAAACTGACTAGTAGCCCTGCATGGAAACATAAAGCTCGTGCCATTTCCAAGATATGCCTATGTTTTCTTTCAACAACTCCGTTTTGTTAAGGTGTGTAGAAGCAAATGGTTTACAAAAGTATTCCTCGCTTCTTATAACATTCTAGCATGAAGTTGGATTGAAACTCAAGGCCACTGTCTGCCCTAATTTATTTGACCTTTCTTCCAAATTGCGTCTCAACCATGTTTAAAAACCTACACTCCTCTACTATAGCCATCAAGTAAACCCACACTCTTCTACTTGTGCTTAATCAAGTAAACCTACACTTCTTTACTATAGTCATCCACTATAGTGAGAAAATGGTGTGCTCCTACAAAGGATGCCATTTTATAGCCGCCCTAGACATCACAGTGTATCAAATCAAAACATGCAGTAAACTTTATTGAACTTTCAAAAAAAGGTAATCTTGTTTGCTTAGCTTGCAAACAAGAATCACAATACTCTACTTCTCAACTTTTGATGTGATTAGAATTTAATTGAACCATTTTATCCTTCACACTTGATGCATGACCAAGCCTCCAATGTCAAAGTTTAGACTTTTCTACTCTACTGGCCGCCATTGCCACCCTTCCATGTCGAATAAGTTCAAGGAGATATAGACCATTGCAGCGTCTGCCTACTCCAATCAAGCTCCTCGTAGGTAAGTCTTGCACCACACACAAATCAGCAACAAAGTTTAGCGCATAGTTGGAATCCTTTGTTAATTGACTAACTGAGAGAACATTACACTTAAAGTCCAGAATATTTAGAACTTAATTGATTTGCATTCCATTTGGAAGAACTAGACTTCTGGCACTTTTCACTGATATGCTTTCTCTGTTGGGTATCTTGACTAGTTGGTGTCCGATCCTCATTTCTTGCTTATCAAGTAAGTTTTCATCACAAGTAATGTGTTCTGTTGCTCCCAAATCATTTATCCAAGGTTTTGAAAAATTAATCTTACCAGCCATATTTGCATTTGGTGAGTTATGCTCAGTTGTTTTTTACGTCTCACCCTCACATCTTATATATTGCAGCTGTCAGTCATACTGAGCCCGCGTCAAACCAAGAATAGGGCTGACATCAAGACCGACCTGAGCCACCTTCTGGCCTGCCTTCTTTTCTGTCATCAGTCCTGTCCTCCTATCCCGTCCACCTTTGCACCAACCAGGTGGATACCCAATTCTTTCAAAGCAATCATCCTCTGTGCACCCTATTTTTTGGCAGTGCGTGCACCTTGGCTTTTTTCTTTCTTTCAATCCTTTACCCCCTTAGGTTCTTCCTGCTACCAATCCCTTGTGCTTAGAAAGCTGTAGCTTCGGTTGTTAGGTTTTACGGGCTCAATATGTGTTAATGTTGTTCATCCTCTATAACAAGATGATGGGCAGTACCAAGCATTGGAGTAGGTTTAGTATTGAGGATCTAAGTCTTGACGACTCCAAACACATTGTTCAATCCCATGAGAAAGTCGTAAAGCTTATCTCTATCCTTCAACTTGACTAGCTGCTTCTGCACATTGCATGTGCATCTGTTACCAGTGCACTTCGGCCATAGAAAAATTGACTGCATCTCATCCCATAAACTTTTGAGCTTTGTGTAGTAGGATGAGACAGACAAGCTTTCTTACTTCAGGAGTGTGACTGCACACCTCAATTCATAAGCCCTTAATGCACTAACTTTTCAAATCTTTCTTCCGATTTAGCCTAGATTTCTCATGCTATTTTAATCTATCATATGATGCTCATCACTTTTTTTTCCATGGCGATCTTTAGCTACCCTTTCACCATGGCATTGCATCGCATCCAATGCCCTAAGTTTGGTGAGTTTGTGCCTAGCTTTTGAATTGTGCCATCAACAAAACTGATCTTATTCTTGGCAAACAACGCATTGCTCATGTCGTTTACCCACTCTTCATAGTTTTCCATTATAGAAAAGCTCACTTACATAAATTTGTCCCAGGCTGTTCGAGACATGCAAATAGTATGGTGACATTGCATCCATACTATTTACTTAACTTTCTGTTGTATCGCTCTCTTTACTGTATGACATGGGTGTGCTGTTTGTGGGAGAAATGATAGGTTAACTGGATTTTCGATTGCCAGGTTTCAGCTCTGATACCATGAAGAAAATGAGTTAGAGCCAAAGCGGCATATATGTTTTCTGATTAATAATATAGAATACAGGATACATATAGGCTACAAGACGTACAAGACTTATAGAATAAACAAAGATTATCTATAACCAATTAGATGTTTATACTAGCTAGACTTCTTATTTGACTCCAACTCCAACAGGATTTCTTTCAAATCAATACTCATCATAAAAAAAATCAGTTATGAGAAGATGAAACTATAGAGGGATTTGAGAAAGGTAAGACAAGGGATTTTGCGATGAAGAGGAGGAGTTGGTTTCCTTTCTCACTGTTAATAATAAAGGAAGAGATTAAATAGTTGATAGATGCGTCTCTAATTAGTTTTAGGGTTTGAAATTCAAATTATTTTTCTATCTAGATTTTTTACTTTTTTTTTTATAGATGAACCCCTTATATGTTTCTAGACACATATATGCACATAAGTGAAAAATAAAATGTACAGAGGATGTAATTATATGTATAATAGAGGAATTATTTTTTACATATCAATTATAATTCTCATAATTTTATTTGTACACATGTCTCACCTAATTTACACAAATCTCTCATACCAAATGTACATATCAGTTCTTTGATTTCTACATCAAGTTTATACATACTGTTTAATATTTGATTTATACATATCACTATTATATCACTATTGACTGAATTTTTATCGTAGTTTTTATTTCATTTACAAAAGTAAAAATCTCATACAAACAAATGAATATATGTGTAATACATCTCTGAACTCATTTGTACATATGCACCACCTATTTTGTATATATCTACTACTTACTTTATATATCGAGTTTCATAAATATATGTTATTCAATTTGTACATATCTTAAATTTTTGCAGGAAGCACAATTTGATGCGTTTATGTCCATTTTTTATGAAAGGTTGAAATTGTAAATACTATTAAATATATGGGAAAATTACAAAAACCCCCCTATGGTTTTTTCAGTAAATAAATGATAGACTTTCAAAGAAGGAAAAACTTCTTTATATAAAAATTCTTGAGGTAAAATATTAATTAAGACAAACCAGCACAGAGTTGCATTCAAGTATTTCCTTTGAGCAATTATGTTTTGTTTTGGTTTTTGTCTAGCTCTTTGAGTAAAAGAGCTAGTGGTTATTTATAAGGAAATTACTACAAATTTTCCTTTGCCAAAAGCCTACTTTTCTTTTTCAATTTTCAAAATTTGTCCTACATATTTTACTATTCATGCATTTTATTTTATTTTATTTATAAATGTGGTCGGTCCACATGTAGGTGAACTAACTACTATTATACTCCATTCATTCTATATTCTTTGCACCATTCAGTTTTTAGTAATTAATCTATAATTTTTTATTTTTAACATTTTAATATATAAATGAAAAACCTTTATATAAGAATGATAAATTAAGACATATAGTTTCTAAATATATATTTTTTAATTTTTTTCTAACAAATACTAATATGAATAAATTTAAATCAAACTATGTGAAAAGGTCAAATGATGCAAAGAATATAGGATAGAGGTAGTATTCAAAAATCTCTACCTCTTCTCTCATGTGATAGGTTCCATCATTACTGCTATTAGTTAACAATATTGAAACTTTTCACCAAGTACAGTCTTGGTAAACATATCAAATCCATTTTTATTAGTATGGTTTTTCTTAAGCTCCAATAACTTCATCTCCAACGCATTCGTAATCCAATGATATATCACAATAATGTGTTTAGACTTAGAATGAAAGAATGAATTCTTATGAAGGTAAATAGCACTCTAAATATCACAAAACAACTCATATTTCTCCTAGTGATTCTTATCAAAACTTGTTCATCCATAACAACTTTCCACATGCTTTCATTACTGTAATAAACTATGTTTAGTTTTTGAAAAAATAACACATTTCTGTAACCTTGGTTGCCATAACAGAGCTCCCCTATAATTGTAAACATATAACCTGATATAGACTTTCTTAAGTTAACATCACCAATCATACCTGCATCTGTGTAGCCAACTAACACAGGCTTTATAACTCCAAAATGCAAGCACATTTTGGAAGTACCAAAAAGAACCTAAGAGTTTATTTTATTGTACACCAATGTTCCTCATTAGGATTTGAAAGAAACCTAGTCACTATGTTAACTGATTGAGCAATATCTGGTTGTATATATACCATTGCAAACATCAAATTTCCATCTTCTGAAGCATGTGGAATTCATATCTTCATTCTCTTTATCAATGAACTGCATGGTTTGGAACTTCGTTAAAAGTTACTAGTAAGAGTACAATTGACCACTTTAGCCTTGTCTGCATTGAACTTTGAAGTACTCTTTCAATGTACTCCTCTTATGATAGCCATAAATTCTTGGTGCCCTTATTTCTTGTTATTTTCATGCTAAGAATTTGTATTGTTGGCTCAAGATCTTTTATGGAAAAAGACTTAATTGGTTGTTTATTTTTAAGCTATTAATTCTAGAAATGTTTTGGCCAATAATTAACATGTCACCCACACAGGGCAATAGGATAATGAAATTATCGTCAAAGAATTTATGCACAAACACCCAATGATTTGAATCTTTTTGTAGTTTTGCTCTCTTATAAATGGTTCAAATATTTTAAACCACTATCTAGGTGTCTGTTTTAAACGATACAGGTCTTTCTTCAACTTGCAAACATAGTCCTCTTTTTCTTTTACTTTAAAACCTTTTAGCTGCTCCTTATATATCTTATTTTCCATGTCACCATGTAAGAAGACAATTTTTACACTCATCTGTTCAATTTCCAAGCCTAGACTTGCTGCTAGTGCTAAAACAATTTGGATGGATGTCATTTTTCATAATGAATGAAAAAATTTTATCAAAGTCAATTCCTTTCGTTTGGCTAAATCTCTTGACAACTAATCTGGCTTTGAACTATGGCTCAAATTGGGTCATTTAGACTTGATCTTGAAAACACATATATTTTTAAAGTCATTTTTCCCTTTGGCAACTTTACAAGCTCAAATGTTTTATTCTCATGCAAGAATCTCATTTTTTCTTGCATGACTTGAATCCATTATTTTTTGTGTTCATCATCTATAGCATTATGAAAACTCTCTAGTTCTCCCCCATAGTTAATAGCATGTACTCATTTTTAGAATATCTAGTAAAGCATTATATAAGTCTACTAGATTTCTTTAAAACTAGAGAAACCACTAGTGCTGGTGGTTGATAATGAACATCATGATTAGCATTATCTAGTTTACACTCAATCAAGGCATTTGGATCACCTTCATACGTTTGATTATCATGTACATCATCTATAACAAGCCTCTATGTTGTCATTGGAAAAATTAATTGTGAGTCTGTTAAACATCCATCAAATTCAAAAGCGTTCTTCTTAGCTTTCTCAATATCTTCAATGGTTTGATTTTAACAAACACAGTATCACGACTTTTAGCAGGCATCTTTTGAATTGGATCATAAAATCTATAATCAAATTGGTTTTCTCCATAGCCAATAAACACACACTTTCATGTCATAGCATCAAGTTTAAACCTTTTATCCTTTGTGATGTGCATATAGATTTTGTCACCAAACACTCAGATATGGTTGTAGAAGACATCCTTTCCTGACCATACTCATTTTGGAACATTATATTATCAAAAAACACATGGTAAAGGGTTCAGCAAGGAGATAACTAATAATAATGCTTCAACCAAAAAAATATATAAGGTGACTTTGCATGTAAAAATCTCACTTTCTTTATAAAAGTTACGTTCCTCTCAGTGAAGTCATTTAACTTTGTTCTCTTATAGGCATTGTAAGATGTTGAATACCATGCTATTTGCAGTAAGCAGCAAATAGTCCAATGTATTCTCCACCATTGTTTACTTGAATGTATTTCAGCTTTTTTTTGGTTTACTTCTCAACCAGGGTTAAAAATTCTAACACCAACTTTTTTTATTTCATAGTGTATCCTTACATCTTTTAAGAATGATCATCACTGAAAGCCACTAAGTATTAAGTATCACCAAGGCACCTAGCATTGGTCCACACAAATTTTAGTTTACCATATATAATACATACTTCATCCTGTAAGAAAAGAAACTCTGAAGGCCACTCTATTTTGTTTTCATGCTAACCAATCAACACATTTCTTCAAACACACTTGATGCGATCTAGGTAATGTGCTCTTCTTGATTAAATAGATCATATTTTTCTTACTCTTGTGACCTAGTCATTTATGTCATAACTTTATTGTACTATTAGTCTCCATTGTATTCATAGCATCTTAGGAGAGTTTTGTGTGCATTGTGTACATTTTGTAGTACTTTGTTCCTCTAGCCACCACCAGAGATCCTTTAATGAACTTACATTAACCATTAAAAAAGGTGTTCTAAAAACCTTTACCATCAGATTTGCTTGTAAAAATCAAATTCATGTGTAGATCTACAACACGTCTAACATCCTTCAGCACTAATCATATACCATTCTCAATCTCCAGAGAAATGCCTTCTTTACTTGTAACTTTGTAAAAATTGTTTATTTCTAATTCTTATAGCATTAAAATTGCCTAGTGTGTAAGATAAGAAAAACTCTTTCTAAGATGTGACATGAATGGTAGTACCACTGTCAATCACATAACTAGTCTCATGGGTTAGAAGATTAATAATATCATCATCTTCTGCAATGTTGAACTCATCAGTGATGGTTTCTTGTTCATATTACTGTTGTCATTTTTTTCCAACCTTTACCTTTGTTTTAAGGCTAAAATCTACTGGAGGTACCCTAGTTTTTTTTTTCTTAATTAGATACCTTACTTTCAAGTTGTCCTATCAAGGTACCTTACTTCTCATCGCTTGTTCTATCTAAGTACTTTCCATTAATTTTAAAATTAAATGTAACGGAAAATGCTGATGTGGCATAAAAAATATTAAAATAAATCATAAAATAACACTTGTGATTCTTTAATTTTGTCTATTCAACAATTCTAAACCCTTAAATTTTCCCACAAACTCCCTCCATAACCTCTCCATCTCCCTCATCTCCGCTACCCCCTTTGCCCAACCCATTCTTTGCCGAGAGCAGGATCCACTTTGCCCAACCTGTTCTTTCAAATCAACTTGGACTGGATGATGGCGAATCGTGCAATGAGTGAGAGGCGGTGGTTAGTGAGGAAGGGTTTCCTAGATTGAATCGTGTGAAGAGCAAGGGGTGGCGAAGAGCGATGAGCCTCCATATGGTCAACCTTGATGGCAAACTCATCCGGAATAAAATCCATGCGGTGGTCTTTTGGATCTACTTCATAAGATGGGTTGAGAACCCGATGATCTTGTTACGGAGGCACTTAGACTGGATAATGGTGACTCGTGTGACAAGTGGGAGGCGGCAATTAGCGAGGAAGGGTTTCGCAAATCGAATCGTGCGAGGAGCAAAGGGTGGCGACAAGTGAGGAACGAGGGGTGGCAATGAGCAAAGAGTGAGGAGGAAGCAGCTATGGCGGTGGTGACAAACGAGGGTCAAGCAACGGTGGAGACGGTGACGAACGAGAAGCGAGCAATAATGGTGGTGAGGTAGAAGGACAATGGCATCATCACTGGCGGGCCCGACGGGGACGTCGTCGGAGTATATGGCCGCGAGGTAAAAGGAGGAGGTGAAGAAGGTGGAGAGAAAAGGGAGAGGTTTGGTTCTAGGTTTCATCAATCAGCCCCAATTTTCCAGATTTTTTTGGGAAATAAATGGTAAGACAGGTTGGCTGAGGAGATTAGGAGTATAATTAGTACATTTAAAAGTTTAAGGGTTTAGAATTATTTATGGGAAGAGTAAGAAGGCTTAAACTGCTATTTTAAGATTTATTTGAGAATTAATTAATACCGCATCAGCATTTTCTGTCAGACTTAACCATGAAATTAACAAAAAATACGCAGTTAAGATGCGTAATAAGAGATAAGGTAGCTTGCTATGACAACTTGAAGGTGGGGTACCCAATTAGGACAAAAAAATAAAGCCAGGGTACCCCCCGGTGGATTTTACCTTTTCTTTTAACCTTTCTTGAACTTTCTGTAGAACTTCATGATGTTCCCTTTTCTCTTGCAGTAATGACATTCAATATTTGCATACTTGTTTGACCTTTATCTACTACAAAGACGTCTGATTATGATGAAGGGGATCCATGTGATCTTTGTTTCATCTATCTATTTAGGATTTTATTTTGACAACTTCTATATTTAGTAGTACACCATTTGATGTACAATTTGTAAGTGAAATTCTCAAAGTGCCTGAAGACTTAGGAAATGAGGCTAGCATTATGAGGGCAAGTACCTCATTTTGAAACTGCACCTATTGTAGGCAATTGTTCCATGATCATTTACAGATCATCTAGATGATCTACCATAAATGCGCCTTTTCGGCATTTCACCTGGAGCGGTCTTATTAAATAGAATATTTTTTTTTTCGGTCTTTTAACTATACAACTCTTCAAACTTGTTCCACAATATTCGTGCATGAGACTTTGTGGAAATATGGTTATAAACATCATCTTCAATAAACATTCAGATAAAATCACTTGCTTGCTCAAGTTCAAAGGCTTAATCTTGATCTACCATGTCCTTTAGTTGTGCCAAACATTGGTATATACATATTTGTCACATATAGGAGATCCTTCATTTTACTTCTCCATATGTGGTAATTCCAGTCATTTAAACTAATTATCTTACTGGTTTTCATGTCCATGATTTTGATCAATGCTCAGTATAAAAAAATGCTAAATAATAATACTCTCTCCGTCCCACGTTTATTGAAACAAACGATTTTGCATGCTTTTTAAGGCTAGGTTTGCTTTTGCCGTGTTTTCCTATTTTGCCCCTTCGTCTTCATTTCCGACATCAGTCTCCATCCGGTCGCCTCGTCGCCTCACTTTCGGCTTTCGTCTCAACTTCGTCACTTCCTTCCTTTCACCTTATCGCCTTAATCTCTAGTCGCCACATCTCTTTAATCTCTGTCCGTCGATTTCATTCCTTCGATCTGCCATCCTTGATCTTGTTGCTTTCATCTTTGACGCGTTGATTGCCGTCGGTGTCGTGTCGATTTTAGTCCCTATCTCATCAATTGTCGTCCCAGGCAGGTCGATTCCATTCCCCATGCATCGATTGTTGTCCCCGACCTCTTTGGTTCCATCTCTGACGAGTCGATCCATAGCTTCAATCATTGATTGCTGTCACCCACCTCCTCGTTTCCCTCTCTATCTCCATCATTGGTAGCCTCCACCTGTCACCTCGATCTACCGTCGCCTCGTCTCCATTTGTCGCCGTGCCCACATGAGATCAAAGGAGAGAGCAAAACAAGCTATAGGTTTTAGGGTTGAATAAATGAATTAGTAGATGATAGATGGTATAATAGTAACAATACATGTTAAAACTTACTAAAAAGGGAAATGTTTCAAAGAATTTGAGACGAACCAAAAAGGAAAGTGTTTCAAAGAATATGGAACGGAGGAAGTAACGGAGGAAGTATAACTTTTTTTCTCTGATGTGAAGGATCCATGTTTCAGTGCCAAGCACAAAGCATACGATAAGTAAATATAAGCACTCAACCTTGCTTTAATCCTAGTTATTTGGACAATAGATGAGAACTTTAATCACAAGATAATTAATAAAAATGATATCATAAAATTAGGGTGGTCCACGCTTAATTTTAGGCTACGGCCACAATATCAACCTTAAAATTTTCTCACTAGATAAATAGCAAACTTATAAAGAGTGAGAAACTTCTCCAGACAAAATTTCTAGGAGGTAAAATAGTAAGTAGGTTAAATTAAAAATAACGGCACTCAAATATTTCTCAAATATCTCAAAAAAAAAAAATGTCACTATTTTGTCACTCACAATTTTCTCAAAAGTAAATATATTTCGCTATGACTTTCGTTTGATTCTTTTAACTGAAGAACGGGTGACTATTTATGAGGAAACAGCGGCAAATTTCACCTTGCCACTGGCCCACTTTTATTTTCAATTTTTAAAGTGTGTCCATGTATTTACCATTCTGGCATTTTACCGCTTTGCGAGGCAATGTACATTTGGCTTTGCCTAACCCGTGAACCTTCATGCTTGATGGAATCTCTTAAGCGTACGTTGTTTGCTAGTTGTAGTACCTGATTAGGGTGTGACTACGACGCATGATACTACTTCCTCTGTATTCCCTCATCTAACTCATTCCTGTTCTTATTTCTGTGCCAAAAAAAGAAAAACAGAGGGAGATCGGCTTACTTGATCCCCACCGACAACTCAATCATCAGATGAAATAAATTAGCTCTCAGGAATATTTTAATTGCGTCCGTCCTTGTGTCTCGTAAATAAGCCATGTGAATAGTTCAACGTGTCCATTCCTGCTTGAATTGAGATCATGTTGATATATTATCTGAGCCACATTATATTTCTGTTATTTTAATGGAAAAATTACAATTTACCCCCTGAGGTTTAGATAAAATTACACTTTATCTCTCTTATTTAAGAAATATACACTTTACCCCTTCATGTTTAATATAGTCTGATCATAACTTCTGAAATCTTAATTTAGTCATTATAATAGTTATCTTCCAGTAATTTCAATCAATATAGTATTTTTTTATAGTAAATAAACATTTTAAATTATCAGTTTTTTTTCTTTTTGTATTTCTTTCAATTTTTAAAACATTATTTTTTAAATATCAATTAATTATAAAAAAATACCATACAGATTAAAATTATTTAACGATGAATAGTCTAAATAAAAATTTCTGAAGTTACTGTTCGACTGTATTAAAAAGGTAGGGGGCAAAGTGTATATTTATGAAATAGGAGGAGAAAAATATAATTTTACCTAAATCTCAGAGGATAAATTGTAATTTACCCTATTTTAATTGATGTTTGAAACCAAACTTCTCCTTTGAATTAATAATAGACTAGTTTTTTAAACCAAATATATATTGAGTATGAATAAGCATTCATTTGTTAGATTTTTTATTTCTTATTACACCAATTTTGACTTAAAAACAAAAAAGAGTCATAGTTCAGCCTACCCTAGGTAATTGACACTCTAATTATTCAATTGAATGTACAACTCAGTTGCCTAATTTTATGATAATTAAGTTCCAATACAAGGGAAAGCATTTAGTTACCATACAATTTTCCTAGCACTATATATCTTAACCTGATTTAAAGAAATAGCCATACATGTACCTGGGAATCTGGGATTCACGTCGGGTTTGTCACAAACCGAAAGCAACTCGGTCAAAGAGACCTAAACTTGAACAAAACCTACGTGCAACTATGCGGTTTGGGCCGGTTCAGTTTTTTTTTTTTATGAGATTGAAAAAGTGTTATATTTTTTTCTCTCAAAATATTTAGTTTTTTGTTCTTAATTTGTGTTCAAATATATTCACTACTCTCATATTTTGATTTAGCATACAATTGAAAACAAGTTTGATTTAGCATACAATTGAAAACAAGGAATTTAAAACGAAACTATTTGGATAATTACAGACAGCTTTGACATCTCTTCGTACTTCATCCATAACTTTCTCATTTGATATCAGAATAAGTTGATTTTTTATTCATTAGAAAGTTTATTCTAGTGCTACCTTTCATCTTCGGACACTTTTGCCCATTTTGTCGTGCAAATAGTAAGTATACGGTTGTCGAACTAGAACTGGTGAGACTTGGTCATGTCCACAGAGGTCAAGTAATTAAAAAAACTAAGCTAGTAATGAATTATAAAGAAAATAAGCTAAAATAAATTAAATACTTGAATTAAATAAGACTTAATAAAGGACAAACACAAATAACTAATTGCAACTACTAAATGTTACCAGTTAAATTATAGAGAAAACTAACATTAACTACTTGTAATCTTAAACAAATAACTATGTAAAATAAATTCTCCTAGAGTAATTGATCATCTTAGAATCTACTTTGAGTTTGTTTACCATCCACCTAGACTATTATCAATTTATTATAGATAAATTACTGGATAATAAATTCTCTCTCCCGATGGTGAATTTATTTAATCCCTCTAATATTGAATGATAATATCTTGTCTACACAAAATTAAAGGATTTTAAGCTCTCTATGATATATAATTCATCTCTTAAAGACTTGGGACTCCTGCTCCTCAAGCGATTTTAACCTATTTTATCTATTTCTTCTAACACTAATCTCTTCTCTACATCAAGAAATAAACTCATGGCCAAAAGAGTTCAACAATCAAGTACAAGAACAAACCAAACAATAAATTCAATAAATAATCTAGGGTTCAAGCAAACAATCAATAAAACATCATCCAAGATTCACAATTACTTTAGAAGAAGGAAAAATCTAGCCTAAAAACATCATTGTAAGAAAAACCAGCAAATAAACTATAATCCATGCTTGATCCAAGAAATAAAGAAAGAGAATTACAAATAGATTAAATGCTTTTTCTTGCTCTTTCTCGATCAGCCCTTTCTCCTCTCTGGAGCCGACATTTTATCTTTTCCTTTTTTCACCAACTCCCTTCTTCGACCAGCCTCTATTTAATGCCACCGTTATTCTTCTAATCTCTCCCATCCCAGGTTTCACATGTTGTTTCCTTTTTATATGCACAACGTTTACCTTAATTTGACTTCTTTTTTTTTTTTATGTTGTGGCACCAATGTTTTGGTGTAGTTGCACAACTTGACAACACCTCCTTCAAATAACTTCATTCACTGGTATGGTGCACTAAATTTTTGGTGCTGACACACCAAATAACCGAGCCTCCCCCATTGTCTTCTTGATTTCATTGGTTTGGCCACACTAGGTTTTTGCGTGGCTACACCAACTTCCAGCCTCTAAACTCTTTTGATGCAAGCTTTTGTCAAGCCTTGAGTTCTAAAAATATGCCATTATACTTGCAACTATCTCCCAAACCTACACCAAAGTTTCAAAATAATGCTAGAAGACCACAAATCATTCATAAATTGAGCTCAGTTATCGGGTTAAACACCAATTTTTCCTATACTTATCACAATTCATGTATCTTGATGGTTGAAATTTGCTTTAAAATCAGAACATATTTTCTGCTAGCGAAACAGAAGCAGTTGTAATATTTTAGGCATATATTTGGCTGTATATGTCTATTTTATGTGATTCAGGTGTTATTTTGAAGCTAAGAAAGATATCTATAGCTTCCATGTTTTGTGTTTTGAGAGATAATGGCTGCAACAAGGTTGAATTTTAGCTCAGAGCTGTTGATGATGTTTTATAACGTTTTCTGGCTTGTAACTCTAAAACGGGTTTTGATGTGGATTGATTTTGAAGGCTTCTAAACCATGTGGGTGAAAATCCCAACTGAAATATATCATTCTCCCATTCATATTAAGGTATTTTAGTTATTTTTAATCTTTTATATTTATATGGTGTTATTTTACAATAATATGAAGAGTTTGGGAAGTTTTCATTGTTTTTCTCTTTTAGGTGAGATTTTATTTATATATTAGAATAGGAGCAGCAGGGGTGTCAGGTCTCTCTTGTCTTCTCTAGCTCCCTTTAGTGTTCTCTTTCTTTTTTTTTTAAATATTTTTTATGGCTATGCCTGGCTTATTTTTTATTTTTGATTGATGGAG
Source organism: Aquilaria yunnanensis (assembly GCA_039654915.1). NCBI lineage: Eukaryota > Viridiplantae > Streptophyta > Magnoliopsida > Malvales > Thymelaeaceae > Aquilaria > Aquilaria yunnanensis. Next base: position 11,606,722 of record CM077595.1, read on the forward strand.
ACTGAAATCCTGAATTCATCAACACTGTGAGATAAAAATTGTTTTTATTCAGTCAATTTATACTTTGAGTATTGGGTATTTTTCTATCATTAATTTCATGATTATTTCATTTATATGTTAGGAGGCCTAATAGTTATTATTCAAATTCAATCTATATCTAGATTGAATATCAAATCTGTAATTGTTTGATCTCTTTAATTTGTGAAGCAACTAAACTTTATTTATTTACTATGTTAGAAGTTATAAATCTTGGGGAGAACATTCATATAAATTAAATATGACCGTATGTGTTTGTGTTGTTTAGCTTCATCAATCTCTCTAATTTTTAATGCAATTGTTAAACTAAATCAAAGTGCTTTTCATAGGTTGTTTAACAGTTATGATTAATTAAATTGCTTATTTTATGATTAACTATGACTAAGAAGGAATAGGAAAATAGTTTCAATGATGAATATTCAAAATCTTGTTTCTACACAATATTCTTAAAATTTAACCTTTTCTCCATCTTAGCCTTCCTTATTGTGGCTAGATTAGCTCAAGGCCTTTTATTTATGATGAAGTCCTTTATTTATCATTGCTTGTTGGTCGTTGTGCCATGTTAAAGTGTTCATCTAGCTCAAGAAGTTACTGCTTCAATTTTCTCGACCTTTTCCTCTTAACTTTTTTAGTTTTTGTGTACAAAAAATAATACTCCCTCCGTCCCATATTCTTTGAAACACTTACTTTTTAGCAATTAATCTATGATTTTTTATTTTCAATATTTAGTATATAAATAAAAAAAATTTCTGCATAAATGATACATAAAGACCTCTAGTTTCTAAACATATTTTTTTAAATTTTTTTCTAACAACCAATAATATAAATAAATTCAAGTCAAATTAGAGCCAAAAGTCAACTGTTTCAAAAAACTTGGGACGGAAGAGTAATAATCACCAATGGAAGAAGAGAGCAAGGAAATATAGACACGTCCCTCAGCTAACAGGCTAAGCCCACTTTGAGTCCTCACAATTTTTCGTTGGCTCCTCATAGAGTCCCATGTTTTTCAAAGTTGTAGTTATTTGATAACTAGAATTGTGACACCTGTCTTACAGTTTGTGCCTTAAGCCCAATATAAGGCCTCAACATGTTTTTTTGTTTCACTCAAGCTCCCAAATATTTCAAAGTTGTAATTACTTCCTTTTAAAAAAACCTTAGGTATTTGTATTTTATTTATTTATTTATTTATTTCATTTAACTCTTTCTCAATTTTTTTTGGTACGACATATAAGGAAGCTAAAATTGGACCCTTTTTTTAGTTCAAGTTTCAAGGTTTTACATGGTCTTGCGTGAAGGGGAAAAAAGTTCCGGGCAAACAAAACATCGAACTTTTATTTTTTAACCTAATCCTTACAAAACGCCTCAGCATACTCTTTTGTTGCACTCTAATTTCTAAGTATTGCAAGGTTGTAGTTTATGGTGCCAACAGCCCTCGGGCTCGCCATGTGGGACTGTGGAGGCAACCTGGAGCTCGAACTAGTAGCTCTGTATCATCATTACTTTTATATGTAGCATCAAGATTACGGTTGATTCTGTCTGTTTGGTGTCTTTTGGTGTAGAGGGAGCTACATGTCTTTGCAGTTCAAGCAATTATCTACTTCTTTGCCCTCTAACTTTCATATGTGCAAGGGTAGGTGGATTGCGTGTGCCTGTGAGGCTGTAAGATATGGAGGCATAAGAGGAAATGGATAGACAGGTGGTTGCTTGGGTGCAATAATGCCACATTAATTGATGGTGAGAGGATGATGTTTGGGTGCAATTATTACTCGATCGATTGGATCAGATTCCACCTCAGTTTAGGCAACTCCTCCTTTCTATATGTATACCATGCATGAAAACATAGGGTGAAATTTTATTTTTTTCCTTTGGTGCATATATATCAAGTTATTTGATTGTTAATGTTGAAATATAGATTAAGTTATAGTGCAATAACTGGTGCCACAAACTTAATTATTAAAATGATAAATAAATTTGTGTTTTCATTAGGAGTTTGGATGATCAGTTTTGGGAGGGTATCATAGATCTCCATCTTTCCTCTCTTCCTCACTAAAAGATCAACATTTCATGATCTGCTTGGAACCTGCTAGTTACATTTACAAGTTTAGCCACAGTCTCCACCAACACCAGTATGCTAGTTATCACTATAACACAGAGCCTCATCCCCTCCGTGTCACTTGTGGAAATCGGATATGCCTTGTTTCTACTTTTGCTCCAAACTGATCTCTTTTTCAATGAAATGGAATTGCCCTCCAAGCAACAAGTCCCCTAAATCCCCTCTGACTTACATTTACTTTTCATATAAACTTCTACCTTTTGCAGTGGCAGATTCGGCATTTTTTTAAATGGGGGTCTGCATACGTACGTACATGAGTATTGTTATTTTTGAGGTAAGTAACAAATACTAAAGGTTAAAATAATTCACATAAAAATATGAAAAATCTTTGCTTAGAAGAATATGAAACATAAAGGTAAAAGTGCCTTAATAGTCATTGTATTTGTATGTTTACTTTATCTTGTGCTTAACTTTTTTTATGTTTGAAGAGAAAACTAAGCTACGAAAAAAGCACAAGGCCAAGGTGGAAGAAATATTAAAGTTAAAAGGTCAAAATAGGACTTTTCCAATTACAAATTATTTTGTATATAGAAGAGAGTTACCCACTTTTTATATTTTTTAAGGTAAAAGAGACCCACTTATTTTATTAAAATAGATGTTATCAAGGTTAGGGTGTACATTAGAAAAACAAGGGTATTGGCTTTGTTTGGAGAGGTTAGATTAGAAAAATTTAGATAGAGTTGATTTCTCATTGTTGGTCTGTGCCAGTAAGAGCACTTGTTAATGAAGTTAAATTTTTCACCATTTTTTAAATTTGTTTCCTGGAGAATGTGAATCTCACATTTTTTTCGCTGAGATCTCCTTCTACTTGAAGGAATTAGAGTGAATTGGATACTTAATTTTTTGATCATGTCAGGAAGGAAAAGAATTTGGCATGTTGCAGATATTCTTGACTTCTGAGTTGCAAAAAAATGAATCACAGCTATTCTTAACTTCTGAGTTTCTTGATGTCCGTTCTTGTTTTTTGCCCCTTCATTTCCTACTCTTTTTTTACCATAAATGGACGGATTTTATTACCTTAGTTCAAAGATGTCTTGTCTTTCACTCTTTTTTTTTTGTTTTCTAATGAAGGCAAAAATGTAAGGGTTCTTGACTTACCTTGGTGTGGAGCCAACCCAGGACTATTAATTAAATTGAAATTTAGTGGTCCCTTAATTGTAGTTAGCTAAGTCAATACTCGTGTGAATTAAAACTTACTTGTTACTAGTTCATTACCCTAACATATGCATTATGCTAACTCAACTTTAGCAATTCTCGAGCTATAATGAAGAAAACCAATGTATATTTTGCCATGGTATAGTAACGGGTATGAACATGAAACCAAATACCGAAATTATAAAACAAGTTTACTTAAACTACAAGTATCAACTTTATGTACATTTACCATTTTTATGCATATCCAAAAGCAACAACCAATGTATATATATATACCCCAAAAGTCTAGCAAAATAGTCCAAACTATAGGCCTTTTGGTATATGAGTATCATACTATCTACAAGACTTTATCTAAGGTCTCAAAATGAAGTTCCCACATGAGCTTATAGCTTCCAAGATGAGAATCAACCTCCTTGTATACTTAGCTTATAACTAGGAAGGCCATAAATAAACACTTAGTTAGCATAAAAAATTAGCTAACCAAATAACTTAGAATCAATCATGATTTAAATTACTAAGTACCCGCAGCTAGAACTTTCTTAGTAACTCGCTCATTGAGTGCCAGAATTCATACTAGTAGAATCTACACAATGTGACACTCAGAAGGGTGAGAATTCAATAATTCTCAATAAGAGATTAATGCTTACAAAATAAAACTTTAGGACACGTAATTATATAATGATATATAAATGCTTCTTGATGCAAGCTGAAAACATCCTGAGGTCTTAACTAATGACCAATAGTTGAGTCCTACGATGGGGACCCATTCTTATCCTAGTCCTAACTTACAAGACTTTAGTCTTGTTTTAGCAAGCTTAGCTTGCTTCTTTATTTCCCTTATCACATTATACAGGAGTTTTATTTAGCTTGGTGGCTTGTCTTATTAAGTTTGATAGCTTAGTTAGGATACATTTAAGGTTCAAAACCTCCTTTAGGTACTTGGTACCCTAGGTTCTCCTAAGGTGTCCTAATGTCTTTCTTAGACCTTAAGCTTCCACTTAACCACCATTTAACTCCTTAAAAGATGCATTTCATAACTTTAGGAGCGTTTTTATAGCTCAAACAAGTAAAAAACATCTTAGAATGGTCCGGGCTTCAAAACAAATGCATTAGAATACACTTAGGATTGCCCTAACTTGGGGAGAAAGGCATAGTGGTGCCATGTCATCGAGCCCAGTGCCGTGTTGCCAACGACCAAAACTCCCTAACTCTGAAAAAAGTTCTTGGCACCACATCCTTGGTACTGGCATCACGTAGCCAGCTTTCATTTTCCAATTCTCTTATTTTTCATTTCAATGCTCGTTTCGCTCCCTTTTGCCTTCAAGCTTGAACCGTTCACCAAACAACCAACTCCCAAATTTTCATACATGTTAAAACACATGCATATGCATCTTTAAACACTTGGAAATATAAAAATCCCTTACCAAATTCAAGATCACAAGCCACAAACCTACTATGCACACACAAGCACACTTGCACCAATAACTTGCAAATCAATGTAGTTATTGTTCTAGCCTAGAAAAATGAATTGCCCAAGCATAGAACACTTAGAATATAATCATATTATGAGCAATATGCATGAAAATAGCATCTACATACCCTTACCCCTTTGGTGAAACACAAACAACAATGCTTGGACCACTATCAAACAATTACACTTATAGCCTGTTTTCAACCTTCACAAGCCAAATTTAAGCTTAGGGATCAATCAAATAACTCACCCAAGCCTTGATTCACCTAAAATGAACCTAAACCTTAATCCAACTCTAAGAATTGAAGCTTACTAAGGAAAGAAATGTAATTACTTGCCTCTTTAAGCTCAATCTCACTTGTTGCACTAAAAAAGTACTTATGAAAGTTTTAATTGATGAAGAATTGGGTTGAGAAGAGACTTGGGAGCTTAGGGTATGCTGAAATGTGATTGAAGAAGTCAAAAGAGGAATAAGAAGTCTTGCTAGCTTATTATCCTCTTCTAACCACCCTTTGATCCCTAATATTTCTTAATTGTGCTATTTAGGTCCTAATACTTCCCAAAGTTTTTTTTTCCTTCTACTTCGTCCATGTAGTTTGAACAAGGAATTAATAAAAATTTATCAAAATTCTTTAATTCCTTGGTCCAAACTCATTCATGACTTAAAATAGGGAGTTTTCTTAGCAAATTTACTATTTTTCCCTTCATGGTTCAACTTTGCTCATATGATCATATCATTAATTATACACCACATTAATTCACTGATTGAACTACTTAGTTTGCAAACAAAATTCTTAAGCCTAAAAATTATGCTTACCTTGCCAATCTTGACTTTGGTTTAAGAGAGCTTTAACAAAAAATGTGAGTATATAAGTTCCATGGTTAAAGTTCATATAGTTGAAAAACTTAACATGAATTTAAAGGGTTCGGTTTGGTTCAAATTAACTGAATTTTAAAATACAAACCTAAATTGAACCTGTATGTAAATCAGTTTTTATTTTTAAAACCCGAACTGAACCAAACCCACATAAAATCCATATATCCAATAGTTTGGATTGACTGGGGTTAATTGGTTTGACGGGTTAAGTGAGTTAAGTGAAGACCTAACTCTATTTTTCTATTAGACCCTAATTGGATAGCGGGCCATCACAATGACAATCCTTTTGATACTTCCTTTTTGTTTATCCCAAAGGGGAAGGACAATTTTAGTCCTAAAATTTTTCATGTTTTACCAAGTTAGTCCTAAGACTTCTCAATTTGTCAAAGAAATCCTAAAATGTTTAAGCTATCAATCCTGTTAGTCCTAAAACTCTTGATTTTGCCATCTGGAAAAAGGAATGCACACATGGTGACGTTCTTTTCTCTTAACATATCATTAAAAAAAAATGACTAACAAGATTGGGGGCTTAAAAGTTTTAGGACTTTTTTGGCAAATTGAGTAACTTTAGGATTTCTTTGGCAAATTGAGTAATTTTAGGACTAACTCGGTAAAACTCAAAAAGCTTGAATCTCATCAATGACAAGAAAAAACAATCCTCAATGATTTTTTTTTTAGGAGAAGTGCTGCACTCTAACAGTTGTAATCCAAGTGTAGGTTGTCGCAAGTAATAAAATCTCGGGAGTCCGAATGTCGAACCACAGGGAATTGAATTAATAAATACAAATTACAAAAGTGAAGGAAGGTTTTCGTGAAATGTATAAACAAGTGTTGATTAAAAATTCAAATTCAAATAAAATAGCTAAGGTTAGGGGATCCACTTTTAGTATATCGGTTATGATTAATTTTAGCCAATCCTACCACTCAATTGAGATCCACACATAAAGGAGGTCCCAAAAGGGGAATTTAGTTAGTATTAACTTTCATTGATTTTAAAACACCAACGCTTGCTAATGGGTTCAAGTATCCATTATGCCAACCTTTGTTGACAATAACACAAGATTCCAATATAACCAGCAGAGCCATGTTCTACAGAGGGAATCAAGCAGCTTTTGTGTCAATGATTTGACTATGATGAATCAAGACTCCTACTTAACAAGGAAGGAAGTTAAATAGATGAAGGAAGAAAATACTATTAACGTTGTGATCCATTCAAATCAATTATAACCTCTACATCAAAAGCTTCACTTTTTCACCTTAGCAAAAAGAAGTTAGTTAGACATAATAAAAGTAAACAACATGTAAAAAGATGAAATAAACATAGATTGAAAGATCAAAGAAAGAAACAAGAACAAGAACAAGAATGAGAAAACACTTGGACAGAGCTTCGGTATTAAAAACTAAAACAAAACTAAAGAAGAAATTCTAAAGATGATACAAAAACATAAATGAGGCCTAAGAAAATGGCCTCCTTCACCCTCCCCCCAAGGTTCCTATTTATAGAGTTTTAGGGTAGGTGAAATGGTAAAAATAAAAAGGTAAAATGTAGGTAAATACAAATCAACAATGGCAGGCTGCAACTTTTTTTAATTTTTCGGCCATTGTAGACATTAGATCAGCTCTTTCTCAAAGCATAGAAGTTATAGATCTCCTCTTTAGCTTCGAATCAATAGCTTGCTCATTCAAATTGGACATCCGTAGCTCAAGTTATGATTTTTCTACCAAAACTGCTCTTCAGCACACGAAATAACGAAGTGTCTCATCTATAATCAGATTTTGGCAATGAAAATAATCAAACTAGCTTGCGGAATGAAGTAGAGTTGAAGATCTATATGTTGGCTTTCAGATGAATTTGGAATCACTCAATTCCGATACCTACAACCCCAAATATGATTTTTTCTCATGAAGGGCCGCCAAGTGATAATTTTTACCAACATAAAAAATAATTATTTATTATATATATTTTTAATATATAATGAACAGTAAACCGCGTATGAACAGTGAAATACATATATGAACAATGAGCTGATGAATAGTAAAAATGCATATGAATAGTAAAAATGCATGAATAGTAACCCGGTGGGAAAATGCTCAGAATATAAAAATTAATCATACTCAAAGTGTATAATGATGATTTAAACTCTTAATAACAATACACTTACGAGTATTCATCAAAAGGGAATAGAGATTAGGGATCCAGTCATATGGGACGATCAGAACAATGCGAAGAAGAAAGAAATTTTGAAGGTTCTTCTAACATGGGTATAATCAAATTGTATGATTTACTATTATATTTTGGCAATTATATGTGAATTGAAATTCCTAAGAACTATAAATCAAGATACATTTTCTGCATTTCCTCCTAACAATTGCATCATTATGAGAAATTTGAAATGATTCTATTTCATGTTACTAGCTGTTTTTAGAAAAAAAGAATTTAATATGAAATTATGCCTAAGTTTTGTAGTACTCCCTGGGACAACGTTCAAACACTTGGATTATGTGTAGAAATTTGATCCACCCATAATTCCCAAAATATGATAGTAAATTATGAAATTCAATTAGATCTATGTTAGAATAACCTTCAAAGTTTTTTTCTTTTTCACATAGGTTTGATCGTCTTTTATAACTGAATCCTCAATTTTTATTCCCTCTCTTCAAAAGACAATCACCAAGGATTATTTTTCCTTGTCATTGAAGAGATTCAAACTTTTCAATTTTTACCAAGTTAGTCCTAAAATTACTCAATTTTTCAAGGAAGTCCTAAAATTTTTAAGCCGCCAACCCTGTTAGTCATGTTTTTTGCTAAGATGTTTGGGGAGAAAACGTTGTTTACAGTTACGTGAGCGTTCTATTTGTCAGATGGTAAAATCAAGAGTTTTATGCCTAACAGGGTTGATGACTTAAATGTTTTAGGACTTCTTTGACAAATCAAGGAGTCTTATGACTAACTTGGTAAAATGTGAAAAATTGTAGTACTGAAAATGTTATTTCCCCTATCCCAAGTAATGTACATACTTTCAGCTTTTTGTTATGCTTGTAGCGGACAGCCCGGCCCACGTTGAAGAGAGATTGATACAGAGCTAATGCTGAATTCCTAGCAGCAGGCCCTGAAGATCAAAGAAAAGGTAAGAATTTTGCCTTTTGGGGAGCAACAAATTTTCCCTCTGACGTTTAACTGGGCTTGTATGGAAATTTCTGGGTTTGTACTTTCTCTTTTTGTGCGCCCTTTAGTTAATACGTAAAATGCAATGTTATTGGCATAAGTATATCTCATCTCACCATTTCACCAAAAAAAAAAGTATATCTCATCATATATCACATTACCCTCCAAACTAGAATATGACGTGGAATAACGCTTTTCATCTTTTGATGGGTACAGAAAGACGAAGGATATAGAAATACTCATGATTATTATTCTCTTCTTAATTAAAAGTTAAATCCAAACTCTGTATCATACATGTTGGCCAGGAAAGGCCACATACAAAATTGTTCGTCCGCGGGCCGATGAAATACATCCTCCACCTACACTATTTACAATTTTACACCCCATTCATGGGAAAGGGAAAAAATTAGAGGACCAAAATTAGTACTAATAAATTAAATAAGACGCACCCTAAAGCTTCGTTATGAGCAATTAAGGACTTGGAGTACTAGTTCGACTAATCATGCCAACAAAGGAGCATAACAACACATCTTCTGATGATGTAAAGCCTGGCCTTCTGCTGCCGTAGAGCTCCTCCAATTCCTCTGCTGCTGCCGGAAGTTAGCCTTCTCTTGGTTCCACCTCTCATCTTCATCGCTGGCACGAAGTATAGAACTTGTGAAATTGATCAAATTTGCTTTGCTTTAGTCTTGTTTGCGTTTGGGTAAAAAGACTAAAGCCTGGTAAACAAAAAAAGATAGATAGGGGGGAGGATTTGATTTGAATGAGGAAGTATGAAACTTTGGTTTGGTTATTTATAGAGGGGGTGAGGTGTGTGGTGTGGTGTGAGCGAGGGGTGGTCCATGCCTCCAAGGTCACGTTGGTGTGGGAAAGAGGGCAACGATGGGGCATGAAAGGCCGTGCACTGCCCTATAACCCACCAGACAGCCCTTAGATGGGGCCCACTCCCACTTGTGCTTAGGGTCTCTCTCTATGTCTCCAAGTAATTTCATCATTGACCAATCCTTCCAAACAAGCCTATCTCTCTCTCTCCCCACCTCGCCTTCATTTGTTTGTTTGGGAATTGGGACACTCTATCCTGAGCTTGTGTGCGTAGCATCACTGGCCACCACAATTGGTCGGCCAGCAATTTCTCTTGTTCATATATTGTCTCTGTTTGGAGATGTACGAGTATATATATACGGAAATCTATTCTCAGGTAATATTTCTTTTCTGAAAAATGTAACTCTCACTACCCGTCACAATAACAAATGTATAACAGTCGTCGTCAAATAATTAAGGTCCTTGTTTTACCACGACGGGCGTCCTCAGTGAAGAAGAGTCGTCCTACTCCTGAATTCGAAAGTGTATGGAGCTGCTACTTTTTCTGTGACGTTGGGAGAACAGAATAAGATCCAACCGACGACGTGTCGTAACTAGCCCAGATCGATATGCAGGAAATTGGGTTTGATTCACATCTGGCAGTGCGTTTAATAGGTGGTCGGACAAATCCTGCGAAACTGGTCAAATATTTTCCCCATCAACCTGTATATACTTAATCACGAGATTCCTGCAATTAACTAATTAAAGTTGGAAGTTGGAAGATTTATCATAATACCCTCTTTGTTTTGGATTCAATAATAAATTATTTAATGCATTATCTTATTTTTAGTAATTATTTATTTAATTTTTTGGTGTGTGTGTGTGTATATATATATATATATATATATCTTTTCCCCAGTTGGTTCCCTCAGCAGACAAAATTTCAGGATGTGCTAACTAATTGATTTTCACTTTGCTCAGAAATTTGATAACCATGTGGTCATGTTGATTTGATTACCTTGTTTCTCTGTTTCCAGACCGCAATCGAACAAAATTAAGTGAGATTCCGCAGAAGAATATTGTTTCGGTACAGCTAACTGCCTCTGGTCTTGTTCAGAAGTACCTGCCTTCTGCCGATAGAACTAGAAGATCCTTTCAGGGAATTAAATTTTGAAAAACAAATATAAAATAAAATAAACTCTTGAGAAATGCCTATATATAATAAATATTATTGCGCCGAACCTAAGGAATTTTGTCAAGAACATCATGGGAAACTCATATTCTTGTTCCGCGGGTTGATGTTAGGGTACGCTAGCTTGTAATTAAGGATATATAGGCATGATATTTTTGCAATGTATTATAGTACTTTTTAAAAAAATTTCTACCCAAAAAGAAAAAAGAAATACAATATGATCAATTCTTAATTTTCAAAGGAAAAAATAATTTGAAAGTACAACAAAAAAGGATAAATTTTTATGTGCCTCTCCGGCCGCTAAAATACAAACACATACTAGTTTTTATGAAGTAAAATATAATTTTGAGGTAAGAAAACATAATTTTTAAGATATAAAATATATATGATTCAGAAGAAGCAGTAATGCATAAATATGAAAAATAACACATATAAGTTGTCAGATAATCCGTAAAAAGAAAACATGATTCTGAAGAAGCATTTATATAGTACTCGGAACTCGATCGTATGCTATAAAGATAACAGCATAATTCTGAGAAAAAAATACACATAATCTTCAAGAAAAAAGAAAGACATGAATAATCCCATACAAAATTATGTTCATTTAGAGAGAAAAAAATTATATACGAATTAGGATAACATGTATTCGTTTATTGGGTTTTGTCACTAATTTGGATTTCCCTTGTTTTGGCGTGCCTAATATTTTGTTTTTCTCTTGGTATTTTACTTTTGTTGTAACTCTTCCTTAGAGTTGTAACACTTGTTTGAAAAAAAATATATTTCCCTTTATTGATAATTAAAATAAATGAGTATGATGAAATTTACCCATTTATTCATGATACCTTTGGTTAAAATACGAGAATAGCAAAGTAATAAAACAAAGCGATAATTAAAAGATTCATAAGAAACAATTAACCAGTCGATCATGTGCCAATATATTATATATATGCATGTATGGATTCCCCTTCTCTTAAACTATACTACAACAGAATTGGGTTTTTGTGATTGGTTATGGTAACCAATCAAGCGGTCAAGAAGCTTCCAGTCATCAAATTGGTCAACAAAAAGTGCAGTGGGCTTCCCAACAAAGGGACTGACCGACTAATGATCGGCTAAGTTTCAGTCACCAAAGCAGGTCACTATAGTGACTAACCTAGTGACCAACTTTATTTGTTCACCAAAAAGTTTCTGTATTGGTAATCTGTGAGAATTATTCTAACTAATCAACTTTCACACACTTGATCTCCCATATAGATTCAAATTGGGGTTCTTTCTATTCTCACCAATCTCACTTTCCTCCGCATTCTAACTATTACCAATCTCTTCATCCTTCACACTAGTTTCTCACTATTATTGAAAGAGCAACTAGTGGAAGTCGTGGATGAAGGGTAGGCCAATGATCGATACCCAAAGGGCAGAGTCGGACTAGCAGGCTATCGGATTTGAATGGAGACGTGAGGTTGGTGGTGGAGAAGATAATGTTAAATTAGAGCCACTCTTTTTGTTTGGCTCCAAAAAAAATTGATAAGTGCATTTTCAGAGACGATGAAGAGTATTAAGTGATTTGAAGTTAAAGCTATAGAAACATAGTAATTTAAACCGTGGAGTGAATATCTTCAATTCCTGTAAAATTGATTAGGAGTTTTCAAAAAACTTATGTGAAACTTCATCATAACTAAAAATTAATGAAGAATAAACGAATCGTTAAAAGGAAAACCTAGTGAAAATCATAGAAAAATGAAAATCAAATAGACGAGATGGGTATTTCGTGTTATGACCAGCTGGTTACCGATTTTTTCGGTCACTAGCATCGGTCATTACGCCGGTTACTCCTCTTTAGTGACCAAAAATTTAACAACCGGTTGGTAACTGATTTTTTTCGGTCACAAAAAAAAACTGATTTGTCGGTCAACTATTTCGCGTTTTTCTTGTAGGAAACAGCACAGAAATGTAGCCGCTAGCAAAACATTGGAGTGTAAGACACCCAGAGCCTGCCTTGGGGAATTCAAGCAAGACTAGATTAACGGGGACACAAAACTAAACCAAAGCACATTTAATACTATTAAAAGCTCGGTGATCCAAGTGCTACAGCTTTAGAAGTCCAGTGTCTCGTGTGGCAATTATTAATTAGATAACCCCCGTTTCGGTTTCTGTCTTATAACACTTCAATATTGTATACTAGTAATATATATAATACTCCTTGAACAATAAGGAAGCAAGAAGGTGAGTGTTACACGTGAAGTTCTTGTGATTTACAATGACCTTGCTGCTTATGGACTTAACAATATATAATATTCTCGATTCGGTCTTCATGTTTTTTTTTTAATTTATATGTTTGTGAGAGGAAATTAATTCTAGGGGCTTATGATTATTTAAACAATTATATATTTCGGTTTTATTTATTGATTTCTCCATAGTACCATGCTTCCTTGCGACCTCATCTTTATGGAGCAACTCACATGCTTTGCTAGCGCATGCACATAGGAATGCCAACAGCGACTGACTAGGGACCTTACCTGGATTTATATATGAGAAAGCAAACAGAGAATGAGGCTTGGAAATTGGACGGTAATTAAATCTACTTACAACTATATAAATGTTAATCATTAAGGGAGTTTGTGTAGTATACTAGAATCAGTCCACATCTATGAGAGTGAATTGATAGGCCTGGTTGGGTTTGCTCGCCCGTTGAGGCCATTTGCCAAAAACCCTAATTTTAGCTGTTATTACGCCTTTTGCCACTACTCCTTATCCCACGTCATCTTAATAATCAGTGATGAAAGGCGTAATAATGGCTAATATTAGATAACGTTTGGTTGTAGAAAATAATTTTCATTTTTATTTTCTGATATCTTTTTTTATTTTTTATATACAGTTTTTTAAAATGCTTTTTTAGAAAATATGTTTAGTTGTTTTAAAACAATAAAAGATAACTACATATAAATACACTACATTGAAAAAAATTGTGTGTCTTAGTTGAAAATTGAAAGAAAGTTTATGGACTCTAATTGCAGATCTTCCCAAAGTCTGTTACCTTCAAAAGTGAAAACAAAAAAATCCAAAGGCTGCTCCAAGATTTTTTGCTCTCTGTCACTTAGATTCCCAACTTTTATATCGTTTACATCTATGCCACCATCTCCGTCATTCCCAAACTCGTGACACTCGCCACCAATTCCACTATCACATAACTCCGATGCCACTGTTGTTGCTTCCGATGGATCGATTCGTGAGATGAAGGGAGGTGCTGGGAGGGAGAAGTCCAAAGTTGCCGAGAGGGAGAAGGTTGAAGGCATTGAAAGGAGGTCGATCGCGATTCGCAAGACGAAAAGAGGCACCGGGAGGGGGAAGTCCAAAGTCACCGGGAGGGAGAAGGTCAAAGGCATTGGGAGGAGGCCGATCGCGATTCGCGAGATGAAGGGAGGCACCTGATGGATTTCCTATTTTCAGGAAAATAGAAAACCACTAAACCCAAGTTTTCTATTTTTTACTAACATAGAAAATTGTTTTCTAGAAAAATTGAAAAAGAAAATTATTAAACTAAACACATTTTCTTTTCATTGTCTAATTTTTTAAAAAAATTTCAAAAAAATTAGAAAATTCTCCGCAACTAAACAGGCCTTTAGGGTTTTTTGCAAATGGCCCCAACTAGGTAATCCTTTACCGCAAATCAACCTGACTCAACCCCGTTGATTCACCCTCAATGCTACCTGAACTCCTAAATGTATTAGTCTGAAAAAAACATAAAGAGACCTAAGGAGAAACCCACTCATCCCTCTTGGCCACATATTCTCTTCTCATTAACTTAATGCTTCATTTATATTGTTTCAACCTGTAGTCCTCATATATCCAAGTCCTAAAAGTTGAGTGTTAAAATAATATTTTTCACTGACTCTCTGTGTTTAAATAGAGAATCTCAAGCTTCTACCAGCTTTTATATATTTGAGTCCTTGATCCTATTTTCTGTCACAATGAAACCCTTCTCAATCCCCACCGACCCCCCCCCCCCCCCCCCCCCCCCCCCCCTCTTCTCTCTCTTATTGTGTATTTTGACCTTTTAGATATGTATTCTACATTATAATCAGAGAGCTTCATTGAGCTCAAACCTGTAAACCACTCATGTCAAGCATTTCTTCTTTGCTATTGGAGTTTCATTAGCCGGAAAAATTTTTGTGTACGGTTATTTTGGTTTTTTTTTCTGTTTTTAGTATAACTTATTTTCTATTTTTTGGTGGTTCATTCTTCTTAAGTCTTTTATTTATTTATTTTTCAATAGGAGAATGCTAGGGAAAAGCGAGGAATTAAATATTTGACCTTTGATAACAACCATAAGTTTTAACTATTAGGCCAAAATATTTATTGTTAAGTTTAACGAGCTTAACATTTTGGGGGTTTTCTTTAAGTCATTCTTGTTTTTTGTTTTCTTTTTTTTTTTAATATTTAGTAATTTTACTAAATCATTCGCCAACATTCTGGTAATCTCCTAAGCATTTAAGAAAATCTTATAATTGTCCCATGTTGGCTAACAAAATGACAATGTAAGTCAATATTCAAGGATTGATACTGTATTCTACAAAACATAGGGACTCAAAAGTTGGCTAACTGCAGCTGAGATTTTTCAAAATTCGTGCAGTAAACCCATTCACCCTTTGATTAAGAATTGTTCACTCTCATTCCTACTCTTATAATATACTACATTCAATTCTATTTACCAAAAAAAAACTCTTATAATTAATTGTTATCAGGAACAGATACTTCATGTGAGCAAATGTGGACAGGTCTCCACCCCACCTAACCCCGCAACAGAGGAAACCCGTGTGGAGTATGTAAGATTGATTTTTTTTTTCTTTTCCTTTTTTCGTACTCAAAAGCATATATAACTTGGGAAGAGTATTAGGAAATATTTGAAAGTTAAGAGTTAAAGTATCTATTTTTTTAAACCTAAAAGATATCAGATCATATTTGGTACAATAATACTTGTCATTACAATGTAACCTGTCATTCCTACTCTTATAATATACTACATTCAATTCTATTTACCAATACAAATACTCTGCACGGCTTTTGATACATCTCGCATTGCAATCACTTTCTCGTGAACTTGTTTAATGCACTTATGTTAGAATACCTGGATCCTCATGGCCACTTTGCTCCTGCATGGACGTGAAAATATCAGAGCAGATATGAAGTTAAATTGGAGGTAAATTTATCGTGTACGGGATAATATTATATTCTTAATTTATCAATCGGTTGAAACTGTTTGGGTTGGATGATAGGATGTTTTTGAGTTAGTCTGAATGGTTTAGAGAATGAAGTTTGTTTGGCAATGAATCAACCATGACTAAAGGGCTAGATGGTATGAGGAGGCTACCGATTCGAACCCCAATCGCCCTATTCTCCCATATATATAATACCTTAGTGCTGATTTGAGTATTTTTCAAGTCTTGAAAAAGTAGACATTCTCTTTATTCCTTTATATATATTACCTATAAACTCTTATACTTATATAAATGTTTTTAATTGTAAAAACACGCACAATTAATGTTCATATAAGAATATTTTCAACCATACTTGCCCCTCGTCATTTGATATATTCTCCCTAGACACAAATTAGTTTGTTTAATCGGTGGATTCTAACAAGTGGAACATTGGAAGTACTTCGTCTCCGTGTGGTTTTCGATACATCTTAATTGCTTTGCAATCACTTTTTCATGGTGGAAATTAGGAAATAACATGTGAATTGATACCTCAATTGGCCATAAGCTATGTATCGTAAATATGATATACATTCTGTCATCGATGTTAATAAGAACGTTCTTCTTGGACGCCGACCTCTTGTATATTATTAATATTTCCCATCTCCCGCATTTAGCTTGTTTTTTTTCCAATCTCTTACAATAACCAAAAAGACATGGTCCTTGTGCATGAGATTACAATGTTTTTTGGTGTATCCTCTTCCAAGCGAATTTTTTCATACATGAAACGACCATGATAAATTCTTTAAGGTATTGGTTCCGATGCTATAACACACCTTCTGAAAAAAAAATTATTGTCGTTTTTTTTCCCTTGACCATTCTTAATAAATATTTTGTACGCGCATAGTTTAAGAATAATTAAAATTTAGTCTCTTAAAAAACCAGAGAGAAATAAAATCTAACCCATGCAACGATTTCCAAAATGGAAGAATTAATCCATCCCAAAGTGCACATCAAAACTTGAACCCTTACCGGTTATGCAACATCATGGTCATCATGCATGCAATTCAATCTTGGGGCATATCTCGAAATAAGTGGTTGCCCAAAATACACCAAACTGAGTAACCATAAGATAGGGCTAAATGCCTCTATGTTGACCAATGGGTCCTTAAGAATTCAATTCAATCTATAAACGTCCCACATCCACACACACACAAACGAGTCCCTTTTTTTTTTTAATTATTTTTCTCTCTGCTCAGGACTTGGCAGCTGGCCTAGGAAACTCTGAAAAAAGAGAGCATTCTTGGATCTTAGGTTATTGCTTCAGCTGTATAGCTGTTTCACTTCATTTTACAAGACTACAACTTCAATATTCCATGACAAGCTGGCAACTACAAGGACCACAAGTAACTTCTATTTTCATCAAGACTACCAGTTGATTGTACTTATATAAACACAGAGCTCACTTACAGTTGGAGGTCAGATGAAATCTTTTTGGAGAAGTAAACTCACTTACAAGGGCATGTAGTCTCCGTATGCACCCGTTTATTCTTGTCTCGGGATCCACCTGCTCCACCATAAGCTTCTCCTTCGTTGGTTTAGCTCATCCACACTCTCGTTCAGTGTCCTAATAATCTTCCTCTGTAACCGAAGGGCTGAAGCGAGCGCATTTCTTTGTGGAGTTGCCTTTCTTGTAGGTACCATTTCCTGCGAAGAAGAACGATAGTGTTTAAGGTGATCTACAGTATGTCTAAAATGGTAGCCCTTACTGGGATTTTCATGTCATCCATAGCTAGCGTACAAAATAGATTCATATATTTAAGCTAGAATCCTTGTTAGCTAGCTAGCTAGCTTCTACGCTGATATGCCACATATTATTTAAAGATATAAAATATTCAGATGATTCAGCACAGACCCGGAGTTCTTGTAACTGAGCTTCTGTAAAGCCACCATCTTTTTCAGTTCCAGATTTCGCCATTAACTGAATGACCCACTTAGCAGCCTCGCTATAATCCTGCTGTGTAGCTCGAAAGAGTTTCAGTCTCAGATTCTGCATGAAGGACAAAGCTAATAGCCCTTCCCTGTTGAAATACGGATGTGCCAAAGCCCCTTTTGCACTGATTCTCTGTCGTGCTTTGTATCGAACCATAGATGTTACGAGTTCCCAGCCTGTTCCACCATCTAAATCCAACAGCTCGAAGCCCCTCCGGAGATCAGGCATGGCACGAGGCTCAACACTTTTCCTCCATGCCACCATGTCATAATCACACCTCTTGAGCTGACGATTAAATTGTATCAGGCTGCTATCAGAACGTAAAGATGGGAATGCCTGCAAAAATAAATCGATAAATCAATAAATAATTAAAGAGTAGAGTAACATAGCTTTTTGAGAAAAAAAAATGGGTGCAATTTTCTGGATGGATAGTATTTTAATTCTAGAAATTGAATCAAACAAAGACATCTATGGTGTTAGAGTTTTACTTGGCCTAAACTTGGACTCCTAAACATTGGTATCAACTCGCTGCCATATTCAACAAACAACCATCAATCTATTTTCTTCTCTTCTTTAGTTTGATCCAATAAGGGAAGAAGAAGCGAACTGAAAACCTTCTTTTTGCAGGGCTCCTTAATGCATTTTCAAAAGCCTATCAATTCTGGTTTCAGAATCTTTAGAAGTGATCACTTTTACCATATTCTATTGGTATCTGAGCTGCTTCTGCGTCTAGCCAATAGTAGGGGTAACTTTGTTCATTCAGCATCAGTTTGACAACATTCTCAAAGGATATAGAAATAATTGATATCAGAGTTTTCCCTTACCATTTGCATAAATATAAGACCAGCACTGTAAATATCAAACCTGTCTGGCAGATTCAACTGTCAAACCACAAGACATTTAAAAGATCAGCTAACATATAACGATTTTTTTATAAAAGAGAAAATAACAAGTTAGACTAGTTATGAATAAGTTTGCGAGTCTGGACTGGAAAAGAACCTGCCATAAAACTGGTGAGAGTGCAGTTGCTACAGGGGCAGAAGGAGCAGACGGTGTTTGTGTACTCATGATGTATTGTTCTGGTGCAGTATATCTGAGAAAAAGACAACACTTTCAAACTAATACAAAACCCTAGATCAAATTATGAGCTTTCAAACTATGGTTGAAGTGGAGAAGACAACAAGAATTTATTTCAGTTGCCTCGTGATGACTGCTGTTAATATGCACATAAAGTATATTGCCAAATATGGAACAGGAAAGTAATAAAAATGGAAAAATAAATAATTAATGAAAATGTTGCCTACAATACATTGTTAACAAGATTGGGCCGGCTGAAAACATATTGACATGCAAATCATGTACTGTCCCATACCACCTAAATGCCAGAAGAAGAAACAGCAGCAAAACAGAATACCTAGATTCTACATGTGTCTGGTAAAGGGAAATGATTTTAGATGCTACTTGAAACTACATTCCACTTGTTAAGTGGGAAAATCCTACATGGCCAGAAAAGGGGCTAAGTCAATGCTTTATATAGTGATGAGGCCTCTCCACCTATCACCAATTGGTTTTAGGTTGAACCCTTTATCATGGTATCAGAGCAGGTTCAAAACTACCCTAGCCATTGCCGAAAATAACCCACGTGATAAAGTTGAAGCAGCCTACACCTGAGAGGGCGTGTTAAGTGGAAAAATCCTACATGGCCAGAAAAGGGGCTAAGTAAGTGCTTTATATAGTGATGAGGCCTCTCCACCTATCACCAATTGGTTTTAGGTTGGACGCTTTATCACCACTAAATCCTGCAATGCTCGTTAGTAGTATCTACATTTCAACATTGGTTCTTTTTGACAAAGTTTTCACTTGTTCTTGCTTCCATGAAAGGACTGTATATTTTATTTGGTACTGTCTCATCAAAATCATAACAGAGTTTGCAACCAAAACAATCATGTCCAAGAATAGGCATCTGATTGGGACCCCATCTGATTACAAATGCTTACTTTCGTCTTCATCTCCCCTAAAACCCAGTGGTGTAAAACTAAAACAAACTGTTCAAAAAGTAAAACTTGGAAACCAAACAACAAGCAATATGAACTGATACTGGCAATGAAGCTACTATATTCCATTTCTCAATTTCTCCATATCATGCAACTCAGCAACTTGCCACGGTTTGCATGTTCCATCTTGCTTATTTTTCAATTGAAAACTCGTAGTGACCAGAGAATTTTACGAATGCAGCGGGGACCAAAAACAATCACAATGACAATGGGCATGAATAGAAACCACAGAAGTTTTCAGCTGGTCTCAAGCTGGACCATATGAACAAGTGCAGATACAAGCAGAAATAAATTGGAAACAAGATTACATGGTTCAGCAAAATGTCCAAATCCACAGACAGACCTTTTGTGTGGAGGTCAGGTCCATTCTCTTAAACACCTTTTCCAGCTGGTACAACTAGTACTCAGCTTCTTCAGGACCTCCATCACCCTTAAAGGTTGGTGGCTTGAGGTTTAGGAACCTCTGAAGTTGTCCTTCCTTGAGTTATCCTTCTCTTCTCTCTTCTCTGTGTCATCTTTCTCGCTTATGCCTCCTCCTTCTTGGACCATGCTCCCCTTCATGCCTTACATTCCTCTCCCTGGAATGTCCTTCAGGCATTTCTTCACTAACCTCAACCTCATATCTCTCCTCTTGTCTTATCTCAAACCTTACTCTTTTGGCCCTTGGATGTCTCCTATCTTCAACTTGTTCCTCATCTTGACCTACATCTATCCTACTTCTTTGCTTTCCCACTTGTGCCCTTTGATTATTGTCATGGTGGTGCTCTTTCTCCACCCTTGGTTCAACCACCTCCTTGGGTTGATTCACTAGTGCCTAACCTTGCACTAGGACTTGCATGCTAGCTGCAATTTGTGCCAAGATAGCTTGTGTGGCAACCATCATCTCTTACATCCTTTCCTGTGGATTTCAACTAGGTCCAGCAACATTTTGCCTTCCTTCAAGACCCACTTCGCCCTAAAGGACATCCCCTTGACCCCTTGGCTCTCTCTACCCGGTGTCCTCAGGATGTTCAACCCTACGCTCTTGCTCTTGTCCTTTATTATATTGTCTTCTCCTTGTACACCCTCACATAATCCAGGATTAACATTAGGCTCACACCCTCTTCAGACACATTAGAGGGCAAAAAAATCTAGAGCACAAAGTGTCACTCCTACCCAGGCCTACGCTCATCCAAAGTTCTTTTTCCTCAAGAAGAACTTCCTTTTTGCTATTCTTTATCATTTTTTTGGTATGTAGACAAAAGGAATGACCTGCCTATTTATAAAGGAACTGCTCCACTTCAACCAAATCCAGATATTCCACGTGGTGGTACATTCATTAATGGCAATCTCTTGCTCAAAGCCTAATCATTTCTCATGTTTCCCTTTTTCTTAACTCGCTCATCACAACTCAAGCTTACACATGTGGAGACCAAACCCAACTGATTCTTAGCCTCCTAAAACATGACAACAGCTGAAGCCAGATGCTGCAATATATCCTCCAAGTCTATGCTGAATTAATTCTGTCACAACTACTTGGACAAATTAGGCAGACCTAATTGCTGATATATATGAATAACATGAAAAAGGGAAACTCTACAGTTCACACTAATTCCAAATTTAGCGCCCAGTGGTTTCGAATGAGAAAAAGAACAAAATTATAGTCAAGTATGTGTTGGCAAGTAGATCAAGAAACTCCAAGACAAAGGAGTTGGATCAGATAATACATGTGTCTTCATCTTTGCCAGGATTCTTAGGCATTTCTTGATTTACTTTGTCAATGATATGTCCACAGTTATTGTTCCTAAAGCTATAGGCTATTTGAGTAGCATATCTATGCGAACTTACCTTGGATCTAAAAGGAATTCCTTGGGAATATAATTGATGCCAACTCTCAAGTCTGCTGCAGCACCAAGATCAATGATCTTAAATGTACGTGATCCTGCTCAAGGTTTTACGCAATGAACAGTTCAACACAAAAAATTGGTGCAAACTTCACTAGTTCACTACACCAAGCTTTGCTATCATTACCTTCAGAGAAAATGATGTTCTGTGGCTTAATGTCTCTGTGTACAATCCCGGTTGAATGAAGTCCATCCAGGGCAAATAGGGTTTGTCTCATTATAGTCTGAATGATTCTGTTTTCCCTCTCCAGGCCTTTAGGTAAGTCCTGAACCTTCCCAAGAATCATAGTTTCTACCTGAAAGGCCACAACACCATCCTCAAAACCAGGATTCTAGAACTGCCATAGCATAAATAATGATTTAGTGAAGAGACGTACATAATAAAGGTTGCTTAGATGTAAAGCATCAGATAAATGAATGGCTTCACATTCTCAAAGAAATACCAATGGCTACACTTATATGTAATGGGCATTAGTTAAATATCCTCCTTTTATTTGCAGAAATGGGCTGACTGGCTTGTTTAGAGAGAGTACCGACATTGTATGGAAACTCTTTGCTCTGCATTAGATCTGCAAGGGTTGCCTCTCCTTCAAATCGCCATATAAGCCAATATTCGGCTCCTTTCTTTGCTGTAGACTGTTATGTTTTTCATGTGAAAACTATCAATTATTGGAATGAAATGTTCTCAAGAATTAAAGGAATAAGATTAAAGAGTAAAAAGAATAAGTATGCTAGGCCTAGTAGGACTAAGCATCCAGATAAACATATTATCTTGAGATAATGATCCCCTTAATTGATATGATAGTTGGAGTCATAAAGAGCAACACCTCTAGAAAGCCATACAGGAAATCAGCACAGCTGTTTGAACAAGCTCTTCGCACACGCTCATTCATCCAAATCTCGACTGCACCATACTCGGTAGCCTTTTTAAGTACCAAGTCCCCCTCCTTCCATTGACCCAACAAGAACAAGTCAGCAAACCTACTATCTTTCAGCTAATTAGACCACTTTGCAATCAAATCAGACATCGTACTGGTTAATGGAATCAAAAAATTAGAACCTCAGAACCTCCAGTTTCTAAGATGAAGCTAAAACTAGGAACATAGGAAACACAAGTCTACATACCAAAGACAGGCATGCCAAAATTACAAATGAAAAATAACTCAGTTAGACCACTATACTTGAGTTATTTATACCTCCAAATGTGACTTCAATAAAATATGACAATTAATCCAGAAGAAAGTATTTCATGAGAATCGCAAACCTTTGAGGATGGTTTGTTAGCCAGTGAAGCGCGGTAAACCACACCGAAAGCGCCCTCACCCAACTTCTTCCCCAAAACGAAATCATCCTGTAAACATAGCAAACTTAATCAGCCACCATTATTATCCACAAAAAGGGCATAACAAAACAAAAACCCAAATTCAACGACAAAAGCACTCACCTTCCTGAAAGTTGGTCTGAACAACCTCTCAACAAAGGCTAGAACGAACATGTCAAAAAACCCAGGAGCGACCCCAGGTGTTGCCCAGAGGTACGACAAAGTACCCAAAGCCAAAATGGCTCCAGGAACCGTGATCGTCAATCCCTCGGACTTCGGCAACGTGCTTCTGTAAATTATATCCCCACACTGCATCACTGTACAAGGCAAGCCTATGCCCACACCAACGAAAAGGTCATGAACGGCGTCGATTAATTCAGCTTTCAAGATAAAGTGATCAGCTTTTCTGGGTTTTGAGATGGTGGGTCTTGGGGAGAGCTTAAAGTTGAAATTTTGGGAGAGAAATGGAGATGGGTTTCTGGATTTGTAGGGATTGATGATGCCTATGTTCACTCCTCTGGCTGAAACTGAAGCTGCAGCCATGGCGGCGCAAGCTTGGCCTCTGGTACTCTCAGGGCTGAGCTGAAGAACAAAAGCCGGGATGAGGCTGTAGTGCAGTTTCTCACATGATGAACAAACAAGCTTCCAAAAGCTGCTCAATTTTAGACCACTAATATTGAATTTTCAATTATTTCAGGGATTTCGTAGTTGACAGGTTTTTCAGTTATTTGATTTTCATTTCATTTTATTTTATTTATTTGTTTTTCTGTGGCGGGGAAGGACTTGAATGGATTGAAGAAATACGGGCGCCAGAAATGACACGTTGGAGCGAATAGGCCAGGCCCTCAAAATTTTGTAGTATCTACAACTACTCGGGCTGGAATAAGCCCAAAGAGATTCAAGATTAAGGGAACCCAACCCAGTTTTATTGGTAGAGCCATCAATATTCCCCGCACCCAGTCTGCAGTACTACATTTGTAAAATTTCCTACAAAGGTACAGTTAAGAGGCTTATGTATCGAGCATTTATAAGACTATTTTACAATACAAATTTATGTAATTTATGTATAGTATAATGTTATTCCAATTATGCGTGCCACATCTATTTTGTAAAATCAATTACATAAAATTTTTTAGCTTTTTTATGGTTGTTTGCACTCTGCAATTATGTTTATGAATCACTAAGTCCCATTTTGTTTTGAGTTAATGCAAACACATTAATGTAATATTGGTCATGGGCTTGCAAGCCATTTATGAATTATCCTTGAAGTTGGCTGAATTTACAATCATAACCTATTGCCACATCCATCAAACCTCACTATGCTCATCTTCGTTTTCCCCAACCGGTTATTGCCAAACTAGATCCATCCATGTTTGGCCTCCTAGTGACCCTAGCATCCATCGATCGTGCATCTTATTGTCGACCGTGCAAGATCACGACCTACTCCTCACCCCGTGGTAGCCCATGCTTCCTACCTACAATCCCCAACAAAATCTTTCAACGAGGCTGTTTGCCTTCGCCCATGTTCTCGATGACACTAGTATCATCCTCCTCTTCTCGTGACAACGTCTACCATCATCTAGGTCCCCCCCCCCCTTTAACCAAAGCTTCTGATGTCAACCACAAATCATACTGTCATTGCTTGTAATACTTGACTACCTAGTACACTGGAGTTAACAGATGAGAATTGAACCAAAAAACATCATGAAATTAGATTCTAGATAATCCAAGACAACTCCAAAGGCAATCTATGATCTAGAATTGACAGAGAAAGGGAACTCATCCACCATCTAGTTTCATTAATAGAGACATCACTATTCACCACACTCGGTTTGAAATGGTATTATATTTACAAAAATTTTCTACAAAAGTAAAGTTAGGAAGCTTATGTACTCATGCATTTATAAGACAATTTTACAATACAAATTTATTTGGGTCTTGTATAGTATAATTATATTCTAATTATGCAGGTCATATCTATTTTGTAAAAATAATTACATAAATTCTTTGAGCTTTTTCATAATTGACTGTAATTATGTTTACAAATCACTAAGGCTTGGTGTATCTTGAGTTAATGCAAACAAATTAATACGTTATTGGGCCTATGCAAATCATTTGCGAATTTCCCCTAAAGTTAGCTGAATTTATAGCCAAAACCAGTTGCCCCATCCTTAAAATTTCACCATATCCATATTCCTTTTCCTTAACCTAATACTGTTAAACTAGATCCATCATCATCCAACTTTTCGGTGACCCTAAGTCCATCGATCAAGCGTTTTACTGTCTATTTTACGAGATTATGACCAACTCCCCACCCTATGACCACCCCTGCTACCTACCATGTGGTGCCCAATAAGATCTCATAATGAGGATGCTGCCTTTGCCTATGTCCTCAACAACACTGTTGTCGTCCTCCTCTTCCGCAACATGGTCTACTTTCCACCAAGTCCCCACCACCAATGCTTCTGATGCCAACCAAGAATTATACTATTATTGCTTGTAATAGTTGATTATCTTGTACTAATTAAGTTAACAGATGAAAATCAAACTTGTAAACATCCTCGAATTAGATTCCAGTTGGTCCAAGACAAGTCCAAGGCAATCTCCGATTCAAAAATGATAAAGAAAATGGGTGCAAACAATTATTAAACAACTCATTACACCACTTAAAATTATGTAACTCTGACTATAACAAGGGATACAACGTTTAGGGGGTCAAACTATGGTTGATATTGGTGTTGTGTAGAAGTATATGGACCTGTAAACTGGTGTGGTGTGGAAGCCTCTCTATTGCAATAGGGGTGATATTAGGGGGTGACCATAACTAATTATAACTTCAAGATGGATTCCAATTTGTGATAAAAGTGAGATCCGTGTAAAACATGTTAATGCAAAGGTGTTAAATTAAAACAAACTAGTTGTAAGCTTGTGAGCAATAATACACAAAGGTTGGACATGTTAAAAATGAGGCATGATGGATCTACAAATATATGAAACTAGGTCCTACGCAAACTCATAAAAACAGACAACCTAGTAGATTTGCTACATCTGTTGATGGTCACATAATTATAGCCTTTTTCTTAAAAAAAAATAATAATTCCGTACCACAGGAAAATTTACAAATAAATAACACGACGCCACTTTGGCTTCCATGATACTCCAAACATAGTCCTAAGGACTAAAGGACCATTCTGCAGTGTGAATTGTCATCCTTGCTTTCTCTTTCTTTGTCAATTGTAACTCCGACTAGGCACACACACTTAGGACTGGGCAGCCCCCATCCATGAATAAATATTACATCAGATAGGCTCTTCGGTTGGCAAGCATCAACTAAAAGGTCCATGTTGCTGGCAATTGAATTGAGTCACCATCAGCTCATGCCTTAACAGACAATACGATCAACATTCATGTGAACCTTTAATCGCACACTTACCCTTAGAATTTCTGGTCACCTTACCAATCATCATCCTTAGTTCTATACTTGGTAAAATCCCAATCCTACATCTTCATGAAAATTCTATCTATATATTAAAAATGCAAAGAATTTTACTGTTGATGGAACAACAATTCAGACGATGTCATTTCTGTGTTCTAATGTGTTTTTTTCTAAACGCTGGCATTTTCAGTAGCTTATTAGATAAGAATGGGCCAAACTTTAAATGTTGTCATTTTCGGTGCATTTGTGCGTGAAATGTTTTCATTTTTTTTTTTTTTTGTATTAAGGTTGTGAGTTTTGTTCTTCTTTGTCTAGGCATTTGGTCATAGAGAGATCAAGAGGGCTTAGGATTCATAGGGAGCTTGAATTGGCAAGGTTGGAGAGGGAATACAGTTGATAAAATGGATGTAGCGGCTATAGATTCACCATCGGCAATGGAAAAGAGATTGTTTTGGAAAAAAATAAAATAAAAGACAAAAGGCCATTGACAAGCTAAAACGGGGCACTGAGGTGCATGATCTGTAAAACGCCAACCCAGTCGGTGGATTGTGGGTGGACAAAAGTGTTATAAAGCACTAACAGCAACACTGATGATGAGCTAGTAGCAGGTAGACCCATAGGTGTTTGTGGAGAAAACAAAGCCCAATAAATGGCTGAAAAAACAAAGAAGAATGAGGGAGAGAAAGGAGACAGAGATGCAAGCAAGAGAGAGATGAGAGTTAAGCAGCAGACGAGAGAAGAACAGAGATTAGAAAGGGGTGAGATGAAGATGAATATGATGAGTGAGGAGGGTGAGACCCTGTCAACCTATAACAGGATCAATGACTGAAAAGTCCTCAAATGTCTTCCCCCTTTTCAATTCAATCCCACATTTAATATTTTAAACAAGTAATCACTTAAAATAAGGGTTAAAAGAGACAATTCACAAATATTTTTAAGGGCACCATATGCTCATTACATGATATAACAAATTATTGTTTTAAATTGATTTATATATTAAGTTTCATTATTATTTCGTATATTTCTATGCAAATTATCATAGAATTAACATTACATATGTTATTCTTAAGGTACACTCAAATATAGCATATTTTCAACAAGCCGCTTTCTTTCTCCTACTCTTGCTTTATGTCACCTAGGATAGAACAAATTTCAAATATATATTAATCCTATGGGAAAATGTTTACAGATACATGCTTCACCTACAATTTCAGCAAATTAAGGTAGATAAATATGTCATAAACAACAGTTGAGGATAGTTATGGTCATAATTGAACTTGAGGATTTCGGTGTTATCTGATCTAATGAAAGAATAAGTGAAAGGCCTACCCTATTGTCTTCATTGCTAAGGCATTTTAGTGTAACACCGTAAGACATGATTCCAAGTATAGATCCTTAGGCATCATGTGAATATTGATTTTGTGGAATCAGTGGTTCATAAAGAAACATTAGTCATATGACAAGTTTAATTTACGAGAGGCTTCAATTTGTGGGTGGCATAATGTGGATGTGGAGTCTAATTATCTTTAGCTAATTCAATTCCTGCATGTATTGGTGAAAAAGGCACCAATTTATCAATATTAAGAAAAAATTGTCTCAAATAAATCACCAACACAAAAAAGCTAATAATAATAATAATAATAATAATAATAAACAAAGATGAATTACAAACCACAACCAAAGGTGTTCAAGAAAATCCTAACAAACTACCATTTTTCAATTACCTGGAGCACAATTTGCATTCTTTGTTCTTCACTGCGTACTTCTAACAGCTTTCGTATCAGGTAGTCACCAAAAGAGTCTATTACAAGCTCACCAACATGATCAGTGATCTTATTGAATGCTATTTACACATCTAAGTTAGTTCCCTCATCAAACATTGCTTACAAGAACCAAGAATCATCCTAGACCTATATTTGCAAGAACAGATCTTAAATATATACTAAACCCTTTTTTAATTTCAAGATTTGTAGATAAAGACCTAAATTTAGTATTACTATAGTTATATCACATATTTAATGACCCCAATGAATATTTTTAAAATTCTACAGGGGCGATTACCACCCCTGTTCCTAAGCAACTATGTCTCTAAATATGCCTAATTTTTTGTTATCATTTTCAGTGGCTTTAATTGGTCATCAATCCTAGATAAAGATTGATGGTTAATTGGATGGTAGCAAATGGGTTAGTACAGATGGTCTTACCTTTGTTTGCATCATTAATTGCTTTGTTAAGTACCTTTAATTAAGTGGATTGTTCATCTGATATCTATGACTTATAACATAAGTGCTCAATCTATGATTGAACTTTGCATTTTTTTGGTAGATTCCCTACCTTTCTTTGACCTAAATACTAAATTCAATCAAGGAATAGTTTAATAGTAAATGTAATTACGATACCAGAGGAATATTTATATGGTTGGAAATGTGATTTCCGATGGAGTTGATTGTCAAATGTAGGAAATTGTGGTTTGCTAGTTCGGCATAAAAGGAAATTTTGCTAGAGGAGTATTTGCATGCCTAGGCTATTGAGGTAGTGGTCTTTGGGTTACCTTTGAAGTTATGACATCTCACGCTAGAATGGCAGTTATGTATTGAAGGTGGCTGTGATTTTCTGGTGGAATTGATCGCTAGAGGTAAGAAATTGCATCAATTGGTTTTAGATGGAGGGGAATTTTGATGAAGAAATATTTTTATGGCCCGAGTTATTGGGTTGTCAGTTTTCATGTTATCTTTAAGGTTTTCGACATATCACGGTAGGATGACTGCTATATCTAATTATCATATAATGTAGACTACTATAATAATGTAATTGGCCAAACTATACATTTGGCCCTTGAACTTACCCAACTCGTGCAAGTTGGTCCACAACTCAATATTCAATAAATATAAGTCTTTAAACTTTGAAAAATTATGCGAGTTAATCCATTAGCTCAGACATATTGATGGAAAAATTGCAAAAGTCCTTTTGATCTCTTTTATTCTGGCACATGAAGTATTCTTAGTTTAAAATCATTCAAATAAACTAACTCTTTTACCTAGGGATGAAAGTTCAGGTTGTAAGACTGGGTTTGGATTGAAACTTGATTTTTACAGCATGTCCCTAACCTTATCCCAACCCTATTCTAGTCATAACCCAAACTGACCCTAAATCCTACTATTTTATTTTGTGATGTTCTTATTGATTTTCATCAATATTTGTTTTTTGGCAAATGGGACTATAATCATTATAGTAAATTATTACAATAATAGTGTTATAGAAACGAACTAGAAGAGGGCTCGTAGTTCGCTGTTGGTCAAGCAAATATATATGAGTCAATCAAATATACATATTTATTATAATACTAATATTATAAATAAAAGAAGTATTAAATAAAAATTATGAATGATTTCTAAAAATTAATTAATGATTAATTCAAAACATTGAAAAATTGATTTGGTAAATATAAAATATGTGACATAAAATCAAAGACCCGACATTTCTAATACGCCAAGGGAAAGTTTGATCCCGCTCCATTTCTTGTCTACTAAATTAAAGATGTTTAAATATAAAATATGTGACATAAAATCAAAGACCCGATATAAAAATTAATTCTTGCTTTTTAAATATCTTTAATTTAGTAAACAATAAATAGAGCGGGATCAAACTTTCCCTTGGCGTATTAGAAATGTCGGGTTTTTTATTTTATGTCACATATTTTATATTTACCGAATCAATTTTTCAATGCTTTGAATTAATCATTAATTAATTTTTAGAAAACACTCATAATTTTTATTTACTGCTTCTTTTTTTATAATATTAGTACTATAACAAATATGTATATTTGATTAACCCATACATATTTACTTGACCTACAGCGAACTATGATCCCCCTTCTAGTATACTTCTACAACATTATTATTGTAATAATTTATTCTAATGATTCTAGGCACATTTGCCAAAAAACAAAAGTCGACAAAAATCAATCAAAACATCACAAAATAAAATAGTAAGATTTATGGTTAGTTTGGGTTATGACTAAAATAGGGTTGAGATAGGGTTAAGGACATACTGTAAAAATTGGGTTTCAACCTAAACCTGATCTTACAACCCGAACTTTCATCCTTAGGTAAAAGAGATGGTTTATTTGAATAATTTTAAACTAAGAGTACTTCATGTGCCAGAATAAAAGAGATCAAGAGGACTTTTACAATTTTTTCATTAATATATCTGAGCTAATAGACTAACTCACATAGCTTTTTAAAGTTTTTAGATTTATATTTACTGAGGACTGAGTTGTAACCAACTCACACTCACGTGAGTTGAGTAAGTTCAGAGCCAAATATATAGGTTGGCCAATGTAATTTCAAATAATGATTTGTATATTTTTAAAAATATTTCTTTGACAGTATATACTATCATGAATATTACTATTGCATTATCAAAACCCGCTGCATAGTGGGGCAGCTTAACTAGTGGTATATAAAAACTTGAGGGTTTTTTTTTGTCAAAAAAACAAGAATAATTTTCTCAAAATAAAAGAAAATCACAAACAAACAAAAATGAAAGAGGTATCACGATCACCTTTATCCACCTCGCTTTCCAAATTCCACCTGTTTTACACTTATGATAGTAACATAACCAATCAATATCAACCAAATTGGAAAATACTTGATTATGAATGCATTTAATATGAGTAAAAACGCTCAGTTCAGCTGGGGTTAATTTGAGCAAATTAACACATTCGAGAGCGACCCGGTCTTAAAAAAAAAATAGCAACCGTACTTGTGTAAGTCTTATACCATAAGTCATTTTTTTATAATATAAAACTGATAATTTTTCACAATTTTTTTTAATATATTAAGACAATCAGTAGTACACAAAAATCCTACAAATTTTTTCTTCTTTTTTTTTTCTTAATTGTTGTACCCTTTTCTTTTCTTTTTTTTTTCTATTTTTCTTGGAACCGCAACCCCCTTTGGTTCATGGGAAAAAAATTCTCTCTTTCTTTTACTTGCATATTTTTTTCTATTACTTACATTTAACTTTAATTATGTATTCTCATGTTTTATTAGTTTGCTCCGATTTCAATTGTTAGATTTTACTTCCATTTTGCTCTAATTTCAGTTATTTTCTTTGATTTAGATTTTTTTTTTCTTGATTTCATTATTTGCTTTACTTTGTTCTTTGAAATGTCCTAAAATGAAGCCAAAAAATTAACATAAGAAAGTACAAAAAGAAGAAATCAAGTAGCTAAAACTAAAAAAATATTGAGATCTTATTTTTTTTTTTAGTTTTTACTTGTTTTTTTTAATTAGTTGTTCATTTATTAGTGTTTATTTGTTATTTTGGCTCAACTTTCTGTTCTTTTAAGTTACTGCTTGTTATTTTAAAAAATTACTTATTATGTTATTAGAAGTTGTTTGTTTGTTTCTACATATTTATTTATTTTATCAGTTTCTTAGTTTTCTTTTTGGGAAACTAGTTATTCCTTTATTAGTAGTTGTTTGTTATTTTAGATAAATTAGTGATTCTACTATTAGTAGCTATTTTTTGTTTTAACTTAACTTTATATTCTTTTATGAGTTTTCTGGTTGTTCTTTTAGAGAAATTAGTTGCTCTTTTAATAACAGTTATTTATGCTTTTATTAATAGCTATTTGTTCTTTTATTTGTTCATGTTTGTTCTTTTATTAATATGTGTTAGTCATTTATCATTCATGTTTATTCTTTTTATCACTTCATACTTGTTTTTTTTAGAAACTAGTTTTTCTCTTATTAATAGATGTATTTTCTTTTAGGCTAACTTCATGTTTCTTATTTGTTACTACTTATTTATTTAAAGAAACTAGTTATTCTTTTAATAGTTATTTTTATTTTATTTATAGTTGTTCTATTATTACTTCCTGTTCTTTTATTTATTAATGCTTTTCTTTTAAAGAAACTAGCTTTTTTTTTAGTGGTTATTTGTTCTTTTATTTGTATTGTTTGTTATTTTATCAGTTCATGTTTGTTCTAGGTTTGTATTAATTGACATTCAATTCTACATTCATTTAGCGAAAAAATATATATCTCATATTATTTTATGTTTTTTATATTCACTTAGAAGGAAAAAAAATAATTCAGGTAAGTCATAAGTTATGAAAAAAAAACGTTTTGGCCTGAGAAATGCTTCTAGAATACCGTTAATATGGACTATGTACTGCCACTACTGTTACTACCACTTGAAGGCTCATTCATGTTTTTGCTTGGTAGTTTACTACACAAAAAAAAAAAAAAACTAGTGTCTAAACTCTCATAATTTTTTGGCTCTTTTTTTTTTTTTGTCTTCTTGATTGATGGAATGAAATGGCCAATTTCAACATCTTTTAATTTGATTTTTTATTACAATAAAAAATAACTAAAAAAGAACATTTAATTTATCTAAAAGAATACCCATGAACTAGTAAAACAACAAATATCTACTAAAAAACAAATAACTAATTATCAAACAATCCAACTAAGAGGAATGAACCAATGACAAAAAAAAAACAGAGAAAAAAATCTGTCCTTGAGTTGCTTGGACTAATCTTGTTGAATGGTTAACATGAAATTAGAGAAAAGAAAAATAAAAAAGACGGGCAAAATGAAAAAAAAATTTCAAAAAAGAAGGAAAGAAAAAGACTAAATCAAAGAAACAGCCTCGGGGAGGAACTGATCTTATTAATTAGTTACGCGAAACTAGAGAAAAGAAAAATAAAAGAATAAATTGCATGGATGGTCTCCAACCTTTAGTTTTCATTCTAGTTTAGTCCTTAACTTATTAATTATTTTTTCTAGTCCTAAACTTTTTAAAAATATTTCATTTTAGTCATAAATCTATTAAAAATGTTTCATTTTAGTCTGTATTGAATGAAATTTATCAATTCAAAGTACTTGTTTGGAAACAAGTTTTTAGATCATAATTTAAAGGAAAAATGACCAAAAACCTCATACAATTTTCAAATATCTACACTTAACCCCCTCCAACATTAACACTGTTAATGACTGTTATTAAAAAAAAAAAAAAAAGAGAAAATGTTTTACTTTGCCCTCATCGCTTTCTAAGAGATCAAACATAAACCCTAAGTTTTTTCTCCTGCTTCTTTGCTTCAATCCTTTATCTTCGCCCTTTATGAAGCTGCTGGCCGTTGACAGAGCTTCATTGTCAACCCTGCCTTCCCTCCGATTACCCTCCAGTTGTTTCCCTCCGGCTACCCCTGTCTTCTCCCCGATGCCCTTCTCCGATCCCTCCTTTCTCCTCTCCGCCTTCACCCTCCTCCCTCTTCTCCCTCATTGCTACATTCTTCGACTCCTCAGCTAAGAAGTCCTTTGTTTTTGTCAAGTAGGTCACCGATTCACCATTGCTGAAAGCCAGATTGACTCTCACTTAACCATCATTGAAACCCATAACTTCCGATTGCTACACTCAACAGAATCTCAGTCAGGAAGTTATTCGGCTGGGATTCGACCAAGAGGCGGCGAAGTTGAGTTGTGCAGCGGTGGAGATGAATCAGCGACGTATTGAGAGAACGGAGAGAATAAGGTCATCTCTGGATCTCAGTCAGAGGTCTTCGTCAGGAATTAGAGTGTCGAGGTTGCGGATGAGGTCAACGTTGCTCACCCCTCCAAGTTGTGGATCTCACTGCCATTGATTTGGTGGCTCATCGGTAGTCAGATACAACCCCAGACATCTCTTTTCGGCGAAGGTAGCTTTCGAGTCAAAGGCAAACGAAATCGGAGTAGGCAATTGGAGAATCGGAATAAAGGCAAACAAAATCGAGCAGGAAATTGGAGAATCGAGCTAACAAAATCGAAGTTGTTGAAGAAGATTGAGTTTCTAAAGGGAAAGAAAGGTTGAATCGAATAGAGGAGAGAAATGAAGGAGAAGAGAACAACGAGTAACTTGTATAATCGAATTGATGCATAAGTTCGGGGGCAAAGATTCTAAGGGAGAAAGCTAGGAGGACAAAAATAGCCATTTGCTCTTTTCATTTGTAATGGTAAATGATTATGTTAATTTTGTAAGAGGGTAGGCGAAAGTATTTGAAAAATGAGGGACACAATTATAGGTTGCCCCAAACCTCAAGAGATTTTTGGTAATTTTTTCTAATTTAAACAATTTTATAATTATCTTACAATAAATTTAATCTATATAATAATGTTTTACAATTAATGGGAAATTAAAATTACTTTTTTCTCTTTGTAAATTGAATTTATTTCATTTAGAAAAAAACTACTAATTTAGATTGTATATAATTGTCAAAAAATATTAAATAGTTTAAATTCACTAGAAGAATATAGTCATCGAATATTTAATTTAAAATTTTAAAACTTTATTTTAGACAATTATTCTGAATTAATGAATTTCATCCAATGAAGGCAAGATGAAACATTTTTTTTTATAGATTTAGGATAAAAACAAAACATTCAATAAGTTAGAGACTAAAATAGAATGATAACTAAAGGTTGAGTATCATCCACACAATTTACTCAAAAACATAATAAGAGGGTAGAATGAGAAAAGGCCAAAACGCGCATATGGTCCTTCAACTTGGCAAACTCGAGCGAGTTAGTCCTTTTTGTTTGACTCAGTGTGAGTTAGTCCTCTAACTTTCCAGATTAAGCGTGTTAGTCCTTAAAGTCTGCTAAACTAAACAATTTAGTCCATGTTTGATGGAAAGGGTCCAACTTGAAACGCTGTGACTTGACGCCATTTGTTCGAGCGGCTTAAAAACAGAGGTCTGGCGCCGGCGGCCGGACAATCGTCGACGAATCGACTCCAACTCTCGGTCAATCGATGAAATCGACCTCGACACTCCCACTTCCGGCTAGAGAATCGATCGATTCGGCGGAGATATGACCCACGGTCTCGTTCCTCCTCCGGCGATTCTCGTAGCTTCACGTTCTCTCCTCCGTTCGCGAAATCGAGCCCGATGCTCCCACTTCCAATGCTTCACTCGGCTCCTACTTCTGGCATTCACATCGGCTCCCACTCCGGCGAGCTAATAGGCGAATCGGCTCCAACTCCCGGTGAAACGGCTGCTCGAGTGGCAAGGGACCAACGGGAGGAGATGCGAGACTGATGGGAGATGAGAAACTAGATCGACGCAATGAGAGGAAAGGCAAGACTGACGGCAAATGGAAGAAGGAGACTGGTAGGAGAAGGAAGTCAACGCTGGGGGGAAGAGATTAGGCGGCCCTGGAGCGAGAAGCTAACTGTGAGGAGACAAAAGAAACTCCGTTCGTCGTTCCGTACACCGAGGGACTAACTCGCTCAAATTTTCAAAGTTAAGGGACTAAGTCGCACTGACTTGAAATTAAAGGACTAACTCGCTTGAGTCAACAAAGTTAGAGGACCATATGTGCATTTTGGCCATGAGAAAAAATGTCAATGGAAAAAAATAAAAATAAAAAAAATTGTAAGAAAAAGGGGGTAATGTGGTGTATCATCATTTCGAATTCGAGCCCTCAGCATAAACCACCACATTCTAATTTCTAACTACGTAACCTACTCTCCATATTTTTCAAATGGTTGAAGACTTACTGCATTTATAGGCGCATACACAAGAATTTGCTTTTGAAAAAATGCCTTAAACCTTGTTTACAAAAAAGAATTACACGAAAAGGACTTTGACACAATAACCTAACTAAATTCTGTGCTTGAGAAATTAGAACCTCACGCTTAACTCTGTAAACTCGCACTAAAATTAAATTTCCTACAATTATTTGTAATTGTAAATGAAGTACAATTTATGATCTGAATTCATCAATATCAACAAGTTTATCCAAAAATCCTCTCCCCATTACCACCCCACCACGACGCTCCCGCTCCCCAATGTCTTTTTTATTCCACCGACAGCTTTGATTGACGCCGTAAATCTGGCGTTTCGCTTTTTTACACTTTTCTCCCCAAAATTTGCCCAAAACGCCATCACAAATGACGGGGACCCATGCACAATCAGCCATCGGAGAACAACGGGCGGTGCCGGTGCCGGTGCCGGAAGAGATCGTACGGCGCCCAGATCGAATCAAGCGGACACGGCTTCTTCGAGTCGATTCTGAGCCACGGCTTCCCCTTCCCACTCCAATGGAGGAGGCTTACCGGTCCCTGGTGAAGCGCCCGGCACAGCCCGTTCAAATTGTCGCCACCGAGGCCGTGCTGGTTCCACCGGTGCTCCACTCCTTCCACTTCTCCGGCGAAAACCAGCAGAAACGGCGGCAGCGATCCTAGCTCGTAGATACGCCACCGTTTCTGGATCCTCATCCAGTACTCCAGCTTCTCCGTGTACTTTCCCTGCCTCCATTTCCACAGATCGATCACCATCACTCCTGTGTTGAAGTAGCAGGGCTTCCTCCCCTTGAAATGTTCCGAAAATGTCGGGTTTGACCAGAATCTATGAGTGAAGTAGTTAGTGAAATTGGCATGGCAATATTCCGGCGCGCCCAGTACGTGTGCTCCGAGGTTAATCTGCCAGAGCTTCGCCACGTCGTCGACGACGATCAGATCGGAGTCGAAGTAAATGATCCGGCGGACTCCGGTTGGGAGCAGATCAGCGAGGTAGATCCGCGCGTAATTGAGCGGTTGATCAAGCGCGCGGCGGACGGAGGACGAGATCTTGCCCTTGACCAGATTGGCGTCGAAGTGGTAGAGGTGGAAGTTGAGGTAGGGGAAGGTGGAGGTGACGGCGCGCGAGAGCTCGGCGGCGGGTCGCCGAGTGGCGATGAAGTGAAAGACAATGTTCTCAGGGCAGGAGGCGTGCTGGAGGATGGAGAGGACGCCAGCGACGGATCCGCGGAGGTAGACGGCGTCGAGGGTCATGGCGATGTGGATTATGGAGGGGTTGTGGGACGGCGAGGCCCAGGTGGTCTTGGGGCATCCTTGGCCATTGCGGAAGGCCGGAGCTTCATGGAAGGACGGGAGCTCGGCGGAGCAGATGAAGATTGAGATGGATAAAACAACAGAAATGAGAAGGAATTTTGATTTCATGGCAATGAAGAGAGTTAGATTGTGGGTGGCTGCTCTTCTTCACTTCAACTTCACTTCACTTGCCAGCGGATAGCGTGTAACGAAGAAGACGGTGAAGTTCGTTTGTTTGTTTGGGTTGGGTTTACGGAAAGGATAGTTTCGGGATTTGGCGGATGCCAGGCTGGCAATACGTGCCTGTTCGCTTTCCCCTTGTGAGGGTGGGGTGTGGTGTGGAGATGGGATCGCCTGGGGCTGGGTCCACGGCAAGATCGTGGTCCGTACAAACGCGTCTTGGGATTTTAGCGGCGGTAACTGATTGGGGCCCACGGCGGGACGGGAAGACACACGGGTTCAACATTCCCTGCGGCCTGCCTGCCGTGGTTGTTTTTGTTGTTGTACACGGAAAACCTCTGTCCGGCGACGAAGAATAAAACTCTAAGTCAACATTGGAATTGGATACAGGAATCATACAGCGTTTCATATGTAATTAAAAGATGGTGCCCCAACTCAGGGATCGTATTGTCCAAAGATCATTCATTTTTGTCCACATTTCTTCTTCGAGAGGGAGGCCCCAAAACTACGGCGGAGTGATGGCTCCTTCTCGCAGTTTCCCATGAAAATTGATTGAATTGATTTGCTTCACAGATCAAGGTCAGCCTCAGGGTCAGGGACCGCTGCATTCCCACAAATACTAGCAAAAGCAAAAATCGGAAATCGGAAGCTTCGCCAAACGGGACATAACGAAAGACGGTTTTATGATTACGCTCTCTGATGTTTTGAACATCAAACTCTTTGAAATTCTATACTACTCCATTTAATTTATATTTTCACAAATAAATTCTACTATAAAATGGTGGTCGTAAATAATTTTTCTCCTTTTTTTTTTTTTTTTTGTAGTTAAAAATGGATTTATCCACGATAGTAATAGAAGAAACTAGGCCCCATCTAGCCAGCGTCACCCAAAATGTTGTTTTGGTCATTTCCCTAGTAGCAGTTATCAACAATAGATTTTTGTCACATCCCAACTCACACTTAATTTTTCAAGTTTGGTAACACATTTCTTCTACTTTAAGAGTCACTGTGATCCCGTTTCTTATTAACAACTCAATGCATTTTTTATAAACTTTTCTAGTTATCAAACAATAGTACAAATTAATTTCTCTCAACTCATGTCTAGTTTTACAAGCAACATAATAGGGTGATTTAACTTTCACTCTCACTTTTTAACTCTGATTTACTGTGTTTCATAAAACTATAAAGACAATTTGGATAAACTTAAGTTGATTTAATGAGCTGAGATTAGTGACGAGTCGGATTAGGTGAAGGTGTAGGTCATGACAACTCAATACATCCATTTGCAAATTAACACTGAAGTTGGCCAAACTTAACACAGCCTTTACTGCCCGAATAAAGCACCCTCCCCAAGCTTACTCTTCATTCTTAATCCCACAAAAAAAAACCCCACCCCACCAACAACTCATGAAGCTCCTCGTGCGGTGGTCTTTGCTCTTCTCCACCGAATATTAGCTCGTCGAGCTTTTTTCATGTAAATTTTATCTTGGCATTGCTGATTTGGGTGGAGTTTGGCCTTATTTTATTTATTTTTGCCTAATTCAAGCTCCCTTTTGTGGATGGGCTAACAGATGGGTTGTCTTTTTTTTGTTTTATTTTTTTTCATTTTGTCCCTCCTGGTAAGTCTTTTGTTGAATCCTTGGGCATCTAAAGCTATCCTCCACTGAATCCACCCGTCAACCTTTCCTCTACTCGCAGAGTCTATTCTTATACTTGGGTGACAGGGTTATGTAATTTTTGCCAACTTCAGTGTTAATTTGCAAACAAACAAGTCGACTGTTTTTCTGACCTGAGCCATCACTTGACCCAATGTCCCATTAATCTCAACTCATAAATCAGCTTAAGCTTATCCGAACAGCCTTATATTTTAGAATAGAAATATATATATATTAATTAGAAAAGAAAGAAAACAAAACAACTAAAGAAACAACTAAGAAAGACAAGAAGGTGCAAGCTTGTGCGGATACTGATAAGAGACAATATCTAAAAACTTCAGGTTAAGTCTTTGATATCCTAGATTTCTTTGATTGTCTTAAAATGAATTGGAGAGTAATATGAAATCTGTAAAAAAGCCCTGCAAACAATCCTTGATAATGGTACAGTTTTGAACAATGTTTGACACCACAAATCTTAATGCTTCGAAGATTGCCCATAATTCTACGACCATTGCCCACGGACATCTTTCCAACAAAAAGTGAAGGGAAATGAGCACCCTTTCCTGTAAGTGACAAGTCCATGCTGCCACTCCAAGTTTCTTTATTAGCATAAAAAAAAAATTGTGTTACAGTGTTCAATTCAATAGGTTTTAGTAAAAATTATAAAAATCCCCTGAGGTTTAGCAAAACCTACAATTGTCTCTCCAGTGTTTCAAAAACCTACAATTGCCCCTCTTGACCTTTCACACCATTAATATCTGTTAAGACAAAAAAAAAAAGAACTCTATTTTACTATCCTAACTTTCTTTGTTTGATAACTTTGCCCCCCAACTTTCATTCCTCCCGCCTGGGTTCTTGCCAACGATGAAAATGCCACCTGGGTCCGCCGTCTCTCCCATTCTGTCATATCCAAGAATGAAAACAAGAGGAAACGAAATCCCAGAGATGAAATCCCAGAATCAAAACAAGACGAAATCAAATGAGAAGAAATGAAACCAAAATAAGAATAAATCAAATTTTGAAAAAATCAAAACAAGCAGAAGAAACGAAATCCCAGTATCAAAACAAGCAAAATAAACAAAATCAAAACAAGACGAAATCAAAATGAAATCAAGTCAGAAGAAATGAAGTGACGCCGTCTGTCGCCACCCAAGGTCGAATCGCTAATCGCCGAGCCCATCGCATCTCCGTCCGTCGCCGCCGCCTCACCGATCGTGTGCGGCTTCGCTAATCACCGGTAACCAATACCTTTTTGATTTCTTTCGAAGTCAAGCCCAGACAATTCCGATTCCGATTAGATTGCTGAGCCCATCACCTTGCCGCCTGGTCGCCACCAAAGATAGCCGAGCCCATCACCGTTTCGCTGTTTTCGCCCACCCATGAACCTTCGTCCCTTCGGTGATCCAATTCCTACTTCATCCGTCCGGTGACTGTCACAAATCGCCGATGACGCATGGATCTCGCTGCAGAATCGCTAAGGTCACCTTGTTCTCAGGGATGAGTGTTGGCGGTGCACGACAAGAAGGCGGAGCTTGGAGGGTCGAGCCGAAAATGGGTATGAACATGGTGGAGATGAGGGTCGAGAAGAGAGGCGAGAAGAGGTGGGTGAAGCGACGACAAACGGCAAGGGCTGGCGGCGATTCGATGGGCAACGGGGTTAGAGGGTACGTTTCTGGTTTGGCTCGGATGAGCATGGAGTAGAGTGAGAGGAATGAAAGTTGGAGGTAAAGCTATCAAACAAAGAAAGCTAGGATAGTAAATAGAGTTCTCCCTTTGTTTGTCTTAATGGATATGAACGGTGTTAACGGTCGAGAGGGGCAATTGTTGGCTTTTGAAACAGTGAGGACACAATGGTAAATTTCACCAAACCTTAGGGGTTTTTGTAATTTTCCCTATTTTTTACGGACCAACCACTGAAAAGCAAAATTTTCTTAACAAACAAAAATTTATATCTTGTAAATCTAAAGATATGGCACAATGTTTTCAATTAAGCTTTACCAAAATATGTTATATACTGTATATATCAATTCAACAATAAATAATAAAACAATAAAAGCTTACATATATATGTATGTATGTATGTATGTATATTGCACTCATAATATAATACAATATAAGGTATTACAAGAATCGGGATGAAAAATTGGGGACTTTGTAGGTTTTTGGCTTTTGGAAAAGTTTAAACCCTAGTTCTCAACCCTAGAGCACCTTAAAGTGGCTATTGGGTCAAAACTTCAAGTGCGCTCTTATACACTTAAAGTATACTCCATCCATCCCAAAATTTTTGCTCAATTTAACTTTTTGTTTCATTTTGACTTAATTTTTTTTATATTATTGTTTGTTAGAAAAAATTAAAAAAAATATATTTAGAAACTACATGTCTTGATTTATTATTCGTATACAAAGATTTTTCATTTATATATTAAAATATTAAAAATAAAAAATCATTGATTAATTGTTGAAAACAAATAGAGCAAAGATTTTGGGACGAAGGGAATATAAATAACCATGCCTCATGTTTGGGCGTGATATCAACTAATTTTCAAGTTCAAATATCCAATACACAATTTACCTCCACCTAATAGATGAGCAAAAGACGAGGAAAGATCCATGTTAAAGTTAAGAATAGTTATAAGTTACACTCAGTGCACCAGCATACATTCCACTTTTATATTCTTTACAAAAATTTAATTGAGCGTAAACAAGACATTCAATGAAAATAAACAACACTTCTTACATAATAAAATAACATATTACAAAACAATGCTTCTTACTGAATAGAACAATATTATTTTACAAACAACATAACTTACAAAACGAATGACACGTTTGAATAAAATGTACAACATTCTTTACGGACAACATATCTTACAAAATGAACAACATATTACATAACATCATATTTGTGTGAATGAAACATCACTCCTTACTAAAGAAAATAATATTATTTACGTAATAACATTTCTTACTGATGGATGTTAATTTTGTGGTCAAACATGTTAACCTTTTGTCAACTTTGACCACCATTTTTTACCCCACCACTCAACATTTTTTCTACCGATTCTTACTTTGTTTTTTTTACTTTGTAGGTTAGATAAACGAACTGTAATATCAAAATAGCATTAGGACTAGCGGAACAAAAAATGGGCGTCTGAAAGTCAAAGTGAATTTATAACTGTGAGGCTTAGGCCCCAGGAATGGCGCCTAGAACTACAATACAAATTGCCTATACCTGAAATTTCATGCTTTGAGGCCTACACAAGCCTAGAGGCCTAAGCCCCAGGTACCCTCGAGCCTGAAGACCTAAGCGCTAGAAAGCCCCCTCCTAAGGCCTAGGCGCCCCTATACCCGAAAAAAATGGTCCCCCATCTTAATTTTGAACATAAACTTGCTATTGGCTAAAGGTTTCTATCTAAATTGATTGGTGTGGTGAAAATGACATCTCCAATAGTACAAAAACCTAGAACCTAACTAAGGAATAGATTCTTCATCTTCATCTTCTCAAGTTAGAGCTAAGTTTTCTTCTTATTTTTTTTCTCAAATTTCATTATCTTGTGGAAGCATTTATGGAGAGTTGCTTGAAAAATGCTTCAAGCTCTTAACGATTTCTTGAATACTTGAGGAGTCAAACTCATTTAGTCCATTTTGGTTCTTTCTTTCCTTTTCCTTATAGCTAGACATGAATGTTATTTTGTGTATTTTCATGTTTATGTTTAGTTTGATTATAGAGTAGTTTTCTTTACACTTTCTATGGTTGTAGCTACTTGAATTGGTTATGTTGGTTAGATTAATAGCTATTTGACTTTGTTTTTCCTCCATTACTTGTTTACTCTTCTCCTTAAGTTTATTGTTGTGTTGATTGATCACATTAGATTTCTTTTAAACTCTTGAAAAAGATTAAAAGGAATTGGAATTAGGAGAAGAGTACAGTGGTCATGGGCTTGTTAGGAGACTAGTCTAGGACATTAGGTGAAGGTAAATTGAACTTATAATGCCCCTCTTGAACTAGCAATTCAGATGGGAGTCCCTTCTAGTATAAGCTTAGGAGAGTGGCCATTTTACTTGGGAGAGTAGAAAAACCAAACCATTAGCCTTAATTCGCTAATCAAGTCAAATAGTGAAAGCCATATGAAGTGTTTTGTTAATTCATTAGAAAACCCCTAATTTGCATTATATTTGTTGTTCTTGTTTAGTAGTAATTTAAGTAGAGTTGCAAACTTAGTTGTTTTTATAGTGAGTAAATCATCAATTGTTGCTTGTTTAGCTAAAGTGAGTCTCATGGTAGTGGTAATTAGCAAAATATATAAATCAATTCTCATGGAAATGA
Source organism: Aquilaria yunnanensis (assembly GCA_039654915.1). Classification (NCBI taxonomy): domain Eukaryota; kingdom Viridiplantae; phylum Streptophyta; class Magnoliopsida; order Malvales; family Thymelaeaceae; genus Aquilaria; species Aquilaria yunnanensis. The sequence goes on from CM077595.1 coordinate 11,650,431, forward strand.
TATCTTATTCAACCTATTTACATACGTCCCACGCACTTGCGGATTAAAGTTGGAAAACTCACAACACTTACAAAATGACAATATATTATAGAACAACATATTTATATGAAAGGAACAACACCTCATACTGAAAGGAACAACACAATAATCATTTTTTTTAAAAAAAAATCTATATATACAAAACCAGTGGTAAAACAATTTATTAAGCTAGAAACTCGAAAAGATTCAAAAGTCAATGCCAACTTCCAATGGTCTATTCCTTCAAAAGAATCCATTAAAACCCAATTTTTCCCCTTTATCTCAAATTTAGATTAAAGTCGCCTATTTCTTCTTACAAGCAACTTATGCTCGATTCAATATTTTCTCTTCATTGAGGCTTTTTCTTTCGTTTGACCCCAGAAATGGTTGACAGAGCCTACCTTCACTTCTTTTATGTTTTTCTCTTCTCACCACTTTGTGACTCCTTTGTTGATTTCATTCTTTTGACATTGTCCAACCACCAAACCAACTTCAATGCGGTGGATAATTTCCTCTCAATCGATCAGCTCAATTTGATCTATTTTCCTTTTCCTCCCAGCCATTAATTGAATTTAATCATTGAACCAAATCCCTAGCTCCAGAGTTTGAATAATGGGTTCGAAGATTTCAGAAACTTGAACCATTTGGAAGTCAAAAAATAAAGAATGTAAGCTTTGAATTTGACTATAACTATGGTCATTCCTTCACTTCTCATAGTTACAACAACATTTTTTTGATCCTTAATTCGATTATCTGATGGAGTCCTAGAGTTCTTATAATCAATCTCTGGATTCATTGCATTATCTAGTGACGATGACCTTTGAAATCAAGTCGAGGTTCAAATAGGAGGTGGAAGTAAAGACAGAAAATGACAAGGGCTTGATTGTGGAGCCTCAAAAGATTATTCTGAACTAGGTGGCATTAAAGGAGGGGGAAAATAACACAAAGGTGAACATAGAGGGGAGAAAGGAGCTGAAGCAGCAGGGAAGGTCGGCAATGGGTTGGTCAGGGTTGATGGAGGAGTAAGAGGTCAGGAGAAGGTGGGAGCCAACTGACGAATGACAGAATTGTAAATATGTTAAAAGTAGGGATGTAGTGCGTGGGACGATACCAAGATATCCTTTAACTAAAGGTAATTAGAATTAATAGCATACAACTTTTAAAAGGTTAATGGATCTCAGTTGTTTCCTTAAAAAAATTAAATTAAATTGTGAAAGTTATTGTACAAATTTCTCTACACTCTTAGTGCTACTTTGCTTTGTTTTTTAACATTTATAGCTGGTATTTAAATGTATGCCCCAATTGCCTAGTCATCAGGCCATCACATAAACCTAGCTTAGCCATTAATTTTCCAATGTATCCCCAACCTTATTGCCATTCATGCCTTGCCTTGTGTAGAAAAATCATGCTTCATCTATTGCTTTGAACTATTTTAGTTTTTTACTTAAATTTAATTTAAAATTATTTGTATTAATATTAGAAACTACAAGACTTATAGTTTTTAAATATAAATTCTCTTAAAATTTTTAAAAATATTAATATAAATAAATTTAAGTCAAATTTAAGTAAAAAAAAATTGAAATGATATAAATAAATTGGGATGAAGGTAGTATTATTTAATGTAAAATAACCTTTATATATAATGAAAATTTGCTCAATTTATATGATAATTCAAACCCTACACTTTAAATTTACAATTCATTAAAAAAAAATTTTGGCCAAAAAAGTCATTTTCATTAACTTTTCTCCCTTCAAACAAGCTAAGGAGAAATATCATGCAAGTTAATTATTTTATAAAAATACTATTCAAGTGATTATTAATTAAATAAAGTATTGAATTTCAAATGATAATTTTAGACAAAAAAAAAGATACAAATCGGAAATAAGCTAATTTGTAAATGGCTTTTTTGTATATCTATAGATTTAATACTATACTAGTATTTATTTGACTTTCATGCATAATTAAAAAAGCACTTATTTTGTAAGTTTTATTTATTTTTTACTTTTCCAAACATTCTTTTAAATTTTCATAATTTTTTTTAGTTGGTACCAAGGAAAATAAAAAAGGTAAATTGCACAAAATCCTTGAAGCTTATATAAAAGTTACATTTGTCACCCTAAGATTCCAAAACTTATCACTTCCCTGCTTTCTCTATTAGGTTTTGAAAGGTCAATGGCATATCTACAGTCAAACTGTAATTTCGATGGCACATTCGCTCATGAACTATAATGTTAATGGAAAATAGACACAATAAAAAAATGTAATGACATATTTGATCCCAAGCTCAAATTTGATAGCAAATTTCCTGTCTTGTAAATACTGACCTTGTATTGTTACCCCGTTGTACTTATTTGATATATATGTGAACATGATATATATGTTGTCTTTCACTAATTATTATTTACCTATCATTTGGCCTCGAATTAAAATCAATTTCCACACGCTACTCAATCTTTTGATTTTTTACCCAATCAGCCCTTAAGTGCTAATGCAAACCAGAAGTTATTATTAGTATGTGGTATTTTTCATGCGAAATGGTGCCAAGCAAAAGTCTCATTGTTTTTAAATCTAAAGCTGCTCCATAATCGAAATGCCCTTAGAAGTTCACAGGTCAAATTGATCATAAGATTGATTCAATTAAAGTTACTAATGGATATAAATAATAATACTTAGGGTTGAGTGGGGCTCAGGGTTTCATGCCCTCCAAAGCACATGGCAACCATTTTGATGCATTGGGCATATGAATTTGAAAGTTAAGAGTTGTTTGAGAACCAACTCTTTTGGTAACACACTTCAAAGTTGGAGGACTAGCATGGAGTTCAACCATTTGCTCGAAGAAGCGAAGGAAAAAAAAAAAAAAAACCAAACAAACCGCTAAGCCAACAATCAACAAGGTCCAAAACCGAATTTGATGCTGCATAGGTAAATAGATGCCACCATCCGTTGTTTTCTTGTCTTCTCTTCCTTTTCCGGTCAAAGGAACAAACGATGAGTTGGAGATTGGATCCAATTCAGCAAAGCAGGACAAGTATATCGCAGAAGAGACAAGAACTAACGCACAAAAATGAAGACATTAATTCCCCTTGGTTAACTGAACCCATCCGTTCACCCGAAACAATATTGACCCTAAACAAAGCACCTTTCTTCCCCGCCTTCTCCCATAAAAATATGGAAATCCCTTCCTCCTTAAATCGTCAGCAGAGTTCCTGGATTCCAGTCACTCATAATGGAGATCATCAGCTGCAGCTTCCAACAGATCACAGACATGAAGGCGGGACGGCAAGGGTTCGAAGAAGATGATGATGTTTTCTACGCGGAGCTTAAGAGGCAGATCCTGCTTTTGACAGAAGAAGATGATGGTGATGAAGCTTGTGCAGGTACTACTGCTAGGAGGAGAAAAGGACCCAGCAGATTAACAAACAAATCCTGCTCTAAATTGCAAACGGGAAGCCATTTCCATTCCTGGGGAAGCCAGAAGGACACTTCGGTTCCCTCTTGGCTTGTCAATGTGTGGAGAACTAGCAATGGAACAGGGGTTTTCATACCCCAGGCAGTCAAAAATACAAGGCATGCTGGCAGAGGTATGTTAAAAGGGAAAAAATTTGTTTGGGACAAATAATTCTCTGTTTTGCTCCTCTCATGGGATTAATATTCAGAAGTGCCCTTTTATTACAGGGACAGGGAGGATGAACAATCAGAAAAGAAGAGTGTACAAGCCGGAGCAGAGACGGCAACCATGAGATTGATTCTTTTGATTCAATGTTCTTTTCTTCCAATGTGTTCTTTAAGCAATATTTGTACAAAAGACTCTATCGGATTGCTTCTGTAAGATATAGCTACTTAGTTAGCCTAAGAATCAAAGACAGGTGAAGGATAGCATACATTTCATCAAACAAGGCATTCGTAAATGCTTCATTTATGCCACCACTGAAAATCCATAAGAAGCAGAAATTTAGTAAATAGTGACTCCTAACTTTTGTCTGAAGTCCATGGACTAAAAATAAGGAAAAAGAAAATGAGGATCATCACACCTCAAATTCTAGCCAAGTGCGAATTTGTGCTTATATCACAAGAATGAGGTAAAATTCAATGCCAGATTGAGAACAAACCTGCTAAACAATCCACTAAACATGTTGGGATGTTCATAAATATGTTTGTGTGCAAGAGGGACAAGTTGGACCAACATCCTGGGGAGCCAATGGGTCCTTTTGCTTCACATACTATGAAGAAAATTTTAGCTTATAACATTCCTTACAAGTTTAAAGTTTTTTGTGTGGAAGTGTCTGTATAATACCTTGTTTGCGACGGCATGTTGATCATGTGTGTGCAAGATGCAGGGTGGAAGATGAGACATTGACTTATATGTCTATTTAGTGCCCAAATTCTATTGTTGTTTGGTCAGCAACTCCTTTGATTTCTTTTCCTACCTTAGGAATCATCTTTCTTGATTGACTTGAAAATATCTTCTAGTAGCCAAAGTCATGGGAGAAAGATTTCTTTTACCTTCTATTATCTTCTATGTGGTGTATCTGGCTCAATCACAATGATTCTATGTTTAACAATGTTGCACCCAATCATAAGCAAATTGTTTATTCTAGAGACAAGTTAGGCAACAACTTCATTAAACTTCATCAAGCTTTTCACAAACATCATTATTTATTTGTACCATAAAAATTGTGATTGGTTAATCCAACGAATACTAATTAGGGATGGCAATGAGTCAGGGGGCATAGGCATGTCATGCTCGTAGGTATACCCACATATAGTTACTACACCATTTGTCCATATCTATTGAATCATTTGACCTGGCATGGGGATTAACAAAGTGAAAACAAAATTGTGTTGCTTCCACTTTTATCTTTAACGTTTTGCAAGTAAATCAAGAAAGTAAGAAAAAAGTGAATATTGGAATGATAGTTGTAAAATAATTTATTAAATATTAAAATATTACAAAGATTTAAGACTGCCTAAAAATACTATTACAATAGTGTTCAGTGGAGGGAGTATGTTGCCAATTAAAAAAGGAAAAATGCAAGCACATGCTCTAATCTATTCATTCTTTGGCTGCTTAGCATCCTAGCTTTTCATTTCCTTCAACTTTAACTACTTTCATCCTCAAAATAATAATAATAATAATAATAATAATAATAATAAACAAATAAATAAATAAAATAAAACAAATGTTGGAGAGATCTATCTTAAGACTCGAGAACGAGTTTCCCTAAAAATTCAAAATCAGCGTGGATATTAACTTGGAAGTTGATAACAATGGAATTATGGGTACTTCAAGAAAAGAGTTCTGATGTTGTTAGACACTCCTTGGATAGATATAAACATAATTTCATAGCTTACGAGTATGATGAGTTCCCATCATGGATTCCCCAAATCTGCATACGCTTGTACCAAAGTTAGACAAGTAATAGTTTTTACTCATGTCTTTTTCATCATGAGTATTTTTACTTGCAAATTCATCCATCATAAATAGGTGTCTTCAAGTCATGAATTTTACCTGCCCAGCTATGATCACTAATACTAAGCCATAAGATTATGATGGTCTATACCCCTAATCTCAAGGTATTACGTGCGTGTGATTGAAATAAGCTCATGCTACAATAACACCAAAATCATTATGAATGATTTATGGGTAGATATACTGGTCCAATTACAGAGCCACATAATTAAGACTACTTTATTTGTTGGCTCAACTGTACGCAATTGCATGATGCCCTAAATGTGGTGGTCCTGTTCTCGCCATCTAACTATCCTGATGTTGTTGCTTGACGAAAACGGAACCTACATATGTAATATTACTCATAAAATATTGCAATTATTAACAGACACTAAAATAAAGGAAAAAAAAAAAAAAAAGATGTTTCGATCAGTATTGTTCCCCGAATGTTGCATTCTCTCATTTTAAGCAAATTATTCCCGTACAAATTGGATTGTATTATTAGGAACGAATATAAAAGTTTTAAGGCTTCATTTTTAATGATTGATGATTGATTATAAATGAATTTTTCTTTTTCCATTGTTTGTGTAAATCTAGTATCAAGTTAAAGTTAATAAATTAAGCGCCCGATTATTGCTTGAGACTTTTATTAGGAATAATTATTCTTTTTGTAAATGTTCACGTTTAACAAAATATATGCTTTAAAAAAAAATCTACCAGAAAGTAATTTCCAGACATCTTAAAACTTTATTTTTCAATTAACGTACAAACTTTGAAAAAAACTAAATTGATATTAAAATAAACACTCTAATCACGTAAAAATACTCCTAATATTTACCAAACTCAGCAAATTTCACCCCAAAAAAAAAAAAAAAAAATCAACCCATGGTAATCACGTTAACAATAGAGTCCTCCATTATCTAAGTTCACTTCTTTAAACTCATATAATGAGGTTGTACATTGTCCCTCGCGTATATTTGTCAATGCAACTTAACACGGTTAGTTTCACATTTATTTATAAAAATTCATCTAATTTTAAGATATATTTATGTATTATGAGATATAATGTATTTATCTAGGATTAAAATCATCTCATTTAAATTTGATATACATTGGTTACGTTTTAATTGTAAAATTCTTTTTAGATGTATTTATCTACTCCAGAATATGTATCTATCTGATATTAAAATTATTTTATCCAAATTTAAGATATATTTGTTTAACTTTCACTATATATCTAATTTTCAAGTTCCTGTATTTAAAATTTTATTATCTTTCACTATTTCTGTCAATGGATGTACGTGTATCCAGATATGGGACAATGACGTACAAAATAGAACTCTTGCTATGTTTTTCGTTTTTTTTTTTTGTTTTTAAAAAAAGTGCGAAACATTACCTCCCGGATCCCTGTTTCAATATCTCAGTTACATTTCATTCTCTGAAAAAAAAAAAGTATATCTGTCTTTGTAAAAAACAAAAGTTTCTCTGTTACATTTATTTTAGACCTAAATGCACCATTAGTCCTCCAACTTTACCAACTCGCACAAGTTGGTCCCTTAACTTTGACTCTGTTTGACTTAGACACTTAGTTCTCAAATTTTGCAAAATCATACGACTTAGTCCTCAAACTTTGTAAAGTGGTGTGAGTTAGTCCTTCAGCTGTAAGATAAACTATAACCTTAAGTCCTAAGTTTCAATCTTTTGGCAAAATGACCCTTTCATTTAGAAACTTTCATTATCATCAAACGTGTGGTTAATAAAATTTTCTAAATTGCTAAATATATTGTTAACTAATTAGGTTACTTACAAATGATAATTAAATACACACACACACACACATGATAATTTAAAACACCTCTAATAATCTAATAATGTATATCTTACTTTTTTTAGAAAATATTTGATTTATTTATTGGAAGCAAAAAATATATCTTTTATGCACTCCAATTTTGCATTGATCATTTATTTATTTTTAAATATTTATCTCATTTTTTTCATATAAAACATGCCAATATTAGGGAGTTACGAATTTAGAGATCATTTTTTGGAAGAGTTTTTTTTTTATAATTAGATTTAGTTTTTAAACAATTTTTCAAATTACTCTTTTTTGTATTAATATTTTTTGATTTAGACTTAGTATACCACATCATCTTAAAACTAATTCACCCACTGTAATTGTCATGCTTTTAAGATGGTACTATAGTTTCCATGGCTTTTTATTGTTTGTTTCCAAAGAAAAATTTAAAAATACATAGTAAAACCCTTAAATTGAGCCTTTGAACTTATTAATTCTACAAAAAACTACTACTTTGTAAACCATCCAACAAAAGCAATGTAAAAACATGTCCCATTCAAAAAAATAATAATAGAAAAATTGCAATCTCAAACTTATATTAGGCATAATTAATAAGAAAAAAATCTAATGATTACTAATATAAAATTTACTAAGTGGTTAAATCAACTCTTTTAATTTTTTCCCAAATCCCTACTTTTATTTTTCCTTGGAAACAAACAATAAAAACTATGGAAATTATAGTATCATCTTAAAAGCATGAAAATTTCAGTGGATGAATTAGTTTTAAAATAATGTGGTATACTAAGTCTAAATAAAAAAATATTAATACCAAAAAGTGTAATTTGAAAAATTGTTTGAAAACTAAATCTAATTAGAAAAAAACTCCTCCAAAAGATGATCTCTAAATTCATAACTCCCTAATATTGGTACATTTTATATGAGAAAAGTGAGATAAATATTTAGAAAAAATAAATGATCAATGTAAAATTGGAGTGCATAAAAGATATATATTTTTTGCTTCCAATAAATAAATTAAAGTAGTTTCTAAAAAAATAAAAATATAATTATCCTATGTAAGTAACTTAATTAGTTAACAATGTATTTAACAATTTAGCAAATTTTATTAACCATGAGTTTAATGATGATGAAAGTTTCTAAGTGGAAGAGTTATTTTGCGAAAAAGATTGAAACTCAGGACTTAAGGTTAGAGTTTATCTTACAGTTGAAGGACTAAGTCATAACACTTTTTAGAATTTGAGGGCTAAGTTGCATGATTTTACAAAGTTTAAAGACTAATTCAAACTGAGTCAAAGTTGAGGGGCCAACTCATTTGAATTGATAAAGTTAAAGGACTAATGGTGCATTTAGGCCTTTATTTTACTCTGTTATTTTCGTCATGTCCAACCTTTAGTTGCTTCCTCATGAAATCATCTTGATTTGCTGTCATGTTTTTTTTTAATTTTCTTATATACTCCCTAGTTTATGTATGTGGATCTCTATAATTATCTTTCTATCATTATTAAAAATTGAAAGTCTCAAAGCATGTCCATATTCCTTCTCCATTCTTACCACCACATCACCCACTCGCCTCCGCCACCAATCTTGCCCTATGTTATTCCTAGTGTTGCCAGCCACCCTGTTGCATTTCCATTTGCGATCCACAACCATCTAGCATTGTCCTGGTCCCACCTAGGATCTGCCTCCACTGTCACTGTTAGAGCCCAAGCTGCAATTGCCATTGTTTCATCATCCTATCTTCGAATCAAACAAATGTGTTGACAATGAGAAACAAAAGCACATGTGTTTTTAGAAATGCTTGGGCTTATTTGGTTTTAGCCCTCAATGTTTCTCTTTTGCGTAATTTTATTGTAACTTTATTTCTAAGTTAAAATTTGTATTCATGGGTACAAATGTAAAAATAATGCAAAAGAAGCCATAAAATTATTTACAAATAAAAATAATATATCAACAATAGTTCTCAATGTAATTTGTACAGATGTATCACATGTTTCTTATATATTTGTCACTTGTTTTATATATCAAGTTTCATATATATTTGTCATTTGATTTATACATATGTTTAATTTTGGAAAGTAAGTGGATTTTTTTATGTGTTCACACATGTTATTTTTTATATGGGATATTGAATATGTACATATTATTGAATATATCAATAACATATCTGTGATCTTATTTGTACATATGTCACACATTATTTGTACAAATTTTCTATTGTCTTTATAAGTCAAGTTTGTATATATCCATAATATGATTTGTAGATACTTTTATTTTTGTGGGAATAGAGATTTGATATATTTACACTTATTTTATACTGTAAAAAATAATATCTGCCACTCAAAATGAAACATTCTAGTGATTTGATGAGCAACTAATTTCTGCGGATACAAAAACAATGGAGTTTTAATTGTTAGTGGCTAAGTTGGTCTAATTTTGCAAAAATAATGGTTTTCCGATTATTTTCTGCCTGAAAATTAATAAAAAAAGTGAGTAATTATTTGTTATACTTGTCCTTTTGAGGATTGAAGGCTGTTGAAAAGAGTTCAAAAAATAAAAAATAAGAAACTGTTGAAAAGGATGTTGCTTTCCTGGGCTCGAACGTCTTTTCTTCAGAGGAAGGAACTGTCTGAAAACTAGTTACGTTTACTTGCCAATATTTAATTAATTTATTTAAAAGCTACCACTGGCACTACTGTATTGCTGAGCATCATACGCAGGCACGGACGGAGTGGTTAGCTTCTCACTCCCCAACCCCAGAAATCAACTCCGCTAATCTCGTTTGCTTCTCATTCTTCTTCCATTTTAGTCCCCCCTTTTTTTCACATTCCATTTTCGTTACCAAAAATTCAACTCCACTCCACTAGACCCACGATTCTCTCTCCCTCCGCCTCCATGTCTCTCCTCCTCCTTCTCCTCCCTCTCTCCCTCCTATTCTTCCCTTCCTCTTCCCTCTCCTACCCCTTCAGTAAGCCTGTCCTCTCTTTGTTTTCCAAATTTTTTTTTATCTCTTACTGAACTTTTCATTTGAGTCACTATGTTTGAATTTTTGCAGATACGTCCTTCCGCATTGACTGCGGCGGTCTCACCCCCTCCACGGACTCCTACAACATCACTTGGCTGCCCGACAACTTCTATACTGGCGGCGCTGCTGCCGTGGTCTCCGAGCCCCTTCACTTCCGATTCCAGCACGAGAAGACCCTCCGTTACTTCCCCCTCTCCTCCGGCAAGAAGAACTGCTACGTCGTACCGCTTCCCGTCGGCCGTTACTTCATCAGGACATTCACTGTCTATGACAACTACAACGGCAAGTCGCATTCGCCGTCTTTTGACGTCTCCGTCGAGGGCACTCTGGTGTTCTCATGGCGCTCCCCGTGGGTAGAGAACCTCGCTCAGGACGGCGCCTACTCCGATCTCTTCGCCTTCGTCAAGGACGGCGAGCTTGATCTTTGTTTCTACAGCATTGCTACTGACTCTCCCGTAATTGGCTCCCTGGAGATCATACAGATCGACCCGCTCTCCTATAGCTCAAAAACCACCGGCGACGGTTACATTCTGGTCAATTACGGGAGATTGACAGCAGGTTCTGGTCAATGGGGGCCTGGGTTCACCTCCGACCCGGACCCATTCGGTAGGTCCTGGCAGTCGGCCGCCGAATTCCGAGAACAGAAAGCGAATTCGGCGAGAGTAATAACAACGAATGAGAATATTAGCAACTGTGATCAGGCGCCGAATTATTTCCCGATGAAGCTGTACCAATCGGCGGTGACTCAGATTGGTGGATTGGATTTCGAATTATCGGTGGACGCGAAGATGGATTATTTGATTTGGCTCCATTTCGCGGAGATTGATTCGAGTGTGAAGAAGGAGGATGAGAGGGTGTTTGATGTGCTGGTCAATGACAACAATGTCAGCAGAGTGGATGTGTTCAAGGAAGTGGGAAGTTTCGCAGCCTACAGTTTTAATTATACTGTTAAGAATTTAAGCAGCAAGATATTGAGTGTCAGGCTTCAGCCGGTGGTTGGTGCTCCTTTCATTAGCGGGCTGGAGAACTATGCTTTGATTCCGGCTGATTTAGCTACGGCGCCTGAGCAAGGTAATCATGGATTGTTTGTGTCGACTTGTTTTATGAAGTGACTCAAATAACTGACTTTAGGTTTCATGATTATGGTGTTTTTTCTGGAGTTAAACGTTAGTGTTTTTAGTCTCTTACGTTGTCCTTTTCACTAGGGATTGCTTTGTTTATATGCGTTGGTGAAGTTTTCAAGGTCAAGTGCTGAGTCAAAGAAAGTTCAGAGGCAGCATTTTGTTGTTAGTTTTGTGGGTTTTCGTTGGTTAGTCAGGAAATTTGAAGAAGATTCAAAGATAACTTGTTGTAATTGGACTGAGTAGCATGAGCTCTGAACCAACCCTTACAACATTACTTTTTAGAGCTAGGGTAACAGCTGTGGTTGAGTCTATTGATTTTATGGCAGTGAAGTGGGAATAATTGTGTGCTTGCACCTAATATCCATTATGCGGGGAAACTTGAGATAATTTGTCTGAATCCTTTGTGGACAAGGCAAGGGGTACTCATGGTGATGGTTTTTTCAGTGGCTGCTATGAGAGCATTGAAAGAATCACTGACGATTCCTGATCGAATGGGCTGGAATGGTGATCCTTGTGCTCCTACAAGTTGGGATGCTTGGGAAGGAGTTACATGCAGTGTCCCCAAGAATGGAACTACACTTGCAATAACTAAAATGTAAGCGAGCAGTTATTCAATGCATCTAGTCAGCTTCTGACCGATGAGGTCCATTAGATGCCAGTGTGATACGTGATCATGAGACACTGTAGATGTATAGTTGATGCATGTAGGTACCAAGTTAACTACAAATTACATACCAAGTTAACTGGACTACAAATTTATATTATCAATTTCAAAAACAAATGTGGCAGAAAAATTTTAACATGTAAGTTTTGTTGATATAATTTAAGATTGCCAATAAATCTGCCTTTTCAGAAGTATTTTGACAAGCTTTAGCCTTCAGTTCTGCATGTGTTAGGAAATAGGGTAGTATAATTAAAAACTTCAATAATAGAGGAATTCCATCTATCAATTGAAACCAAAATTCAGAATATTCAAGATGAGTCTCTCTCCTTAGAAACAATGAAATTTGTTGCCCATGTCTCGTAGCTTACTCTTTTCATCTTTATCTTACTTTCTTCCTTTTTCTTTTTCTTTTTCTTTTTATTTTTTAAAACTCTTTGTACGGTTGTTTATTTCAGAGATCTTGGAAGTCAGGGCTTGAAAGGTTTCATTAGTGACCAGATAAGCCTTTTGTCAAATTTGGTAACCTTGTAAGTATCTTTCTGGGCTCATTGTGCTTACGAGCTTGAAACATGACGTGAATTAAAATAGCAAATATGTCTAAGAACTACCACACATCAAGAGTAGAAGAGTATTATGGTGCATTAACGTTCATTTTAGATATTGCAGTGTTCCAATTTCAATCTTTTAATCTTGTACCAACCATCACCATATTATTTTATGTAATCAAAATCATCATCATGCATCATGTTTTCATGGATTTTTCTTTAATTAGAAAAGTCTCCCTACTGTTGTTGGTAACTTGGTACTAACAGAATCAGTAGCATGAATCTAGGCGTCTATAAATTGCTCAGAGAGTTGGACTTGCTCTTTGTCTAATGTTTTGTTCTTTAACCGCTGACTAAATTATGCAGGAACTTGAGTTCTAATTCCTTGACGGGTGCTTTACCAAGTGGCCTTGGTAAAAAATCTCTGCAGCAATTGTAAGTATAGCAGTATTTTCATTTGCATGTGTATATTGTTATTATTATTATTATTATTATTATTTACTTTTCCCTTTTTGATCTTCTATATCGTTTAAATCTCATATGGTCTAAGAAAAGGGTATTATGTGACTATATTATGGCGAGGCCTCTCCTCGCACTGGCAGTCGACTATAGCTTTGCATTTTGACATGGTACTGAGCTTAGGCTTCGTAGTGCCTGCATTTCTCTAAGTCGTTGTGTTGTTGAAGTTGAGTGTGGGTTGCTGGTTGCACATGGGAGCCTGGATGCTTATCAGGGCTTGTTAGGAACAATCTTAAATCTGACCTGGGCTAAGAAAATGGCTCTAGAGTCTTTACATTAGACTGAGGCCTCTCCACTTGTTGCCAATTGGTTGCTGGTTGCACATGGGAGCCTGGATGCTTATCAGGGCTTGTTAGGAACAATCTTAAATCTGACCTGGGCTAAGAAAATGGCTCTAGAGTCTTTACATTAGACTGAGGCCTCTCCACTTGTTGCCAATTAATTGGTTTTAGCTTAGACTCTTTACTGTTTTAATGCATAATGTAATGCTTTTTCATTGTTGCCCATCTACAGATGCTGAGAAATGTGGCCTTTCTTAGATCAGAATGATAGCTTTTCATTTAAAAGCTTTGAGTAAATAGTTGTTAAAACATCCAACCCAAAACCAATTAGGAAGGATTGGAATGGCCTCAAGACAATATAAAGTCTTAACTAACCCCTTGACTTAATCATGTCAGTGCTCCTCAATGTTTTTTCTGGGAAAAAGATTCCCTATATCACATTGCACAACAGAATTCGAAACACGAACTAATCAATCATGCACAAGATTTAGCTTGGTCTAGCTCTACAACTAGCATACATCCACAGATAAGAGAAGTCCACTAATATCAACAATATAATGAGAACTATGAAAGGTTTCTTGTCTCGCCCTCTCGGCCTCTGGACCTTTCCTCCCTCATGAAATCCTCACTTTGAGTCCTTCACACAACTGACTTTCCTCTCATACTTGAAATCCTAAAACAACTAGCTTATTTATAGCCATACTCAAAACTGGAGTCATATCAAAATAGGAAACAAAATCAAACTTTAACTAGGACCCACAAAATTTGCTAACCAAGTAGAAACAAAAGCTGCACATCTTTCACCAACAAACCTTGCGGAGACATGTAGGGTATTATAACATTGATGAATTTCCTCCATAAACAATAATTCAACAATACTTTGCACTTAATTCACATCAAGTCTCTGAACTCCCTGAATTTGAGCTAATGAACTTAACACTTCTGTTTTACTTTTCCTCAATTTATTTTTTATATTCAAGTCTCCCCAGTTCATATTTATACACCATACTATAATTACTTGTCAGATGCATACATCTTATTTATTTTATTGGTTCTCTTCATTCTTGATGCAGGGATTTGTCAAACAATCAGTTCTCAGGTACCATACCACAGAGTTTAACAACTTCAAGCCTGCAGCTTGCGTAAGTTTGTCTGCACTTCTATTATGTTTGGTATTGACTCAATTATCACGATGTGATTGCTTTCAGTGCTTTCAGCAATTACATTGATGCTTGCCTAACCTTTTCCTCAGATTCAGTTTAAGTGTCTTTTTTATCAATGGTTTTGCATGGCTTTGAGCTATTTAATTTCCCCCTTCTAGCCTTTAATACCTTGATGCAGCCCTGAAAAACTGGAAGAGTTTCAGGTTGGCTGATTTTCATTTGAGTGTTGGTTGAATAGTTTGTCTTATCGGCAGGTGATATAGGTTTTGTCAATCAGAGGAGCAAGTTTTAACCTAAGCTAGAAGTTTGAAGAGAAAATAAATGAATGGGCTTGGTCCTTTTGGTGAATAAGAGGGAATTAAAATTTAAAAAAAGTAATATAATCTACACTAAGGATGAGAGTGGGAAATGTCATGCTTCAGGGAAGAACTCATCTAAAAAATTTACAGAAGTAAAAGAAGTAGTGAAAATAGCTGCCTGGTGATGGGAACTGGGATTTGAGCAGTCAAATACCTTGATTTTAGGGTTCAAGTGAAATTCAACAACCCTTGTTTTGGCTAGGATGACACGCCCTACTTCAAGATTTCAAGTCCATTTAGTCTGTTCATTCACAGACCCCCAAGATATCAACATCTGCAATATTCTAGTTTCTCGTTTTTATTGACATCCACTTAATTGCTTACATTTCTATATGATTAAATGTAGTATCCACTCTTAGATTCATTTTAAATATTTTAGTTAAACAAAAAAAAAAATGAAAATATTTTGTTTTGATATTTATGGTCTTCCGTCTTCAAGAAAAAGTCTCTTGTCATTTCATATGTATGGTATTCAAAATTTTTGTAAAATTCATTTGTGATGCAATATGATCATAGTAATGATCTTCCTTCATTGTCATATAATTCAAACTTAGTACTGACAGTTAGGGCATTTTCTAAATTATTCCTACATTGGAACACTAACTAGTTGGATTTAAGGCTTAATTGATTGATTGATTAAAGAGGGTTGCATTAGGAAGGGTATAAAATGTAACAACCTTGCCAGTGTTCTTTTGCATGGAGTAGCGTCAACAGGATTCCTAGTGGTTGATTATTGTTTTGAACTTCATGCTACTGTACTTCAAATCTCTCTGTCTTTTTCCCCTTGAAGTCTCTCTGTTTTCTATTCTATGTCATTTTCCTCTTTGCGCTTTGCTTCTGTTGTGCTTCATCTTGAGATTTTTTGTTTTGTTTGTCTTTTTGTCCTTTTTTTCCTTTTCTTTCCGTAGGGCTTTTAGAAGAGGGTGGTTCAGTTGACCCATGTATCATTCTTTTAAATGAGAAATAACGAGTTGCTGCAAATGTTCCCAATCCCATTTTTATCTTGTTTCTAATTGAAAGGTGTTTTCTTTTATGGTGAGTCTCTATTACTCAATTGACTTAACCTTAAGGCCGAAGTAGCCAGGTATGCTGCATGTATTTTTTTGTCTTCATACCACTCAGTTAGATGCAAGTTCATCTGAACTCTCGATAGAGGGAGATGGAGGGAGAGAGAGAGCCATTTCTTTGGAACTAGCTTCAGTTCTACCCTTTTATCACCTTCTAGATCCAAAAAATCTCTCCTACACAGTGGGAAGAAAAGTATATAAACATAATTATTCTTGTTAATACTGCATAAGTATTCCAACTGTGTTAGACTTCAGTTCAGTCATTAAATCCACTATTCTCAAATCCAATAGACCAAATATAGAAACCGACTTTTTAAGAATATGTTTCATAGCTTTTGCTGATATCCCGATGTTTTTGTGATTCAGGTTACTTAATGGCAACTTACTGGAAGGGCAAGTGCCGGAGGAACTTTATTCAATCGGGATGCACGGTGGAGCTATAGAGTAAGTTGTATACTTTAAAATGATCCACTGTAAGCTCAATGAAACTTGGTACCTGTCAATTTGGCTGTGTGCATATGTTTTCGTTCTGGTATGTGGTAAGATCAAAAGGGGGAATGGGCATTTGAGCCTATGATTTCAGTGACAACCACCGAGCTTCAAGTGAAAAGCTAAGCCTGTTTTTTTTTTTTAATTTTTTCTTCAAGAATATTTAGGTCTGGGGAAGCTGACTGTTTGAATTTGCATCTTGCATGCCTCTGACATTATCCCCAAGAGTTGCATGCTCTATTTTACTTGAGCCAAATGTAGCTCTGTTGCATTTTTTTATGTTGCTGATGGATCCATTCTTTATCTCACTCACACTCTCTGAAACAAAACAGCTGCATACTCTTCTCATTAATCACAATCATAGTTAAAAAAAACTGATCCTAATTCTTTATATCCTCTTGATCACATATCCAATACCATTGTTGAAACACAAATGCATGCATATGAAAGCCACCTGGTAAAATTCGTCATTGTTACAAAGTGTAGGTTTCAAAATGTCCACCTATCAGAACCGAATCCCCTAGAGAAATCTAGCAAAATGAAGAGGACTTTCAATCACATAAGACTGATAAGATAGATATAGGACAGGGTAAAGTTGAGTTGATTTAGTGACAAAAAAGGTTGGGCTCGTTTAGGCCTTGTACAAAGGAGCTTGCCACTGAGCAAAATGGACTTGCAGGATTCATGTAGCCCACCCCTACTAGTTGGAATTGAGGCTGAGTTGATTGACTGATATTTTCTCACCAAGCAATATCTACCACAATCAAATACCAAAAATTTCCAAACAAACACCTGAACACAATAAAATCCGAAACATACCCTAACATAGTTTTAGGTAAAATCCCAACATTTTTCCACTTTGCCTCTAACTATGTTGTTCTCCACCTTTTTAACATATTCACAAAACTTGAATTCCTGGTTGTTGGGACCTCCACTTCAAACATTGTCCGGCCTTTTTTTTTTAGTTGATTTTCTTCCAACCAATTCATGTGAATTCTAGGTTTTTCACTCCTTCAATCATAGACGATGATACTTCTGAAAACTTTCAGCTGTCATCCTCAAGCTAAAATCTATAACTCAATGTCCCAAACCATCTGATCTATAAAATATTGGAACATTCTCATCAGTAAGTGTCTTGGTGCTCCCGTCATGTAATTGGACAAATGCCTTCAATTCTTGTCTCATCACTATTTGCTGAGTTTATTGGCTATTTACATGCCTGAAAACTTTCTAAACAATTCTCTCAATGCACATATGCTTGAAGCAAGGCAAACCAAAAACTCATACGTCTTTGAATCTTCTTTCTCATCTTCTTGTACCATTAAGATGCCTAAGCCTTCATCTCTCTATCATTGTTTACCAAGTTTATAGTTCCTTCTTTTTTTCTCGCCAAGAATTTCTTCCTAGCACCTCTATTAGCAGACCATGTTTATAACAAGAAGCATGATCACATCATTTATGCTCAAAAGTGCCTGTACCAAACATCAATGACGTCACCACTAACTCATGCTCTTTCCAAAGAGTTCATAGAAAACTGTAGCCTTTTCCTCTTCCGTAATGTTCTCACTGATGCTTTCCAATATAGTAAAAAGCTTATCAAATGGATTTGAGTGCGCCATCATACCAATTTCTCTTTTCATCCTCAAAGATATAATTCCTTCTTCAAGTGTACTGTATTTGTAATAAACTTCAACATTATAAAATGACTTCAAGCTTACCTATCTATTACGTTGCAATGGCATCACTCCTACCATTGAGAACCACTTACTGCACCACTTTGTCTCAAGCACATTAATAATCCTTTGCTAAACCAACACATCCACATCCGTGCTCCTTCAATAAATAATGGTGTTAAACCCATCAAAATGGTCAAACCAAGCTTTGACGCCGTTTACTGTATGTAAGCACTTGGAATCAATGAACAAGATTTTTTTCAATCCAGTTTCGGTCTTTCCACTATCATGTCTTCTTTGAAATGCCTAATCCCATGGTAAACTCTTTCGTACCTGTCAGGAAAAAAAAAAGACCCTTTTGAACCCCAGACCAAGTTTTCTCTCGCTTGGTTTTCTTTTCCTTGCATAAAAAACTAAGGCATACTTGTGACCCACATCAAAAACTTAATTGCATCAATCTTTAACCAGGCTCAAACTCATGTTCTCCTCAAACAACCTCAATCAAATTCAAATTCCAATCCTTTAGTAACAAGATATCTTTTGAAAATCAAATCCTTAACATACCCTAAGATAATGTGGGGCAATATCCTAACTGTGTACTTCCTCTAAAACTACCACATATAGTGCTGTACCTTCTTCGTTTCCTGCTTCAGTGGCCAAAAGAAAAAAGTAAGAAGAACCAAACCAAAACAAAAACGGCAATAAGAACAAAGTTCTATGTTTTTGTAAGACAAAAAATATATATTGCACACTATGATGATTTGCATGGCCTTTGGCATTGTTTAGGGAAGGTCCTAAGAAGAGCTAATTCAAATGCCCTCTAAATACTGTTGGTCTTCTGTTGATGATTCTAAAAGTTATCTATCTCTTTACCGTCTAGCAGTAGTGTCACTTCTTGTATTCTGGTTCACATATAGTATATATACTATTTTTGAGTTGCTAGGTCTGGAAAGTTGTTTACAAAACTCAACTTTTCAAAATGATATGGCAGACAAAGACAATCTCCAAAGTGTTTTATTCTGGTGAGCTTGCACGTTTTAATGTTCTCAATCATTATGAGCCTTTACAGTTTGTAAAACTCATTCTGCAAAACAATTTGTTATCAATGCATTGCAAAGTAAAAAATTTGTGTATTAGCTGTGCTGTGCAATTCAGTAGTCTTATGTAAAACATAGTGTTGGGCCATAAACAGATCAATGCATTGCATAAACTTTTAATGAATGTAAAATTACCAAATCCATCAACTTTTCAGGAACTGCTTCCCATTATGCATCATGTGATTGCTTCTTTTTCGGAAAAAGGTAGTAGATGGATGTATCAAGCCTTTTTATGGTGCTAGCACACTTATTTTCATTGGACCTCTCTTTTGCAGCCTCTCAGGCAACAAAGGTTTGTGTGGAGTGCCATCTCTGCCAGAGTGTCCTCTGTTCTGGGAAAATGGTCGATTGTCCAAGGGTGGCAAAATCGCGATAGGTTTATCAAGTGCTTTCTTTGTTTGTTTGCTGTTGGTGGTGATGTACATATTCTGCATCAGACGACGTCAAAATGACTATGATTTTGGTCTACCCCACGAATTAATTTGTAAGTGCAATTTAAAGAAGATATATGCATGGACTTCAGAATGTTTATCATTCTGTATTGTCATGCTTAAATCTATATGGCACAACACTTCTATCGTTTTGCTGAAAATAAACTTGAAGTGAGGGTTTCAAAATGAGTCTCTAAGCCATTTCTTAGGTGTAGATGCCCAGTTGCTAAGAGTTGTTTTGGCGCTCTATATTTTGGGAAGGCCTCTTCAGTAAATGCCGATTTATTTCGGGTAGGATGCTTTGACATGGTATTAGTGTTATGACCCAATTTGTTGTTGATATCTTGTGTCAGGTATTTGGTGAGTGGACTTAGGTTTTGTTCCTCTACAATTTTTTGCTGACATTAACAACCAGCAGGCCAACCTTACATTCTTTGCGGCTTTACAGCATGATTAATTCCTTGCTAGCAGCCCGTTCATCTGTGCACTTGGTGTCACTTGTAGCTGTTCGGTGTAACTTATAAGTTATAGCTGGCACTTGTATGCTGATCTCGATTTTTATCCTCTTTTCAGCACTATCAGCCAAGAGAAATCGGTACCAAAGACAGAAGTCATTGATGCTTCTTGAAATGGAGAGCCAACATGCTAAAGGACTCCCATCTTTCCCTTTGAATTCTCGCTAACACGCCCTCTCAAACAGGAGAGCATTGATTTGGACGGGTAAACACTCACCAAGAGGGGAAAGAGGTGAGGATTGATGTGAATACATAGGGTTGTCATCAAAGTCTGCAGAAAGGTTGAGTTCATGCGTTGGCCTTTTCCAGCAAGTTGGTGAGGGATGGGCCTTTTGATGAAATACAGTGCATCTCATTCTTTTTACCCTCTGGATAAAGGAACTCCCTTGATGGATCATATTCATGCCCAATTTGCATGACATGAATGTAACATTAAATTTTCTAGTAAATTGTTGTTTAATGATCGTCTCATACATAGTGGACCCAGCCTCATTCATATCTCCGTCTGACCAGTTGCTGGTTTCTTCACCGGTAACTCGTGGATTAGTGGTATTCAACAGGTTGAAGAATCTTTGTACATTATCACAAGCACAGGTTCTCATACTATGAAGTTTCATCTTTTCAGACGGGTATGTGATTGTTTTTATTTTTTTCGGTATAATTATTAATGTTGATGTACTGAGTTCTCCTGAAAGGCAATTAAGCAATCAACATATAGGTAGTGGCTGCCTATGTCCAAAGTATTTTCTACCCGAAGTTCTGTGCTTTGTCTTTCTGTTGCGTCATTGTCAATCTTGACACATTCAGACATAGGTTTCTTGTGTTAAGGTTGATACAATGTCGACCCGAGGTTAATATTGTGGATATGGAGCATGAGTAAGAGTAGAAGATGAAACTGAGCAAGAGTACAAGTTTGTTGCCTGGCGTTGTTTTTCAGTTTCAGACCGAGAGATTAATAGTGTGGATATGGAGCACAAGTAAGGGTAGAAGATAGAAAATCTTGGAAAATCTCTGCTTCGACATCTGGAAACGGGAGGGCATATCTCCAGGCATACCAGCTTAAATACGAACCCATATTCAAAAAGAGAAACACAAGTTCACAAAATAACAAACTTGAAAATACATGCAATGTGGCCAAATAAAAGGAGGTGGTTTTGAGAGCTCGTAGATGCATGTAGTTGTGTCTAAATCAATTGATTAGAAAATTTAAACTACTATATTAATAAATTGCTATAAAAACTAATTTTTAATCTACTATACTGACTTGACACAATGTATGCAAGGGATAGATTCCACCCTGGACCCTAACCTTTGCTTATTGTTTCATTTTGGACCCCTACCTCTATTTTGTCAGCAGAGACTTCCCAACCTTTTTAGAACATCCCATTTTTGCCCCCCTTTTTGGGAAAAAGTTATTATGTTAGACAGAAACCGCCACATAAGCATAGGATTTTAGGGGGGGGGGGGGGGGGGGGGAACAAGTTTTAGCCCTTAAAAACTTTTCCCTTTGCCAAAAAAACTTTGAAATTTTTTCATCTAATGGGTCGACCATCATCTTAACTATCCTACCCCTGCGCCAAACATTGCAGACACTCGCCGGTTCAACCATAGCCTCCTCAACTGTAAGGCCTCTAGCCAGCTGGACATTTACATATTCGGGACAACAAGAGCACTGACGTCTCTGCCATCTCTACACTTCTCGTGGCATAGGTCACCTCATCTTCTCCGTTGATCACAGGAATTGTGAAGTCCATTACAAACTCAAAGAAAATTTGAAGTTGGATGGTTTAATTGAAAGGAATATATGTAAGGTGAGATAAATGAAGTCTAGTAACGTGCCCAATTGCAGAGGAGATTGAGTCGTTAGGTAGCCTATTTAGATATTTTTGAACTAAGAGTGCTTCTGAAACATTAGAAGTGATACTTGGGGTCTTTTGTAATTTCTGCCATCAAGGGGTCTAGATGCAAGGACCAAGTTGCGATGTTTTGCAAAGTTTGTATTTACCGAGTCATGGACCACCTAGCTTGAGCTGAGTAAGAAACGACAATATAGAAAGTACTAACCTAAATGTTCTACATACTTGGGGACTATTTTCAAACATTTAAACACAAAATCTTTACACATGAATGAATTTAATAGAAATGTGATAAGGTGACTGTCCATCGCTGTAAAAATCGTATCACCAATTTAACAAATCCCCTATTTGATTTTGTTGTATGTCTCAAACACGCAACATCAACAAATCTTACTTCTAACAAAAGCAATAAATAGTAAAAATAGAAAAAACTTGACCTGTATAAGTAGTTGCTAATTTTTTTTCCCTTTTCTCTTTCTAAGCAATTGGTTAATTTTTTATATTAGTAATGGTTATATTTTGTGTTATTGGAGGTGAAGTTTAGGGGTCCATGGTTTGGAGGAAACCGTTGAATTTCCAAGACATATTTGTATGTTGACTTTAAAGAGGAATCTGCAAGGGTTTCACATTTAGTCATAAGAAAAGCCGGATCCTTTGACTTTGAAACATTAATGTCGACAGCCCATGCACCGTATTGTGTAATCAAAATTACCCAATAAATGTCTCCAAAAGATCATGCGTTTAATTAAATCGATTCCAAGTGTAAGAAGATTGATCTTTATTTGCCGGTTGAATATTATACTCAGCATGGTTATTTTAAAAAAAAAAAAAAAAGAAGAAGAAGTGAGCAAATCGTATCCATTTCTACTAAAATCTTGTACGTTAATGGTTACAAATCGAATCAGATTCAGAAAAATAAAAAACTAATGGAATTCATTATTTTTTTCCGTCTGATCTGTCGTATATATAGTAGCATTTTTAATACGTTGCTTGCTTGCCACCACTCGTTATGGTCGTCTTTTGTTGACTCACATGTATCGTTTCTGTTGTTTTCTTTCAATTTGACCATTCGAATGGTCCCGCACTAGGATTCATATATTGTTATTAATTCACTGGAACAGAGACGAGTCAGATTTAGACTATGATTGTTGAATATTACTGTAATTGTTTTATGTTCAGTTCTTGTTGTTGACTCAATTTAGACGATGACTAATTAACTTTTGAATTCTTGTGTGCAGATCAAGGATGAGACTTTTTTAAAAATAAAATGGTTCGTTGAAGAAGACTGAAGAGAAATAATAATGATGGATTTCAGATTTCGTGGGTATATAGTGATTGGAGATGATTAAACTTTCTCAGAAATTGTAGTGCAAGCAAAGAGGTAGGAGAACGGAATTGGCGTTCCAAAAGGCAAGTCCTTCCAGTTCCGGTACTTGTGAAACTACTAGTAAGTTTCCCATGAACAATTATTGCGGCAAACCGTGGGAAAATCAAACCTCCCAAAGCCACCTGTCGGAAATTCAGCCATAAGAAAATGTGATGTTAGAAAAATGTTTCTCATGACTTAAAGAAATGTCAGCTTATTTGGCCCTTGAAAATGACTAAAGCCAATTCATTTTAATTTAAGTTAGTTTAATTTAAAATAATTTATTTTTATTTTATATTTTTATGTGAAATTAATTTCATTTGAAAGCTAATATCTTGTAGGTGTAATAATTCATTTAAAATATAATTTTATTAATTTTTTATGAATTTTTCTTTTTAAAATATAATTTTATTAATTTTTTATGAATTTTTCTTTCTTAATACCTTAAAAAAAAGAAAAATTCATGAAAATTTAATAATATCATAAAAACTTATTTTCAAATAGGTCATTATATTTACTTAATATTAATTTTTAAATAAAATTGATTTCAGACAAAAAAACATAAAAATAAAAATAAACCATGTTAAATTAAAATGAATTAAACTGATTTAAATTAAAATAAATTTGGTCAAACCGGCACAAAATGATATTATATGATATTAAGGCAGAGGGAAAGCGTTGAACACGGGACCCCAGGCTATAGCGCCATTTGCCATTTAGGTTGGCAGCGCGAGGCAACAGTTAGAATTTTTCATGCTACAAAAATTTATTAAAACCAGCATTTAGCAAATAAATTTTAAAAAAAAACACTGTGCGCTTAAATTTTGTTACTACTCATTTATTTATTTACCTGTAATGCCCACGGTCTCTCTGAAGCATTTCCCTGCCGGATTTTGCTCAACTAGTTTTGTGTTTGAAGAGTTCTACATTGGTTCGGTGGGCTTAGCTTAATGACTGATCATTGTGTGGTACGGACTGACCAGCTTCCTGGGGCCATCTCTGAGCCCGGTTGTTTTAATTTCTAGCCTTTAATTGTTAATTAATGCCATGCCTTTCATAAATTAAAAAAAAAAAGTAGACCGAGTCTGCGGTAAAAAAAAAAATGCTAGTTGATCAGTTGGTCTGAATTGAAAACCCAAATGCAACTACATGTAACAAAAAGTTAAGAATATATATATATGTATATATATATATATATATACTAGTAAAATTTAATGCCTTAAACTGGAGGCATTGACTTTCCATTTTGGGACAACCAACCCTAAAATTCTTTTATGAAAACCAGATTGATCTCGTGAGTTTTAGTTTGAAAGGCTACGACTTCATGCAATGTCTGTGATTCTTCTCATCATATTTATGGATTTCTTGTCCTGTGGGTGCAGTGGTGGACTTCCAAATTTCAACCACCTCTCTGACCCTAGCTAGTACAAACATTAGTGTTCTTAGATCGATAATGTTATTAAAACTATTCCCGTCCTAACAAACATTTGGAAAACCTTTTTTACAGTACTTTTGAAGGTTTTTACATCCTTTTTTTTTATTAAACCTTTTCGTGGGTAAGAAAATCGGAAACATAAACTCAAGTCTGGGCATTCATAGCTAGCAGCATAAGGTGTGGGAAGTCTTTGAAAATTTTTATCAAAGCCTTGAAATTTTCAGTATTCATTTTTTTTAAAATTTTTTTGCAATCATATATATGATTCAGTTTCAGCTAAAAAAAATTAACGACAAAAAGGTATGCCTCTTTAATAAAAAAACAATAAATAAAAAATTAAACACATAAATATATAAAAAAGCTCATCTCTCTCGTTCATGAGTCAGACACGGAGAATGACTCGAAAGAGCCTTTGCACTAAAGCCCAAATCTTTGAAAGATTTTACCAAACCGTAAATCCAATATAACCAAAATAAAAAAAAATACGTTACCCTTAAAAAAAAAAAGAAGTATGGTTTTATACTAGTTGGATGGATAGCTTCAATATGTATGTTTAATGGATTATTTATTTCTGACTTGTGTTATGATCATCACTATTGTCTCAAATCATTGAAACATTTAGAGACAAATAAATGGCATATAGAAACAATTTCTTTTATCTCACTATCAGGTGTGTGTTCATGTATGTTGTTATTATTATCACACTTAAATAGAATTAATTTACTTGATTTTTTTATTTTCTATATGAATTATTGTCTCTAAATAAGGAATTATAGGTTTAATTTTTGAGCTTACTATCTATGATATCCAATCTTATAATTAAGACGAAAAAGAATCCTGGATAGGATCTTAATTAAGCTTGTCAACCTTGGTAAAGGCATACATTTTGAAATAGCCATTAAATTTCAAAATTATGCTTATGAACCTATCAGACTTTTTAATGTTCATTCGCTATTGAACTCCTCCTGATACATTGTACCCATTAGGCCATTAGATGCCTAAATTGAAAATCTTAAAGACCTATGGCCTAAAAGTATATTTTCCGCAAATTTGAAAACTCGATCAGAGAGAGTAGTACAAAATTACTGTTGATATCTATTTTTTAATCTTTGCACTCAACGACAAAGATTCTTTCACACAGTTTTAGTTGAAATTAATTAAGGGAATGAAACTCAGTAAAATGGAACGAAAATTCTTGGATGCACCAGGTGGACATATACCCTGTTAGGAAACGTGAAAGTTACGGTTAATGAGGCAGAATATGGAAACATGGTTCAGTTAGGAAGTCACGATTAGTATAATCAATTTACCATTTATATAATATTCAAAATGGATATTTTACATATCAGTTTGAATTGCGGTAAATCCCTCCTTGACGAAGCTCAAACTCTTTTTTGGCATCCAAGAATTCTCGTTATTCGAGCATTAGATAATTTTTTTGTCCATAGAGTTCTTTTTTTTTTTTCTGAAAGTTCGTATAAAATGGTGTTTGACCTAAACGAAAGGCCAGCAGTTGAAGAAGTGTATAGTGGTGCTGAGGCGGGGAAAGGCGAGGGGGAAGTAATTTACGGTTGTGATGAAGAAAACAATTGCGGAGTAAACGTTCAATATTTTGAAAAGGGAAAAGAGGTCGTTGATGACTGTGTGAATTATGGAGAAGAATTAGGAGGTTTTTATCTAATTTATATGCATATATGTGTTACATTGTAATTTCGTAATGGCATTAAGGATATTTTTTTTATGCAGCATTCGATGCTGAAGGAGATGAAGAAGTGGATGTCGATGGTGGTGATGAGGGAGTTGGAGTCGAGTGAAACTGAACAGTGTTTAAATTCTCGCAATTTAGGATAGTGTGTTTGAATTCTGTGTGAAATTATTTTCACATTGTCTGCAATTTTGTATGTAACTGTGTGGCATATGTATTAAACTGTAAATATTATGTATTAAAATGTGATATAGTTGTACGCTAATGGTTATATGCATTATAAAGCAATATATTTTTTATCTATTTTCAGATTATATTGTCGACTACTCTATGATAAAAGGAGATAATGGGTTCGAAGATGTATCTTTCGAAGGTGTTGGTTTTGAGAGTGTGAATGCAGCATATTCATTTTTTAGTCGGTATGCGGTGAATAATGGTTTCAAGGCTCGTCGGAATAAGCTTCGTTGGAGGCAAAATCAAGTAATTTCTGTAGAGTACTGTTGTCACCGGCAAGGATTCAAAAAGTTAGCGAAGAATAGTGTAGAAGCACATTCTTTTCGTAAACATTCTTTGCGTTGTGGATGTGGTGCATATATAAGGTTTAAGTGCAATGAACAGGGTCAGTGGGTATGTGATCGTCATGTTCGAAAGCATAACCATCCTTTTCTGCCAATTCAAATGCGACATTTGCTGAACACTTGCAAAGAGATGTCAGAGGAGCAGTTTGGGACAGTTATGACATTGGTGAATAGCGGAATTCGGATAATTGATACGGTTAGGGTGTTCAACAATGAAGAAGGGGGGCTCGAGCAGTCTGGGTTAAAGAAGAAATTTTTTTACAATAAAGTAGCAATGGAAAGGGCTAAAGTGGCTGCGAAAGGTGATGCTGCATCATTCGTTGAATGTTTCAAAGAGTGGGTTAAAACTGATCTTGAGTTTTTCTATGCGATTGAAATTGATGAAATGGGTAGATTGAGTAATTTCTTCTGGCGGGATAGCCAAATGAAGGCTGATTACCTAATTTTTGGGGATTTTGTGTCGATAGACATGACTTATCGGACAAACCGATACAACATGTTCTGTGTACCATTGGTTGGTGCAAATCACCACCGGCAGAATGTAATGTTTGGTTGCGATTTCTTAATAGAGCAAAAGGCCAGGGCATTTGAGTGGCTATTAAGGACATTCTTGAGGAGCATTGATGAAATTGAGCCGAAGACACTTTTCTCGGATCAAGACCATGCATTTTTACAAGCTTTCGATAGAGTGTTCAAGGAGACAAAACATAGATTATCCTTGTGGCATATAGCGGAGAAGGCACCTACCAAGCTTCGTCATTTGTATTGTCGTCCTGGATTTCGAGACAAGTTCATGAAATGTCTATATGATTGTTTGACGGAAGAGGAGCTGTATCAGACATGGAATGGAATGTTAGATGATTTTGGGTGCACTGATGAAAGTTGGTTGCAGCCATTATGGAGGGTGCGTGAAAGATGGGCTTCGTGTTTATGTAGGGATGTTTTTTCTGGAGGTACTTTTCATAAAATTATTTTTATTGTTTGATAAAATTGTATATGATCTATATTGTGTTCTCTGTATGGTAGGCAATGGATGCATCTACTGTTTATATGTATACTTCTGTGTATAGTATGTATGTTAATGGGTGGTGATTGTTTACTTCGTTATGTGAGCATGTAGTAATGATATGTGCCTCTGGTGACGCAGGTATGCTTGCTACTCAACGTAGTGAGAGCACTAATAGTGTATTAACATCGCTTACTAATAAGCAGACAGATCTTCTTGATATTTTCAAAGCTATTGAGCTTAGGGTGAAGGAATGGAGGCACAATGAGCTTGAGAAAGATTATAGCAACTATGGGGAGTATGAGGTAGCTATCCCAAATGACTTGTTGATTCATGCTTCTAATGTTTACAGTTTTAGAATTTTCAAGGACTTTCAGGAGCAATTGAGTTTTGCTGTTGGTGCAAAATTTATTCTTGTGCACATTACTGGTTCCATTGAAACATTTTAAGTGTCGTTGGGTCGCCGTGACCCTCGTGAGTTTTTGGTCACGTATGATTCGATGACAAAGTTAGTCGATCGTTCTTGCAAATTCTTCATGCAACAAGGTTTTCTGTGTGCTCATGCTATCCGGGTGCTAAATGTGAAGGGTGAGGAGCAGATTCCCAAACAATATATTCTAAGGCGTTGGTCTAAAAATGCCAGGTTATACTTGGTCGAATGTGAAAGTAATGAAGTGGGACAAGAGCGCTTACAAAAGTTCTGTTGGCGGACAAACTCTATGCGTGAGTGTATTAATCTTCTTGATCACTGTGTTAATAATGCCACAGCAAGGACGCGTTTCAATGACGGCCTTCAAGTATTGAAGCGAATGGTGCTGCAAGTAGATCCTGATGTCGGCTCTAGCTCTGCTACGATTATTGGGACAGGGACTCGTATCCATGATCCAGAGTTTGTGAAAACCAACACCTTTGGCCAGAAAATAATGAAAAGTGTAATTGAGAAAGCTCGAAAGTCAAGAGGAAGGAAGAGGAAATAGAAAGTGTTACTTAGTTATGTTTGTCAAAATGAGTGACATGAGTTCAACAATATTTTTTCTTTCATTTTTCCTATTTTTCTCACTCAAGATGGATTGAATATTCTCTATGAATTTATTTTAATCTTTCGCAGTACGTTATTATTATTTCTGAATACGGTTCTTTCATTCTGAACGTTCTATGTAGGATTATGGTCTTTGAATGTATTATTCTGCAATATGTTTGTACAATTATGGCATATGATTGTATCATTCTGCCACATGATGTCAAACGTCATGTACGAAGCTGAAATATCTCTATAATCTTTTGGTAATAGGGACATGTTTACAAAATTTTGGTAATAGGGACATGTTAACCTACATGCCGCAATGAAGCTATATATGAATGTTACCAAGTTAGTAACCCATCCAATATTTAGTTTACTATTTGACCGTATGGTATTATTATTTTAGAATATGGCTTTTCCATTCTGCAAGATGCCTGTACAATTCCGGATTAAGAATGTATCATTCTGGAACATTCTGGAATATGTCTGTACGAATATGGAATATGATTGTATCACTAAGCCACATAATGTTTACCGTTATGTACTTTAGCTGAAATATGTCTCCAAAATTCTGGTAATGGGGACATGTGAACCAACAGGCCAAATAAACCCAAATCAACGTTACCAAACAAGTAAAGCATCCAGTAATAAACTAGGAAACCATCTAATATTAAAACACTAATATAGATAAAAAAGAAAATATCTTAATACTAAGAATTTTCTTCTGCAACAAGTTTTGCCTTCCTCATCACCTCAACCCTGATTCTATTGGTCTCATCCTTTATAATTTCAGCTGCAATCGCCCGCCGGTAGTAACGTGATGTCCTGTCCTGTAGTCAACATACAACATAGGTATGATGTCTAAGTTAAGTCGATATTGTAATCTGTACTCACATTCACAGTACATAACGGTAAACTTACCGGTCCAAGATCACTGTCAAACTCTTCCCCTTCAAACAGTTCCATATGTTTCATAGCAAACACACCACAGTCTTTATTATTTGACAAATATGATTTGCCTTTCATTCTTTTCTTCCATTTTGGTGTCATATGTCCCCATTCAAAGTTCTTGAACACCGAGCGTTTTGGGTGTTTGATTGAGTGAAGGTACTCCATTAAAAGGATTGTCTGTAAATATGGAATTACTCACTTTGCAAGTAACATAGAGAAACGTAACATATAATGTGTATAATGCCTTACCGTTTGGCCTTCCAGCTCACCATACAATCTGAAATCCTCTTTCAAATTGTTGATAACATGTATTATCTCATCCTTGAAGTCTATGCAGACAACATAGTAATGTTCATGTTGTAATATGGGTAGGAAAACCTGTGGTAAAGTCCAATGTTACTTCTCAATGTGGTAAGAATAAACAAAAGATGGCAAGTGTCAACCAATATGTCTAGTTTTTCTATACCAGCTCATACGGTGTGATGGAGGGAACCTTATTCGTGAGCAGCCAACCATTAATGGTTTCAGACAATCGCACAATGGTGTTCTTGTTCTTACCTTCCTTTTCACTACTCAATTCAACTCTAACATGATAACCCCCAATAACTAGCTGCATTTTATACATAAAATCAGAGCTTCAATAATACATCCTATACTAGCAATTAAATGTATTCTTACAAAGAATAATACATACACAGAATAATACATATCATATACAAAGTAATACATGTCTTACCCACAAGTGTTCACCCGACAACAGCTAGTGTAAGATGGTTTGCTACTAATACATGTATGCTCACACAGAATAATACATATTATGCACATAATAATACAGTTGCTCGCCCAGATATGTGCACTTAAGAACAATCGTCTTGGAACTGATCGTTCACGCTCCTTTGCATTAAGGGCCAAACACCATGCATCCATGATCGTAATGTCTATTTCGCTTTTATCTCGCAAAGTGAGAAAGTACTCCCGAGAAACTACATGGTTGTTGCCATCATCATATAGTAACTCCCTAGTAACAAACAAAGTTGTTAGACAATGCATGTTCATACATTGTACTTTTGACATTATCACATATGAAACCTTACGATTTATCAAGTTCGGCACGCATCCCATAATCTACAAGGACTGCATCATCATCGGGGATTTGATACTTAGCACCGTCCTTCCCCATTCCTTGCATGAACGGTGACCGTAAACATGCAGCCTTGACTTTCTTTCTATGTGGCCTCATTGTTGGAAGTTTGACAGTAACATTTCCTAATGCATCTTCATCACCGACATCTTCTACCCCCACAACTGTTGTCGCCTTGAAACCTTGATCCAAATCAAAATCACGTGCATCATGTTGTTCCTTCTCAACTGCAATGTCTGCAGATTCCATTACCTTCATTCCTTCCTGCACTTTGGCCTGCTTCATCCCTGTCCCACATTTACACATTGCCTATGTTATCTTAACATGTTTAGTATAACATATGGAGATAATAACCAAAACTGTGCATTCACAAATACCTGCAGATCCGTACAACAGCTGACAACAAGCCTGCGTAATTTGGTGAATCATTTCTAATGACTCATCCGTAAACTGGGTAAATTGAGAGCTACTAACATTGCCTTCCTCTATTGGCTTCAGAGACGGATGCAATTCCTTCTCCATCTGTGGGAATTGATTGTTCACTCTCTCAACTTGGGACCGGAACCGTTTGTATGCCTCGCTTGTCTCTTTCCCATATGAGATAAGGAGATTCATTTCACTCTCCCAAGACCCGGAGAAGTCTGGCATATCCACCGCCTTTTTATCCCCTTTCTGCCCTAAGAATTCAGCTACTTTATTTGCCTCATCAGTATCATTAGGCGGAGCCAACCGGCCGTGGCCAAATCCACCAATCTTTCTCCTTTCTTGCAATAGCCGCCTCAGTACCGCATCATGTGTCCATCCAATTATACGCGATACTTCTCTAGGGATCATCCGGTGACAAAAAGGGATAACCCGGTCAAGATATAGCATCTGTATGGACAAAACGATAATCTTTTATCAGTTTTAAACATTCAGGATCCAGAATAATACAGTTAACACGTAGTTCCACACATACTAGATCTATTAATACTCATAAACAAAAGTGTATACTCATAAACACATACAATACGTAGATAAGTACATATTGTATCTACATTACTACATTGCTCACCCATTTTAACATAATATCACAACCGCAATTGAAAGTAAATGATCAGAGATTCAAGCTTACTTGCAGGAAAAGGAGGCACCCATTCAACATCTGTGGCCTGGTTTCCTATTTCCACTTGTACATTTCATCTCCCAACTCTGCCAGCGTAAACGCACAAAAGTTCATCTTCGGGACATCCTCAAGATTTCTGATAAATCTCAAGAACTTCCAGTTACAATGTGCCCGGGAAGCGGGTGCCAGTAACCTTGACACAATACAGACAATGAAATTTCACTTGAACTCATCTCCAGCATCCTTATCTTCCTCCACTGCTTTGTCGATTGCAGATACATACGGTCCATCTTTGTTCTTTGTATTGCATTCTGGCCACTTCGCTGCAAATGCCTCCTCCCGGACATCTGAATATGTCTTAGGACCAAACGGTATGTTTCCATTTGGCAACCCAAGAACCAAACGCACATCATCATCCACCAGCTTAATCTTGTTCGAACCGAGATCAATACTCATGTTGATTGGGTTAAACCTTTCAACCATCCAATTTATCAGATCCTTACACACCCACCTACATTGCAACCTTAAAATGCCTCCAAACCCCATGTCTTCAACAACACGCACGTGTTTCTAAGATGCTAATAGCGTTTCAAAAACCTTAGTGATCTGTCGGGGTGAACAATGTGTATTAAATCTGCATGAAACAATGCAACTTAGTTAGTTAAGGCAACACTTGAAATTTGTAATGTAAGATCATCCCCCAAACGTATAATCAAATTTTAAACCTATCACTTTTCCCCCCATCCTCTTCTGATTCTACTGTTTCATTTTCCCTTGCCTCCGTTGACTTGCCATTCCTGTGCTTAGTTCGTCCTTCTCTTACTAGCCTGTATATAAGCACAAATCAATATGAAAATACGTACTTCAATAACAATGCAAACATAAAGCAATGCTACTTTGGAACCTTTCCTCCCTCTCGCTCTCATCATCTGACTCTTCACTGATGACGTAAAAATGTTGTAAAAAATTAGTAGAAACTAGAGTGAGTAATGGATTAGTAGGCGATCAGAAAACATTAGCATCAATGTATTAAACTGTGGATGCAATGTATTCAACTGTGCATGTAATGTATTAAATTAGAAGTATAATGTTTTAAACTAAGTTTTTGGTACCTTTCACTCATTCCACTGCTTTGTTCCTCTGAGTCTACACTGACGTAATACTCATCTAACTTTGCCTTTTGCTTTGGCTTTCTTGAAACACTTCCCTTTTCCTTCACTGTTTCACTTTCCCTTGCCCCTGTCGATTTGCCCTTCCTGTGCTTAGGTCGTTTTTCTCTTACTAGCATTATGTTAAACAGCATAACAAAGTAGGATACCTTTTCCGTTTCTCGCTGCGCATCTCAGACACAACAGTTTCAGCATGCGATTTCCTATAAGATTTAACAACATTGCACAACTTAATTATTATACAATCAATTAACAAAGAATTTTTTACTTCCCAATAAGCTGCATTACCTCATTTCCCTCCTGCCATGACCAAGCTTTCCTTCACCCTTAGGTCTTGAACTCTGTGCACTTCCTACCTCCTGTTTACGCTTCTGCAACCTTATTCTTGCCCGTCCAGACATTACTCCCTTTTCTCGTATACTTTTACACTCATTGTGAGGCCGCTTAACCCTATATAAATCATAATACATCATATCATCTCGTTAATAGTACCCCTACTCACTCATATTCTTATACTTTTACATACCCGATTATTTCAAAATCTGAGTCCTCGTTCTCTTCTTCACCCCCTTCCGTTGTAAAACATTCCATTGAACTACCTTTACTTGCACCTCTGACTCGACGGACAACAACGGGGGTTTCCTTATATGGTACCCTGCATACCAACAAATACTTTAGCTCTCATTCATATTACCACCACCCAAAAAACTGGTAAGACAAAATGAATTCAAAGGGTTCTCCATACAGTTGGTACTGTGAATAGTCTATCTCCCCTACTCCCTCCTCACTGGACTCACCACTTCCATCTTTCCTGGCCATCGTCAAGCTGTCATTATTTACAGGAAAAAAAAAATACCATTAACCACTATATCTCATACACATGCTAAAATAGTAATGTATCATTCTGTATTAGTACATGTATACTATGCACATGTGAAAATAGTAATGTATCATTCTGTATTAGTTATGTATTAAACTGGTTATGTAATGTACAATGACAGAATTACACAAATGTGATAGCACATTAAACATACACTAATCATAATGGAAAACCCAACAATCAAATAATCCAATGACAAAATTACATAAAAAACTCTTGGATAATCATTTTTTTATAAAACTCACGATTTATCATTCATGGAACTTTGCATATCTAACTGGAAAAGTAATGTACCATTCTGTATTAGTAATGTATCATTCTGTACGATTTATCACTCAGTCTCATACGTGTTAGATTCAGATCATCACAACGCTAATTTCAGACATTGTGTTCTTCCACCCACTAAAACAGATATGTTCTCAGAACATACAAAAACAACATTACATCTCATATTCATGAACCTTTTAGACACCGAAGCACACGGATAGGACTTTCACATATAATGAACCTTGCTAACATCTCAGATTCAGAACAATACATGATAATTTCAAAGAACACGATTCATGAACCTTGCTAACATAACAAAGCATAACAATATTATATATAACAACCAAGTTATTAAACTGAAAAGGCAATGTATCATTCTGTATTAGTTATGTATTAATCTGGTTATGTAATGTACCATGACAGAATTACACAACTGTGATAGCACATTAAACATACACTAATCATAATAGAATTAATCACAACTGTAAAAGTAATGTATCATTTTGGTTATCCACTGTATTAATCTGTATGTGTACTGTGCATATCCACACACTACTCATAATGGAAAATAGGACAATAAATTCCCAATTGTCCAAACACAAACACAACATTACATCCAACATCTACAAAAATACAAAACCAAACTACCCTACAAAACACATCCCAAACATGTCGACGTATAATTATATCTCACGCACATGTGAAAATAATACATGTATCACTACTGATAATCATTGTAATAGTATTCCCTAACAATGCCAGTGTATTATTCTGGTAGATGCATGTATTAAACTGGAATGGAAACAGATTCAGCCAATGTAATAGAACCGCATCTATTTCTCCTTCGTCGTCTTTCAGATTGATTCATATCCCACTCAGTCTCATACATGTCAGATTAAGATCATCACAAACACAAATTTCAGTCATTGTGTTCGTCCTTCCTATCTAACATTTTAGATTCAGAACAATACATACTAATTTCAAAGAAATCACAAATCAAATGGCGAGCCCATACAGTTTCTCGCTATTTAACAACTCTCAGTAGTTGACCCACCCTCACAACACAAAAATCATAAAAAAAAAAAATCCCAATCTCACCTTGGCAAAATCACGAACCCCTGTCGTCCCTCTCGCGACGCCCGTTCCCTTTCCCGCCGGCTCCCCAACTGTCCAGCGCCTTCGTAGATGACAGACGGAACCTTCGGAATGAAATCCCCCACTCGAGGGCAGCGTTTTCTCTGATTTCGTGACTTTCGGCGAAGCGGCAGTTGAGTTCAGGGAGTGCTCAATCGTCGATTTTAGGTTTATGAAACAATTAGGAGATTTTTTATGGAATTCGGACTCAAAAGAGGTAACTACCTCAATATGGCCCATGTTTCTCGCGCGTTATCTCTTTTTTCAAATTTACTGGCGGAAGACGCGTTAACGTCGTTAATTGGTGTATATACACCAGGTGTATATTCTCTATTCTCAAAATGGAATAATAATCTTGGTTCAATGATGAGATCTAGTAATTAATAAACCGGTATAATTCTTTTGTATCTTGTTTATGTGCCCATTACAAGCAGCAGATACATCCTGTTTTAGTAGTTAAGGAACTGCCAGGATTGGAGAAATTCAGAATATTAATTTTGTGCTTTTTGAGTTTCGAATTTGCTAAAAGAAACACCTTTGACCCATATTGGTAAAATAAATGAAAACATTGTCCATGGTTAATAATGGGTAAAATTTCGAAAGTTCGATGGCCGAATGAGCACGAAGACAAGTCATTACTTGCTGATATTTGTTGATGCAACGTCAACTCTTAACTTCTCCTCTTTATTTTATTTTATTTTTATTTTTATTGTGAAAGATATACCTGCACGGCTCTCTAAATCGACCTAATTATTTGGGACTTAAATTGTTAAACAATATTATCAATTTTTAGTACTCATGGAATGATCTCTAATCATTTTTTTTGTTGCTACTGCATGTTTTTTCTTTTTTTTTTTTCCTTATAAAAAAGAAAAAAAGAAAAAAAGGGGGGTAAAACCTACTAGTAAATATATATATATAGAGTCGTCGGATTCAATCAAGACAGAAGATGAACGAGTAAGGAAGGACCCCAAGAGCAGACAAAACATCAAAAAAAAAAAAAATGGTATGTGATGTGAGGGAGATATGTACCTAGAAAACGTAAGCAAGTTGCATGGCGACATGTAAGAAATTGGCGATCCCAAATTGAAGTCGGAAATCTAGAAGATGTGTATTTGTAGGTCTTCCAGAAAAAAAATAAATAAGAGAATCTCCTCCATCCAATCCCAAAAAAAAGCTATAAATAAAATTGCTTGCCAACTGGAAGCCAATCCTAGCTACTCTATTTTTGACTTCCTACACCATTTTCTTTATGCTTTAATTTCCATGTCGGCAATAACAATTTCTTGGGCTTGGCTTTAATTTCTTCTCTCCCAGCATTTCTTTTTTCTTTTTTTTTTTTTCATTTTTCATCGAAAAAAATTTAAAAGAGTAATTTAATTGTATATTTTTAAAGGTCGTTGTTTTAATTTCCTATATATTTGTTACCCTAATAAATTTTGAAAAAAATAAAAAATGATTTGTAAAATTCCAGTTTTACCAACTTTGATTGAATCAGACTGTTTTCTAGAAGTGTGGGAATCTGAAGATTTGGGAGTTAAGCTTAAACCTCCAGCCAAGTTTCATAAGACAATTCAACCGTCGGAATCAAATAAGGGCAGTGTACCGTCGACAGTAACCCGCTTGAAACTTCAATTCTGACGAGTGGGGGTGGGGGTGGGGGGGTCCAAGAAAGACAAATTGCATGATTAGTCAACAAAAGCAGCTTCTGTTTTACATGGAACTCAAAAATACCCACTAATTTTCTGCCAAGTTGGCTGCCGCACCCACAACACAACTCATCGCTACCAACATCAACTCCATAATTGATCATACTAGAAGGATTTGGTTGCTCCCTCATTTTAATTATTTAGTTGCCCATTTTAACCTTTCATGTGATTTTAAAACAATATTTTTTTTTTTGACCTTTTAATGTTTTTTATGTCAGACAAATGGTAAGTGAATACTAATATATATACATATATTTTCTTTTTCACCTTTTTAAAGGTAGTTTCTGATTTTTCTTTAAAGAAAAAGTAAAGGACAGGTTTTTGCAAACAAGTGGGGGTATTTATTTG
Source organism: Aquilaria yunnanensis (assembly GCA_039654915.1). Taxonomy (NCBI): domain Eukaryota; kingdom Viridiplantae; phylum Streptophyta; class Magnoliopsida; order Malvales; family Thymelaeaceae; genus Aquilaria; species Aquilaria yunnanensis. Next base: position 11,688,332 of record CM077595.1, read on the forward strand.
TGTTATGGAATTGCCTGATCTGTTGGTCTGATATGGACTTGAATCAGAATATATCTGCAATATTCTTTCCAGTGTCCAACCAACGCTCAGCTGGTTTTTGACCAGTGCAAAACCAAACCAAACCAAACATATTTTTCTTGGCCAGAATTACAAAATAGCCTTGAGGTTTATTCCAAATTATATTGATTCCCTTTTTATTTCATAAACCTGTTGAAAAGCCCCTAATCTTTCAATAAACTTAGAGTTATCTCCTAAATTCTATTTTAGGGGTTAGAATCACTAGATTAATTACAATTTGATGCCCTGACTTTTAGTTATTGTTTAAGATTTTCTGCCTAACGTATAAATCACTTCTTAAATTATATTTTTCAAATGACATAATATATATATATATTTTATATATAGTCCCTTCTAACTTGCATTTCTTAATGATTTTTTCTTATAGTTAAATTTTTACTTCTCATTATTTGCACTTATTTCTTATTTTATATTTCAATTTTTATTTACCTCTAAATAAGACCACCATTTTTTAAAAATGTTTTTCACTTTCTTTTCCTCCACACTTTTTTGAAAATTTGGTACGGTCCTTTAATCCCTCTCATTCGAATTAATGAACCAATAGTCATTATGTTGTAATTCTAGAATTATATATTTAGTCATTTATTAATTTATTTATCAGATTTTTAATTTCCTTAGCTAAGTAATGTATTAGAAACCATTCTAGTTTTTAAAAATTATAGTGTTTAAAATAAAATAATTATAGTTACGTCATAATACTTATAAAGATTTTAGTTTTTTTTGTTAATATTTAAGTAGGAATCAAGGTGCATCTAATATTTTATTTAAATTTAAAAAAGTAGAAAAGATAGGTAGCTGCTCAATTTTGATTGAAATTAAATTAATTATAAAATATTATATATTTTTGAAAGGTAAATGCTAACACTAAAATATGCAAGGTCAAAAATAGTTAATTTTCTACATTTGATGTTGACTGAAAAATAAAAGATATTCTTTTAGTTTCCAAGTTGTAATTATAAAATAATTAACTAAATATATGGTTTCTAATGCATTTTTTAGTTTAAAGAAATTAATAACTATTTTTTAAATAATATATTCTTAAAAATTAATTAATTAATTAAAAATATATAGATATAAAATCACAAGAAAATCATTGATTGCCTATTAATTTTAGGAATATAAATATAAGATCACAAGAAAGTTTACATCTTATTTTAGGAAGACCATTATAATCTATTCTCTTTTAACTTTAGGAAAATCCTAATAATATGGACAGTTTCTAGAACTAATATGTTGCCATCTATTTGATTGAAGAGCTCGATATCACGTGATTGACATGTTAGTCACGTGATCATATATTATTATATTATGGTCTTTATCTTTAATAGTTACCCTAATAAATTTTGAAAAGGAATGTGACAATGAAAAGAAAAGATGAATAACAATCAATTTCAAAAACAAAAATGATATTCTTAATTAAAGGAAACTAAAAAATTGAAAATATATAAGAAAAGATTAAGTATAGAGATTTAAAAGTAGATAAAAAATAAATGGTAAATAATTAAGGAAAAAATAATTGGAAAAAGTAAGTTAAAGGAACAACATGTAGTAATATATTATTTGATTTGAAAAATACAATTATGAAGCAATTTATATGTTAAGGAGAAATCTTAAAAAAATAACTAAAAGCTAGAATCTCAAAATGTAATCAATTCCATTAATTAGTTTTAACCTCCAAAATTGGAGGCAATGGGAATAAGTGTAATTTTGACTAAATTTGGGGAAACATTTCGTAATTCTCTCATTTTTCTTTTGTTGGAATAATGGCCCTCAAAAGTTAGGCACGCAAAAGCTAGGCAACTTGCTTCTAGTTCTACTACTAGTCATTAGATTAAGCGACACTTGCATTAAACTGATATTTAAAATTATGTTGTAGTCTTGTAGAATAGGATTATAAGTTGTTTAAATTTTAACCCAAAAATGGATCGTTTTGGCCTTTCTTTTTGTTAATTGCGCATCCATTATAGAATCCCAGGCGTAATAATGCAGGCTAATCACCTTCTGTTCACTTTTTATGATTCGGCTATTTGTCTTCAAATTAATTATTGATATAATCCTAAAACACCAATCCCGCTTTAGTTTTTGAGTGGAATAAGTTAGGAGGATATCATAATATAAGTTTGATCAATAACCTTATATATGTATAGGGAAATAAACTGGCTCCTGCTTCATTATCCAACAATAGCTCAAAAAAGAGATAAGTCTTCATTTACCAGATAGAAGCTACTTCGATTGTGGGAAAAAGAAAAACCAATCCATTAAATAATTGGAGATATTAAAGCATCTATTTAAAACCAATCAATAATAAGTTAAGATATTTCACTGACCACCACATATAAAGTCACAAGCAATTCATTTATTGAAACACCTGAAATTTAAGATGTACCAAAATTGCTGTGCTTTTAGTTGCTATAGAAATGTGTGATGAAGGGTCACACACATATGCAGGTATGTTTTGAATTACAAATTAAAAAGTTTTATTGTTTTACCGAATTCGTGCAATAGTAAATTGCCCTGCCCGGTGGGTTTAATGACTTAAAAATATTTAAGAAGATGGTTGATAAATAGCAACAATCAAATGCTTTCTTCATAACAACAATTTCCTGCTCGTGCTAGTAATCTTATCGACCGTCCTCGTCCAATAATGAATAATCACAAGCCGCAAAGTTTTAAATGGTCCTTAACTTTGATAACTAATTCAATTCTTTTCCACAACCTCTGAAAATGTGCCATTTTTACCTCAAACTTCTTAAAAATCGGCAAAATCTACCAACCTGACCTGAGCACTGATTAAGTGCCATGCCGCAGCTAGCTTGTCCTATTTGCTTTGTGTAAGTAAATAGACAGAAAAAATTGCCAAACATTGTTCAATACATTTCAGGTTTCGAGAAATTAATATCTCTTTCGAAACTCTCCTACATATCTATACTTGAATATGATTCTAAATATATAAAAAGAAAATTAAGTGCCAAGTCAGCACCAATTAGGTAGGGTGCTAGTGCTAAGTAAACTTTAGTATGAAAAGGAAAAAAGACGAATTGAAATGAAGTAATATTATCGTCAATTCTCCCACTATCACTAGCCATCCAAGTTGAACTCCTGTAATCCAATTAACTTAAGCAGTCCTACCGATGATCGGATTGGACCTTGACATGATAGAAGTCATCTGTTATTAATTATTATAGCCAAACCAAATGTCAGTTTCGATCTAGAGAATTCAAGGCAATCCCCTATCCAACAAATTACATTAATTCAAAGACCATAAATGTGAGAAATAAGCTTTAGGGTAAATTACAAAAATCCCCCATGTGGTTTGATCTAACTTACACTTTGACCTCTCTATTTTTAAAACATACACTTTACCCTATATTTTCTTTATAGTGTCCAACAATAATTTCTGAAACCTTAAATTAAATTGTCTAATAATTATGTTCCAATAATTTCAAGATTTTATATATTTTTTCATAGCTAACCCACCTTTAAAAAATAATAATATGCATTTATAGGAAGAAAAATACATTTATAGAAAGGAAAATTTGATAATTTAAAATATCTATTAAATATGAAAAAAAAAACGTAGAGAGACCGACATTACTGAAAAATAACTATCATACAATTTAAATTATAGTATCAAAAGTTGTTATCAAGTAACATAAAAAAACTAGAGGTAAAGTGTACGTTTTTTAAAAAAGGTAACAAACTGTAAATTATGATAAACCTCAGAGTTAATTGTAACTTTCCCAAAATTTTATTAGTCTCAAGACACTAGCTTTAAAAAATGAACCTATGATTACGGATCTAAACGAACTAAATAACACGAGCATGCCTATTGCTTCCAATCGTTTAATTTTAAACGAATATAAATAATAAATGGATACAATTTTTCTATTTATGTTCGTTCATGTATATTTGTGTTCGGTATTCATGTTTATTTGTTAACAATAACATTATCATGAACCAAATGAACATGTTTGTAAATATCATTAAATGAACATATTCATAACTAATGTGAATAAATGTATTTGTAAACAACATAAGTAAATATAAACAAAAAATGAATGAATAAAAGTAAATATTAAAAGTAGATTAACTTACAAAAAAAAAAAAAAAAGAGCAAATAAATGAACAAATAAATAAACATTAAAACGAATGAATAGAAATTAATATTAACTGAACTGCTCATTAATATAAACAAACAAACAGCCCCTTACTCATATATATTTATTTAATTTAAATAAATATAAAATTCTATTCATATTCATTTAACAAAATCAATGAATATAAACAATCATTCACGAACATCACAATGATTTTTACAGCCCTAGAAGTTGCGTCAGGGAGCAAAAGCATCGATCGAGTAGGTTTAGCGGATCGAACAGCACCTTAATTATGATATTCCATATATTAAAACTATTAAATTACGCTTGTTACAGTTTTATTAATTCTTAAAAAAAAATCCAGTTAACTTTGTCTCCATAACTTGGTATTATCGGGATGTTTGATTTGACTGTTGTGCTGCGTTGGGTTGACGTGGAAACGAGAAGCCTTTTCCGGGTCAACCACGTGAGTGATCGTATGCATCAAGTTAACGCGCTCGTTTAGGGTAAAATCCAAATTTGGTCCCTTAACTATTCAATTATCCTAAAATGTTTCCCTAACTCTAAAAGTGTCTATTAAGGTTCCTTAACTCATGCAAAATGTCCAATTTGAGTCACATTCGTTATTTCGGGCATTATTTTTTGACAAATAATGTATACGTGACGCTTAATACCCTCTACTTGGTCCTACAATGCCACATTGGATCCTCTTAGGCTAAAATAATAAATTTTAGACTATAATTGATAAAAAAAATTAATAATTTTAGGGACTTAAAAAATTGATTAACTCAATCTTCCTCAATCTTCTCTCCTCAACTAGCACTGCCACATCTGTTAACTTGCTGCCGCCTACCACCATTAACTCTCTCTTCCATTTTAATTGCCTCTCTCGACCTCCGCCACTGCCACTCCCTTCCATTTCGATTGACCCTCCTTAATGCCTATCTTCGTCTCCTCCTGCTCTTTCTCCTATTGTCTTCATTAGCTGCTCCAGCCAATGGAAAAATCGTGAAGAATTCAAGAGAAAGGGATTTGAGCGGTGTTATTTGAGTTTTCACTTAGCTAAAAGATCGCAAAGGATTCTAAGAAGATCATGCTTCGTCAGCTATTCTGGAAAAGGATTTTAAGAAGAAGATTTCAAGAGAGATTCGAGTGGAGGAGAATATTTCAAGCGGCAATTCAAGCAGAGATGATGATTTCATGTGATGATTCGAGGGATTCTAGTGGGTTAGAGACTATTGGCGGTGGCTGGGCTTGCTTCAGCTGAGGAGAAGTACCATCGCACCAGAGGTGGAGGAGAAGGCTGAACGGATCTTGTTAGAATTGGGGAAGGTGATGGAGTTTAGGTTATTTGTGTTTTAAGTCCTTGAGATTATTATTTGTGTTAGTTCGGGTTTAAATTTTTATTTCTATATAATATGATCATCCATTTTCAGTTAAAGAGGAGGGCACGTGATAGCATGTGTGTCACATAGGCAAATTCCGTTGAAACTATTATTTGAATTGATGATAAAGACCAAAATAAGACACACTAAATGAGTTAGAGGACTCTAATAAGTACTTTTGGGGCTAAGAGATTATTTTAGGACAAACCAAATAGTTAATAGACCAAATTTGGATTTTAACCCACTTACTTACTTTGGTTTTGAAAATATTCTATGTTTATATTTATTCTTCTTCACGCTGATTGATTTCAATTTTAAATTCACAAAAAAGAAAGGTAAAAATAATGAATAAACTGCTAATAGTTTTGAGTTGATCCAAATCAGCAACTAATGTTTTTTTTTTTAGCTATATAAAATCATTTTGAATAGCCCATTGGTTGTTAACTTACCAATATTATATAGTTTGAAATAAAGAATATTTCGTTGAATGAGGATGATGTGGTGAAAAAAAAAATCTACTCTGTTAGTCATACAACTTTTTCAAATTTTCTATATTAGTCATATAACTTTGAGTTAAAAAAGAACTTAAAAAATACCATGGAGGCCAAATTGCTCTCAAGGATCTCTGACCACCACGGTTCATGAAAATCACTCGTGAATGACTTGATTTGTAGTAACCAAGGTAGAGAACAATAATCCTCTTGTCTGAGGGCTCAATTTCACATAGTTTGATTCAATTTGGAATCAAATTAGATTTAGGTTTTTGAAATTGTTTATGAACAAAAACTTAAAATTTTGAAACTAAATGTTTTGTGTATGAAATTGATGAGTGAGAGTGATTCATCTATGTTTAGCAGCCTTTAAGGAGTAAAATCCCTCTAGTTCCATTGTCGTTCAACAAAGTTTAAGTTGTTAGTGAGAGCTACTGTGAATCATAGCAAATGTAAGTTTGAAAGGGTCACGGGGACATTGTCAATAAGGTCACTAGTCCCATAACGGCCAAGTCGCACCTATAAAGAAGGTACTGCTCATGTGTATCGCCTGCTAATAAAGTAGATGTTGGTAAAGCTTGGTTACCTAAGACTTATATAAAAAGATGTAAAATTATATAACTGAAATAGAAAAATCAGTAAAATTTTAGAACTGAAAATTGATTAATTTTAACGGCAATTGACAACTCGTTTTATCTAAATAATATTAATGGTTTATTTAATAAAAATAACATTAGTAGGCGGCTTAGAATGCCTCAAAAAAATTTGTGAGTTTGTTGGTCATTCTTGTCAAAAAGAAAAAGCCATTAAATAAAATTATCTTAGGGAATAAACGGGGAAGAAAAACAAGCTCTTTTTTTGTCGAAACACTCGTCGGTACACTCGTCGGTGTGTGTGAACGGAACGACCGAACAGGTTTGAGTCGTCGAGTAACAAACAAAACTCAACAAAAAAGTATGGAATCTTTGCGTGTCCTTGTTGACGCGGTTCAACAGATACTTCCACAATCCCAAGTGGGAAATTTTCCCCATGCTTTTTCCTTGCTTTTTCTTTTTCTTCAATTTACAATACTTTTTTTCTTATTTTTTTATAACCGCGCCAGAAAATGATAATACTGGCTACCACAATACTACCATTTTCAACTATTCAAAAAATTTTCAGCTGCTATGTAAAAATATATTGAATTTAAATGTTATCATTGTAAAGAGCACATGCACCTTAAATAAAGAAAAAAAATTATTCGATCCCGAGCATTATAATTTGGAAAAGAGATTTTTCGTCACTCATCCCTATCCTCTTTATTTACAGTTTCGAATTTACTATTTGCGCTGAGAAGCAATAATATCAAGATATCGTGAGCCTTTTGATTTTCGTGATGATAAGATAACCTAATTAGTTAATTAATTTCGTCAACAATCAGCACACGACCTACAACATTATTATTATCCTATGGGGTAAAAAAGGAGCGCAAATTATGCCTCATTGGACAGCCACAGAGTAGGGATGGAGCCAACAGATTTGAGAAGTTTGGGGTCAAAATAGAGTTTTCCTTGAATTGTAACCCCTACCTCAGATTTCACATTAAACTTTGTCTACTCCAAAAAAGAATATTTAAAGTTATATAATTACAGAGTGGAGGGAAGAAAAAACCCTTTTATTGTGTAATATGAATTTCAGAGTTTGGAGGGAAGATTAATAAAATAAAAAAAAAAAGACAAAACATGTAATTGACAACTATTGCCTGTGTAAAGAGTATAACCTAATTTATATAATCCTTCTATTTTAGGTCATCACTCCCGCTCTCGCATTCTCACTCATACTCCCAACTGTTGCTCCTGTTTTTATTTTTATATTTTTTTACTTACTTAAATTTTAAAAAGTGATATTTTTCTGTTTTAGCTCTCACTCCCCACTTCTTCTTGTGGGACATTTTGTGCAACTCAGAGTGTAACACACTTTAATAGAATGATAAAGATCGGTGTTCACTAAATAATTGGAGTTTGGTTAAGGCTGAAGCAACATATATCCTAAACTTATCAAGTTTCTTGACAAAATCAACGTTGCAAATGTTGTGAGGCAAGTAAATATTGAATCATGTTTTTAGCACAAATTTTTTGGCTTTAGTGCTCCCTTAGAAGGTAACTGAGGCAAAAGTTAAGTGTAACTTTCCAAAAAGAAAAAGAAAAAGAAAAAGAAAAAGAAACAATAATAGTAACGACAAGTTACCATGGGCTTTCTATGATTTACCACAAGATAAGTAACTAGAATATGATAGCTACTAGCTATATCGCAATCTACAGGTCAATTTGTTTGAGCTAAAGTCAACTAATTTTTTTTTAATTTTTATATATTTTTTACTTGAAATCAATTTATTTGAAAGTCAATGTTATGTAGATACAATAATCAATTTAAAAGTAAATTTTTAGGATGTTAAATTTTTATGAATTTTTCTTTTTTAAGGCTTGAAACTAGAAAAATTCATAAAAATTTAGTAAGATTATAAAAATTGTATTTTTAATTGATTATTGTAACTATATAATATTAAATTTTAATTAAAATTAATTTCAAGTAAACAAATGTAAAAATAAAAATAAATCATTTTGTAGTTAATTAATTAAAGTTAAAACGAATTGAGTGTACATGTTATATCGAGACTGTCATCTGCTTGTCCGCATCAATGATTATCATTTATCTTGTTACTTCAATGATCAACCAAAAAACGAAGAAGAAGAAGAAAAATTAGTGTCGCAATTAAGGTGGGGATGGATATTGGCTCTTCAATTAATCGGATTCTGATTTAAACTTAAAAAGCAATGTGAATACTATTAATTATTTTTATTCACTTTTAAAAACAACAGAGTTAACTTTTATCGGTGGAATTTGGTTAAAACAAAAAATCCATGAGGCCTATGATTTGTCTATTGAAGATAAGTGACGATAAGATGGACACTAATTAATTATTAAGCTAAGAGTACACATAGATTTGATGATGATAAAAGCACGAAAAGGATAAGCGTAGCAAATTATAATTATAAACGAAATCTTTAAAAAACATCCAGATGTAAAGATCCACACCTCAATTATGATTTCGTCACAAACGTGAGAGCCGCCTCTGATTTTTGTGGAATAATTTCTTTTAATTTGGTGCTGCCGTGGCAGGGCGTCCGTGGGTCTGACATGGCGGAGCCATCTCAAGTCATCATCCCCAACCAGAAAATTATATGCCCTGGATGGTGGGAAAGTAGTGACACGTCTTAAAAACATAAAACCATTCTCATGATGCTTTTGAGATAATTACAAACATGTATTTTAATAAATAAATAAAAAAGTTGAGGGAATGTAGATACCCACATGGTACTAAAGAAAACAAATCAAGCATAAGGGAAGAGAAATGTAGTCATATTGCGAGCAACTTGTTGTCTAGAAACGGTAATCACCGAAGAATGAGAAAGATCCTCTAGAGCCATTTCTATTTGTTAGATCAATTGCATTGACTAGAGTTCTAATTGCAATTACTATGAAGGGCTCATAGAACCTGCGAATAATCTGAAAGAATATTAATTGATTACATGTTAAGTGTTAGATATATAGCGCTAAGCCACGCCCTAATTCTACTTCAAAAGATGAAAAGTAGTATGGAAGAATTTTGTCTTATTGTAATTGAGAAGGAGCATTAATCCCTATTCACACTTCCACACTTGTTGACTGATGCCCTATCCACAATGAAGAGATTTGGCATGTGTGTTAGCTCATTATGCTTAAGGGTGAAAAGGGCCTAATTTTGTTGGGTAACTTGAGCTTGAGTTCAAGCTCAAGTTAAGGCTTTTTTAGCCAGGCCTATTCAAGCTTGAGCTTAAGCCAGAAAATGGGTTCAAGTTCTTTTAGGGTCAAGCTCAAGTCTGAAAAAACATAGTCCCATAAGCTCACAGGCTTAACCTTTTGTCCATTTCATATTAAGTCCTAAGTCCTAACCTTTAGTCCCCCTCCCTCTTACGCCTTATTGGCTCAACCTTACTCAAGTATTGACTAACCTACCGACCAATCCAATTGACCACCACCATAGAGTAAAAGCAAGATGATGATGAGAGCCTAAGAGCCAGGTCAACAACGATCACTGCCTATTATGGCCCCACCCAAGGTCTAGCCTTACCCAATGATAAACAATTCAATGGCAACCTGGGCCTAAGATTGACACCCTAAGCAAACAACGGCCAACCTAGAACGATCGCTCCAAACAAGCGCTGAATGCCAGAGACCTAGGTTAGCAACTCCACACTCCACGATCATCTCCAATTTCATTGCTTATTTTAAAGCTCTTTCTCTGTTGATAATATGGTGTGGCTACTTGCATCATGTGCAAAAAGATCAAAAAGCATAGTTCATATTTCTAAACATATTCATGGCTTCTTTTGCGTTTTCCTGGCTGTTGTTTTCTCTATGAATTTAGTGTTGTTGCGGCTCAAATTATGTGGCCGATCTAGGTTCTTGGTCACCTTTGATTACGATCTTTTAAATGAAGAGGGATTTTTTTTTTGTTTGATTTGATTTTGACTTGTCGATGCCTATTTATGGGTGCTTTGCTTTCTCCTATTCTTTGACCCTACTTGTCTTGAAGAAAAAGATTTCTCATTTATGAAGTTTATGAAATCAAGGGTAGAGCAGCAAGATGATTAAATAAGTTTGGGATAAGATTTATAATTTTCCCTTTGCTCATTATCTATGTAAAAAATTACATATTCAATCCCCATCTTTCATCTAAGTTATATTTCTGAGACTAAAGATTTATATGTGTCATTGAGCTTGGCAACCCATCGAGTCGAGCTTGAGCCTAAAAAATTGGGCTCAGGTAATTCGATAGGTAGTGCTGAATAATAAAGGAGCCGAACCCGAACTGAGCTTAAGCCTAGTTGGCTAGGCTCGGCCCATCCCACTTTCAACCCTAATAATGCTTGTATGATCCTTAACTATGGCACAATGTACGGTGGGGGATTGAAATGAAAAACAGTACTGTAGTTGGTAGTCCCTTGAGATGCTTACTTGTTGAATAAGGCCTTATCGCCTTATGGTAAGTGATTAGGGATGGTATGAAACGCCTCCGAAGAAATCCTTATTTCACCCTTACCATATTATTCGAAGTGTGGATAGAGATGATCAATTTTTTTTTTGTTTTAACATTAGCTTTTTAGTTGTTAGTTTGTTTAATCGAATTTTTATCTCCCTTTTTTTCTCTTCAATTCATTTTTGGGTTGGCCTTAAAGACCTATATGAATATACAAATAACGAAGGCCCACTATCTATTTGAAATTTCAATTTTTCTAGTGACCAAATTTTTATTGAAGTAAATTGATAACCAAACCATTTTTATATATTAATTTTTTGTTATAATAAAAAACCAACATATAACCTATAAATGGTAACTAAAGACCAATTTTTTTTGGGTTATTTGATTATTTTGGTTATAACTAAAATTCTGCTCACCCCTAAATGTGGAGATTATAAAGGTAAGCCAATCAAGTGGCCATTTGTTCCAGCTTGTCAACAAAGAAGCTGACCAACTTTTAGAAAGAAGAAAAGGTCATGGTTCATGGTCTAGAATAGAAGTTCTTCCACACTTCCTGAGAACCTAGGCTTTCTAAAAAAATATAAGGCCATTTCAGGGTTGGATAAACAATGGAAGGATATGGCAAACATTAGGATCTTATGGATAGCTAGATTTTTCATAGTAGGAAGTGCATTGGACAGGTATTTCCAAAAAATACTTTGAACTTTTGCGGAAGGTTAAAGGCCCATAATTTCTTCATGACAGTGGAATAGTTGGGATGTGGTGGAGATTGCATTGAATTCCCTGATGCAATGAGGTGGGGTGTAACCTTTTTCTGCAGTTATAGATTGTAGCTCTAATTAGTGTTAAAGTTTCCTAAGGAATTTCTTAACTAGAAGACCGAGTCCTAGATTGCATCAAGCAAACGAAGATTTATTTCCTATCTCATTCCATTTAGCTAGTTGTGTGTAAAAATATTTATGACTAATGCTAGCATTCGAGATGATTTATAATCTTATACATATGTTAAAATATTATTTGTCCAATCTCGCAGTTGTCTTCCAACTCTTTTACACATTCTTTTTTTTTTTCAAGAACAAATAATTTATTAAAAGTGAAAAAAATACAAAAATCATTTTAGAGAAAAAAGATGATGAAACACAGGAAATAAAGCCAAAGACTCATGAACCCTCCCCTAACAAACAGACAATGAACTATTTTACTTATTGGTAAGTCATTGATCTTCTGAATTTTTTATATGCGCCTTTAATTTATTATGTTTATCCTCTATGTTTTGATAGAAACTATAGTTAAATAATAATCAAACTTACTAGTTCACGTGAGTTAAACAATATCAAAGTTAACTCTAAAACTTAATGTAATGAAAATATAAAACCCAAGCAACCCCTTTCCTCTCTTGCTATGATTTCTAAACCCTAGTAACCCCTTTCCTCTCCTACTATCATTTCTTCTCTTTTGTTCTATGTGTATTCAGCCAAGCTTGGATACTAATTCAGCCTTGACTAGTTAATTTTTCACTATTATTCTACCCGATTATCTTCAATCACTTTTACCGTTCTTTATCTTCCATAAAATTCCTTCACCACCATCGCACAGAGCATCATCTGGTTCATCTTGATGCTTTACAACAAACTGATCTGGGTGGCCCATTTTTAAATTGATAACTATGAGAAAATCGTGTAAGGGTGCAAAAAGTGGTTAAGGCTTGAATGATAAGGCGTTTACAAATAATAAATCAGAATGATCATATGTTACTTTTTTATTTACCTTGTTCTTTATCTGTTTTTTTTTTCCAGTTACTTTTAAGTTATTTCTCCAAAATTATCCTAATTTATTTGAAAGGTATCTGTTCAATCTGATTCTCTTCTTATCATTTAGTGTCATAAGGATGCCAATTTATATGTCCTAGTTTAATAATATTTATTCGCTTAGCTTTTTATTAGCCAGTTTATATGTCTTTGTTGTTGTTTTGTATCTTGATGGCGGAGGGTTAGGCCTCTGCCGACCACGTGGGCGGACCAGCGTGGTAGTATTGTCCCTTATGGCGCATTAATGGGCGTCCCTCATCAGGACTTGAACCCAAGACCTCAGGGATTTACACTCCTCAGAGGGAGTCGCGTCTGATGGTTAGACGCGACTCCCTCTGAGGAGTGTAAATCCCTGAGGTCTTGGGTTCAAGTCCTGATGAGGGACGCCCATTAATGCGCCATAAGGGACAATACTACCACGCTGGTCCGCCCACGTGGTCGGCAGAGGCCTAACCCTCCGCCATCATATCCTATGTCATTTATTTGTAAGATACTGTAAAGTACCATTCTATGAAAAAAATAATATCAAAGTTACTTGTTCACATGAATAGTACTTTTTTAAAAAGGAAATTTTAGATAAATACTCGGCAATTGAATATTTAGATTTTATTGGAACAGCTTTGAAAATTAGATTTACTTATTAATGGATTGGTCTAATTTACGCATTACCTTGCATGTGCCCTAATGTCATGTTGTTTTCTCTGCTACCACTGTCAGCCACTACCATTGCATCATCTTCTTCGTTACCATTGTTGTCATTGGGCCACATCATCATTTTCAGCCATTGCTAGCCACTGGCAATGGTAATCGTGGGTTAGGTCATGGTGGCAATGGTGGTATCGATGCCAAAAACCATCGGCTCGTCCTCGTTTAGGTGCAGCAAAATTGGGATAGGAGGTTAAGATAAAGGCATCGAGATGACAAGGTTACGATGATAATGACATTTGGACGATGTTACAACGATGATGGTGGTGAGTCGTGAAGCAGTGGAAGAGGAAGTTGAACATAAACACAAACCGATCCAATTTTGTTTTCTTTTTTAAACTATGTAAATCACCCTAATTTTAGCTAAAACTTGCAATATTGCCCTGAAATTTAGAAAGCTACTATTTTCTCCTCTATATTGGATATTCAAATCGTACGTATATAAGAATTCTTATTTTTATTCTAATATTTGAACAAATGTAACACATCTGTAACATATCTCTGATATAATTTGTACATATATGTCACCTATTTTGTATATATCCATCACGTACTTTATAATTCAAGTTTTATACATATCTGTCATTCAATTTGTACATATCTCTAATTTGGTGAGAAACAAGGATTTGACGTGTTCACACCTGTTTTTTTATTAGAGGTTTACCTTGTACATATTACAAAAAACATATCCTTGATTTTGTTTGTGCACATGTCATATATTATTTGTGTATATCCCTCACTTTCTTTGCATGTTGAGTTTGTACATATCTAGTATTTATTTTGTATCTATCTCCAACTTTGGGGAAAACACGGGATTTATTATGTTCACATTTATTTTTAGTTATGAAAGACAGTATTGAAATATAAATTTATATAGACATAAAAGGTAAGGTGCACATTAGACTTACTCACTAGCTCTGTGACCATTCTATAAATAGAATTTTTTGTTAAAATATTAAAGTAAAAAAAAATTTTCTATAAATTAGGATTGACTTAACCTAAATAAACTCAATTTTAATTTTTATTCTTTATCTATGTGTGAAAATTGATAAATTTTAATTTTAATTCTTTATTTGGAGATTTAAAGTTCAATCTCTTAATGAAATATTGATAAGCATAACACACAAACAATATGCCCCTATATAATCTCACACATTCATTTTCACTGTTACTATACATACATAAATACAAATCAAAACCATGACTCCATGAGATCAACATCATCGTAATTGACATTCAGATATACCCTCGTGGATATAAGCCAAGTTTGGCACTATAGTTAAAATTTTTAAAACCTCGTTCCTTGTGCTTACATCGGGAAAATGTAGTTTGGCTAATCTAAGCAAATACCATTTTAGAAAAACTTTGTTTGACAACCTAGTTATACTTCCCCGTTTAATAGATTGGTTGCAAGATCCACCAATTGAAAAGTGAAATGATGATTGGATACCGATATCATAAGTTTATCTATACTAATAACATTTTTCCACTAGTAAACCAAGTAGGAAATATCAAGCCATTTTTTAATAATAATTTTCTACTTATTTAAACACAATAAAAGTTCCATAAGTAGGAAATAACTTTATTTGTGATAACTTGCCCTAATAAATAACATTTATTATTGTTGTTGTCGTTATTGTTAGTGTTGTTCTTAATGTTGTTGTTGTTGTTGTTGTTATTATTATTATTATTACTATTATTATTATCACTATTATTATTATTCATGTGTTTTTGTTTTTAAGAAATTTTACAAATAAAATACAATCAGCCAGATTTTTCATTTTTTATTTTCCCAAAAAACATTTGTGTATGGTCAATAATTGCATTTAATCACTATGTTCAAAACCCTATGTTTGACTACTATTTTTTAAAATGCACCATAATACTGACCTATATTTTCAATCATACATGCCTATATAGTTAAAATTTCAATTTCTCACACAATAATAATAATAATATAACTTATTTATTCTATTTTTACCCATTAAAACATATTAATCAAATATCTAGGAAATATATAATATTTTTCACTACATATATTAAAAAAATATTTTTTATTATGTAAATAATTTACTAAGATATATTTGATTCCCTTAAAATAAAAATATAATTAATTTCAACTCGAGTCATGCATTTTTTATGACGCAGATATCATTTTGTTTTAGCTATGCTAACTATTTAACTTTTGTTTATTTTTCCAATCTCATTTCTGTAACTCATGCTTGTTACATACTTTATTATATAATTTTTTTTTGTTTTCTGTTTTCAAATGTCTACATAATTATAAATAATTTTTTTTTCCATTTTCTACAAAAATAAAAGGAAAAATATACAAAAGAAAAACGAAAAAAAAATGAAAAGAAAATATATTTTTACAATTTCAAAATGGAATCAGGATCACATTAATAATTTTTTATTTTGGGTAATAATGCAACTGTCATAATTTAAATAAAATTACATATTTTTATCAATTAAAAAGTTAATAAATCATCAATATAATAAGTGAAATCTACAATCAATCATACAATAAATTTTTTATTATACTATGAATCAACTTTCTTTATATACAATAATCAACAAGGTAGATAAGAAATTCCATATTTGAATAAAAATTTATAATTAGAAATGGAGGAAAATAGTTGCAACAAAAAGCATTTCAAAGAAACCTAAATTTGTTTCACTTATTATAAAATATTGTTTTGTAGTCAAAATTTAAATTTGGAAACCGGTCAATACACTACAAGAGAAAGTGATTTTGGTGGGTTAGTAGTTGGTCGCCATTTCACTTTTTGGAAACAAAAAAAATCAGTGGCAAAAACATTGGTCACTAGAGGGTTGATCAACTTGTCGATTAGATATCATATGCTTTATAGCGACCAATTGGTTTGGTCACCAACTGACTATTAGATTATTTATTTCAAAATTTAAAATACCCAGATTCAAATTCAAAATTTTTTGATACGTTTTCAAAATTTGTCAAATACTCAGATTTAAAATTTTTCAATATTTTTTATCCACATATTGGTTCGGGTTTGGATTTTGGAAAGCAAGTTCCTTCCATTGGCTAGAACAACGAGGAGCATAGCAAGCAAATATATCATCATACATGGACTCATCTTCTTAAGTACACATCATCAGATTTGGAGCATTACAAGAAAGCACACCAAAAAGAGATTTTTATAGAAGCAAAAAGTAGAAACCCATGAACAACTTCGAATAAAATGAAACTACAAATTTAATTTAACCCATGAAAAAAAAATAAATTGATCAAGTTTGCGAGCTCAAGTTTTGAAGAAACCATCAAGTGAAGATGACAGATATGATGTGGCAAATTGATAGAGAGGTGGCAACGGGACTCGATCGAAGGCCAAGACAATGTTAGCCAAAGCTAATTGATTGGTGAAATTAGCCAAGTGAAGATGACAGATATGATTTCGAGCAGAGAAGAGGCGGGGAGAGAGTGGAGAGTGGGCGGGGACAATTCAGAGCAAAGGAGAGATAGAGAGAAACAAAACAGAGGGGAGGAGTAAAAAATTTTAATCAGTCACTAATCGATGGCCAAAATACTTCCTCTCCTCTCAGACGAAGAAGATCAATGGAGAAAGAAAAAAAACAACAAGAGTGAGAAAGATGTATAGAAAAAAAAAAAAAGTGAAGAGGAGTACATATACATTTATAAAGAGATGACAAAAGCTTTTTGGTGATCAAATCAAGTTGGTCACTAGGTTGGTTGTTATACCAACCAATGACCGACTACCTAGTGACCAGCCTTTGTGACTAAAACTCAACTGGTCACTAGCCAATCAGTCCTTTTTGTGGGAATGTCAGCCCCACTTTTTTTCTAGTTGATTCGGCGACAGAAGCTTCTTGACTACTTGATCGGTCAATATGCTCGGTTGCCAAAACTTAGTTTTGTTGTAATGATATTAAATCAACTGAATAAGGAATGAAATTAGAGTTTTATATAAAGTTTAAGGTAGCACTTAATTAGGCTATTAATTAACAGGTAAATTACAAAAGCCCTCCCGTGGTTTGATCTAACCTACACTTTACCCCATTTATTTTTAAAAACCTACACTTTACCTACTACTTGCTTTATAGTGTCTAATAACAATTTCTGAAACTCTAAATTAAACTGTCTGATAAACGTATTCTAGTAATTTTAAGATTTTTGATATTTTTTTCATAGTTAATAGACTTTTAGAAAATACTAATATGTATTTAGCGAAAAAAATATATTTACAGAAAGGAAAAACTAATAATTTAAAATATCTATTAGCTATGAAAAAAATATTGAATGAATCAAAATTATTAGAAGATGATTATCATATAGTTTAAATTACAGTTTTAAAAATTATTATCAGACAATATAAAAGAACCAGAAGGTAAAGTGTAGGTTTTAAAAAATAAAAGGGGGGGAACTTTAAGACTTTCCCATTAATTAACTCAATAATAACTAAATTACCCAGTGTCAGCTTTAATATATATAGTTCCAACCAGCTTATTTAAAAACTACCACACTTGCAAGGAATGAGGAGTTTCATTCTACCTAGATTGAAAAAAAAAAAAACTAGTTTTTGTGTTATTTTTTTCTCCGGAATTTGAACCTGAGATGTTATTTCACCGTCTCCAAATTAACAAAGAGAGACCAAATAAATTTTGTTTGGGCGTCTATAAGATAAGAGTGTGGCCATGAAATCGAAAGGGAAATTGGGGCAATATCTCAAGAAGTAAATTAACAATGATTTCTTTGTAGAGGAAAAAGGTGAAAGAAATTCCTTATCCCCTTGACGGTTTACCTAGAGCATGAAAAAGATATGTCATTCGTTTTCGATTAAAAAAGTGGGGGAAATGAGATGGCAACAAAAGTGAAAAAGATGGGCGTGGCTAGATAAAGCGAAATAGATAAAGCATCCAAACCAAATAAACCCATTTATAATAGATGGTGATCACAAGTGATGACTGGATGATGATCAATAGTATGTAGCAAATAAAACAGTACTTTTTGAACCTTATCAAGGTGAAAAGGTGCTTCCAAAAACTACTTTAAGTCAATAAATGATGGGCTACAAGTATTTACCTAAGAATAACTTTTAGTTTTGGGGCTATATAGTTATTTTTTATAGGGAATGCCCAAGGATCGGGGGGCTTTGTGCCCCTTTAATGTTGATCTTTATAGAGCTCTTTGATGATATATACTTTTAATGAAGATCGATCTACTGGTTATTGCCCTATTTGAGGATTTTCTTATTGAGGTTTTCTCGCCTCGGTGTCCTTATTGCCTTCCTTGGTGTCATTATTTTGATTCTCCGGATGTACACAGAAACAAAAAAATTATTGAATGCTAATGTTTGAGCCCTTCGAATGCTTCTTTTTCGTAAGGTCATAATGTTTGAGGCCTTCGAATAGTTCTTTTTCGTACGATGCATTGTAGTGCGCCTTGTGCATGTTTGTGACTCCACTAAAAAAGGAGAAGGACAATTTTTTTGAAACAAAAGGAGAAGAACTATAATTAAGTTATAGGTCATAAATGATTAATCCATTTGGATCGTCTGCTACTGTAGGTTTTAGGTGAGATCCACAGCAATGAATTACCCAAATGAGTTCATATTCTTTTATGTAATCTATACCAATATAATTTTCAAAAAAAGAAAAGAAAAGAAAAAAAATACATTTAACACATGAATTTGAGTTGAACACATCATCAAGGTAAGATAATTGGCTAAACATGGCCCTACGCACTCATCTTATAGCCGACCTAAATGTGGAAAGCCGACTATGTTAGAGAATCGGACGGCCATCTACGTACAAAATCAATCTGGGAGTCGTTGGAATTGAAAAAGTAATCTTCTTGTTGGTGTTTTGGGGAGAGAGATAATAAAAAACTATAGTGATAGTACTTATAATTATTTCGCACATTAATCTACTACTGATGGCCTTTTTTTATTACTTTTTATGCTCAATTTAAGCATACAAGTAACATGTTCAAGCACCATTCCGTAAAGGTTTTTATTTTTTTATACAAAATGTTTCATTCCAATTAAAATTGAGTCCAATAAAATATTTTAAATTAATAATGATATAAGACTTTAAAGGATAATAAAGATATAAAACTGACAACTTTGTTATATGTAATCGTATAAGTAGTGAAAAATACTTACAATGCTCAATTATAACGGCAATAGATTTAGGGGAGTATTTAAAATTAATACAACCACTCACACATGCCATATATATATGGGAGGTATTTTCTTCAATCTCTTCATTTTACACTTTCTGTATAGATCAATATCATCAATTCGGCATGGTTTACCGCATACTACACATATGTTACTTCTTCATTCTCTTCATATAATTTTATTAAATTACAAAATTATTAGTTGTTATATCCATATGATGGGAATTGAGAAATCCGAAAACCAGAACTAAAAAGGCCATACATATAATTATAGCTTTATTTAATTTTTGATTCTTGAATTGGGTAGCTTTTTCTTTTAAACTATTGTCATTTCAGATTAGTTTGGATCTACTTGAAAGTTAAATAAATCCAACTCATGCTTACTTCCAACTACATGTAATACTTTTATTTGGCATTTTTTAGGAAGATGGTGAATAGGAGGGGCATAGCGATTAGCGAGAGGATGGTTTGCCTTATGATATTCGTTATTACAGTAATGCGAATGAGGCACATGATTTTCTACGTTTCCACTTGTGGAGTGGGGAGAAACAAACCACTGAAACCAGCGACAATCGTTACAGGAAAGCCTTCCGTATTTGAATATTCCAAAACGGTACCTCTACTCAACTACAAGCAAATACAAAGCCTTTTCTTTTCTCCCCATGAAGTCGTGGACCCAAAAAGAGAAAAAAAAAAAAGCAAAAAAGGGAAAAAGGGAAAAGAGAAAAATATGTACACACAAGTTGATTTATTTTTATTAGCCTTTCGGTAGTATGCTTTAGGATGACTAGTGGTAGAATTACACAAAAAAAATAAAATAAAAATAAAAACAGATTCTAAAAACTGGGTATAGAAAAATTACTTTTATGGGACCTGTCAAGAGTTATAAAAACAACTTTAAAAAGATGATATAGAAAATAGTGATTGGAAATTTCGTAGTAGTTGGAATAAGTATTTTTCTTAAAAAGGATTATAATTTTGAATAGGTGAAGAACCATTTGTGTATAACATCTGAGGATAACAATGGATGAAGGGGAATCTCTAAGTCGGACCCACGTGGAAAAACCAAGAGACGGCCCACCGTCTTGATCGCTCGGTTTTGGCAACTTGATCATCCAATCCACTGTGGGCCCCCAGGATTCGTCCGTACACAATCTCCGACGTAAGGAAGGAAAGAAAACAAAGTGAACCCCTATTGCCTATATATTACTTCTTTCATTCCAATTTATTTGAAATGTATTTTTAGATACAGTGATTAAGATGTACATAATTTATGTTATTTTTTTTATAATGAAAGTTTAAATAATAATTAATTTTTTTTTAAAGTTTTGTGTAGTAAAAGATTGAGTGAAAATTAAAAAAATAGCCTTTATTAGATTTTGTGTAAAGTGATAATTTAATTGTTTAAACTTTTCTAAAAGAGGAAACATTTCAACCTTTTTGGGACATCCAAAAAATAAATACATTTCATCTAAATTGGGACAGATGAAGTAATTTATAAGCGAAAATGCATCAATGGTCCCTTAAGTTTGGTGACTCGCACGAATTAGTCCCTAAAATGTGGGGCTTGTTGCTACTTAGTCTTCTAATTTGGAAAGTTTATGTGTCTTAATCCTTTCAAAGGTCACGGGCAATCACGTGTTATTGACAACTTTAAGGACCGGTGTTCACTGTTCATGTTCTGCCTCATTTTCCCCTTCTTCGCGACATTGCGGCAGCTCTTGAAGGAGCCATTTGGTGGCCACCACCCTCACCTCTAGATGGGGCCAACAACAAGGCCTCTACAAGGCGACCACTCGTTGCCAGCAGTGTCATCACCTTGCCCTCCAGCCGTCATCACTAGCAAGATGACTCCTCACAACTAGTAATGACACCCTGCAGCAAGGCCAGAAGGGCAGGCACCAGCACCATCAACACTGTGTGCAGCTGCCGTCTCCTAATGGTTCTTCCAAGATCGCGACCATCGCGATCTCACCCATGACATTCCTTGGTGCAATTACTCCTTCAAACAACGATTGGAACAGAAGGATTTCACTCCTCAAGATTCGGTGAACACCAAGAAATCATTCCCCCTTTATCAATTTTGCACACAAATCACTCAATTTCAAAAACTAATTTTAAGATTCATAAAAGTCTTCAAAAAAAACTAGATTTGATTCGAACAAGAGTTGAACCAAAACATACAAAATTGGGACTTGAAACTATATAGCTATTGATGGTGATTGGCCCTTGATCTTTCTAGTGATTGGCCCTTGATTTTTTTGGTGATGTCACAACGCCGCTGTGCTGATGGATTTGAGCATGGATGCATGCTGGTTATTCAACAATAAGCTAGGGGCAGAGTGAAGGCAACAGACAAATAGGCTAACACAGTTTCTAACTATGTTACATGAAGGACTAACTCGTGTAATTTTTGAAACTTAGGAGATTAAGTCATACTAAGTTTAACCTAAAGGACGAACTCGTGTGAGTTGTCAAAGTTCATGGATGAATGGTGCATTTAGGCCTAATATATATGGTCCTTTTTAGTTTACCCAAAGGCAAATATAGTGAATCTGCATAAGTATATATATATAAAAGGGGCTCTAGATCAAATTTATTCTCTCTTATTTAAGATGATCCAACCGTCTTTAATTGCATTAATTTACACTTTTTGTTTTACGTTCGGTTAAATTTCATCCTTCCTTTACCTTGTGGTATTATTAGTAACAACCACTTTTTATTTTTTTTTAAATAGTACTCTGCATTTGATATGGTATTTTTCTTTTTGCACTTAGAAATATTACAAGGCATGTATTTTGAGAGTAAAAAGAGGATGCCTAGGAAAATTAGAGAGAAATCTGCACGTTTTTTGAAATTTGAAGGATTTGATCAAACAATAAATTTCAGTGTGGGCACACAATGGGCTCTTGGTGGGAGTCGAACCCAACTGGTGGCCTGGGATGTTTGAGGAATTTGTCATTTTATTGGCTGCTGGGCACATCTGATGTCATATTTGGTGGCTGTTGATTTATTTTTCATGTGGATATTTTGAATTCGAGTATTATTGGATGTATATAAAGGAATTCCTTTTCATCAATTTCTTTTAAAAAAATTCATTTCAATTAATTTAAGGTTCATATAATAACAACATTTTCATAATGTAGAAAAACTATTTCTTGCATGACTTTTTCTGATAAATGATGTTTCAAAATATCATATGAGTAATGCTAATAACTGATGTAAACAAGAACGCTTTCAAATCTCTTTTAGTGGTTCATTAATTATATATGTTCACTACAAAAAAAAAATGTAAAAGAGTGGCTGAATTTCAATTGCTACAGATTTAGTTGCTCAAAATAAAATATTTTCCTTTTTAGTTGCTTATTTAAAAAAAATTCTCAACAGTTGCTTTTTAGTCGCCCATATTTTATAAGCCACTCAATCAGTCGCTTGTACAAGCTCAATTAACAATTACCTCTTCTTTCTTCCTCATTTTTTTTTCCTTCTCCTCTAGTTTCTCATTCTCTACTTCCTCCGTGCCTTGGTGGCTCAAGCTTCACTGTCCTCACATTAAATAATCCCCATATACAGTTATTAGTATAGAGGTAACTTGTATTTTTATGTAAGGTTTGTATTGCAATTGACAAATATGTTATTAGTAGTTTTATCTATATAAACTGTAGAGTGCCTCTCAATGATTCCCAATATGTTGAGAAATAATATGAATGTGGCGTAATTGTAAGGATCTGCAATTACTTTATATACATAATATGTCTTTGTTCAGAAATTATCGATTATCCAAGTTAGACAATTCAAAAATGAAAGAATCTGCTCCATACTTTACTATTTATGATTTATTTTAATAGTGGATAAATTTCAGCTATATCAAACCTCATACATTGAAAAGCCGAATTTGAAATTTTTATCTCAAATGAATGGTGTGTTTCAAAAAATTAAGATTGATTATTGCTGAAATTTGTTCAAACTACTAAAATCAATGTCAATGTAAAAGTACAAGCCAAAGTTTTCATTTCTCAATAGGTTGGGGGTATTCACTATAGGAAGTGATGATTAGGGTATAGGTTGACACGCATCACATATCAAATTTGTAGAAATGGGAATTTAAAACTTGCATTCAAATTTACTTGTTTGGTTGAAATTTTTTAAAAATATACTTTTTTACATTTATTTTTATACATAGAGATTATTTCCTAAAATCATATAAAAATTGAAATTCAATATTTTTAGAAAGCTCAATAATAACTTTTAAATTTTTTTTTAAAATAAGTATTTTTATTTATTTTTTTAAGGTTGGGAAAATTCATAAAACTTTAATTAATTTATAATAAAAAATTATTTAAGTGGAAGTTAAGTATATAAAAATTAGCTTCAAAATAATTTTAAATAAAAATAATAAAAATAAAATAAACTATTATCTATATTGCAAAACGAATAAAGCTACAAAAATCGCATAACTTATGAGTATTATGTTTGTAGGAATTGTGTAAAGGACGACATTGTGCATTCTCTATATGCTGTTAGGTTCTGCAGAATCTGCACCAAGCTGTTCTGATCTCATTATAAGCTTAGTGCATGAACAGTTGAGGAAGGGAGGGGAAAGGAAGCCCACTTGGCAGCGGGTTGATCAAACGTCAATGTTGATTGGAAATAATTGAAGGATCGATCTATATGGAATTTTCAGATAAATGGGGGGATATTTGGAGATCGGGGACTGGCCAAATTCACTTGGGTGAACCTAGCCAATAAGACAGATGAGCCAGTGTTTTGGCCTTTTGGGGGAGGACGAATCACATCCAAGATCATACAAATTAGCTGTCAATAAAATACTAAAATGTTAAAAATACTTACACAAGTTTTTTTTTTCTTACAGAAATACAAACTCATTTTTTTCAGTAGAAGAGATTCAAATGCCTTAAATAAGATTTAACTCGAAACTTTTTTCTTTTTACTAAAAAAACATCTTTACAAATATATTAGGGTATGAGATTATCTAAGAAAATTAAAAGAAATTCTGTTTGCTTCTTAAAATTTGAAGTGTATCAAACAATAATTTAACAGTGTTTGCGCATAATGCACCTGATAAGAATTTGGTCCCTAGTTATGTTATAGGTGTCCTGACTCTTAATTACATACAAAATTGAAACTTAGTGCATGAAAATAAGTCATTTAGAAAAGATTCAATCTTCAACTATCCAAGGGATGGTCTATACTTCATGGACATGAAAAAGAAAAAAACAAACAAACTAAATGAAAATTGTGACTGATATGAATGTAGGATAGGATTTGTTTTCATTTGAAGTGGGGAATTTCTTGTTGAAAGAGCCTTTAGTTTTTCAGTTTCTAATCTCATCAGTGTCTGTCCATCCAACAATCCATCCATCCATACCATGCCATGCCATGCCATCCCAGTCCCAGCCTTACTAAACTTGGCCCACAACCCATCCAAGTGGAACTCAACCCTCAATGTTTATCTGGATTCTCATTGGCGCCCATAAAAGCCAACAGCAAATGACACACCAGATTTTGATGAACCACCGGTATCGGATATGATTGTACTCGTTCACTTACATTATTTAAATTGGACACGTTTTAAGAAAGCTACTCCCAACATTATCAGTAATATTATTTTCTTCTCATATATATATATATATATATATATATATGCTTAATTAAAGCCAAGGACTTTTATATATTCCTCTTTTAAGACCCAGAGAGAATATAAATCCCTCCATCAAGGGTCTTTGCCTGCTAAATTAACAGATAGCTTCAACTGTAACAAGCTAGCTAATTATTATCTGTTTGGTTGCATGATTTGTGTGGTTAACTACTACTACTCATTTTCACTAAATTGTAATGTTGGTAGTAAATGGAAAGAGAGAGGGAGGGGGAGAAGCCAAGCTGGTGGTCAGCAGGAAGCATCAAAGCTCAGGGGGGATGAACTTAACAAGGCCAAGGTCCACACTCATGTGAACCCCATCAACTTGCTTCTCTGGGTCCCATTCTACACACCACTGCCCACAACACACACACACACACACTATTGACTCTTTCCAAATACTACTATTTCAATAATTTTAAAAGCTGGAAAATAAGAAATATAAATAATAAATAATAAATAATTTTATCAACTTGTCATGAATCTTCCTAGTTGGCTGCGTCCCCCCCTTCCTTTGGCTTTGGGTGTTGACCCACACCCCCATATCTCCCTTCCCACCCCCCATGTACAACATACATTTACTTTCCAAACAAACCCAAAAAAACTATGAATCTTTAAAATATTAAAATTCAAAGTGAAAAATACCATAACCATTAATTATTAAATAAGTCCAAAACTTGGGAGCTTCCTATATAAAGGCTCCCCAAACTCACCTCCCTCAGCTCAGAAAAATTCCCAACACCAAATAACAACCCAATTGGAATTCCTTTCCTTCATCAAACACAAAATGGATGGAATTAGCTGCACAGAAGAAAGCACAACAAGTGAATCCACCTCAGTCTCTCCCACCACTCTGGTCCCTTTCTTCCCCACCCCACCGCTGGAGCCGCTCCGCCGTGTAGGGAGCGGAGCCAGCAGCGTCGTCCTCGACTCTGAAAACGGCGGCGCAGAGGCGGAGTCGAGGAAGCTTCCTTCCTCCAAGTATAAGGGCGTTGTTCCCCAGCCTAACGGCCGCTGGGGTGCGCAGATATACGAGAAGCACCAGCGTGTCTGGCTCGGCACCTTCAATGAGGAAGACGAAGCAGCCCGGGCCTACGACATCGCCGCCCAGCGCTTCCGCGGCCGCGATGCTGTCACCAACTTCAAGCGCCTCCATCACAGCCACGATGACGACGTCGAAACCGCCTTCCTTAACTCCCACTCCAAGCCAGAGATCGTCGACATGCTCCGTAAGCACACCTACAATGACGAGCTACAGCAGAGCAAGCGCAGCTTCGGGTCCAACCGGGGATCCGATCGGGTCGAATTCGATCCGGTTCATTCCGGGTTAGAGACGAAAGCTCGTGAGCAGCTTTTCGAGAAGGCGGTGACGCCCAGCGACGTCGGGAAGTTGAATCGGCTGGTGATCCCGAAGCAGCACGCCGAGAAGCACTTCCCGCTGCAGAGCGGAAGCGCTTCTTCGAAAGGGATTCTCCTCAACTTCGAGGATTCGGCCGGAAAAGTCTGGCGATTCCGGTACTCGTACTGGAACAGTAGCCAGAGCTATGTGTTGACGAAAGGTTGGAGCCGATTCGTTAAGGAGAAGAATCTGAAAGCTGGCGACATCGTCAGCTTCCAGAGATCCAGCGGGCAGGAGAAGCAGCTGTACATCGATTGGAAGTCGCGCGTCGTGCAGGTTGGGTTGGAGAACCCGGTGGAGATGGTCCGGTTGTTCGGAGTGAACATCTTTAAGATTCCGGGGAATGAGAGCTCCGGCGGTTGCAATGGGAAGAGGATGAGAGAGATGGAGCTGTTGACGTTAGAGTGTAGCAAGAAACAGAGGTTCGTCGTCGACGCATTGTGACAGACAGTTTCTGGTTTTTTTTTTCTTTTTTGTTTCTTTGGATGTTTTTTGGTTTTTGTAACTTTTTTTTTTAATGCTGGGTTCGTTTTTGGAGTTTTGTGGAGGGTTGGCTTCACAGTGTAGGGAGGAAAGAGGGTGGAAAGAGATGTAGGTGCAAGTTGTAAAAGTTGGCAAAAGTGTATCAATTGTATATTACACATGGCAAAAAACTAATGAAAAAGAAAGGCCAAAGCAGGCCCTTTCTTTTATTTTCTTAGCTAGGTTAAAATACACCCGAATTACACAGAATACCCCTATTTTAAAGTTATTAATAATTTCTGTCACCAGCATCTTTCTTCTCCAGCTCTTCTTCACTTCTTCCTTCTTCAAAATTGTAAGCGCTCTCAAATCTTTATCCTACTTTTCTTCATTTTTTCTGTTAGTTTTCTCTAGATTTTATGACTTCGATTCTTTATTATCTCCGTTAGAAATGAGAGGATATTGGCCGCTGATGGATCTGTTTTGGTTCGAAGGTGATTTCAACGTCAACGCCAAGGAAGGTGAAGCTACAGATAAGCCTAACCTCCTCCGCAAACCTGCTTTTGGCAACATCTATGCCCCATTAGAGGAATAACAGGCATCTCTGCCTTTGGCGACTGTTGTGTTATTTCGTTCATTAAGTATTGTTGTTCATTTGTATAAATATGTTGTTCTATAATATACTCCATTATTCATCCTTACCTCCTGCAGCTTCTATGCCCTATTAGAGGAAGAAATGACATCCTTAGCTCCGACAGCATTTACGCTGTTTCATTTAATAATAAGAAGTTCTGTTTCATTCAATAATAAGAAGTTCTGTTTCATTCATACAAATGTGCTATTTTGTAATACATTGTTCATTTCATAAGATGTATTATTCACAAATAGTGTTGATCTATTCAATAAGACATGATGTTCTATTCATACAATTGTGTTATTTTGTAATATATTATTCAGTTCATAAGATGCGTTGTTTGTAAATAATGTTGTTGTATTCAGTATAAAGTGTTGTTTCATTCATACAAATGTATCGTTCTATATGACTTTGTTCATTTCATAAGAAGTACTGTCTATAAAATAATATTGTTTCATTCATACAAATGTGTTGTTTTGAATAAGATGTACAATTTACAAATAATGTTATTCCATTTAGTAAGAAGTGATGTTTTATTTATACAATTGTGTTACTTTGCAATATACTATAATATGTTATTGTGTTTAGTAAGAAGTGCTGTTTATTTCATTGGATATATTATTCAAGCACAGTGGCATTTTTTGTGAATAATGTATTATTCTGTAATACGTTGTTCATTTTATAAGATATGCCATTTGTAAATTTTGCTGTTCTTTTCTGTAGAAAGTGTTGTTCCATTAACACAAATGTTGTTCTATAAGATGGTGTTCATCTAGTAAGAATTGTTGTTCTATTTATGAAAATGTATTGTTCCATTCACATATATGTGTTGTTCCATAAATAACGATAGTAGGTGTGTGCTGGTGCACTAGATCCACCAAATCGTACTCTATTGTCTTTTAATAACTTGTAGGAAAGGTGTTTTTTGGTATTTAAAAAGCATATTTTAGGATAGTTTAATGGTATTTATAAGAGTTTGTAAATGATTAGAGTTACTCTGTGTTTCTTAAAACCTAGAAGATATTAAACTACAATAATATTTTTTTAAATTATTTTGTTACCAGCCAACATTTCGGTTTTAAATTCTTGCAAGAGCTAATAGGCCAGGACCTGAGAAGGGTTAAATATCATCAATGCGAAGTGCTAACTTGCAAGAAAATTATTTTGTACATTTAGATGAGAGACAATTATTAGGCGGATTAAATTTAAATAAAATGTCACATTCATACAATTATGTTTCAATCAAAATATATAACAAATTAACTTAGAAAATTTATAGTAAAAGAGGTAAATTGCCCACTCATATTTATGTCATAACGCAGATCACTCATTTTCTTTACAGTTAAATCAGTTATCCAAGTTTTTTTTTATAGAATATTGGCCATTAAAGATTGCGATTAAGGATAATTTAGCCACTTGAAACTACCAGTTGAATATATTGTTATCTCATGGAATATTCTGTGAAATGTGGTGATGATATGACTGATTGAAATAATAAATTTACACAATTTATCCCTAAACTATATGCTCTTATACACACCAATACTTAGACTGAAATAAAATAAAGTATAAAAACCATTTTCTTCCCACAAATGACCACCTTGTTTGCTTCATCCATTCTAGCTCTTTTAAATAAGAATGCCAAATTTTGCTTGTTAAAAACATGTAAGACACAATAAATAATTTTAGCAACAATTATAAAATTATGGAAATTATCATTAAGAAGAACTTCAAGGAATCCATGGAAGTCGAGCTTGAAAGAGTAAGCTTTGGTTGAAAGGTCATCAATGATGTTCCACAAGGTTATGTAGCACTCAAATCCCAGCCCAGCTTCATCTCCAACAACAGAGTATTGGTCGAAAAATCAAAACTTTGTTAGAGATATCTATTAGAGCTTGATTCATTTTGAACAAACTTTTCAGAGTCTAAAAGCTACACAATTGTGTTTGGGCTATTCATAATCTGTGTTATGTTGGTTGTCCAGACTGAACTCTAGGATTGGTTGAGAAGAACAATGTTCTAGCTATCGAGCTTGAAGATTGATGAAGAATTAGAAAGTGGGTTGTCTCTGTTAGAGACTCAGATGACAATCTGAACAAAGAAGTCCCTATACTAGATACTGACAAACCAGTTGCCGGAGTCTCCAAGGGTAAAGAAGTCCAACTAGAAGACTTATCTAAGAGAGATGAAGGTTTGATCATTGGTGAGAGATAGTGTGGCTATTAAGGTATTTGTGGATGCAGAGAAATTGGGGAAACATGTTATTGTTAAGAAAATGAGCAAGATACATGTTGTGACAAAAAAAAGTTTTGATCTCTTTTCATGTTTTGGGTGTGTATATCAAAGTAGAAAATGTTTAGGGGTATTTGTAGTGTTGGAGAAAACTTTAAGGGTAAGGTTAGCTATTTTATTTTATCTTTTTTGTATACAAGCTTACTACATATACATGTTATATCTATTACCGCATCATTAAAATATTTCAAATCATAAGGTAATTGAACAAAAGTAATGAAAATAACCAATATCCACTAATATTGTAATGTTAATGGATGTTTTAATTGTAGAAAAAATAATAGTGACCGATCTACCAATAGCTCAAAACATGAATGGACAATTTGCCCATTTTACCTAAAATTTACCCATTTTCCAACAGTCATTTCCAACGATCATGAGTTGAAAAATTCAAAATTACTAATGTGTTGTTGTTGGAAGCAGTTCATTGACAAATCGATAATTAGAAACCATATTACCAATGGTCAAAATTTGAATCATTAGTAATTTCTTACGCGAATACATTGAAATTTTGACCGTTTGTAATTACCAAGAGTCGTAGATCAAACCTGTTTTCCAACAGACAAAATTTCTTTCAAGGCAAAACCATTGGTAAAGATCAACAGTTTAGGTCGTTAGTAACCTACCAACAGTCAAAGCTGTTGGTAAGTTAACGGTGGTTAAAATTGTTCGGAAAATTATAAATATTTCATAAAAGCATTATAACAATTTCTAACATGAAATCGTTGAAAATTGTCATTTAAAAAAAATAATAATTGAAATAATTTATTTGTAAAATATTAAAAAAATATTAAACATATTTGTAACAATTGGGTTGCATAAAATTAAAAATAATAAAAAATTACACAGATAACTAAATTACAAGAAAAATAAAAAAACAAATAAAAAAATCACAAAAATCAGAAAATTCAAATACCAAATGATAATTTATTATATTTACAAAAAAATATTTTTTATATTTCCAAAAATTACAAAAATCAATCCAAAATAAGATAAATCAATAAAAAATTTTCAAATTCAATACAAAACCATAAAAATTAAAAATAAAAAAATTCAAAGTCGTATCAAATGTGCTAAAAAAATAAAATAAAACTAGAATTAAAAAATTAAACCAAAATTCAAAAATGGAACCAAAATTAAAAAATGAAATCAAAATTCAAAATCCAAAAATTAAACCAAACTGAAAAATTAGATCTGATATGCACCAAAATCAAAATGAAAATTAAAAATGAAACCAAATTTTATACATTAATAGGATCATTATTTGAGTTAGAAAGTATTAATGGCTAATTTCCACCTAATACAAAATATTACTCCAGAGAACATATTATTTCACCTAATAATATAAAACACATCAATATTCAAAATAAAATAGAAAATGCCATATTTTATCGGATTTGCAGAACAAAATAGAAAATTCAAAATCACAACAATTCAAGATCTACACAAAATCATAACAACTTGATCAGAGTTACACAACAATCCAAAATCACAGGACTCTATTAAATCTGTATCTAAAATAAAATCACAACAATCCAAAATCACTTCATCCGATTAGATCTACATCTAAACAAAAATCACAACAACCCAAAATTATAAAAGGGAAACTTATATTTTCCATCCTGAGGTATGCCCTAACTTACAGTTTGCCCCTTTTATTTTTAAAACCTCCAGTTTACCTTCTGTATTTTTTACACTGCCGGATAACATCTTTTAAAATTATATTTAAACTGTATGATAATCATCTTCTAATAATTTTGATCTCTTCAATATTTTTTTTATAATTAATAGATATTTTGAAATTATCATTTTTTCCATCTTGTAAATGAATTTTTCTCTCTACAAATACATATCAGTATCTTTTAAAGATCGATTGGCTGTGAAAATCATATTAAAAATTTTAAAATTACTAGAACATAGTTATCAATCAATTTAAATTAGAGTTTTAGAAGTGTTGTTAGACACCATAATGGAACAGAGGGTAAAATGTAGGTTTTTAAAAATATAGGGGGCAAAGTGTATGTTAGACCAAACTATATAGAGGATTTCCAATTATAAAATCCATATTTGCTGGCAACTAACTTAGGAGGTGAGATGACGAGGATGGTAGCCGACGGGCGAGGTGAGACGGTAGTGAGTCGGCGGGGTGAGAATGGCATCAAGTTGATGAGGCGAGAACAGCAGAGAGAAGGCGATGTTGGAGCTTTGGGTTACTTACCTGCTAAGGCATGGCTTTATCTTTAAGATATTATGTTTGTTCTTTACTTGCTAATAAACCCCTGGTTTGCAGGGATAAGAGTATCTGTTTAGTTCAGCCACGTTATAGGATTATGTACAACGTGAATTTTCCGTGATATGACTTACTGCTTGTAAAGGCTATAAGTAGCCTCTGTTGCATTCATTCAATAAACAGAGTGAACAAACTCCAAAACTCTTGCTTGGTTTTAAGCTAGAAGCTTCAAAATCAACAAGTGGTATTAGAGCCCTATCACGAGGCCTGATCAAAAAAAGGAGAAAGAAAGCCACAACAAACATTGAGAGAATGGCTTCAAGTTCAGAAGGAAATTTCATTCAACCAGCCATACCGAAGCTTGATGGTTACTATGATCATTGGGCCATCCTCATGGAAAACTTTTTGAGGTCGAAAGAGTACTGGTCATTGATCGTAGAAGGAATCCCAGCAGTGGAGAATGAAGAAAGGTTAACCGAATGATAGAAGAAAACCATTGGTGAGTTAAAACTCAAGGATCTTAAAGTGAAAAATTATCTTTTCCAAGCCATTGATTGAACAGTGATGGAAACGATTCTCAACTGAGATTCAGCCAAGAATATTTGGGACTCCATGAAACAAAAGTTCCAAGGATCAACCAAGGTGAAGTAAGCTCAACTTTAAGCCTTAAGAAGAGAGTTCGAAATCTTACAAATGACGGAGGGAAAAATGGTAAATGAATATTTCTTTCGAACCCTGGCAATTACGAGCAAGATGAAATCACATGGAGAAAGAATGGAGCAAGTAGTGATTGTTGAGAAGATATTAAGATCGATGACTGCAAAGTTCGATTACGTGCTGTGCTCCGTTGAAGAATGCAACAACCTGGAGATGTTAACAATAGACGAACTACAAAGTAGTTTATTGGTGCACGAGCAACGAATGAATAGACATAGAAACGAAGAACAAGCCCTCAAAGTCAATCATGAAGAGAGATCTGGCTTACGGGGAAGAGGGAGAGGCATGTTTTGAGGAAGAGAAAGAGGTAGGGGGAGGCAGACATTCAACAAAGCAACTGCTGAATGCTACAAGTGCCACAAACTGGGACACTTTCAATATGAGTGTCCTAGTTGGGAAAAAAATGCAAACTGGCTGAGCTTGATGAAGATCAAGAAGTGCTCCTAATGGCCCATGTAGACCTCCATGGAGCAAAAAAAAAAGAAGTGTGGTTTCTTGACTCCGGGTGTAGCAATCATATGTGCGGCCACAAAGCTTGGTTCTTCAATCTGGATGAGTTCTATCATCAAAACGTAAAATTGGGCAATGACATGAAGATGGCAGTTATGGGAAAATGATGTATTCGATTACAAATCAATGGAATGACACAAGTAATAAGTGAGGTATTTTTTGTTCCAGAGTTAAAAAATAACTTACTTAGTGTTGGTCAGCTGCAGGAGAAAAACTTGGCTATTTTAATTCAAAATGATATGTGCAAGTTCTACCACCTAGTGAAAGGTCTGATAATGCAAACCACCATGTCTGCCAATCGGATGTTCTCCTTACTGGCAACAGTACAAACTGAGGTCCAAACCAACATATCAATAGAAATACAGGCTCAAAGTTCAACGTGTCTTCAGACACTTCTGATGACCTAACTCAGTTATGGCATCGGAGGCTAAGGCATTTCAGCTACAAAGGTTTAAGAACATTATCGTGCAAGGAAATGGTGAAGGGCCTGCCATCTCTCGAGCCTTCGTCAAAAGTGTGCACCAAGTGCATGATTGGCAAACAACACCGAGATCCCATTCCCAAGCAAAGTTAGTGGAGAGCAACGAAAAGATTACAACTGATTCATGCTGATATTTGCGGACCTATCACACCTGGATCTAATAGCCACAAAAGGTACCTATTCACCTTTATTGATGATTTCAGCGGAAAGATTTAGGTCTATTTTTTACATAAGAAGTCTAAAGCTTTTGACTATTTCAAAAGATTCAAGAGTCTAGTTGAAAAAGAAACAGGAAATGATATTTATTCTCTTCGAACTGATAGAGGTGGAGAGTTTACTTCTCAGGAATTTAATAGTTTTTGCAGAGAAAATGGAATCAGCTGGCAACTTACAGCTGCATATACCCCACAACAAAATGGGGTGGCAGAAAGGAAAAATAAAACAATTATGAATATGGTGCATTGCATATTGTCGGAAAAACATGTTCCAAAAGAATTCTGGCTAGAGGCTGTCAACTGGGCAATCCATGTCCTCAACAGATGTCCCACTTTCACTGTAAAAGAGATGACACCAGAAGAAGCCTAGTCTGGACTTAAACCTTCTGTTGCACACTTCAGAATATTCGGCTGCATAGGAAATGTGCACATTCCAGACAATAAGAGACAAAAGCTCGACGACAAAAGCTAAAGTTGTGTTCTCTTAGGCATGAGTGAAGAATCTAAGGCATACCGATTATTTAATCCTGTGTCAAAAAAGGTTGTGATAAGTAGGGATGTGGTGTCCGAGGAAGATGAAGAATGGAACTGGGGCACATCCCCTAAAAATGATATGCTGGAGTGGGAAGAAGAAGAAGCAATAACTGATGACGAACAACATGATCACATATCTGATGAAGGAGCAACGTCTGGTTCATCATCATCAGAAGAGCCGGCTCCAGATCAAGGGATGAGAAGAAAAACACCAGTTTGGATGGAAGACTTTGTAAGTGGAGAAGGATTTTCTGAAGATGAAGAAAATATAGTCATGTTCTCAGCAGCAAGTGATCATATATCTTATGAAGAAACTGTTAAGAGTGTGAAATGAAAAGAAGCTATGGACTTTGAAATCAATGCTATGAGATAAAAGGAGCCAAAGACAAAGTATACAAGTTAAACAAAGCTCTTTATGGACTCAAGCAGGCTCCTAGGGCTTGGTTCAGCAAAATAGAATCTTACTTTGCTGAAGAAGGATTTGAATGTTGCCCATACAAACAAACTCTATTCGTAAAGACAGACAATGGTAAGAAACTATTGATAGTATGTTTGTATGTGGATGACCTGATTTTTACAGGAAATGACGAGTCCATGTTTGAAAGATTCAAAGAATCCATGAAGCGGCAGTTCGACATGTCAGATTTGGGGAAAATGAGGTACTTTCTCGGTGTAGAAGTGGTACAACACTCAACTAGAAAATTTATAAATCAAAAGAAATATGCGAAAAAAATTCTTGAGAGGTTCGGCATGCTATAGTACAACTCAATGAAGAACCCAATTATGCCGGGGACTAAACTTACAAAGGATGAAGACGGCACCAGTGTTGATGCTACAATTTACAAACAAATGGTGGGTAGTCTCATGTATTTAACTGCCACTAGACCGAACTTAATGTTTGTAATAAGTCTTGTTAGCCACTTCATGGAAAGGCCGACTATTCTTCATCAAGAAGCTGTGACAAGGTTCTTTAGATACGTGAAAGGCACCATGGAGCTGGGAATTCTTTACAAAAAAGGCGGAGAAGGTAGATTGCTAGCCTACTCACATAGTGATTATGCAGGAGACCTCGAGGATCGAAAAAGCACAGTCAAGGTAAATGCACTACTATTCTTTGTGACAAGAACTCAGCTATTAAGCTATCCAAGAATTCTGTCTTGCATGGCAGAAGTAAACATATAGATGTTCGATTCCACTTCTTTCGAGATTTAACTAAAGATGGAATCATTGAGTTAGTGCATTGTGGAGCAAAGGGTCAAGCAGCAGACATTATGACCAAACCATTAAACTTGGAAGTCTTCTTGAAGCTAAGAAATTTGCTTGGCATATGCGTGGCACCTGGAATAAACTGACTGCAAGATGTAGTGCAGTTTAAAGGAGGACATGTTGGAGCTTCGGGTTACTTGCCTGCTAAGGCATGGCTTTATCTTTAAGATATTATGTTTGTTATTTACTTGCTAATAAATCCCTGGTTTGCAGAGATAAGAGTATCTGTTTAGTTCAGCCACGTTATAGGATTATGTACAACGTGGATTTTCCGTTATATGACTTACTGCTTGTAAAGGCTATAAGTAGCCTCTATTGCATTCATTCAATAAACAGAGTGAATGAACTCCAAAACTCTTGCCTGGTTTTAAGCTAGAAGCTTCAAAATCAACAGGCGAGGTGAGAATGGCGGCAAAGCAGACGAGGGAAGAATGACGGGCAGACAAGGTGAACAGCGCACGAACGGCAATTAGCAAACAGAGAATCAAAGAACAACGATTGGAGAAGCGAGAAGCGAAGCACAGGTAATCGCCAAACAGAGAATCGGAGAATGTCGATGAGAAGAGCAACAGATATAGGTTGACAGAGGAAATGGAAAGGAGGCAAATGTGAAGGTGCCAAACAGATGAGTGGGTAAATATAGCAATATACGCTAAATATTATTATTATTAAATTATTATTATGTGATTATAAATTTATGATATATAAATATATTTAATATATACATGGATATATTATTATTATTATTATTATTATTATTATTATTATTATTATTATTATTATTATTATTATTATTATTCATGCAACTGAGACAGAAGAGGTTTAAATACCATTATATAACACTAAACACACATACACACATTAAAAACATCATTATACATCATATTTATGATCTATCTACTTTCAACGGTAAGATCTTAAAAATACTTAAAAGTAATTATTAATTTTCTAATAAAATATTTTTAATTTACAAAAAATTAATTGACACTAATTTGTTATTATATGATATTTTTAATTTATATATCATATATATGATATATGTAAACACATAAATATTTGTACACATACACACACAAATATGTGTGTGTGTGTGTGTGTGTGTGTTATTATTATTATTATTATTATTATTATTTATAATAAAATGTTTTCAAAATACTACTTTATTTTTAAAATTGTAAAATTTATTGGTTTCCAGCGACCTTCGCATGGGAAGTAACTGCTTTCGTGTTGGAAATTTTCCAATTACCAGGCCATTAGAAACTGTTGTCTTCAAAATTTTCAATGTGAAGGCTGTTGGAAAATGGTCTTCGCTCTTTCCAATAACTCCATTAGGAAAGCCGGTTTTCTTTAGTAATGGTTGAAAAATAAATGTTTCTTTACTTTGATAAATATGTGTTTTAATGATAGAATTACCGTATATAAGTTTCTTTCTTAGTAGAAGAGCTAGTTGAAATGAGTAGCTAGGTGAGGCTGCTAGAAGATCTTGCTCTTTGATTTGTTCTCCCAGCCAAGGCAATCACAGATCAAGATCTTATTAGTCTTCGTAAGTATAGAAGGGCTAATTCAAATATGACAATGTGTTGTCTTAGAAGTTTCTAGCATTCTAAAAGAAAGGTATCATGATTTAAAACTGTAAAAGTTTGAAACTGTAAATGAAAACAGCTTTAGTTACCTAGATGAAACTTAACTCAAAGTTTAGTAATGAAGGTAGTCAAACTTCTTAAACATACTGATTGCTATATAATGACATAATTGTAAAGTTATAAGGTCAAAGTTACAGAACACAAACTGGCCATTACAAGGTTGAGCGAAACTTGTTATTAGTAGTCGTTCCTTTCTTCTTTGTCGCTATGGTTCAAAGGTTGTTTGATAATCATTTTTCGTTCAAAAGCTAAAAGGTTAAATTTATTAAAAAAAAATAAGGGTGTTTTGGATTTAATCTAGATGATTTTGGCATAAATCCATTTTATTTATTGTCATCTATTGTTTTATTTTGGCACATTAATAATACCAGAAAAAAAGACAACACAAGAAAACTAGGAAACTAGTGGCGAACAAAGGTGTATCAACAAAAAAATAATGCCCTAAACCTTATGGCAACCTCACCAAACTTATGATGCCCAACTATCTCCCAAGAGAATTATAAAGTGATGATTTCTCCTAAAGTGAATGCCCAGTGTTTCTTTTTCCTTTTTTGTTGGGTCCATGGTGCCTAATATTTTTTAAAGGCCTAAATGTGCAACTGGTCCCTTAAGTTTGATGACTCGAATGAGTTAATCCCTAAAATGTAGCTCATTGCAACTTAGTCCTTTAAATTTGATAAATGTTACGACTTAGTCTTGTAACTTGGAAAGTCTAAGCACTGTAGTCACTTCAATGTTCAAAGGCTGCCATGTGTAATTAATAGCATTAATGGTGGGGTAATATAGATAAAATGATGGTTTTGCATGTCGAGATGGCAGTAAAGGAATCTTAATCCCTACAAGCTCGTTTCGAGCACAGAACCAATGAGCGGAAGTAGCTAAGATAAATAATGGGAGTTGCCTCTCTTACTTCTTTTATCCCCTGCTACGTAAAGTGCATACCAAATTTCCATGGCAACATTGAATTTGAGTCAGGATCCTATAAAGGAATGAATTTTTTTGAAAGAAAAAGCGCCCACGATTACAAGAATTAGTCTTATAGGTAGTGGTTGCATTAACTAGCAGATCAATACGACACTAATACTGGTTCTTTCTTTGTTAAGATGAACTTTCATCCTTTGAATATTCCTTAGCAAATTCACTTTTTTCTTATGGTGTTTCCTTGAGTTATCTCTATCCATCTCAAGGATCTTTCTAGAGTTAGTACTATGGATATGCTTTTGTTGACATTTAACAAGGTATTTCTATTACCTTTGCGATACTCCACAAATAAACACTTGGCCATCAAAGTGGGTTCAATTATATGGAGAACATAGAATGGTTATTAGCTGAAGTTGGCATAAGTTCAGTTTGGTGGTTCAACCATTTATCAAAAAAGGTTCTTCATTCTTTTGATTATTTTTTCTTTTATGACTCTAATCATGCACTAAAGATTTTGGTAACTTGTCTTGAAGGGAGATTTTGCTTGGATTCTTGGACATTATTTTTCTTAGGTAATTTGGTATATATAGCATGCATGGATGTTTATAGAGTAATGTATCATTATTGAAGTTTTGCTTAGAAATATTAATGATTGAAAGTTTCTACTATTTCTGTATGCTAGCAGTGGTATTTGGGGAGTAAACATATATTGGTTATTGACAAAACATGTAAGATAAAATGCTCACAAATTTAGTTAACTTGTACCAACTTATGACTTTAGCTTATTGTACTAATTATATGCATGTACAATTGGTGTTATGAGGGAAAATTTTGGCTGACATCTTTTCACGTGAACAAGTTCCAAAATGCTTGACAAAAATTACAAAGGGCCTTGCCAAAAAGGGTGAAGGAGAATGCACAACACCTTAAGATGAACCCCATGGAAATGGCAAAAAAACGATTCTAGATAATAGCCAAAGTTGTGTAGGGTTTTGGGATCCATTGAATACAATAGAAATGAATCGAAACTCTCTAGGATCCAAGTAAAACGGGGTAAATTAGGTGTTGAAAAATTCTATATCTAGAAGATTGAGATCTTTCATCCAACTGTTGAGCCGAATCACAATAATTTGAACAGTTGATGTGTTTAAAGCTCTCTACGGTATTCACAGAAACCACTCAGAGCACCATGTCCCGGCATGTGCGTTCCTCTTGCACTCACAGTGCTAACTTGCATCCTCTAAGGTATAACAAGATGAGAGTTGTTGTGCATTTAGGCCTTTTTTTAAAAAACAATCTCTTGAACCATAAAATCCCTATTCGGTATTAATGTTAGAATTTAAAGAAAAGAAAATATATAAAGGTTGTTTTTAACATTTAATTTCAGGGGTAATCTCTACTATTAATAAATTATTCAAAAATTTAATATTAATTACAAAAATGTTCCTAAACGGGGTGAAATCAAAGTCCCTAGTAACACATTTTTTAATTACATACTCACGTTGGGCGCTCTAAAAAATATCACATTTTTTACTTTTTGAAATGATAATTTCAACAATAAGTAGTATGGAAAAAAACCTTTTATGTCAATTCTTAAAGAACTAGAAAAACGACAGAGGGTTATAAAATAGAGTAAAAAGAATTGTATATTAAAAACAACTTGGAACAGTCAAACAGATAAAGAGTGACAAAACTGCTTATATATATATATATATATATATATATATATATATATATATATATATATATATATGAGTGACTAGCTCAATTGACTTAAAAACTCCAATGAATTGAAAAATGATACAGGCCAATCTATTTTCGTGCAAAAAAAAAAGATCTATTAGCAGATAGCCTTGCAAATGAATCCAGCCTAGCAGACTTTTTATTTGTGCAAGTTTGTTTTAAGAAAGAACACTTTCGAATCCTAAAAATTTTTGCATTTTGCTAAATCAGTCATAGAACTCCTTGATCTGCAAACAAGTCCTAAAACTTATAATCATTACCTCCGTAAGACTTAAAAGTTTCACGTTTTCATATTGGTCCTAAAAGATTTGTTTCTAATGGAAAGCATTGACATGACATTTAACATTGTTATCTCCAATGACTAAATTGACACTTTTCAAAGTTTAGTGACTTACTTGATTCTTTTTTCAAAATTTAGGTGTTACTTTACATTGTTTAACAAATTTGGGGGCTAAATTGTATTTTTTTTAAAATTACAAGGACCAACTTGTAATTTATCTAAAAAAATATGTGGCTCCATTATTGTTATCCCAAAATTGCAAAAGATTACCTATGTATG
The DNA here is from genome assembly GCA_039654915.1 of Aquilaria yunnanensis. NCBI lineage: Eukaryota > Viridiplantae > Streptophyta > Magnoliopsida > Malvales > Thymelaeaceae > Aquilaria > Aquilaria yunnanensis. The sequence continues at coordinate 11,729,401 of CM077595.1, forward strand.
GTGCATATATTATTTTAAGTAGCCAAACATCATACATTACATGCAAGGACGGTATGCACTGGGTTCAAAGAGTTTAAACCCCTAAACCGATAACCCTCTACCCCCCCCCCCCCCCTTCGGTGCCCAATTCAAGTAGGACTAGTTAAGCACTGCCTAAGACTTTGTGGATTGGGGTGGGTTCGAGTTTGCAAAGATAAGGGTAGATAGGACATTTTTTAATATCCCTAATTCTACTATATCATCAGTGGGTCAACAAAAATCTTTTGCAATGGAGTGTGTTGAATCAAAATTCCGATTGAGCATGGTAAAATGCTCACCTTAGAAATATTAAGTTAAGTCTAATTGCATGAACATAGCAACTTGCTGTACCAGAGTTCTAATTGGGCCAAATCTAATGGAGTAGATTTTATTATTGATCCACTACCGATGAAGTTGAGCATGTCTAATAAATTTTTACTCTTTTAAATGTCGGAGTCTTGACCTTATTCATACAACTTTAGATTATTTCATTCTAAAATTTGAAAAAATAACAACAGAGTTCCTATTTTTTAAATAAACAATGTGATGTCCATATTTTTAAGAAATTTGAAATTCAGTCGCCATATCTTTTAAAAATTACAAAGTGACCCTAAAACTTTAGTAAAATCTTCAAGTAAGTCACTATGTTTGAACAGTGTTAGTTTAGTCACTAGAAATAATGATGTGAAGTTCAGATACGCATTTTCTGTAAGAGACCAAAGTTTTATGACTGATTTGATAAAACATAAAACTTTTAGGATTAACGTAGTTAACAATTATAAGTTTTAGCACTGATTTCGAAAAATGTAATAAAATAAAATAAAATAAAAAACTAGGGCCCCGTTATTTGTTACCAATGGAGAATTTAATAGAGCCCAATCCGGCCTCCGCCGTTGAGAGTTGTTCCATCTAATTCTTTCTTACAGCAGTTATCAAGATTTCTTTCGATGCGTAACTTTAAGCATGACAATTAATTTCTTCAGATTTGAAAATTGTATCTAACGAGAGAATTAAGTGTGGTAGGTCGGTCGATTCAAAGAGGTGGTTATTCTTTGTTAACGCATTCGTCATCTGTTTCATTTTTATATTTGTTACTCAAATTATCAGATCATATCTGGTAGATGGAGCTTTTTTTTTTTTTTTGTTTAAAAGTTTTCTAATGAGTATTTTATTTATTTTAAAGAAAACTATTGCCAACAAAAACTTCGCCTAGTGGTTTAAAACGAGTTATTATTAGAAGGTTTATTTTTTTTAATATTTAAAAGCATGTTTTATAAGTATATAAAGAAAAAAGTATTACTCCCTCCGTCCCATAAATTTTGATACATTTGACTTTTTGTTGTATTTTGACTCAGTTTTATTCATATTATTGTTTGTTAAAAAAAATAAAAAAAAATATATTTAGAAACTACATATCTTGAATTATCATTTATATACAAAGATTTTGTATTTATATATTAAAATGTTGAAAATAAAAAATCATATATTAATTGCCAAAAACAAATGAAGCAAAACTTTTGGGGCGGAGGGAGTATTATTCTAAGTAATGAAAGAGGAATGCCAACTTATTAGAAGGTTTAAAAAGGCTAAGAGAGACGAAAGTTTAGGAACTCAAATCAAAAGAGGCAGCAGCCCAGCTTAAGCATATTTCGTCTACAAAAATGGGCTATTTGGGCTACCTGTCAAAATGGGTCCCCTTGGGCTAAAATGGTAAAGAAAAAGGTTTAATCGAGTACATGTATGTGCAAAATATCGAACCCAAAACAGAAAACTTGCTCAAGAAACTTATTTTAGGTTAATTGGGTTAATGACCTAAATCTGTCTCTTTTCCATGAAACCGAACGTATGTTTTAATAGAACTTGAACTAAACACTGAAGAAGCCCAAACGAATAACCGAATTGGATCGATTGTTTGGGCTATTTTTTATTTTGACCAACTATTGTCACCCTGTTTGAGATTTTGGACCCATTGAACTTCAAGTTGATCCAAGTCTCGCAAGTTTTGGGCTTTGGGACCATTGCAGATTTTTTTTTTCAATTCAACCCAAAGTTTTTGGAATGAAAAAGATTCAGCGTGGACCAAGTCCGGTGTTGATAGCAAAAAGTACTTCAGCCCCTTGTTTTGCAGCAAAAGTAGGGTTAATTATAATTTTCCCCCTCTCCTTTTTAAAAAATATATTCTATACTCCTTGCCTTTTAATATAGTGCAGCAGCAACTTTTAAAATCTTAATTTAGATTTACGGTTGTTATCTTCAAGCAATTTCAATATGTATAGTATTTTTTTATAATTAATTGATACTTAAAAATACTGTTTTAAAAACTAAAAGAAATACAACAAGAAAAAAACTTATAATTTAAAATGTCTACTAATTGTAAAAAAAAAAATGTTGTATAGATTGACATTATTGAAAGATGATCACCATAATGTCTAAATTAAGATTTTAAAAGTTACTAACAGACTATATTAAAAAAACATGAGCAAAAAGTGCATTTCTGAATCAGAAAAAGATAAAGTGTAATTTTACTTAAACTTCAGAAGAAAAATTGTAATTATCCCGTAAAAGTACCTGCACTTTCTAGCAAAACTTTAATAACCTAAGACAAAGACAAGCACCTTCTAGTAAGATTTTTGGAACTCCACTTTGAGTTGGTTTGGCATTTTTTGTGCAGTTAAAAATACAATATAACCAAAAGCATTAGTCAACCGAAAAATAATCTTTCGCTCATCAATCTTTGAGTTGCTTTGGCATTTTGTGTGTAGTTAAAAATACAATATATCCAAAAGCATTAATAAACCGAAAAATAATCTTTTGCTTATTAGTCTCTAAGAAAGTAACATACCATTACAATTATTACGAGTGATTTGTTTTCACCTGAAAATGTAAACACAAATAAACGCCAAACATAAAACCTCTTAGAATGATGGCAAAACCCAACATAAGCCATTGGGTCAGGGTTCAGAACTTATAGATGGCAGTACCTGTTAGAATTTAGTTAGCAAGATTGATTACTAGATTCCATAGACACACTAAAGTATATTTATTTTACTACTAGTTTATATGGTCACACCATATGTTGATGCTATTACACTAACTTATATCGCCACTTCTAATATTGACTAGAAGTAGTTAAGTGATTAAAATGTTGTAGCACATGTATGTGATACATCATCATCTTGGAACTAATAGGAAGATGTCATGTGGTGATCATATGAAGTGTACATATATATCTTAATACATGAGATAATTGATTAAGAACCACCCCATAACTACCCATATTATGAAAATGTATAGCCTTTAGATGAAATGATATGTCCATCCTAATATATATGACTATTGAGGAGGTAGTTATGCACCATAACTATCCTGGTAAGTGAAATAACATGATATTTAGTGACGGGTCATATTTTAGGTAAATTTAATAACCTTTAGGAGGTGGTTATGGCCTTGATTTAAAGATATATAATTCTTAGAAGAGTTATGACTCAATGACTGAACCAACATATCATTTTCAATGGCGCTTATAGCTTTATTTCAAGTGAAAAAGTTATGGGTGGATAAGAGCACTTCTTGGCCAACTAATATAACCTTTTATGAAGAGTTGTAGCTCCTTTATAAAGGGTTATGATTCTCTAGAAGTATCAATTTACCCCTATAAATAGAGTCCAATAAAAGTGTGCAAATAAATTTGTATACACAACTTCTGAAGGTTATACTTCTTATTTTTTCGTTCTACATACTTCTCTATTATTATAAAAGAGTTCTGGTCAAGTATTTGGTATGAACCAACATATTTAGTTACTTATATTTTTAAATTATTTAAAAATCTGATCTAAGGTATTCATGATAAGTCATATCTTCCGTAATATGCTCAAAGATGCATCTTTTGTCAAGGATATTATCACTTATTTCTAGAGTGATAACCGAATGCGTCTTAATTTTCACATTTATTTTTATATTCTAGAAATTAAATGCTCATTAGTTGTGCACTAAATTTTCTTTAGTGCTGACACTCTTGATGAACTAACTGGAATGAGTGAAAGTAGCAAGGCAGTTTAATTAGCTTGAAGTTTATGAGGGTAGCGGTGGTGTTCGGTGCGGTAGGGAAGGCTAGGGGCCATGGCCCACAAAGATTTAGGGAAAATAAGTGAGATAGTGATATTTTTTTTAATTGAATTGAAAACTAAATTTACCATAGAAAAATATTTACAAGAGCAAATTTGCTCTCAATGTTTTAAGTTTATCAAATCTCTACTGAACTTTTCTTCAACTATAAAATTACCAATGACAATATAAAAAATGGGTACTTGGTTTTTTTTTGCATTTCTTCTATTAGTGTTCTAACTTTGTCCATTTAATGATCATACCATCTTCTTCACCATTTATTCACTTGGGGGGTTGTAGTGCTCTAAGCTGTGAAAAGATCCCCATTGTGGAATTTGCCTATCTTTTGGGAAGATGGGATGAAAAACATTTTCTTATTAACAAATTTGAAGAATTCTCATACATTGGGACTAGATCATGTCAGGTAACAATTGAAAGTGGCATGCAAAAGACTACCTAAGAAGACGTTGAGCCTATTCATGAAAGTGATTTGACGTTAGACATTACTAATCAGAGGAATTAGGCATGTTTGTTTCTTGAATGAGATCTGGAATTTTGAGTAGTGTAGAAGGGCTTTGTTTATGAGAGATTTGGGAAGGGAATTAGTAATAAAAGAACTTCCAAGATTGATGATAGCCAGTCACAACATTACAGGTTAGAAAGGGCCGAAAGGTGATCAAAATGGCATAAGCATCAAATGGGTAAAGTTAGTGACTAGTGGAAGAAATGTGAACTGCCAATGACCAAACTATTGTTTTCCTCCTTTAATTAGATGGTCATTTAATGGACGAGTGGCAGTTTCTTCATATATCCTTACATTAAATCCTCTAAAGTTTCTCTGAAGTTAAAAAAAAAAAATAAGAGGTTAATTTAAGTTATTAACATTTATTGCAAGTCCTTGTTTAGCTTGTGTTTGCAACTACCATTTTATGATAAAGAGGCTATAAGTAAAGTAGGGTAGGGGGAGGAAGTGAGGGAATGGGGGTGCCCACCTTCCCAGAATTCTTGCAAATTATGTGTTAGATGTGTATATGTAAAGATAATGTTAGACAGACCTCATTATTTCTATTATAACCCCTAAATCTTTTAATATTTTAAAAAAGAACTATGGCCCCTAACTTAAAATCCAACCTCCATGCCTATAACAGTTTGTGTTACCAAAAAAGGTTATGAATCATGTGTCTGTAATTGTTCAATCGAATTTGGTTACAACATATGCCAACATATGCCGCTCAAAGCTCAATACGTCTTACAAGTGTTTTTTTTAGTAATATAAAATATCTTATCTTTGGATGAAATAGTCATCTGAAAATGTATTACCAATTAATCATTAGCTGATAATTCATATTAATTACATTTCGTTGAACTAAAGTAAATGAATATGGTGTACATACTACAGTTTGGAGGACATCAAGATATACTTAAGGCGGATTAAACTTGGTCGCAAATAAGTTGAGGGGTGTAAGAATCCCTCCATTTGGTCTGAGATTAAACCGTTTCGTCACTTCTTTGTACCGAATAATGTCCTTGTGTTCATACGGGAAGGCCAGGAGGGTCAACTCAAGGTTTAGAACACAGGGTTATGTTTGAAGTTTGTGTGTGGCAGACCAACATACGTCTTACAAATGTTATACCTTTCCATGGTACGTGTAGTATAAGAGGTTATTTTGCATCATACTTTGTGCCGTGTTTTTTTTTATAAACTTAAAATTAAAATAAATTATAATTAAAAAATAATTAAAAAATTTCCCCCGCTCTTTTATATTACTTATGATCATTAAAATAATCATTAAAATAATCACTTATGATCAAATCATACACTATGAAACATAACATTGTACATACTTCGAAATGATGGATATTTTTTGTTATTACAAAATAATTTGCTTTCAATGTAGATGAGAAATTTATTTAGAAACTTTTACTTTCAATTTTAGTAAATTACTTTATTAAACTATAGAACTTTTGAAGTAAATAACTCATGTTATAAAAATCAATCACCAATAACAAAAAATATAACCAAAACACAAAGTTATGTTTAATTTATTTTAATTAGTTAATAGTTTAACTATTAGCTTAATAAATATAAAAGGAAAAGAAAATGAAAAAATTGGCCAAAATGTTTGGGGACCAAGGGAGGATATGGAAAAACCTTAGGTATTAAAGATTAAACAACTAACTTAGAAAGTGAAGAAAAATATATTTTAGTTCAAAAATAAACATTCATGGTGATTAATGTTTTGCTTTAAAAGGTAGTGCATTAAAAAAACAACAAAAAAATTTGGGAACCAGTAAAGCAAATTGAAAAACTCAAGTTAAGTACTACTAAAGGGTGATCATTATTCGAGCTAAACCAAAAAATTCAAAAAACTAAAAAATTTCATAAACTTGATTTAGTTAGTTCAATATTTCGGTTCGGTTTCAATCAAGACCAAATAGAGGTAATTTCGGTTGTGAGAGTCGGTTATTTTAGTTACCGACATAATAAAATTAGATTTTTGGGCTTTAGCCCACCTTTTTTTATTATTGTTTTTGTTGGGCTAATCCCTAACTAACATTTCCCATGCCCAATAATAACCCTTACCCCCTTACCTACCCAGTTACCCCCTTGGCCTTTGCCCCTTTTCGTTCGCCATTCTATTTGTGTCTATCCATCTCGGCTCCTAGACTTTCATTCCTTAGCCTTATTGACCCTGCCCTGCCCTCATATTTAGATCGGATTAGCCCTAATGGCCAACCCCCACTCACCGTCATCGGCCCCAACCCCTAGCGCTACATTCTGCCGTTCTACTTCAGCTATGCTTGTCCTAGTCCTCCTGGAGTTCGGCCGCCAGCAGCAATTAGACCCTCTCGCGGCAACGCCTTTACTTGGCCTGATTCTACTATAATTCGGCGTTCTCGCAGCGCCTTTCTCCTTGTCAATTGTCACGATTCACAGCAGGTAAAACTTTGGTTTATATTTTTATTTTTATTTTTATTTTTATTTTATTTTTGTGAGTTCGGTCTACTGGTTCACAACTTCATTTTTATTATTTTTTTATGAAAGTCAGCAAGTGTTTATAACTTTATATATGGATTTCTAAGTATTTATGTACAGAATTTGGATATTTTGGTGTATTGGCAGCAAGAACTTGTTTGGCTAATTCACCCAAAGTGTAGGACAATTCTGTTTTAAGCATGCCCTCATGGATTGGAGCTTCCTTTATTGGTTAATTTTTTTTTTCGGTTAATTCGGTTGGAACTAAACTGAACCTAAATATTTTGGTTCAGTTCTTATTTAGTTTCCATACTCAGTTCGGTTATTTCAGTTTGTTATCATATGGAACCAAAAACCAAAAAAACTGACTTATTCGGTTCGATTTAAATCGAAATAACCGATTGATCATCCCTTAGTTTGGGGACCAAAACTTTATACAAATTGAACTTAAGGACTAAAATAGGAAAGAGTTAAAAATCCAGGACTGAAAAGCATTTTAACAAAAAAAAATGTGAAACAAATTGAAACTATGAAAATAGCAACCACCATGTAACAGGGGGATCGAACTTAAAAAAGGTTGTAATACTGTTGTAATATTGTGTATTCCTTAATAATGTGTTAGGTTCAATCCAATATTTGCCAATAATGACATGTTTTCACGTTAACTATTTAATCGTAGAGGAGATAAACACATACAAAATATGAATTTAATAAATCACAAAGGTACTCAGTTTTTTTTTACCAGATTTAGTGATTAACGAGGCGAATCGGGTATGTAATGCGGTGGTAATTCATTGTTCAGGGATGTAATTGTGAGAAAGCAATATTTCTGGTGCACGATCGAAAAACATAAAATCTAGCTTGGTTAGCGCACTCTTCCTACTTTGTTGTCTGATCCTATACAACATAAAATCTACCTTAATCCTATAAAATATAATAATAATATCTAAAACATATACTCGATCGTATTATATATATACACTCAATCTTAATCCTATACAATGTCATATTTTAAATGTTTAAATAATATACATAACATGCTGGTAGGATACAGGGCCAGATTCAGGGAAAATGAATTCCTAAACTTATACCCAACTCCAGAACCCAAAATTTTCACTCCTATTGCCACCAATGAAATATTGCCCAAACGTCTCAGCCGGTGCTCTACGATCACCAAGTCGTCCTTACTTGTTGCCATTGCCCCCACCTCATGCCGCACCACCTTCTCTAGGCTTTATCATCCACTAGCAACACCAAATTGAACTAGGGAGCATTGAGACCCATTCCCACCACGTTTCAACCCAAATCCACCACCTCTTGTGCCCCCACACACTAACTGCTCATCTGGGTCTTGATGCATTTTGGTGTGAGCCATGTTTTGAGCCAGAATCACCGACTTCTGGCACCCCACATTGTCTGCTCTTTGGGTCTTGCCGCGTTTTGGTGTGACTGAATGGATGGTCAATATGAGCTTATTGAACTTTCTATTTTAGAGAGTCAAGAAATTATAGCTTCACATATCATGGACCAATCTGGGCATATTGAACCATTTTTTCACTTTAGGCATATTCTTGAGTCGAAGCGTTGTTCAGACGCCCCACGTTTGATATACTTCTAGAGTATGTACTCTAAGATAGAAGTTGTTTAGTTTTTCGTTAAATGTGGGGTGAGAGAAAATGTAAATCAAAAGGAGATTGTGGGTGTGAAATTTTAGAATTGAATGACGTCTTCTTATCTTTCCTTTTTTTAATATTTTTCCTTTATTAAAATAGAAGAAGTGGTTGATATTGGAGGGATTATTATCCCGTTTCTATTTTTTGTTTTTCCATTTCAAGATTAGCTTTGGCTTTGCAGCTGGTTGAGAGGATGCTGGATGGTCGATGTTATCTTTTTCAATTTGTTTACAGTAAATTGCATAAAAAATCTCTAACCTTTAGTCATTATTTATTTTTAGTCTTTAATTTATTGAATGTTCTGTTTTGGTCTTAAACATATTAAAATTATTTTATTTTGATCTCTTACAAGATGAAATTCATTAACTTAGAATAATTATTTAACATAAATTTTTGAAATTCTAATTTAAATATTTGGTAATTATCTTTCAATAAATTTAAATATTTTAATTTTTTTTAAAGTAAATATATAATTTAAATTAATAGTTTTTTTATTTTTGAATAAAATAATTTCAATTTAAAGAGAAAAAAAAATTATTTGAATTTTTCATAAACTGTAAAAAAATTATTATACAGATTAAATTTATTATAAGACAGTTACTAGATATTTTAAATTATGATCTAAAAAATTTTTATTAGATAAATACTTTAAATTAACAAATTTCATCAAATTGGAACCAAAATGAAATATTTTTAATAGAATTAGGACTAAAATTAAACATTTTAATAAGTTTAGGACTAAAACAGAACATTCAATAAATTAGGGATTAAAAGAAAACAATGACTAAAGATTATGGACCATTCATAAAATTTACTCAATTTGTATAGCACAATCATAACAGCATCTGAGAAACAATTTCATACGACGTGCCTACAACATTCAAACCATTCAGACCATTCTCAGAAACTCAAACCTTGGCACACAAACATATTGAAACTGTTGTATACTAAACCAAAAAAATATCACACAATCACACTAACACACTTGCGACCTCTTTACACACAGAAAGTAAACATCCGATTCGGTTCTCATACAAACTTCTAATCCTTCAGTACCCTACACACGCCCATTACTGTTAATAATTAAAAATCCATTTTCAGACAATTAGAAATTACGAGGTTTTGATGGCCTGCACGTTGTTGCGGGGACTTAATTTGATAAATTTTATAATAAAATAAATTTTTATTATAAGTAATTAACAAATTTTCACTCATAAATTTAGATTAATCAACTAAAATTTTAATTTATTTTAATTTTGAGTTGGATTCTCTTTGCATTATATTCTTATCATTAAAATGATTAGTTATGATCAAAACATAATACTTTGAAACAAAAAATTGTGTGTGCTTTAAATCTATACATATTTTCTTTGTTATTAAAAAATAATTTACTAAATTTTTTTATCTCCTATTAATTCAAACTCGAATTTTTAACATCAATAAAAAAAAATTCTAGAAAATTTTACTTTAAATTTCAGCAATTATTGACAAAATTATTTTAGTAAATTATAGACATTAAAGTAAATAATTTATGCAGCAAAACTCAATCATCAATAACAAAAAAAATGACCAAAACACAAAACTGTATTTAACTTATGTCAATCAATTAATGATTTCATTTTAGAAAATAGGCAAATTATACTAATTAAAGTTTCATTTCAAAAAGAAATAATAAAGAAAGATCAGTTAAAAAATAGTTCAAAAATAATAATAAAGAAAGATAATTAAAAAAAAATTGAAGATAAAAATTGAAAAAAATTTATATATTAAAGGTTTAATAATTGATTTAATAAATTCAAAAATGATTTAAATAAAAAATAAATAAACTATGGTGACTAATATTTTAGTTTAAAAGATAGTACATAAAACAATAAAAAAAAAAAGTTTAGGGATCAAAGAGTAAATAGAAGATCTAATTAAATAATTATAAAATTCAGGGACCAAAATGTAACACAGATGTAACTCAGGCCTAAATGGAAAAACTTAGAAAAAACAGGTAAATAGAAGGTGAGCGCCTTGCTAAAAGAGGATCAAATTAATAAAAAAATAAATTACATCCAAAAAAGAAAAATAAATAAATAAATAAATAAAGATAAAAGTAAAAAAAAATGATATACCATTTATCCAGATAAATAGAAATTCATTTCTTCTTTAAACTATAGTATAATTTAACAGAAATACAAACTCTACACATATTGCCACCTGGCTTGTTACATATGGAACCTCGTTCGTACAAAGAAGTTTCCAATTTCATGTGGGATATAGTTTATGTGCAAATTGGTTGAGAAAATAAGCTTGAGCTTATCCCAATTATAATGTAGCATGACGTCATTGCCAGCCCACATATATGCGACGAAAAGCGAATCACACCTTACAATATTCAGACTGACCCTATCCTTTTTTACCTTCAAATCGCGGCCATACGCACAATTACTGCTGCTCTAATTTATCCCGCCTTACAATTTGTTTCATTTATTTTTTAAAACTTTTAACTTTATCCAACCTTTTCAAATTGTGAAAAACGTATGATTACCCCTTAGATTTATCATAATCTACATTTTACCTTCGATCAATTTTAAAATTTTATACTTTACACTTTGTTTCTTTTACATTATTCAATAATAACTTTTGAAATCTTAAGTTAAATTAAATGGTAGTCATCTTCTAGTAATTTCAATTTCTTCAATATTTTTTTATAGTTAATAAATATTATGAATTATTACTTTTTTTTTCTCTCTTTGCAAATATATTTTTCTTAATATAAATACATGTCAGTATTTTTTAAAAGTTGTTTAACAGTGAAAGAAGCATCAAAAGTTTTGAAATTGTGAAAACATAATTACCAGATAATTTTAATTAGGATTTCAGAAGATGTTGTTGGACACTGTAAAAGGAAGCAAATGGTAAAGTATAAACTTTTGAAAATAGAGTGAGCAAAATATAGATTAGATCAATTCATAGAAAAGTTTCTGCAATGTTTCCTTAAATTGTTTAACTGTAACTTATCAAACTTTAACTTAAATTGTATGATAGTCATCTTTCAATAATTTCAATTTATTCGATGATTTTTTATAGTTACTTGTAAAGAAATATCAAATAACTTGAAACTACTAGAACATACTTAATTGATAGTGTAAATTAGTTTTTCAGAAATTATTATTGGATAATGAAAAATAAAATGGGTAAAGTATTGGCTTTCAAACATAAGAAGAGTAAAATATAGGTTATATTAAACCACATTGGGATTCTTGTAATTTCTCCTTAATTCACAATAAGTCTTAGCCACAGTGCTGGTTCACAATTTAAAAAGGTTTACTCATTACTGAAGGCTAGAGCTGAATTCTTCACATATAAATAGAATAATTTACAGATTTAAAAATGTACACTTTTTCCTTCTTGTTTTTTAACATTTTTCCCAATAATCTCTAAAATTTTAATTTAAATTATTTGATAATTTTTTAATAAAATTACAATTTATCTAAATTTTTTTTTCCAGTTAATAGACATTTTAAACTATCAATTCTTCCTTTTCCGTAAAAGAAAAATTGTATTTTTTAAATGTCAATTAGTTAATAATACTAAAAATAAAATTTTTGATTAAATGAAAACTGAACAAGGTGTTGTGAAAGAAGAAAAAAAAATGTAGATTTCCAAATATTTTTTAACTTTTGCCTCGTCAATTTGTTGACAAAAAGGACAAACTGCCAAAATAACTATAAAAATTTTGTATTTCTGACTATTTGCCTATTGAGCTTTTTCGTTTTCTCATATGCACATCAAACTTTAGAAATAGTGCTCGTTAGACCACTTAGTGACTAAATTGTTTCGAAACTTACAGCCCATAACTTGTAATAGCATTCATTACCATGGCATCTAAGCTTTGTAATGGCTGCAGCGTTTCGATAGAGAGAAGAACATAGGAGCACAGTCAATCTGAGTGGCCCGTGATGTGGGGGGTTTCAAAGCCGCCTGAAAGACGGCCAATTTCAGCCTTTAACTAGTCGATTGAACTAAATTTGACCCAATTGAAACAGGAACGTTCCCCTAATGTTTGTTATGAAGCATGGTACAAACTTTCGAAAAGTTTTCAATTTAGTCACTTGAGGGCATAATGGGCGCAGTTTTGAAAGCCTAATAGGCGGATGGTATTAGATAAAAAGTTCAATGGGTTGATGCCTTGATGGGTAGAGAACGAGAGAGTTAAATGGCCATTTTTGGGTTTAAGCCAAAAGGGGGAAAAATTATCAATCTATTTCTGCATTTCTACAGTGTATCCCACCGTCTCTTCGCTCAAGACCTTTCCTTTACCCTAACATCGAAGATTCGTTTTGTTACGCGACGCCTCGACTTTGAAATTTTTTTTCCTCTCTGCTCTCTCTAATCTAATCACAAAAATTGCCTTTTTTCCTTTATTTTTTGCTCTTGATTCCAAGTTTATTCCATGTGCGGATTCTGTTTAGATCCCTTTATTCTGCTCCTCGTAACCCATCCCCTCTCCGGATCTATCTATGCTTCTGTCCAAAATCACCTTCTTTGTATAAATCCACTCCAGCTCAGTCCCTGATCGTCATCTGACAATTCTCATTTTCTGGGTTCTGAAGAAAAGAGAGAAGAAGAAGTTCAAATGATTTATATGGAATATCAGCAGAAAATGCGCAGGCGCCACGAGTATGTTGAAGCCTTGGAAGAAGAAAGACGAAAGATTCAGGTCTTCCAACGCGAGCTTCCTCTGTGTCTCGAGCTAGTTACCCAAGGTTTTGAATTGAGGATCAACAGTACCCGGATTCTTTATCTGTTTTCTGGTTCAATTTTTTATGGGGTTTTCTGTTTTTGGGATGTGAAGCGATTGAGGCTTGCCGGAGGGAGCTTTCTGGGTCGACGACGGTGGAGCTCGTGGAGGGGCAACCGGAGGAGTGTTCGGAGCAAACGACGAGTGATGGGCCCGTTTTAGAGGAATTTATTCCGATGAAGAGGAGCGATTCGTGTGATGATGGAGATGATCAGGAAGAATCGACCGAAAACAAAACCAGTGACAAGAAGTCAGATTGGCTTAGATCTGTCCAGTTGTGGAACAATAATCAATCCCTAGATCCAGCAGATGATGAGGTAACAACAAAAGAAGACGATAGCTCGGTAATTAATTCTAAAGAGAAACCGTGAAGAAAAGTGAAATCAATTTTGGGATTTTTGTTTTATTTTTAAGGATTCAACTAAGAATGGGTGTGCAACGGAGGTGAAGAGAAATGGCGGTGCATTTCAGCCTTTCCAGAAGGACAAAGTGGGCGAGAAAAGCCACCAGTCCGCAGCGGTGAAAGGTACTGCTCCGGTGCCAGCGTCGGCGCCGAGTTCCACTGCGGAGACGGAAAACAACGGAGAAAGTAATGGCGGCGGGAAGAAGGAAGAGAAAGAGAACCAGGCCCCCCGGAAACAAAGGCGGTGCTGGTCGCCGGAATTGCACCGCCGTTTCCTCCACGCACTCCAGCAACTGGGTGGCTCTCACGGTGAGTTAATTGGATTAATTGAGTCTAATTAAGAATTACTGATGTGATCAGTGAATAAATTATACGGGATATACATATATATATTTTGGTAATCTATCCAGGATATTTTGGTTGGTGTAAGAGTTTTGTTTGGATTGTGTTCCTTGCAGTGGCCACACCAAAACAAATTAGGGAGCTAATGAAGGTTGATGGGCTCACAAACGATGAAGTTAAAAGTCATTTGCAGGTTTTCTTCATCTTCCTTAATCTCTTGAAGAAGTTTACTCTCAATTAATCAGGATTAAGACTTAATCGATTGATTAGATTAATTACTTCTGGTGCAGAAATACAGACTGCACTCCAGAAGACCAAGCGTGGCTATCCACAACAATGGCGACCCTCAAGGCCCACGGTTTGTAGTGGTAGGGGGGATATGGGTCCCTCCACCGGCGGAGTATGCGGCGATGGCGGCTTCCAGTGACACAGCTGCACCGGCGGCCGTCTATGCACCGGTGAGGGGGGTGGCTCAACCCTCGAAACCAGTGGTTCAAAGACCGAAAACAACACGATCTGATGACAGAGGCAGCCGCAGCCATGGTACTGCAGGAGCAGCTGGTTCCAGATCCCCGGCGGGGTCTTCGTCCACACGTACCACCACGGCGGCCTGGCCGTCGCTGTAGTTGGTATATTTTTTGTAGTCCCTGTACAATTTTGTATGAAAAATAACGGCGAGAGAGATACATTTTAACTCCTAATTGTCCTTTCCGTGTTTGAACAATTGAACTCAAGAGTTGTATCATGTATAGTTATGGATAACGACAGAGCTAGCCACCCCAGGCTCAGGGTTAATCTACAATTGTGTTCCCTGTTTCGTTTGGAATCCAAAGATTGATCTCTCTTTTACCCAATCTTCGCCAGCTCTCTATAAATCACCATGAACGGCGGCTGTAAAATTAGATAAGATCGTCAACTATTTATTTTTATCATTTTTTCTATTTATTCGGTTACGAATTTTTAGATTTTTCTTCTGTCAGATTTAGATCTAAGTTGAACACCAACAATTAAAGTTCATTAAAAAAAAAAAAAAAAAGCAAATATTGCTTGATTGTTCAGTAGGCAGTAGGTATTTATTTGTTTGATTTTATTGTTTAGTTGGTTCATTGTTGGGATTGGTTGGTCTTTTGTCTCCATTCGACATGGTGTGGTAGCTTTTAATGATCTTTGTCATAAAAAACTTTATGTTCATGTTGTTAGGATGTTTCATTTTAGTTAGTAGCTTTAAATACTGAGTTTTTCATGATTATTCTCAGAAGTTCTGTTGGTGGATCTTCGTGCTATTTCTATTCTTGATGCTATGTGGTTGCAACGTAATGGAGGAGTATTTTTACAAAAGAAAAAAAAAAGTATGATCTTTTCCAAAAAGTGTGTTTATTTTACATTCTTACAATTTTTTCGATCACTAATAGTATCTAAGTTTAATAATCCATTAAATAACTTTTTTATTATTTTTTTATTAATTAAGTGGGGAATTCAAAATTTCATAAATACTTAATTAAATCATAAAAAATGTTCTTCACTCAATTATTACACTTGTATGATAATAGTTTTCAAATGAAATTGATTCCATAAAAAAAATCTAAAAATGAAAATAATTTTTTTTTAATTAATCTGACAATACTAAAATATCTTGTTCTAAATTTCAATTTGTTATTACCACCTTGATTTCTCGCATATGCACTAAAAAGAAAAATGGCCAATAGCGTAGAACTAAAGGTTACATTATTAATTAACACAAGATCGAAAGTTTATCACTTTATTCTCCTTCCATTTTGTTCATATGTTATGACTGTCTAATTAATAATTAAAAATTTTAGTTTCATTTTGTTGAGTTTATTGACTCAAATTCAAGGAGGTTAAGAATTTCAATTTTATTTAGGATTCGGTATTAGTTTCCATATTTATTTAAGATTTAGTTTTTCTATTTTTATATTATTTGTGTTTATATATGGCCTATAAAAAGACATGTTGTGGTTAAGTTTTGAGTATGAGATAAAAACCAATATGGTGAAGAGACAATATGTGAGGTTCTCAGAAGGGAGAAAAGGTCCAGAGGCTGGAGAAAAACTTTGAGAAAAAGTCTTTTGTGATTCTCATATCTTGTAATTGTGTGAGAGTAAGATATTGAAGCTATCAGTAGTATACAGGAGATTCATAGGCTAGCGTGAGCACTAAAGGCATACTTCTATACTGTAATTTTTATATTTTATTTAAGTAGATTTCTCTTATATGTGGATGCATGCTAGTTTAGAACCAAACTATGTTAAATTTGTTTGTGCCTATTTGAACGTATTTGTTATTCCACTGCGCGTGATGATTAATTAGGAAATTTTTCCCAACAAGTGGTATAAGAGCTAATGGTTTGGTTTTAGCACTGTGGGCCATGTGGTGCATTCTTGTCATGGTGGAGCTTGTGGTGTGTGCTTAGCATGGTGGAGCATTAGGGAATTGTCCTAGGGTTGTTTGACAATTGTTACAATGTGGTACCAACGGCTTGGTACAAGTTTGAAAATTGAAGATTTTGTTCATATGTGTTGATGCTCATGATGTTGATGTTCGTGATGTTCAGTTTGTGGTCATTTCCTGTTCATTATTGTTCATGTCTTAGTGGTATTTGTCGTTTGTGGTCATGTCTGTGTTGTTTGCAGTCGTTTGTATTCGTTGATTTGTTCATGTTTTAACAATGTTTGTAGTGTTCGTGTCTTTTATTGGGATCGTGTGTTCATGATATTCGTGTTCATGGTGAATAATTTGAGCCAATGTGAAGATTGTTGAGTTTATTGGCTCAAATTAAAAAAGGTTAAGGATTTCAATTTTATTTAGGATTTACTATTAGTTTTCCTATTTATTTATGATTTAGTTTTCATGATCTAGGTTTGTGTATAGTCTATAAAAAGACATTTTGTGGTTAGGTTTTGAGCATGAGAGAAAAATCAATGTGGGAACGAGAAGCTTTTTGCAATTCTCATATCTTATAATTGTATGAGAGCAAGATACAGTTTTGAGCATGAGAGAAAAATTAGTGTGGGAACGAGAAGCTTTTTGCAATTCTCATATCTTGTAATTGTATGAGAGCAAGATACAAAGGTTATCATAGGTGTGTAGGAGATTTATGGGCCAGAGTGAGTACTAAGGGCATACTTATATTGTAATCTCTATACTTTGTTCAAATAGATTTCTTTCATCCGTAAATGTAGGCTAGTTAAAAGTCGAATCTTGTTAAATTTATTTGTGCTTGTTTGAACGTGCTTGTTATTCCACTACACGTGATAGGTAATTGGGAAATTTTTCCCAAAATAAAGTGTCTAGTATTATATATATTTAGGGTCTCTAGTTATACTATATCTATGTGTGGGAGTACACACTCCAGGGAATATCTAAGAATTATTAAGCTGATATAAAATTCGATAGTTGAATTAATTTGAACTGTTTGGTAATCATTTTAGAGCTTTAACCATCCATTAGGCAAAGCTTTAATCGTAAAGAAATTAGGAGGCGTTACATAATTAACACTCTTAGGAGTTTGTATATTCTCACGTTTAAGGAAGTGAATACTTATTAATGGACCTGTTTGAAAACAGCTTTCAGGTAATTCTACTCTATATAGTTTTCAATCATGTTAAAAAATGAAACTACTATAACTCTCCACTTGTTAATTAACCAATTTAGAAACATTAATTAATTACCGGCAAAATATATATTCTAGTATATGATATAACTGAAATTTATTCGAACTTTACTGAAAAATTTGTCGTTTGGATCCAACTTAACTATGAAGAGGCATTCAAGCTTTGTGATCTACAGACAACAAAAAATAATCGTATAATCGCCAGCCAAGATTGGATATCCAGCGAGGGAAGAAAATATTCTGCCATAATTTAATTTATTTATAAACCGCTCGCACAAATGAATATCCTGTTAACGGAAGACACATATTGTTCCAAAACCAGCTATACATCGTCCTCGATCGAGGGGGAAGGAAAAACACAACGTATACTATTCCAATTGCAAAATACTGATATGTTTCAATATGAAAAATAATTAATTAGCCTTCATAACCATCCGGTTTTAATTCAGAAATACCAGCAGAAGGTTCATTAACCGTTTCTCCGTATATGAACCGTCTAGTTTAAGTAATAATGCTTTAACCCCCACTTGTAAAAGTGGACTTTAACTTCATGACGCTCCCTTAAACAGCTTATTTTTTTCAAGACCAGCAATGACAAATGATATAAATTCATCAATTCTAGCTTTTTAAGCTTTTGTGTAATCTGTTTGGGTAGTAACAGATCCAGGATTTCAAGTTTAGAGGGGCAAGAAGGAGAGTGGAAGCCCGCTGTCGTGCCGCACCAGTGCAATGCGATGATGGACTGTACCACGCCAGAGGACAGGAGGGTGATGCGACATAGTGATGATGAGGTGAGTTGAGCGAGGAAGACAACAAAGTGTACAATGAGGTCAAGCAAGCAGAGGTCTGGTAGGGATTTGGGAATTGGGAATCGAGAATTTGGGGATTGAACTTATAATTGCCTGCACAAAAACAATTGAGAAGGTATCATTCCTTTTAAATAAGAATAAGGGAGAAATGCACACTCGGTTCTCATTCTTTTTTATATGTACCTCACTGCCTCCCAATCTTTATATTTTTCCACAATATTTAGGGAGTAAAATGCATATTCAGCCCTTAACTTTTGACAAAATCATCGAATTCTTACTATATATCTACATTTTTTCAAAATTTTCGGGGGTAGCTGCCATCCCCTAGCCCTTGGTAGCTACACCACTGCATTTGCCATTTGGGTTAGCAAAAAATAATTACTATACATCCAATTATGGTCTGAGTCTATTCTGACTAAACACCTGAAACCAAATTTTAACACTTACATTAACAATATTAGCACTCTAGAAGTTGGTATTTAATTAGAATGCGAATTTTGATAACTACTGTTCGCTCCCACACATGGATAAAGCAACAGAATACATTGTTAAATTATCCCTAAACCATTAATGAAAACCCAAATAAGAGACAAATAAACTTTCCCTTTATCAATGATTAAATTTTCTTGTAAAGCATATGATTAATATAAATTTGGCCAGCAAACTAAAAATTACATGGTAACCAAATATGTCCTAGCTAGCTAGCACATAAATACAACAATTAAAAAAATATCAAAATGACACTATTTTTAATCACACCCGAAATAAAAAATAAGGAAAGACTAACGAATAGCAGAATGCCAAAGGAAATTAGCTACACGTAATTTTTCTAACAAAAGATATCATCTCAAGCATAATTTTTCAAAAAATCAACCTCTATTTTTTTTTCGTTTTGGGGAAAATAAGAAAAAAAAATTAAAAAATTACTTCTAGACTAAAGAACAACCCAGGGAGATGCAATGGGCAAGCTCGAACACTTGATAATAAGTTAAAGACAAAGAAATAAAAATGCGAGTTCAAAACTCACACTTTTGAGAAAATTGAAAACCAAAGAAATCTCAAAATATATAAGAAGAGATGGTCGAGAATACCTCAATATTGAACCAGATTGGCCTCCGATAAAGTGAAATCAGCTGAAAATCAGCTTGGGTAAGAAAATGAGCCAGTTCAACGGCATTTGCAAGCTTGGGGCGGGGGACATCCCTTACAAGTGACGGACATGATCGTGTGACAGAATGCTGGAGGAGGAAGATGAGTGGGATTTAAAAATGGTTGACCAATGGTTTGAATTGTTAGTAACTCCTAATTGAAACACACTGTTTCACTCAAGGGTTACCAACAATTCAAGACAGCTGGTAAACCTTTAAAATGGTTTTGATCATTGGTAACCTTAGTTTAAAAGGGTTAGCCATTACAACAATTTTAACTATTGATAATTGTCCCACATCCAAACTGCCCCAGTATACCCAAATTGTTTACCAACACGCGAATGTTGGTAACCATTAAATTCTGTTACCAATTATACAATGCGTTGATGATTATTAATTGTCAAACAGTTGATAAATTCCCCAGTTTAATTAGTAGTGTATATATATTCCAAAATAAATAGTTATGTACTTTTTTGGCAAAAAGTCAGACTTTATTCCAGTCAATTATAAGTCATATGAAAAATGAATTTGTTTCACCAAATAAGAATATATGCACACCTTTTTCGGTAACAAGAGAATATATTAGAAAAAAAAACAAAAAGATCAATTTGGATCCTTAGGACCCCATCATGCCTGCAGCTGCAAGCACGGGACATCATAAATACGTTCATGTCCTTAGTTAGAAAAGGTTCCGGGGATCTGAAATGTGATCAAAGAAAAAAAAAAAAAACCCTCATCCTGCTCCGTTCCCATTCTAGCGAGATGATAGACTACTTATTTCACCTGTCAAAAGATCTTTTTGAATAAAGTGATCATTTGCAACTGATGCATCAAGCACGGAAGCACCCGCAAGAGGCATTAGTCTTTATTCTAAAGTGAAGCTGGAAGTTAGCATTTGGACTGCTTGTGCACAATCCAATTCTAACTTCCAGGTTTATATTAAGGTAGCAAGTTGGAGCCATCCCCTAGAACCTATTGGGTGATTTGGCTCAAATTAATTAAAAGAATCAAAGGACTTTACCTAGAGTTTAGCCAAATGCTTAGTTGGGAATAATTCATTAATAGCTTAAAGATTTGAGAAGTTTGATTTTTCTTGTCAAATTGATTGCATGCAGTGATTTCCTTTTGTTTGGAGACCAAGTAAGTTTGGGTTTTATGTAAGTTTAGAAAATCTAGGACTTTGAGTTTGTTTAGGATTTAGTTTTTCTATTTTAAAGTCGTATGAGTTTGTGTGTGGCCTATTAATTAAAAACTTGTTGTATTTGAGTTTTGAGTATGAACGAAAAGCCAAAATGGTAAATAGGTAAATTGTGATGGTTTTGGGAGGGAGGAAAAGTCTAGAGGCATGAGAAGGTTAAGATGAGAAGCTTTTTGTGATTCTCGTATTTTGTAATTATGTGAGAATAAGATTATA
This sequence comes from Aquilaria yunnanensis, assembly GCA_039654915.1. Lineage (NCBI taxonomy): Eukaryota > Viridiplantae > Streptophyta > Magnoliopsida > Malvales > Thymelaeaceae > Aquilaria > Aquilaria yunnanensis. Next base: position 11,750,709 of record CM077595.1, read on the forward strand.
AGATTATCAGTAGTGCGTGGGGGATTTATAAATCAGTGTGAACACTAATGGTATACTTCTACTATAATCTTTATATTTTATTTAAGTAGATTTCTTTTATCAATAGATATAAGTTAGTTAAAAGCCAAACCACATTAATTTTATATGTACTTGTTTAATGTTGTTATTATTCTGTTGTGCGTGATAGGTAATTGGAGATTTTTTTTTTCCAACAGAGCCTACAACTCAGCTTCCACTGGAGTTGTTTGCCCTGTATATGTTCCTAGCAGAAGCAGCAATAACATCATTACCATCATGATCTCTTATAACAACAGCACCCCTTCTTATACTATTTTTGTCACAGAAGCATGCATCAGAATTTAACTTAAAACAACAAGGCTGTGAGGGATTCCACTTGATCCATTTGATGGTTTTATATAATTTCTATTTTTCTTGTAAGGTTGGTCCACAAAAAAAAAAAAAAAAAAAGCCCAACCTCATGCTTAATGTCTTCAATTGTTTTTTCTACAAAAAATGCCAAAAACATTAGATATCTCATTATTAATGCACTAGTATTGAATACAATGTTTCCAATTTTCATTTGTTGTAATGGTTTGGATTCCTAAACTCACTACTAAAAAAACCATATTTTCCAACGATCAAAATGTTGGAAATTTCCAACGCGCTAAGCCGTTGGAAACCAAAAAAATATTTTTCCAACGGCTTGGCCGTTAGAATTATGAGGACAATAAATGCTCAATTTAAGAAACGTTATTTCTAACAGCTTAAGCCGTTAGAAAATTCATTAAAAGAAGCCGTTGGAAAATTAAATCCTTGATTTCCAACGGCTTGGGTAGTTGAAAAATTTAATCCTTGATTCCAACAGCTTAGGTAGTTAGAAATTTTAGTATTTTTCCAACGGCTTCAGCCGTTGGAAAATTCGGTAAAAGAATTTCCAATGGCCAATTTAACCTTCATTTCCAACAGCTTAGGTAGTTGGAAAATTTAGTATTTTTCCAACAGCTGGGCCGTTGGAACTTCATTTAATGAAACGCTGCGTATTGTTTTATTTTTCCAACGGTTGAGGCCCTTGAAAAATACTAATTTAAATCATCTTCTTCCTCCAGATCTGGTTCATTTTCATTTCAGACTAACATCTCTTTTCCTCTCCTCTCCTCTCCTAGACGCACACACCGCACATAGCTAGTTTGAGGGACTGCACAAAGCTTCAACCTTCGTTTTTCGATGCCAGCATTGGCTTTTCTAGAGCTCAAACTTCGAGATCTTGTAAGTTTTTCTTATTTTTTTTTTCTTTTTTGTTTCAGATTTTCGGGCTTTTTTTCTTCTTTGAGATTTAGCATGTTAATGGGTGCAAGATTTTGCTTGTGTTGCTAGATTGAAAACCATTCCCATGCATTTTTTAAGTTCATTTTTGGATTTGTGGTAAGTTGTGAAAATATTTACTTTCTTATTTATTTAAGTTTTTTTTACCGAAAAATGGAAGTAAATCCGGATTTTCTTGAGTTATTTTGGTTTGAAATATGTGAAATGTATGTGATTTGTAGTTGTTGATGGTTGAAAGTGAAGTATTTAGGTTACCCATTGATATTTTGAATTTTTTGCGGATTTTGTTAATTATTTTTAATTTCGGGTTTAATTTAAAATTAGGATATAATTAGATTTAATTAAATTGTTTAATTGGGCAGTATATTTATTTGTCAAATTATAGTTGATAGGGACCCATTCATATAATATAAGAAATATGTGGTTTTTTTTTTTAATTTTGGGATATAATATAATATCGGTATACTATTAGTGTTAATTAAGTTTGTATAGTATTGAGTGGGATATTTATGTATGAATTTTTTTGAATTAAGGATTTAATTGAAAAGTAGTATATTGTTAGTTTGAACTAACATTGTTTAATTGGATTTATTTTTAAATTTTTTGTAATTTTGAGAATTAATATAAAATCATAATATTTTTATATGTAAATAAGTTTGTTTGATTAAGTTTGATTTTTAATATTATTATTATTATTATTATTATTATTATTATAGTCGTAGTAGTAGTAGTAGTAGTAGTAGTAGTAGTAGTAATATTCATAATAATAATAATAATAAGAGTAGTAATAATTATAGTAATAATACTAATAATAATAATAATAATAATAATAATAATAATAATAGTAGCAGTAGTAGTACTAGTAGTACTAGTAGTAGTAATAATAATATGGATAATAATAATAATAATAATCATAATAATAATAGTCGTAGTAGTAGTAGTAGTAGTATTCATAATAATAATAATAATAATAATATATTAGGGAGATCCAAGGTTACAATGCGTATTAAAACCAACATTACTTCTAATGTGTTAGGGATATATAAATTATTTATATAATAATAATAATATATCATTTATGTAATAATAATAATATTGGAATAAACAGCACTGGAATATTATTATTATTATTGGAACAAACAGCATTGGAATAAACAATATTAAAAAAAAAACTATTTCCAACGGCCTAAGCAGTTGGAAATATTTTCAACTGCTTAAATATGGAAATTTTTCCAACTGCCTATTGGAACATAGAAAAAAAATTTTAATTACAGACTTTGGAAATTTCCAATGGCTAACTGTTGAAATTTCCAATAGCTCTCATTTGAGCCGTTGGAATGACAACTTCCAACGCATTAATTACCAACTGTTTGGTTTCCAACAGCTTCATGTTTGAAACTGGGAAATTTCCAACGCGAGGTCATTGGAAAATGCCCATTTTTTAGTAGTAGGTTGACAATGATATATACCTCTATGAATTTAGGGTGCTCAATTGGTTTGTTCAGTTTTAACCAAAACCGAATAAATGCCGGTTTTATGTATTAATAACCAAATAAACCGAATTATAGGAGAAAATTGAAATAACCGAAAAAAATGTATATATATTCCAAACCTCAAACTTCATCATATATTCTAATCTAAACACACATTCTAATCACATAGCAAATATCTATAATTCATTCCAAATCTAAATAACAAACATCCATCACATATGTAATCCTTTTTAAATCTCAAACACAGATACTAGCAGAGTAAAAATTTGGTTATTTCGGTTAACTGATATTCAATTGAAGTAAACAAAAAACCAAACCGAAATTATATCTAAATATGGTAACTAAAAAATAAAAAAAAAATCAATTATTTAGTTGTTTCGGATATAACTGAAATTTTCCTCACCCTATCTATGACGGAGCAAATGTCTAATTTTCAAGCTCCCATGCGAGAGAATTAAGCCAGATAAAATGGATAATTTTTTTGCAAGATCCAGATCCAAGCCCAGTTCTTATCCTCATTAATCCTTCTACTAGCTAGGTTCTCCACTTCTTGCAAGCCAATAAGCAGATTGCAGAGCACAAGTGCCATTAGTGGCCTGTGAGCCTCCAAATGACACGGTCTTGTAAATTTTATAATTGGCTAGGGGGGCACCTTTAATTTTTTTGTTTAACAATATGAGAAAAGTCTTTGTCTAATCCCAATATGAGGTTCAGTTTTGACCTCTTATCTACAGTTAGCAACTCTTCTAATTAAAAGGCAGAGTTGGAACAGCAAAGTGACCGAACATGTACGCAAGTATGTGCACGTGTATATATACGTATATATGAGACACAGAGACAGCGGAAAACGTTAAACAAATCAACCTCAGGCTGTGAAACAGGTCATAATTGCGCTACAAGATAAGGATGAGGATAATCGAGCAAAGTGTTGGAGGCTCTTCCTAAGAACGTAACAACATCTTTTGATTAGTACATTCTCATAATATTCCCCCCCAACAATGCCCTATACATACATATATATATCTTTTGTTCCAAAAAGATTATTAGCTACACGATCAAAATTTAGCATTACTTTTACTTACGGTTTATAAAGTTTTGTCGAGTCAAATATTCACTTATATATACGTGTAAAGCAGAACAAAGCAAAACAAAGAAAAAGAAAAGAAAACTGTAATCTAATATAAGAAAATAGCATGAAAGTATATAGATATATGTGACAAATTTGGATTTTTGCAAAGAAATTTATAAATTAAACCACGAAATGCATATAGTATAAAAATAAAATTATATATTATTGTAAAAAATAATCTTTGTAAAGATTTTGGAATTTTATTTGTATATATTAAGAGTAAAATTCCTAATCTCTGTTCATTTTTTTTGTTTGAACTATTAATGGTGCTAATGTCATAATAATAATAATAATAATAATAATAATATTATTATTATTATTATTGGCCACAAGTCATATATATTATTCACAATGAAAAATAGTAGTGTGTATGTGCGCGTGCTTGCATATGTGTGTGCACATATAACTGGTGCATCCAAGACGTGATAATATGGTACTACTATTGTACCATACTGCTAAAAAATGGTACGTAATTTGGTTTGAAATTTAAAACTGTAATTTGGAAGAAGAGTAAGTGACACCAAATGTCCTTAAACTATGACTCATATTGCTTATTCGTCCTGAAACTATCATTGACATTGCATATTCGTTCTAAGTTAGTCCTATCATTGAAGTGGACCGAATTGAGTAAATGAACTAAACTGGGGGTCTAAAGAAGGAATTTCAACATGAAAAAAGAAAAACTTATGAGTTTCAAAATTTTGGTGAGAATTTGGATATGATAAACTAAGATTTTAAGTTTGGTACTTTAGTAAAAGTTGTAGAGGAAGGTAAGATGAATTGATTAGTAGAAACATTTCAAACATCTGGGAAAATTATTTCATTGACCGCCACAAACAGTGACCAAGAGTGGTTGTTCGTGGCTGCCGGCAATCAAAAGTTCTAAATTTTTAAAATTTATTGAATAGTTGGATTCCTCTCCATCTTTTGTACAATGTTTGCAAAGTATCTAATTTAAAATCTTAACCATCCAGCCTGATTGGTGAGAAACAAAATTTAATTTAGAAATTAACATAAATTAAAATAAATTTGGTGTTTTAATGAGCTCTCACAAATTTTAAAGTTTATTGTTATAAAATTCTTTATAGAAGTTAACTGCTTCTAATTAAACATCTTACAGACCTAATGATGTGATGGGACGACCTTCTAGTTAACTAGAACAGTAAACCTCAAGATTAGGTTTTTAATCAAGGGTAAATTATAAAAGCTCCCCTGTGATTTGATCTAATATACATTTTACTACTTGATTTTAAAAAATCTACACTTTAACTCTACTTTTTTTTATAGTGTTCGAAAACAACTTTTGAAATCCTATTCTAGTAATTTTAAGATTTTTAATATTTTTATATACCTAACTGACCTTTAAAAAATACTGATATGCATTTATAAGAAGAAAAATACATTTTTAAAAAAATTAATAATTTAAAATATCTATTAACTATAAAAAAAATATTAGAGAGACTAATATTATTGGAAGATAACTATTTTATAATTTAAATATTATTTTAAAAGTTATTATCAGATAATATAAAAAAATTAAAAGGCATAATGTAGGTTTTCAAAATAAAGGAAATAAATTGTAGCTTAGAGTAAAATCAGGGTAGTTGTAACTCTCCCTATAATCAATATCTAGCCAACCCAGATGGGAAACGTGTCCACTAACAAGAATCCAACACTTGAGGGCCATTGGATCCAGAGAATAAGACAGGGGCTAGCTGTGGCCATCGGCCACCGTCTTTCACAAGAAAATTCAAACTTTTCGGGGGACCACCCGGGAATATTCCGGAACCCTAAGAGATTTCTTTCTCAATTATTGTATTTTAAACCTGCCCCACTATTTAATATTTGAGGATATTGCTTTAATTAATTGAAATGGTTGATCTGATATGGGTATATTCTCTACTTGTTTAACTTATCCCTGTGGCGAGGAACCCCAAAAAAATAAAAGAAAAAAGAGAAGATATTCCTATCTCAAGAATCTTACCTTGTCGAAGATTCCAGTACCATTTCTCGATAAATATAACAATTAACAACATAATAAGTACGAGTCCGTAACGTGTGCTTGTGAGAGAATTGGTTCAAAACGTCAAATTATGTACCCAAAAATTAAATTTCGCTTTCTAGTAAATATTGGACCGTTGAAAGCGTTAATTTCTCTCACATTACACAATTTTACACATTTTCAAAGTACTCCAGCAGGGGTGTTCTTAAGGTTAAGGGCTCGGGTTTTATCCAAGACAAAAATATGTCTATACTGTTTGGAACTTAATATCAGAGTCAATTTATTTTAATTTAATTTAAAATAACCTATTTTTATTTTTATATTTTTTTTAGAAATTAATTTCATATGAAAGTTAATATTATATAGGTATAATAATTTATTAAAAATATATTTTTTATAATGTTATTGAATTTTTATAAATTTTTCTGTTTTATGCCTAAAAATATAAAAGCTCATAGAAATTTAATAACATCATAAAATTTAGTTTTAAATAGATTATTATATCTTTATAATATCAACTTTTAAATAGAATTGATTTTAGATGAAAAATATATAAAAATAAAAATAAGTCATTCAAAATTAGGTCAATTTAAGTTACAATGAATTGACTCTCAAAATCAAGTAATTTTAATTTCCACTCACATTAATTTTCAATTAATCCATAAAATTGGAGTAGGATTAAGTACCAAATATACTATTAAAAAGTGTCAAAATAATCAAATTTACCATCAAACTTTCAAAAGCACCAAATCTCTTACTAAATTTTACTTTTGAGACAAAATTTACCACTAACATTGCAAAAAAATATCAAATTTACCATTACTCTGTTAAGTGACCATCAAATTAAAGATGAAAATAACAATTTTGGCCTTTAATTTTTCACTTTTTTTTCTACTAGTGCCCCAACTTTGCCTATCTAATGATCATACAATCTTAGTCACGAACAGAGGCAATGATGAGAAACCAGGGTCTGAGATTCTTTTTCAGTAAAAATCAAGACATTGAGCTCAATCTAACACAAGAAAATTATCTGATTTCTGAGTTGTTGCTGGAATCGGAATATAAGGTTGCCGTTCCTTCAACACTATCGTTGGTTCTTAGGGAATTATCATTCTCTTCTTTGCTACTCCAGTCTAGAGTTCTTTTTCTTCGATTAGTAGTCCTTGTCGTTGTTCCTGTTCTTGTATAGTACATTTCTGCTCCTCCTGGCTCTTCATTTTTTCAATCGGGTTCTTTTTTTTATCAATAGTCAAATGTGCTACTGGATGCTCTATAATTCCTACTAGTAATTTTGCAAGTTTGATTTTTCTTATTGTTTATACATTTGGGCGATTTTTGTCTATTGCTTATGGGAGGAGGAAGTGCCAAAGGAGCTAAGCATGTAGAGGATGAAAATGAAAAGAAGGTCGGGTAATTGATTGAAAAAGATGACATGATCGTTAGATAGACAAAGTTAGGGCAATAATAAATGAAATATGAAGAAGAAAGGACCAAAATATTACTTTTCACCTTTGAGTTAACGGTCACTTAATGGTGGAATGACAAATTTAGTATTTTTTGTAACGTTAGTAGTAAATTGATCTTAAAAGTAAAGTTTAGCATTGGATTTGATACTTTCGAAAGTTTGATGGCAAATTTAGTCCTTTTGACACTTTTTAATGGTAAATTTGGTACTTACTCCAATTGGAGCAATATCTCACGATCATGTTATCCTAAATACTATCATATTGAGCCTTTGATGCCATGTCACCAAAACATCAATCATACATCAAGCACTCAGTGTTGTAGTGCTGCAACTAAATTAAATGTTAGGTTAATCATACTTAACATCAATTACGCTTTCATCCATCAAAGTTCTGAAACATACTTTTTTCCAACTCTAGTGAATAAAAAAGTTATTTTGTATTTAAAGAAAGAAACAATAATAATTTAAGGCCCAATTCATTGTAATTTAAATCAACTTAATCCAAAATAGAATTTTTTTTTTAATTTTTACATCTTTTTTTTTTCTTGCTTGGAACTAAATCTGTTTAAAATTAAATATTATGTAGATGTGATAACCCATTTAAAAGTAATTTTTCATGATGTTATTAGATTTTTATGAATTTTTATAATTCTAGGCATTAAAAAATAGATAATTGTATTTTTAATGAATTATTATACTTACATAGTACTCCCCGCGTCTCATATTCTTTGCACCATTTTGACTTTTTCATATAATTTGACTTGAATTTATTCATATTAGTATTTATTAGAAAAAAAATTTAAAAAAATATATTTAAAAACTATATGTCTTGATTTATCATTATTGTATACAAGTTCTTCATTTATATACTAAAATATTGAAAATAAAAAATTATAGATTAATTCCTAAAAAGTGAATGGTGAAAAAAATATGGGACGGAGGAAGTATTATATTTTAAATAAAATTAGTTTTATGTAAAAAAAATATATAAAAATAAAATAGGTCATTTTAAATTGAGTTAACTTAAATTAAAATGAATTATCTTTACCATTAATGTTTAAAAATACTTGAAATTTTAATTTTTTGAAAGAGTAAAATTATCAACCAATTTAAATTAAAATTTTTAAGACTTCAAATAAGGTAATATGAAGTTGTGTGCTTAATAGGGGGTAGGAGTAGATTTCTAGACAATGAGGTTAAATATCCTTTTTTTTTTTCCTTTTCTATGAAGGTTCTTTTCCATTAATAGTAGATCATACGATATCTACCAATAAAATATAAATAATGAACTTCACAGAGTTAATAGGCTCAACTCATGCTGTTAATAACTTTCCTGTAATATCATATTACATAGAACAATTATAAATAATATATAGGTATACCAGGCATTTGAACCTACAAACTGACAAAAAAAAACCATCAAAACTATGGAACATAAACCTAGTATAATATTTGGACTAATAAATGCTAACTCCCAATCCAATATGAGAGAGCAGATCGACCGAGCCCATCGAGTGAAACTCTTGATTGCCATCTCTTCAATCTGCAACTTCACTGTCTCATCTTTCGGGGAGAAGAAAATTAAATCTAACAAAAGCAAAGAGTAAACTTCACTAATAAAGTTAATTATTTGAAGAAATAATATAAAAATTTAAGAAAAATGGCCAAATTCAGCTGAAAAATCAACCAGATTTGGCCAATTAAGTCAAGATCAAAGGGATTTTTTGAGAGATACAAGGAAGAGTGGCAAGGTTAGGTGGGTAAATATCTAGGGCCAGTTCGGTCTCAATTAATCAAATTAATTGGAGTCAAATTAATGTCGGGTCGAGGCCGGGCCATTCGCAGGTCTTATGACCCGCTAAACAAGAAAGTGTATACACCCCTAAGTTAGCGTTATTTACGTTCTTTACCACCATCTTCAACCTTCCTCTCTAAGCTCATTCTTCTCTCTCCCCTTTCCCAGTCAACCTTCCTCTCACCCACCAACTTCGATCTTCTCTCTCCCTTTTCCCAGTTAGACGAAAGCTTATTACCACCAACCCATTAAGTGAATATGGTTATCGTCCCTTTGAATCCGCCCATCACCTCCAATTTCAGATATGCCGCCCACCACCAGCCTTGGATCCGATGATTTTGGGATGGCTTGTTTCCGTGCGTACGGTGATGCACACTCGTTTCCGGTCATCACCGATGTTCTTTTCAGAGGGATCATTACGTACATGGTTGTGGCAATTCGAAAGCCATCATGGGTCATGATCAGAAGATAGAAGACAAAAACTGGATTTCAAACTAGATCCAACACATCTCTTGGCGAACCAAAGTCTAAGCAAGAAAAAAATAGAAGAACGAACTTTCAAGTTAAAATTCACTCACTGGTACAAATTGTAAATAATGCAAAATCTGGGGTGAGTTTGCAACACAGAGTCAGGGGCTGCCTTGACCCGCGAATGACCCGTCCTCGACCCGGTATTAATGTGACTCCATTAATTTAATTAATTGGAACCGAACTGGCCCCTAGTTAGTATCATCGTTCTGAGAGGAAAAATGTGGTCGACTAAAATAGGTAATAGTTATTTTTATACATGGTGATTATTTACTCAACTTATGTACCAATTGAAATTTTATATTTTAAGAAATTTAATTTTTTTTTTTGTTTTGAAAAACTAATTTCTCCATCCCGAATTAATTTAAATATTTGTGTTTGGCACCAAATTAAGAAATTCACTTTTGCACGTAAAAACAAGAAAAATAAAAAATAAAAATTGAAATGCTAGTTTGGAAGGATAATATAGCATTGATTTACAAAAATTTGGAATGAACTAAAATAAAATATTCTGACAGATTGGGTATTTTTTTTTTTAAGTTTTTCAAGTTGCGCAATAAAAGAATTCATAAAATTAAGATTATTGTTGAATAAATAAAATATTAAATGTCAAATAATTTTAATTCTAAATAACTTGAAGAAAACCATACGGTAAATGATTTTTTGAGTGATTAATTTAGCTCCCAGGTAGGAAGCCTACCGACTATATTGGTAATTACAACTATAGTCCTTAACCTATAACTTTCGTCATCCTTCGGGCCCCATCCTAAAATAATTTACCCAAGGGAAAAACATTTTTGTCCACTCTCAGTGGCCACAGGCAGTTTAAAGAATTTACTACAGCACCGAGTAGATCTAACGGTTTCCAGCTGAAGGCATAATCCATATTTCTATTTATATTTTATGTTTTCCTAAATCAAACTTGATACGAAATTACTTGCAAGATAAGTGCTCGCATAATCTATTAGTGTTGGCCAGAAATTTGTAAAGAAATGGACCAGCATAAAATGTTTAGAAAATGTTGAGATCAAATTAGGGAAACTTAAAAATTAAGATGATCTGAAGGTGGAGGACCAAAACAAGACAACAATTATAGGTTACGGGCTATGGTTTTTATTTCTAATAAAAAACATTTAGTTTTTGTATTAAGAGATGGGGCTTTGAGGAGTCTTTTTGAACTCTGGTGCCTCTGCCGTGAAAGACCCAAAAGCATTAATTGAATCTCTTGTGGAGTGAAACCCTTGGGTCCATCATTCAATGAGCATGTGTTGGAGATGAAAAGGAGTGAAAGTTTTTCTAAATTATTTTGTGTTGCCAGCACTTTGTGTCATTAGATAGTCAAACACGTCAAGTTAAAAGCACTTTATAAATGAGGCGAATAAAAAAAATATGATAGAAATATCAAATTTCTTATTAATATTTGGGCTAAAGAGTGGATATGTCATTATAATTTTGTCTAGGCTCAATCTCTCACTTATTGTTTAAAATGAGCTGAATATATCACTGTCAGTTAGAAAATAATGAAAAATAATAAAAATAATAGATTTTAAAATCTTAAGGTTACTATACATCTTTTAAAAAATATCAGGACATTTGAGATTTTTGTCAAAATAGAATATAATCTTCACCATCAGTTTTTTAGCTTTGTCACTGTATCTGTCACCAATGCCCCAACCCTGTCCCCGCCTTTCCTCTATCTTTACTGTCTAATCTTCTCTTCAGCATTTGAGAGAGAGAGAGAGAGAGAGTCTAATTATAAAAAGCCTTTAAAATTTATTAAAACTTATATTATTACCATAAAATTTTAAAACTTGTTATTTTTAATTATTTTTTAATGTTTTTTATTAGGTTTTTAATGGTCAATATCATATCTGATGGCCAGGGGCCTCATCGTTTATAGTCATGGTGACTGGTGGTGAGACTTCTGGGAGGAAGAACGCCTGGTGGAACGGATAGCCCCAAGGAGAGTGTCTGAAAGCTCAGAAACAAAGGGTTAGGAGGTCCCCAGAGTGTTTTTCCGGGGGGGGGAGCCTCCGAGGCCCAAGTCAGTGATGGCTGAGAAAAGGCAGAGGAAATAGCACAAAGGGCTGAAGAATCTCGCCTGGTAGTTTTCTCAGAGTGTGGGAGCAGTGTTTGGCCAACCAACCAGCCTCCTGCCAAGTATTAATTCCTGGTATTTATAGGAGTGCCTAGCCCGTTCAGATCACGACACGTGTTCGGTCGGATGTTCCCTGAGTTTCTGGGCGTAGGAGACAGATAACTGGCAGCAGGTTGTCCTGAGCCACGTGCTGAGATGGGCCATGATGTGATTCTGATGGCGTCCGTATGTCAGAGCGCCTATTCGGGCGACTTTATGACGTCTATGAAAGGACGTGTCAGAGGCTTCCTTAAATGCTTCCATAAATGCTCCTGCCGTACTCCCGAGGTCCCTGGGTGAGCTCGTCCTCTAGTTCGGACAGAGCCTCTTCGGGAAACAAGCCCTCAGTTCGGGGGTTCCCAGTTTCAGGGAGTTCCGCCTTCGGGGATATCATGTTCGGCTCGCTATGTCTGGTGCCGCTTTTCCGAAGGCGATATGTTCACAACTTTAGGGGGCGAGTAGTGTCCTCGGGGTTTCCTGGCGTGCCGGGCTCGGAGCTCTTCGGCTATCTCCCGAGGTGCCTGATCGCACCTTTTCTCGGGTAGCGCCAGCTTCTTCTGGCCATCATTGTGGCAGGGAGTTCGGCCAGATAGAGGCGATAGCGTTTGGCTATCACATGCCCCCCTTTGGAAAGCCGAAGTGAAGACTTCGGTTTTGCATCTCTTTCTGAGGTTGTGTATGGGAGTTTCTTTGGAAGCTTAACCTGTTCCGAGGATGCGCCTTTTGCCCGAAGATTATGGGCTCTTCGGCCTTGGCCTGTTCTTTGGTGTCTTCGAGGTGGAGCCTGTGCCGAAAATACACCTCTTGCCCGAAGGTCATGGGCTGTTCGGCCATAGCCTATTTCTTGGCGTCCTCGAGGTGGCCTGCTCTTTGTTTCTGCAGGTCTGTTTGGCCAAGCGTGTCAGTCTGAGCGGCGCGTCCCAGTTTTCCAGGGATGTCCGAAGACGTGTCCCAGCTTTCAAGGGACGTTTGGAGGACGTGTCCCCCATTTTCGCGAAGCGGTTGACACGTGGCGCTTTGCCATTGGGGGAGAGTCGCGTCGGTTACAGAGGGCGCGCCTTTTCAGGTGCAGAGAGCAGCTACGGCGACGGTTCGCCTCCAAAGGGTACTTATGACGATGTTTCGGTTACCCATCTTCTGGCTTATAAATAGCCCACTCCATCATAAGTTCCTTTTGTTTTCTTCTCTGCTCCTCTCTCTGCTTTGCCCCTGTTCTTGCACTTTCTTGCTTTCTGTGGTGGAGCTACCTTAATCAGAGCTTTTTTCCAGCCAGCTTTCACGACGGCGTCCTCAGATTTTGGCAAATCTTTCGGTGGGTTTTTGTTTTTCAGAGCGCTTTGATCCCTGTGTTCTTTTGAGTTTTTCTCTGGAAACTGTTTTCTTCCATTTTCAAACTCGTTTTTATGTCAAAAATGCCCATTCCTGAGAGCTGGCAGCCTCTTTTAGCCCATCCTTGTTACACCACCCCTGAAAAGTTAGAGAGGTGGAAGAAAAAATTCTTTCTTCCCTCTTACGCCATTACTAGGCTGCATCGTTCTAGCCATTATGCTTTTTCAAACCACAGTAAGGAGGTTACCGTTTTCCGAGCCCAGCTGAAGGCCGGTCTTCGGTATCCTCCCCCGAAGATGGTGTGCGAGTTCTGCAAATTTCATGGCATTGCTGTGAACCAGCTTCCCCCGAACTCGTTCTGCTATTTTAACGCCTACCTCTGCATGTGTGGCGTCTTCGGGATAGAACCCAATTTCAGAATCTTTATGCAGTATTACAAGCTCTCTGTGGTCCCGAAGGGTGGCTTCTATTTCATGCTACCTTGGGGATCCGGGAGCAAGAAATTCATGTTCACCTTCGCCACTAAAGATAGCTGGCGGGGGTGGCAACAGAAGTTTTTCTTCATGAAGATGGACGAGGCCTGGTCGTACGTTCCGACCAAATGGGCTCAGGGAACACTGGATGTGGACGTTGCTGATCCGAGGATGCTGCTGACCCCAGAGTTAGCTTCCTTGTTCGCGGACTTCGACGTCCGTATTCGGGCTGTCTCTGACTGGGATCCCGAGGTCGTTCCGCTCGCCCTTTACCCTTTTCCAATCAACTGGAGGTTGATGACCGAAGAGGTCCTTCGGGAGCTAAAGGTGGTAAAGGAGCACGAGACTGACCTCGGGATGCCAGCTCCTGCCATCGCCGGGAAGGATTCCTGGTTGGTCAAGCTTCTTAAGGAGGAAATTTCTTTCGAAGCGCTTGCCGAAAGTGAGTTATCTTCGACTCCTTTACTGTTCTTTCCTCGGACTTACGCTGATGTTTCTCTCCTTTTTCAGAGATGGGCGACGCGACTACCGCCTATTACAAGTCCCTTTTCACCGGCCAGGTGGAGAAGGGCGATCAGACGAACAAGGCGTCTTCCCGAAGGCGGAAGTCTACTGGCACGGGACCTTCGAGGAAACGGGCAAAGAGAGCTGCCTAGGCTCCTTTAGAGGAAAATCCCGAGGAGACTGCCGAGGAGCCTGGGGCAGCCGAAATTCCGGAGTCTGAGGCTGCTGCTTCCGAGGTCCCTTCAACCGACGTCCCTCCTCAGAGTCCTACCGCGTCACAGGCCCTCCTTGATGTAGTGGTAGAAGTACCTTCTGCCAAGGAGCGGCGCAAGCGGAAGGGCAAGGGCATTTCGGCCGAGGACTCCGAGGACGATGTTGTCGAGGTTCCGCCAGGTTTGTTTCCAGACAAAGTGTACTTCCTTTGTTTTTTCTGGATTGGCTTCTTTGTCTTTAATCTCCTTCTCATTCTTCTCACGCAGGGGAGTTGACTACCCCTGGCTGGGTGGCCGATCATGCTCGGAAACGAGCTCTTCGGGATGCCAAAATCCCGCAAGGGAAGATACCCAAGGAGCCTTTTTGGACGTTCACGGAGGACATGAATATGTACTCCGAGGATGCTCCTCAAATGGCTAAGGAAATTTCGAAGGGGGTGCTCACCGAGGCCTCTTTCAAGGCTATAGCGGCGGCTCACCCGGGGGATAACACCCTCGCCGCAAAGATCACCGAGCATGCTGCTCAGGTATATCCTTCACAGCTCTTTCCCTTCAATTTTTTCCTAAGTGTTTGGCTCTTACTGACCTTGCGTTTATTTTTTGCAGCTGATGGGGTACACCGCCTTTCTCCAAGTTCGGGTGGCCAGGGAGGTTGTTTTTCGAACTTCGGCCACTCGAACCATGAATGAGACGAGGACCACACTCGCGGAGTCGGTCGCCAAAAACCAGCAGCTGAAAGAGGCTGCTGAGAAAGAAGTAGCTGCCCTTCGGGAGGAGTTCCGAAAGGAAAAAGAAGAACTTGAAAAGGACTCCTCCAGGAAGATCGCTGACCTTGGTGACCAAATAAAGGGGATGCTCGCCGCCAACGAAGACCTTCTCCAGCACAAGGCTGGTTCTGACAGCCGTATAGCGTCGTTGACGAATGAGAATAACGCTCTCCGGGCCGAGGTAGAGTCATTGAAGAAGGAGCCGAAGGGGGATAAGCAGATAAAGGCGCTGGAGGAGGAGGTCGAGGATCTGAAGGACGAGCTCGACGACCTCGAGCTTGAGAAGAACAAGTCTGATCAGATGAGCAAGGTCGCGTTCCAGGACGGCTTCTGCCTTGCTCGGCACCAGGTTCTCCAGAGGTTCCCAGATCTGGATCTCTTTTTTCTAGAGGGTCTAAACATTCCTGGGGGACCTCGGTGGAAATGGTCCAAGGCCGAACATCTGAAACTTCCTCCATCCATTCCAGCGCCGAAGGTGGTGAAAAAGGGCGGGCAAACGAGTGGCTCTTGGGACGCCGCGAACCCTTAGGCTATTTTTAGGGCCCCTTTTCCTTCCCTTCTATTTTGTAATCCTTCTTCGGACAGTTCTTTATTTTAAAGCAACTTTGCTCTTAATGAGGATTTTTTGGCTAAGTCTTTTCTTGCAAGTTTCTTCATTTCCATTGCCCCGAACACGTTCGCTCAAGAGACTTCGGAAAACCTGCGATTAAAGAAACTTTTTTACCTTCCTTTGTCCCGAGGGCGCTTGCTCGTAAGACTTTCTGGAAGGCCTGAAGAAATTTGACTAAGTCTTTTTGCAGGCTTTTGCATTTCCAATTTACCCCGAACATGATTGCTCAAGGGACTTCGGAAAACCTTCAGTCAAATTTTTTGTTTTTCCAGTTGTCCCGAGCATGTTTGCTCAAGGGACTTCGGAAAACCTTTCGCGAGATTTTTCACTTCCCAATTTCCGGAGCATGTTCGCTCAAGGGAGTTCGGAAAATTATCCCTGCGCTGGCTATGGTGAGTACTTCTGCGAGATTTTTGTTTTCCATCTTTCCCGAGCGAGATGGCTCAAGGGACTTCCGAAAGTCATATCTACGCTTTATCACGGCGAGCATATTTGCGGAATCCTGTTTTGCACAATTTCTGTACACTTAAGAATTTTTCTCAAGGCCATTCTGTACAACATAACTCCTCCGCTTAACCTTAAGCGTAGAATTTTTTCAAGGCGTCTGAGTGCCAAGTGTTCTTCAATTCTACGCCTTCGGCGTCGCCAAGCTTGTACACGCCTTTTCGTACTTCGGCGAGAACCAGATAGGGTCCTTCCCAGTTTGTGCGAAGTACGAAGTCGGCCTTTCGGAGAACGAGGTCTCCCTTCTTGATTTCTTTTGGCCTTGGCCCGTAAGTTTACAGCCGCGGCCACCCTTTGCTGAAAAGCTTTTCTTCTCAGCTCGGCTATTTCTCTGTGTTCGGCCACAAGATCGAGATTGGTTCTCAGGCCGAGGTCGTTACCACCTTCATCAAATACTTGCACCCGTACTGAAGGTTGAACTACCTCTATTGGGATAATGGCCTCTGTTCCGAAGACGAGTGAGAAAGGATTCTCCCCTGTGGCTCTTCGGGGCGTCGTTCGGTAGCTCCATAATACACTTTGGAGTTCTCCTGGCCATTTCCCCTTGGCTTCCCCTAGTCTTTTTTTCAGGCCATTTTTTATGGTCCTATTCGATACTTCCACCTGCCCGTTGCTTTGGGGGTGAGCTACTGGGGCGAAGTGCATCTTTATTCCGAGGTCACTGGTGAATTCTTGGAATCCTTTGTCTGTGAACTGGGATCCATTATCAGCTACTAGTACCCTCGGTATGCCAAATCTGCATACGATGTTCTTCCATAGGAACTTCTGCACTTCTTTTGCCGAGATAGTTGCTAGTGGTTCTGCCTCCACCCACTTTGAGAAATAGTCCACTATTACCACGTAGAATTTCACGCCTCCGGGTGCTGTGGAGAGTGGCCCAATAAGGTCTATACCCCAGACTGCGAAGGGCCAAGGATAGTCTGTCGATGTTACCATTTCCGAGGGTGCCCTCTGGATTTTCGCGTGTCTCTGGCAGCTACCACATTTCCGGACGAACTGTCTTGCGTCCTTTCTCAGGGTAGGCCAGAAGTATCCTTGGCGGAGTATCACTGCTGCCAGGGCATCAGTTCCAATGTGTGAACCACACATGCCTTCGTGAACTTCTTCAAGGACCATTTCAGCATCCTTTTCATCCACACATCTGCCGATATAACTCTTCGCCAATCAGGAAGAATCTTCCGAAGCGTCTTCGCAGTCTTGCAGCATCGCCGGGGTCTTCGGGGAGCAAATTCTCTGCGAGGTATCTTTTTATTAGGTCTTTCCATTCTGTTCCCAAGGTCGTCATGCTCAGCACTGAGATGCTCGGATGGTCTAGCACCTCGGTATATGTTTTCGACTTCGCCAAGCAATCTGCCTCCATGTTATTCCGCCGAGGTACATTTTCGATCCGTACGGCGTCAAACTCTTGGATGAGCTTTGCTACTAGCTCATGATATTTTGCCAAAATTGGGTCCTTCGCCCCATAATCTCCTGGAGTCTGCCGAACTACCAGCTGGGAATCGCTGTGAGCCTTTAAGTTTCTCACGCCAATCTTTCTGGCCAAGCGCAATCCCGCTATGAGGGCTTCGGGGCCCCTGATAATACGCCTTGAGCTTTTATGGCCTTCCGAGGCTCATACGTAATTTCGTGTTCGCCCGGCTCTATACACCACTTGGAGAGCCTTCCCGAACGATCGCAGCCTTCTCCCTGCAAGCACCAAGGCGTATATAGCTTTTTGAAGCAAAGGGTACCTGACTTCGGCGCCATGCAGGGACTTGCTGACATAGTAGACCGGCCATTGCTTTGACCCTTCTTCCTTCACGAAGACCGAGCTCACAGCTTTTTCTGTGGCGGTGAGGTACAGTACGAGGGGCTCTCGCTCCCGAGGTCGTCGCAAAGTCGGCAGTCTGGCCAGGTAGACTTTGAG
This sequence comes from Aquilaria yunnanensis, assembly GCA_039654915.1. NCBI lineage: Eukaryota > Viridiplantae > Streptophyta > Magnoliopsida > Malvales > Thymelaeaceae > Aquilaria > Aquilaria yunnanensis. The sequence goes on from CM077595.1 coordinate 11,768,886, forward strand.
TTCTTCCCAGGCCTTTTGGCAATCTTCATCCCAAGGATGATCATTTCTTCCGAGGTCGCCTTTGTGAGGACTTTGAAGAAAGATCTACACCTATCTCCGTACCTGGAAATAAACCTGCTCAGAGAGGTTATTCTTTCGGTGAGTCTCTGCACATCTCTGACTGTGGCAGGAGTTCGGAACTCAAGCAGAGCCTTAATCTTCTCGGGGTTATCGTCGATGCCTCTTTCGGATACCATGTACCCAAGGAATTTTCCCGAGGTCACCCCGAAGATGCACTTTTCAGGATTAAGATGGATCCCGAAGGCTCTGAGCTTTTGGAAGGTTTCCTCTAAATCTGCAACGTGGTAGCCAAACAGCTTGTTCTTGACTATCATACACCTCCATGTTTCTCCCAATTTGGTCTTTGAAGACCTTGTTCATCAGCCTCTGGTAGGTGGTTCCTGCATTTTTAAGCCCGAATGGCATCCTGATATAGCAATATGTTCCTCCCTCGGTGATGAAGGCAGTCTTCTCTTCATCTTCGGGGTCCATCCTTATCTGATGGTAGCCACTGAAGGCGTCTAGGAAACTTAGGAGCCCATATTCAGCAGTTGAATCTACCAGTTGATCTATTGGCGGCAGAGGGTATGAATGTTTCGGGCAAGCATCGTTCAAGTTTCTGAAGTCGATGCACATCCGGAGTTTGCTGCTACCTTCTTTTGTGGCGATGACCACGTTGCTTAACCACTCGGGGTGAGGCGCTGGACTTCGGTTTTGACAAAGTTGCTTTTGTGGGCTGAGATGCTTCGTTTCTTTTGCCGGACAGGCCTTGCTTCCGGACTTATTTTGAGACTATGCTGTATTATGCCAGGGTTCACCCCCGGCATATCTTTTGGCGAGTAGGCAAACAGATCTTTTTTTTCTAGCAGAAAGGATACAAGTTTTTCCTTGTCACCTTCGGCCAAGCTCTTCCCTATTCGGGTAGATTGACCTGGGACAAGCTCTATTGCTTCCGTTTCTGTTTTGGCGAGATCTTCTTCTTCGCCTTTTTTGGTGCCCTTGCCGCCATCGTTTGCGCGAAGTTGCTTGCCGTAGCTTTTCGCGCTTTTACAAATACCTTTCTTACCTCGGCTTGGTCTATGAATACCTCTGCATCTCCATCCTTGGTGGCGAATGTGACAGTCAAGTACTTCACATCAGGGCGAATATGCAGATTCCCCATTGTCTGCCTTCCAAGGATGGCGTTGTACGAGGACGGGACGTTCATGACGATGAATCTCGCCATTGTGGAGGCGTTCAACTCAGCTGCTCCGTTCACCGAAGTCCCTTTCATCATCAGCGGGAGGTCGATACATCCGAGGACGGGGAGTTCGGGTGGTCCAAGCCAAAAGTGGGCGAGGTGACAGGCTTCAGTTCGCTGCCGGAGATGCCCAAGCTCGGCAGCAGGTGCGAGAATAGGACGTCAGCATTTGAGCCATCATCAAGCAACACTCTTTTGACGTCCCAGTTCCCTACTTTCGCCATAATCAGTAGCGGGTCGTCGTGGGGGAAGACGACGGTGGAGCCATCTTTGCGAGCCAGCTTCTTTGATGGACTTTGATACTCCATGACTGCAATTTCCCTGGCTTTCCGCTTTTTTTCCGAGGATGGGAGCCCCGTGGTGATGGTTTGGATAACCCCTGCTGGAGGTGGAGGGCGCTTTTTTGGACTTTTATTTCTCCGCCTGTCGGAGTCATAATCCTCATCTTCGGCCCTTTCTTCCTCCATTTTTCTGCCTTTCGGGGATGGCATCCTCAGGTATTTCCGAAGTTGGCCATTTTTTATCAGCGACTCTATGTACTTCTTCAGTTGGAAGCAGTATTCGGTGTCATGACCGTGGTCGCGATGAAATTGGCAGAATTTCTTTGCATTCTTCTTATTATCGGCGGTCATGGCCCTTGGTCGCCGAATCTGCGTCCCTTGCCTTTCCAACGCCATGAGAATGTTGGTCCGTGAAGTGCTCAATGGTGTGAAACTTTGAGGTTTCCTTCCTCGCATCCTCCGAGGTCGTCCTGCGTATTCGGTAGGATGCCGAGCTTGTTGACCGGACTCTTCGGGGCGGTGGTGATCAGACTTCGGCCCAGCCATTCTTAGTTCTTCGGCGGTCATGTGCTGTTCTGCTCTTCGGTAAAATTCTCCGAGGGTCTCCGGGGGGTCCTTTGAGAACTCGTAGAACAGCTGTGAGTCTCGCCGAAGGCCTCGTGTCATGGCAAGAATGCGGATTTTGGGTCTGAAGTCTGGGACACTTAGAGCTTCCCTGTTGAATCTTTCGACATAGTCTCGGATGGTTTCTCCATTCCTCTGCTCTATGTCGAACATCTGCACAGGCATCTTCGCCGTAGGTCTGCTCCCAATGAATTGCTGTGTGAAGGCCGTGAACAACTCCTGGAACTCAGTGATGGTCCCTGAAGGCAATGAATTGTACCACGCAGTTGCTGGCCCTGTGAGGGTGACTTCGAAGCACTTGCACTTGGTAGCGTCGTCAGCACCGTGTATTATCATGCTGCGTCTGTACTTCGTCAAATGGGCCTGTGGATCAGTACGGCCATCATAAATGTCCAACCGAGGTATTCTGAAGTCACCTGGCATGGCTGCCTCAACAACGGCTTGAATAAATGGCGAGTCATCTTCGCAGCATGTTCCCGAGAGTCTGGCCCAAACGGGTTTTCTGGCCACTTGTTTCTCCACTCTGTCCAGCCGTGCTAGTATCCTCTCCATCAGCACTGTGGCGCTAGGACCTTCTTCAGGGAATGGAGATCGCCGGCGCCTCTTCGGGGGGCGAGTTCGGCGCTGAGGGGACAAGGACCTCGCCTCAGGCGACGAACTGCTTCGCTGTGAGACTCTCGGTCGCTTGGACCCGGTTTGTCCCACAGGCCGTTTCCCGAGGGCTATATTTTCTGTGGATGATTCTTCGCGAGGGTCTCCACTCCCCGAACTGCGATGTGTAGACTTGGGGCTTTTCTCCCGAGGGCGTGTCGGTGAGGGGGGTCTCTGGGCCTGTGCGTGCTGTGGCCACCTTCGGTCGATCTGCTGGGTCATTTCAGACACGACCGAACGCTGAAAGTCCCTCAAGAAGCTCATGGTGATTACCAGAGGGCGGTCTTCCTCAGGCGCAGAAGTCCCTGGGAGTGTTTGCTCAGCAGCCGGTTGTATCTCAGGCGCGGACGGGGACTTCGGGAGCCTCTTGTCCTTTGAACGCCGAGTCTCAACGACAGCGATCTCAAAGCGGGTTCCCACAGACGGCGCCAAATGATGGCCAGGGGCCTCATCGTTTATATTCATGGTGACTGGTGGTGAGACTTCTGGGAGGAAGAACGCCTGGTGGAACGGATAGCCCCAAGGAGAGTGCCTGAAAGCTCAGAAACAAAGGGTTAGGAGGTCCCCGGAGTGTTTTTCCGGGGGGGGGAGCCTCCAAGGCCCAAGTCAGTGATGGCTGAGAAAAGGCAGAGGAAATAGGCTGAAGAATCTCGCCTGGTAGTTTTCTCAGAGTGTGGGAGCAGTGTTTGGCCAACCAACCAGCCTCCTGCCAAGTATTAATTCCTGGTATTTATAGGAGTGCCTAGCCCGTTCAGATCACGACACGTGTTCGGTCGGATGTTCCCTGAGTTTCTGGGCGTAGGAGACAGATAACTGGCAGCAGGTTGTCCTGAGCCACGTGCTGAGATGGGCCATGATGTGATTCTGATGGTGTCCGTATGTCAGAGCGCCTATTCGGGCGACTTTATGACGTCTGTGAAAGGACGTGTCAGAGGCTTCCTTAAATGCTTCCATAAATGCTCCTGCCGTACTCCCGAGGTCCCTGGGTGAGCTCGTCCTCTAGTTCGGACAGAGCCTCTTCGGGAAACAAGCCCTCAGTTCGGGGGTTCCCAGTTTCAGGGAGTTCCGCCTTCGGGGATATCATGTTCGGCTCGCTATGTCTGGTGCCGCTTTTCCGAAGGCGATATGTTCACAACCTTGGGGGGCGAGTAGTGTCCTCGGGGTTTCCTGGCGTGCCGGGCTCGGAGCTCTTCGGCTATCTCCCGAGGTGCCTGATCGCACCTTTTCTCGGGTAGCGCCAGCTTCTTCTGGCCATCATTGTGGCAGGGAGTTCGGCCAGATAGAGGCGATAGCGTTTGGCTATCAATATCCATTTTTAATTTGAAATTTCAGTGGCATATCCGATCTATTTTAAAATATTAATAGGATATTAGGCAAAAAAAAACTATAGTAAAATATCTGCTTTGAACCCGAAACATCAGTAACAAATTTAATATGTCTGAAAAAAAAAACTTTCAAATGAAATATAGGACAGTTTATTTTACATTAAATGCATTAACGAGACTACATTATACCCTGGTCAATCTCGGGTCGTTAGCGGGTCATAAGACCCTGGTCATTAAATAGACCCTGGTCTATTTTAAAATATTAATAGGATATTGGACAAAAAAAAACTATAGTAACATATCTGCTTTGAACCCGAAACATCAGTAACAAATTTAATATGTCTGAAAAAAAAAACTTTCAAATGAGATATAGGACAGTTTATTTTACATTAAATGCATTAACGAGACTACATTATACCCTGGTCAATCTCGGGTCGTTAGGGGTCATAAGACCCACCAAGCAATAAAGTGCAAACATCCCCTAATTTTGTACTTATTTACGCTCTTTAGCGGTCCCTCCACTTTCCTCTTGCTGCTGTCATACGCATCTCTCTATCTCGCCTACCAGTTCCAGCCGCTGACCCCTGTTTCGGATCCGGTACGTTGTCACTAGATTCTCGTAAAATTCGATTACCCCGTTCGCTCACACGATCACAAAAAGACCACCGGCGTAAGAGAAATGGAAGGGGAACTATATATAAACTCATTTAAATCGGATCCACCATCTATTTGCTTCTCTACCCAGCTGTATTGGAAGACAGGTCGGCGGCTTATGTTGAGGGTGGAAGTCAGCCGGAGCTGGTGGGTGAGAGAGAGGCGTTGGATCGAGCACGAAGAGGAAAGTGGAGAAAGTTGGTAGAGAACGTAAATAACACAAACCTGGGGGATGTTTACACTTTCTTGTTTGGCGGTCATGTGACCCGCTAATAACCCGAATTGACTTGGGGATAATGTATTCCCATTAATGCATTTAAAGAGAAACGAACTACCCGTATTGCTCTCCATCTCATAAAGCTTAAGTATTTTATCTTTTTTAATTAAAATTTGACTTAGATATGCTTACATTAATTTATATTGTAAAAAATTTATATTGTAAAAAATTCTTAAAAATTATATTTATAAATTATAGCATTTAAGGTATCACTTTCATATAAAATTTTATATTTCTATAAAAAATATTTTTTTAAAATTATGATTTAATTTCTGTAAATAGTAAAGATAATAAATTTTACAAGAGAGAGTAATATTTATATAAAGAAGTTAAAATGAAAAAAAAATGTTAATATTGTTTTCACTTTTGGTAACACATGGAAAGTTTCTTGGATCTTGGCACATATAGTTGTGAAAACAAACCAGGATCATTACAGTTAGATATGATTTAAATATAGTTAAATCAAATTTTAACTAGCCTATTTGTTCTTGAAAGCAAAGATTAACAAAATGTGGACATTGTAATTTAGTAGTATTTGTTTTGAAATGTTATATGTGGAAATTGAATTTGTCTTGCTTTTGGCAAGGATGAAGCATTTGCTCATTTGCTGGCCCTTGAACGAGAGGAAGGGGCAAATGACTTTTGGTGGCCCCAGCGAACCAAATCAATTGAAAATATTGTGGGTATGTACCAGTACCATATCCATATCCATATCCATACCATTACATCTACATAGCCATCCACTGCGTTTAAATTCCAATACGTTTGGTAGACATATCTCTCTCCAATTATGCGCCACATCATTTCATTGTCTGGTTTGTCCCACGTTTTGCGATAAATTCACGATTACATATCAGGGATACGCCATATACAATTTATCGTCCCATGTCACTATTTTAAGATCTAATATGAATTAGCTCTTTTAATGTTCATCCATTAAACTTTTATCATATATGAGCACGAACATAAACATTGTATAACTATTATTTTCTTTTGTTTGCTTGCTTTTTACTCGTGAATACCAATATAAATGAACTATTTTGTGAACAATATAGACGAACAAATCAGCATGTATAATGCTATAACATGTTCATAAAAGATCAAATAATAAAGATATAATAAATAGGCATAAATAAAAGTATCTTTCAGAGTTAACAAACATATATAAATAAAAACAAATAAATAATGAATAAAAAATTAAAAAAATAAATTAACAAATATAAAAAACATTAACTATCATATAAACAAACTCTGGTCGAAACTATTTATAAACAATTCACTTGACGTTCTATCTAATTTTAATATTTTCAATATATCGCGATATTTCAAGTAATCCAAAGTGCACATGCGCCACAACCATTTATGTCGTCTAGTATTAAAAACAAGGCAAATAAAAAAATATAAGTTGATTGGGAAGATTAGCATGAACTGGATTTGTATTAGAAAAAAATTACTTGTGATAATGTATTTGCGTTGTTTAGGTGCGTGGAATATTTTGGACTGCAATGGATTAGGTATATCCTAAATCTGGCATGACTCATCCCTTTCTGAGTTTGATTGGACTAGGTAAAAATATTTCATGATTTGTAAGTTGATTCCACATTTAGGAGAACTATCGATTTTTTTTTGTTAGTTTTAGTTTCATATAGAATTAACCAACCAAAAGTAGAACTAAACCCAAATCATATGTATAAATATAAGAAAAATTATGATATTATTAAATTGCTCATATAAATTATATGAACATGTACATTTAAAGGTGTACATTATTAAATTGCCCATATATTTATGTATAAACATGTACATTAACAATTATGATATTACTAAATTGTTCATATACTTAGAATATGTATATTTAAAAGTGGATTATTAAGTTATTTATTATATTGAATTTTTTTTAAGTTGCTTGTGAATGCAATTTTATTAGATTATGAAATTTTTAATTTATATATATATATATATATATATATATATATATATATATATATATATATATATATATGATAGAAACTGAAAAATCGAGGTCTAGAACAAAAAAAACCTAGATATACAATTTTGGTTCAATTCTTGATTTAAATAAGATTTTTTTTAACAATCACTATTTTAGGTTGACTCGGTTTCTAATAGAAAAACACCTATCACACGCAACCAAAAGCAAAATACAATTCAAATAAGTATAAAATAATTTAATACAGTTTGGCTATTAATTAATCTACATTGATGGATGAAAGAAGCCCACTAGAACAAAATATAGAAATTACACTTATTCCCTAAAGTTTGGAAGATAAGTGTAAAGTTTAGGAAATAATTAGTAATATACAATCCTAAAGTTTACTCTTTATCTTTTTGTTTTTTAATGCGGTTTGTCAGCCTTACAAATGAAGGGGGGCAAAACTACATTGCCTCTAAAACAAAGAAAAGACGGATGATTTACATTGTTCAATAATTACAAAAAGAATTTATAGATAGTTTGAATTTGCTTGTAGGTAATTATCGGAAAGTTTAAATGAAGTTTACAATTATATATTATTCTCTACTGGATTGTCAAACTGTTGTAGTAAAAAAGTAAGGTGGGTAAGTGTATGTTTTGAAACTTTTTAATGGGTACATGTAAATTGCACATGTATACTCGTACACATTTGTGTCGGAAAGAGTTACGAAAAAAAATGAGGATGACGAACCCATACATGGTACCCAAGCTTTCGGCAACCGCGGGAGCAAGAGATGAGCTGCTAAATAGTTCCCTAACCCTTCGACTTGGTCTCAAAAAGAAACTAAGGTTTTAGGAGGCTGAAATTTCCAGCGGTACACCAGGTTTAGGCTCCAAAATTTGGGCGTCTTCTAGTTCCTTCGAAATGAGTTCCTGCATTTGAGCGACAGACGATTAGAACCTCCATTGTTTGAAGCAAAAATGATACTTAGCCATGTCAAGAGACAATAAGAAATGGACAACTGAGCACGACCAATTTATGATGGGCAGAGTCTATACTCATCTTTTTCATGCCTACATATAGGACCTTCAACAAGAGGCAGCAGGCACACATTATATAGCCACTATATCGTGATTCATTAGTCATTTGCATTCTCCCTGTTACAGAAATCTAACCTTGAACGATTCAACTGTTCCTTCGGCTTTAATTAAACGAGCAAGAAACCCTCTAGCATCAAGATCTCCATTTTTCATCGGCACAATATACCTATAACAGAGGAAGGAAGTACAGAGGCTCAGAATAATGAAAAAAGTTTGTAATTTAGCATATTGTTTATGATTAGTGTCATCTTGCGCACTTTGCATGGAGCAGCTTAGCAAGTTGAACAGCATCTTCTTGTCCTGAGACCAATGTGAAGTTAGGAAGTAGTTGCTTGATGACAGGTGTGATAACAATGTCAGCCTGCTCCTTCTCTAGAGATTTCTCTTTGTATACACAGTGAGGTTCGTAATAAAGCCTCAACTGGCTCTGTGGGGCAACAACAATATACCTGAAAACAATGTGCACGAAAAGGTAAAAAACCAGAGATTAGGAAATTCTTCAGAAACATGTCGACATTATAAAGCAGATGTGAAATCATTATAGTGCCAATAAAAAAGGATGTGGATTCTCAATGTGCAATCGGTAAGCTAAGCTCGGATAGCTTTACCCATTTTCAGGTCGCTGCCATGGAGGACCTAAAACTGGTCCTGCTGTGGCTTGAATTCTGACCTTGGCACCATTCCTGCTTTGAAGTTCACACTTCTGGCCAGGTTCCAGATACATGACCTAAAAAATTTTCATATTTATCATAAGTGTTTGTTTTTGGGGATCCATGCTGATTTCAAATGACAGTTCATGATAAAACAGCCCAAAACATTTAATGGAACATTGTGATCATCGCCGTTATCAGTTTGTGCTGATAATTTTCTAAAGTTGGTGCCTTAATCACAGGGAGTAATCATTCTTACATTGTAAAGGAGAAATATCATACATTTAGCTGATACATTATCCTGTCTAAACTAGTTTTAAGTTTCTGAAAGAGCAAAGAGAGCTGTGGACTGTCTGCTATGTTGTTCAAGTACGGAATATTAAGCATATCTTCACTCAAGTAGACCACTCTTATAGGAGAGAACCAACTTCTTTATCCTACCATACAAAATCAGGATTTGTCAAATTTACATATGATAAGGATTCCAGGTGAAGCATCTCTGAAAGTTTATGAGGGCACTAGGATGCAGGGACAAGTGGGTTCTTTTGCACAAAAGAGGAATGGAAGTCAAATTGTATCCAGCATTTCCTACCAAATGGTAAAGCCAAAAAAGGAGAGCGTTGTGTTAATTTTAAATGAGCCGAATTACATATATTTTTTTTTCTGGGCAATTTTATTCGTCTAACAGCATTTATACCTTTGACCTATTTCAAGATAGTTAAAAGCTTGCTCCTTGCTTCCCTCATGTGTGGCCTCAGACATTGAAAGAAGGACCTTCTGCACTTGGACACAACTTTCGCCATTAACAGCCCAGCTCTCTGCTTTGAAGAACTGAGGGGAAGTTCAACTATTTTCAGCCAAGTTCCCAGGTTTTTCAAAGAAAAACCAATATTTCTACAACTGGAACCTATTATAGATCAGAAAGAAGCAACCTTACAGTTACTGACAAGCCTTAGAGCGGAAAAGCTATGACAGGTTCCAGCCATACTGTTAGACCAAACCACCCCCTCCCCCCCCCCAAAAAAAAAAAAAACATGTAACACTATGTAGAAAGGTTGAGTCTTTTCTAATCTCCCAATGGAAGAAATTGATCTCTAGGTTTTCTTTACCAGATGCACTAGAATACTCTACCCTAACTCATTCATGCCTATCGATTGTGACAAAATAATCTGGAGGGTTGCTTGTCCTGAAACTAAGCTGGGTTTGATAGCTCTTCAATAGACTGACAAAGAATTGAAGGCCTCTTATGTTTGGGTGTGCAAACACAAGCCCCACAAGCAAGCCTCCGACATAAAAAGAAATATGTAGACATAGACTACGGGAAGTGAAGTTTTTGTGATAGTAATTCAGATGGAGCATTTCAATCGGCAACTACCAACAAATAACCAATTTGCTTCAATCATGTAATAGTCCAACCATTTAATACATTTAAAAGGTTATATGTGTCTGAGCCGTAAGCCAACTGTGGAATTTGAACCGGAAATTCTGAAGTGTCCTTCTAAACAATTGAGACTTTATTGAAAAGCAAATTGCTATCTTCCCAACTAAACAATACATTGATTTGCAGCAAAATCTATGTTATATATCCTACAGTCTCCTTTCAATTCCTCTTTAAATCAGATTAGTGGATAATGCTGTTTACCTATTCTTTTCACAAAAAGGAAGATCAACCCCGCATAACTTGTCCCCAATTCACTTAAAACCAACAAAAAACTTCTTACAAGTATAATTTAATGATTTTTTGATACAGTATAAACTCGAACACAAATCTTCAGTTAAAATGTCCAATGGTTTACCACTAAAAATGAAGGAAAAAAGAATAAAATTGATGCTTTTGGTGACTAGCTTATCTAGCAAGCTAGCAAACAAAAACAGATCCCTTTACTTTGAACATGAAAAGCTGAGCACAGTGGCAATGATTGATGGAGACTCTTAGCTCCACTTGGAAGAGGATTTCACAATGATGACCACAAGAGAAATGAAACCAAAAATTTGATCCCCAATCTCATGTCACTAATGTAAGAAGAAACAACTGGTCGATTTCATTTATCAACAAATAACACCAAGCAAAACAGTAGTTTTCTTGTGAGTTCAATAAGACTTTTCAGAAGTAATTTCTTTTTGCTCTGCTCTGTAACTAGAAACTCTGATAGGAAAGTGTACAGAAGTTACTTACATTTCCAAAGAGAGGATCCAACAAACTCTTGGCATTTGGAGTTGCAATGACTCTTATATCTGGGAACATTTTGGAGAGCGGATTTAAGGTTTTCAAATGGCAGTGATCATCAAGGCTTTGCGTTATCAGCAAGCAGTTGAGTTCAGGAAGATCACTAAGCTGCACTATTTCCCATATCAAACAATCTCGTAAAGACAAAAACAATTCCAAAAAATTTAACAAAAAAAGAAAGTTTCAAGTTAAACACCCCCCCCCCCCCCCAAAAAAAAAAAAAAAAAAGGAAAAACCTTAACAGAAGTGAGCAAAAACAATACCCTGAAGTTTTTCAAGAACTTCTTGGCAGCATCATAGAGCCAGGGAATTCCAAAGTCCAAATTACCTACCAGAATTGGATCAACCAATATTTTAATTCCATTAACATCCCATAACCAACTATTTCCCTGCACCAATTACCAACAATCTCATCTTAGAAAGAATAACAAAGAAAGTCCAAATGAGAAGCATACAATAATAAGAACGGCCCACCTCCAAATAAGTGAGCTTGAATGCGTCAGTGCCAGAAAATCTAGATTCAACCGCACTCTCTTCGGAGACTAGAGCAGAAACCACACTGACAATTGGAAAAACTTGTAAAGATAACTCGTTAGACATAACTACGAACACTTAGAGGGCACAATAAATAAACAAAATATACCTTCGGGATCGAAGATTCAAAGAGTTGGCTTTGACGGTGGTGGGACTGTGGAGATTTGAGGTGGATGGCCAGGTGTGTGATGTACAGAAATCTGTTACTCGGGTTCTGGTTTTGCAGGCCAAAGGGAGTGAGTTGCTATGAAGAGCGGCCATTCTTGGGGCTGTCCTCCAAGAGATAGGGAGCGAGGCATGGGAGCTTTAAGTTCCACCTCTCGCCTGGAGTTCACTTGCACTGGCATTTGACACGCCCACTTGGCACTTTGCTCACGGCTATTTTTCTTTCTTTCCATTTTTTTAAATTTTTTAAATTTCTTCATTGGGTTGTCGAATGTTCATTTTTTCCCACAAAAAGGAAAAAAAAACCTTGATTTTACTCAAAACATTTGACATAAGCGGTCGTCTCCATAAAATAGTACTAGTTTTTTTATGGAAAGTAAAAATTACAAAAACTCCCTTATGGTTTAGTCTAATTTACACTTTGTCTCCTTTATTTTTAGAGACCTACACTTTATCCTCTCATTCTTTTACAGTATCTGAAAATAACTTCTAAAGCCCTAATTTGAACTAGCTAATATTCATGTTTTAGTAATTTCAAAATTTTTTATATTTTTTTAATAAGTAACTGACATTTAAAAAATACTGATATGCATTTACAGCAAGAAAAATGTGTTTATAAAAAGGAAAAACTAATAATTTACAATGTCTATTAACTATAAAAAAAATATTGAAGAGATTAAAATTATTGAAAAATAACTATTGTACTGTTTAAATTACAATTTTAAAAATTATTATTGGATAGTGTAAAAGAAACAAAAGGTAAAGTGTAAATTTTAAAAAATGAATGGGGCAAACTGTAGGTTAGGACAAAGCTTAGAAGTAATTGTAAGTTTCTATTATGAAAATAATTATACATTTTTTAGTATTTTTTTTAATTAAAATATAATAAAAAAAGACATCACGTCATGCCATTTTTAGGCTTACTCTTTGATGGAAGGACACAATCCTTCATATTCACAACTGCTCTGATTAGGGGTGTTTATGGGTCATTTATGGTTAAGTTCTATCTGTATTAATGAGCAAGTCACACATTTTAATACCCAACTGAACATGTATACCCAAAACTAGCATAAAATTGCATGATCCATATTTATTTTAAGTGGCTAAACCAACCTATACTTGCATTACAATTGGTTTAGATGATTGGGGTAGATCAAGTTGACAAGCTAGTGGGTTGGATGAACATACTTAGCTATAACCTCTCTGGGAGAATTATTCACTGCAACTTATACTAGATTTACATTGTATTCATTCAATTAGGCTCTCAATGGGTTGAGGCCCATTAATTATTCTTTTGAGCCCGGTAGAGTTATACAAATTCACTATACCCACTGGAGGCCCAAACCTCAAAATTTGAGATTGAGACAAAACTCAGGCCTATGCAGAGCTGCATCAATAGGCCTATAGCATTCCTCCACAAGGCAAGACTTGAAAATACTATATTACTGTTAAGTACTAATCACTTATTCACTTCATCGTGAGGAAGTGCACGGCCTAGAAGTGGGTAATTATACTTGACACACGTTTGTCTTTGTTTAGAGGAAAATTGAAGCTTCGTCCACATCATCTCTCTAGGACACACTTTGTGTGTTGATTTTTAATATATCCAAAAATATTAAGTTACATCCGCGGTGCCCACCCACTGAAAGGATAAGGAACAATGAATTAAGAATTGGAAAATAAAAATAACTTTACTGACGGCTGCAATGATGCTTAGCTGATGATTGCTACAATAACGTGAGCAAATAGGTGTTAGTATTTATTTCGGGACAATGATGTTCTCACGCTCTGTTACCAGGACGGATGCAAGAGTACATCTGTTTATTCGCACCTCTTTATTTTTGTGGTGACTTGTTGTGAATATGGTAAACATGAAATTTGGTATGGCATAGATAGTCTCTAATTGTTGTCTATGTTTTATGTTCATCTTTAAACTATAAACCGTTGCATTGTCATCCTGTAACTATTAATATTGTTGCAATGCATGTCTTGGGTGACGAAATTGAATATGTAAATTAAATCGAAGATCTAAGGAAGAAATTCAACTACGGATATAAAATTTAAAATGTTTAGCGACTACTTTCCAATAACTTTAAATTATTGAAAAACTTCTAACAGTTAATAGACAATATGATTTATTAATTTTCTCTCCATGAATGCAAGATATACTTTGTTTTGGAATGAAACCAAGTAATTTCTATCAATCTTAATTTTTAGTTTATGATTGAATTGCTTTTTTAGACATTTTGTTTAGTTTAAATGTTTAATTTAGTCATGGAGAATGAATATTGCAACAATGTCAACAATTCAAAGATATTGTTGCAGCAATTTATAATTTAAGGATAAGCATAAAACATATATAAGAGATGGTTCTAAAACGATTGGTGTCATTTAACTGCGTCAAATTCATTACAAGAGGGATGAAAAAAACTAATAGGTTTATCGGTTAGTAATTAATCACAAAAACATTTTTTTGTGACCAAAATATGTAGTTAGTAGATGGCCACTAAAACTTTGGTCACTAAAAAGTAGTGACCGACTTGGCCACTGAATGTAGCGACCGAAAAAATTGCTAGCAAATGGTCAGAGCTAGTGACTCATATAGTAACTGACTTAATCAGTCAATAAGGTTGTGAATTTGCTTTTTTATTAACTCATTTTTATTAATTATAAATTTTTGTTATTAAAATTAATAATTTAATTAGCCATCTATTATAATTAAAATAAATGTAATAAAAATAATTTGATTTCAAGTTAATTAATATAAATATCATTAATTTGAAATGCAAACACACACATAATTAAGTTAATCTATCAACAGCTTATTTCTTTCAAAATTTTAAATACTCAGATTCAAATTCAAAATTTTTTAATACATTTTTAAAATTTTTTAAATATTTTTCATCTGTGTATTCAACAACAGCACAAGATTGCAAAGTTCAATGGTGGGTTTGACAGGTCTTAGGCTCCATATTTGCTACCAGATTCAATCAAATGCCGACAGTTAGTGGGATGTCGCCCAGCCACCGCAATAATATAAACAACTAGAAATAAGCCCAAAAGAAATTGAGATTTGAGAGAGACAATTAAGGAATTAGATTTGAGATTTTGAAACTTAGATTGGCTGGAAGAGAGAGAAATAGAGAGAACATACGATGAGTTTTGAAGGATAAAGAGGAAGACCCACGACAAAAAATTGCAATAGGTACGTGAAAGCCTTTGGCCATGGCCATGAGCATGGTGCTTTGGGGGTCGACTACTGAGGACGAGGTTGACTGTGATAAGAATTCTCTAGAAGTGAAAATTGCTAGAAAGAAGAAGTCTTTCAGAAACCAAAACAGAGAGTGGGAGATAATAAAATTTAAAGTCTGGCCTAGCTAAAAAATTGAATGATTGGATTTATACTGCAAAGGTTATAAAAGTTGATTGGTTAATTTCATTTCATGAGAATTGCCAAAAGGGACAACATTTTCTTTTTGGTAACCAATTTAGTGACAAAAAACTACCACTAACTTTTCGGTCAATATAACCAGTCACCAAACCAAAAAAATATTATAGTGACAAAAGTTTTTTTGTAACTAAATAAAGTTGGTCACTATATTGACCAATTAGTGACCAGCTTTTGTGACCGAATCTCAGCTGATCACTAGTTGGTCAGCTCACCTTTTGAGATACATAATACATTTTTTGTTGATTGATTTGATGACTAAAAGCTTATTAACTTCTTCTTCAGTCACCACAACTGGTTGCCAAAATCTCATTATCTTCTAGTATATAATTCTATCATCCCACGAGTGTGGTGGAATCGTCCAACAATTGATAAGTGTGATATATATGACCCACACCAACTTTGTAGCGTACGTCGCCTCTTTAATCATCTCGTTTGGCTAACATGTCCCTTTTCAGGGAAGTGCCATCTTTTTTGAATGAGATCCAAAGCACACCCACCCACAAAAATGGCTCAAAACTAACGTTTTTAAATTCACAAAAATCACCACACTAATATCGTTTCATTGAAGGAGGAGGTTTTTAGTGGAGTTACAATTATTGTTTATTATCTTTACAATTATTGTTTATTAACTTCCCCACCCAAAAGAGCCTTCGATCGATTCCTCATCTATATATTGTGCAGGTAGACGCCATTGCCATCTTCATTCATTTGCATAACAGAATAGGAAAGGGGGCTTAAAAATGTTTTTATGTCTAAATTAACTCTTCCTTTGTTGTTGGCTCTTGTTTTTCCACATATTTTTAAGATTATTTCACCGTCCCCCGCAAGTTATAACTCAACCACTATGATGGTGCTTCTAGCCATTGAATTTATCGAAGATTGATGCTTGAAGGAGAATTTTTTTTTTTCTTTCTATTATCATGGTTTTCTAAGAAATATCGTATATGGTTCCGATTAATAACAAGTTATAGAAATAATGGAAAAATAATAGGTCTCCAAATGAATCCTTACCATTTTCTACTATTAAGATGGTTTAGAAATTGCGCATTTATAAACAAAAATATATTAATGAATGGCTGTTTTACAATTTTTCGTTTCAAATAACTGCTACCATTCCTATATTGAACCATAAATTAGAGACTATCTTTCATTAATTTTATACAAAAAAAAAAAGAAAGAAATTGTCCACCAATTTCAAAATTTCAATTAGAAATTCGAAAAAAAAAAAAATTAATGAAGCTCTTATTATTCACCCAAAAAAAAAATATTCAAAATTCCAAGTGAGCAAAGAATGAGGTCAAGAGTATAAATTGAATAAAGAAAACTAACTTTAAAGATAGACCCACATGAAAATTTTCATCATTATACTTTATTCCCAAGAAGCAAGGACCAATCAAATAATCGGTTACACCATATATATGACTCGCAATGATCAAAACGATGCTTATAACTAAAGTGAACCCCCCCAAACTCAATTGTACCGAGCCACAGCCGCCCCCTCCACCTTTCTTCTTCTCCTTCTTAGAAATTAAAATGGTTTCAACCTCTCCTGATCCGGAGGTAATTGATTAAGTTTGCAAGTTCCACAGTGTCTTAATATATAACTAAGTAAGCAGGAAATAAAATTAACCTAATTGTCACTGCTAACAGGAAGTTCAATCCAACCAGAAATGGAAGGAAGGAGACAGCTCCCGCCGGGCCAAATGGTGGTACTCCACTTTCCACTCTGTAACAGCCATGATCGGCGCCGGCGTCCTCAGCCTCCCTTATGCCATGGCCTACTTAGGATGGTACGTACGTTTATACACAAACATATTATACACACACATACATGTACATATATGTATATGTATGTATGTATGTATGATTGTACCATGAATGAGAAATTTAATCATTTTGTTCTTTTGTGATATACGATTATATATAGGGGTCCTGGGATAACGGTGTTGGCAATCTCCTGGTGCATAACCTTGAACACCATGTGGCAGATGATACAGCTGCACGAGTGCGTTCCGGGAACCCGGTTCGACCGCTACTTGGACTTGGGCCGGTACGCCTTCGGGCAGCGGCTAGGAGGGTGGGTGGTTCTACCGCAGCAGCTGATCGTGCAGGTTGGGTGCAACATCGTGTACATGGTGACCGGAGGGAAGTGTCTGAAGAAGTTCATGGAAATGGCCTGCGCCAACTGCACCCACCTCCGGCAGTCCTACTGGATTCTCATCTTCGGCGGCGTCCATTTCTTCCTCTCTCAGCTGCCCAATTTTAACTCCGTTGCCGGTGTTTCTTTGGCTGCTGCAATTATGTCACTGAGGTAAGTGCGTGCTAGTGCCCTTTGAAAATGATCGAATTATATATACATAAAATAATGAAAAATCTGTTTTTTTTTTTCCTTAGAGAACCATAATAGAAAAAAATATTTAACTCAAAAAGAAATTATATATAATTTCTTTTTCTTTTTTTTATAAACACATGTGGTTTAAATAATACGTAAAGTGAATGCTCAAACTGTTTCGAAAATACTTAATTAATATGCCATTGTCATATAAACTTTTTCTTATTTTCCATTGTCATATTTCTGAAATATAGTAGTACACAATTTCCATGAACTTATAAACTTTTGACATTTAAAATATTTCTTAGACCAATTGAACTTTTTCTTTTCTCCAGTTAAAAGTAATTTTTCCCAAATTAAACTACTAGTATAAATTAATTGGGGAATTGAGCATTATCCATCCTTTCTAATTTTAACATTTGGTTTATTGTCCAAAGTAACATGTCATCTAGTTAATCATAAAGTGTCATTTCGCTCCTTAAAATTTATTTTAGGTCCATTTGCAACTTAATAAGTGTCAAATTTGGATAGCCAATAACAAATCAAATCAATCAATCAATCAATCAAACTAATCCTTAATCTCAATTCTCAACTAGTTGGGTTGGCTACATAAATCTTATATCTTCAATTAACTCGGTTGGTAGAGCTTATTTGATAGTCCAAGTAAAGCAAAAATTTTTTGTACTAAATAATCCCAAGTGAGTTTAGGTTTCTCCTATTTTTGTATAAATAATTCCAAGGAAGGTTAGGTCCCCCATTACCTTTGTTACCCCCATATAAATCTATTCTATCACTAATACGCACTAATTAACATATTTATTGGTCATCCCCTCTCTGGTTTTATCCGCAATTAGTGCTACATTTACCATGCTCTAATACTAGCTTTTTTAATTCTATCC
Organism: Aquilaria yunnanensis; assembly: GCA_039654915.1. Lineage (NCBI taxonomy): Eukaryota > Viridiplantae > Streptophyta > Magnoliopsida > Malvales > Thymelaeaceae > Aquilaria > Aquilaria yunnanensis. The sequence continues at coordinate 11,787,266 of CM077595.1, forward strand.
TTTAGTGTATGTCAATTCATTCATGGCATCATGTTTATCTCCTCAAAATTCATCTTTGTTTGCATATTGCTTTTTCATCATCCAATATTTAGTAACGTAAAGCAGTGCTAGTCATATGACTATCTTATAATTAATATTTCCCTTTTAACTTGAGAGATATATTTTTATCAAGTATAACTCCAGTGACATTTCTCCATTTTATTCAATTTGGCAATTGACATCTTGTTCGAGTTCTTTGTCCTTATAAATAATTGAACCTAAATACTTAAAAACAAATTCAATTTGAGGTAGTTCTTAGCATTTCTTTAACATATTTTGCAATCTTATATATAGGTTAAAGTTATACTCCATGTATATGGACCTACTTATTCTAAATTGTTTAGATTCTAGGGCATTTCTTCATAGTTTTAACTTATGATTTATCTCACTCTTAATTTCATCATCTAGAATAGTGTCATCCTCAAATACATAAAATATTCTATTAGATAATCAATTCATTGACAATATGCGGATAAAGTTGACGGAAATTCTTTAACTTAACTTTAAGTTAGCTTTAGGAAACGTCAGGATGATTGGAAAATAATTAAAGCTAGTATCTTTGGAAATTGAATTTCAAATTTCCTTACAAGAATAATAAATTTTAACCGTTGACCAAGAGTTAGATTGTTTCAATGATATCCTTGTAATTTTATGAAACTAGTTATTCGACCATAGCTTGGGTGGGAAGCTTGAGCCATGGTCAGATCGACAACGTAAGCTATGGCTACAAGAACACAAACCCAATTGACTACATGTTTCGAGTTTTCAACGCTCTGGGTCAGATCTCCTTTGCTTTCGCCGGTCACGCCGTTGTCCTGGAAATCCAAGCCACCATGCCGTCCACCCCAGAAAGACCTTCCAAAGTGCCAATGTGGAAAGGGGCAATTGGAGCATATTTTGTCAATGCCATATGCTATTTCCCAGTAGCTCTCATAGGTTATTGGGCATTTGGTCAAGATGTTGAAGATAATATCTTGATGTCTCTTAAGCGCCCTGCTTGGCTCATTGCTGCAGCAAATCTAATGGTTGTCGTACATGTTATTGGTAGCTATCAGGTACAATATTTTACTTCACCTCATATCCATATTGCACCTGTTAATAACATTAAGTTTAGTCCTGCAATGCCCGCCCGACAGAGTGGCAAAATCACTAGGGACATAAACTCGGCAAAGCTGAAATCTCTTTCCTCCCCCTTTCAACAACAATGTTTTTTGTGCAGATTTGGTTGCTTTTCGAGGAGCAAGAATGCATGCATTATCTTTACTTTTAGAATCTCATCATACTCTAATACTCTTATATTAGCTGATTTTGAATACAAAAATATATATATTTAATTTAGAAACATGAAATTCACATAATAAATTTATAGGTTTTCGCGATGCCAGTCTTTGATATGCTGGAGAGGATGATGATAGAAAGATTGAAGTTTCCTCCAGGAATGGGCCTTAGGCTTGTCACTCGATCAACTTATGTAGGTAAGGTGTCTTAATTCATTAGTTGCTTCTATAAGCTTAATAAGCATCTTTTCAATCTTAATTAATTAGTTGATTGGTCATAATTAATATACACTAACAATAAAAGTTTATGACAAATGGTTTCCAGCATTTACTCTTTTAGTTGGAGTCACTTTTCCTTTCTTTGGAGATCTTCTTGGCTTCTTTGGAGGATTTGGCTTCGCCCCAACTTCATATTTCGTAAGAAGCTTCTTCATCTCTCATTGAATTGTTATCTCTTTTTCACTATGGGTGATATGATGTCGGTTTATGGATTAATCTAGTAAAAAGAAAGTTAATTAAGGAAATTTATTTAAAATTTAATTGCATGGTATACAAAAACTTAACTTTAAGCTTTTGTAATTAATTAGAACATTAAACTTAATTTTCTTTTTTTTTTTTATTTACTAATTTGCTTATTTGGCATCTAGGAATTAAATACTCATGACAGTTTTTCTGTTATATGCTTGCCAACAGCTTCCCAGTATTATGTGGTTGATTATCAAGAAACCAAGTAGATTCGGGTCAACATGGTTCATAAATTGGGTAATAAATACTTGTCTATAATTCACTTTAGTCCCTTAAACTTTGTTGATTCAAATAGTGTCCCTTTTCTATTGCTTGAGGGCTAAGTCAATTTATGTCAAATTCTTGGAACTAAAGTATCTAAGTTAACCAAAATTCAGGGACCAAAATAGATTTAGGTCTAAATACTTTTGTTTAAGCATGGATTTATTCATAGAAACCCACATCCAATTTCTTTATACTAACACCTTTACCTTGTTTATTTTGATTACCAGGCTTGCATATTCATTGGAGTATTCATTATGTTGGCATCAACTATTGGAGGCTTAAGAAATATCATTGCTGATGCTTCCACTTATAGCTTTTACTCCTAAATTTTGGATCTCCTTATTGGAAATTCAATTAACTTGATCAAAGTGTACTTTAGTTGGGATCATCTTAATTAATAGACTTAAATGAATATTATAGACCACTAATGGTGGTCCTTACGTTAGAGAATGATATTTTCTACAAAAGTGCCTGACAACTGAGGGGGTATGTTTTCCTGAATGTCCAAAGTTCCAATTTTGATGTGTTGGGCAAATCTAGGTTTTTCTTATTTGTAGATTATAAACAAAAGCTCAGGGGCATATCTAAGGTTGGCGGCACACTTAAAATGGTAAAATTGCATTTTTAGTTCTTATATTTTAGCACAAAATGCATTCTACCTATCACTCTGCCCATTATTTTCTAGCAGATTAGTTAGATACTTGTTGACTAGGGTAACTATGTGCGTGTTCCAATGAAAGTCAAAAAACTGCCTATGACAATATGTACAGTAATTCTACACCTTGCTAGACTAGTTAAGATTCTAGTTCGGTGACCTTAAGGCCTTTGTGCATGATTAGGCAAATCTATGAACTTTTGTGTTCAAGCATACATGAACTAGCTATGCATATGCAACTAATGAACCTCTATGGCATACTGATGTAGGAAAATAAAATATAGGTGCAACCATAAATCCATTCCATCAACATTTTTGAAACATAGTTCAGCATTCCATAAGTCTAGCTTTTACGACATCTTTTCCAAAATCTAGGCATCGAAAGCTTTATTTACTAGAGCTACAATAAAACTACAAAAACTATCCAGTACATGTCTATATACTTAGGCTACCAACTGTTGGCTTATTCCTGACAATATAAACCTCTTTCCTTCACTACAATAATACTACACACACTTGAAACATATTTAATTAGTAATTCAAAACAGTTCCAAGATATTAGAATTAAAAAAACATAGAATCAAGCATTTGTCTTGTATTTCCATAAATAAATAAAAAACAACAAAAGAATTATGCACTAAACAGATACCTCTAAGGCTAATCAAGATCTGTAAACATGGTAGATGTGGCAACGTGCGGGTTTTCGGGAGTCGCCACCAATCGGTTTTCGCTCAGGTCGATTGGACACCTAAAAAATTGGTCTGCGAGAGTTCGGGGGTTCGGGAGTACGGTTATGTTAAAATAACTCTATTTTAACGCCCAAAATTGGTACCTTAGTTGATTTTAATTTTGCTTTGCTTGCTTTTAAGTTAATTTTCAAAACAGAAATTTTAACTGAATTAGTCAGATGTGGATTTTTAAATTAATATGGGCTTTAAAATCTTCGGTAATTAATTTGTATAATTTTTATAAACTCGATATTTTCCGAACCATGGATTCTATTGAACCAGCCGGACATGGAATTTGATGAAATTTTAATTAAATATTTTAATCTATATTATAAATTCTGCCGAATTATCTGAATATGGATTTTTATCTAGATATTTAATTTTTATTTTCCAAACCGTGAATCCTGTCGGATTATCCGGATATGGAAATTAGTAATTTAAATTTTTAATTTTTATTTTATTAAATTAATTATTAATTTATCTTTTTGTCATAATTTTTATGAATTTTTTTTATTTTTAATGTTAACTTATTTTAATTTTTTTTTAAAAAAATTATTTTTATTTTTTTAATTTTTTTATTTCTTTTATTTCTTTTCTTTTCTTTCTTTTTTCTTATTCTTTTTCTTTCTTCTTTTCTTTCTTTTGATTTTTTGGTGAAAGATCTTTTTCTTTTCCTTCTTTTTAAGTAATTACTTAATTTATAAAGGAACCAAAAAGTAATTATTTAATTATCTAATATCAAGATTTTTTATTTATTTAATAAAGAAACCAAAGAGTTATATATTTTTTTAAAAAAAATAAATAAAAGAAAAGTCTTGATATTCATATATTTTTAATTTTGACAAAAGATTTTAAAGTAATTATTGATTTTTTTTTTGGTAAAATTTTATTATTATTATTATTATTATTATTATTATTATTATTATTATTGGATATTTAATCTTATTTAAAAAAATTTGATATTTTTTATTATTATCTTGGACACTTTATTTTATTTAAAAAAAAGTTTGATATTTTTCCAAACCATGGATCCTGTCGGATCATTTGGATATGGAATTTAATTTAAGTTTTTTTTTATTTAATTAATTATTTTTAATTATAGTTTTTATTGGATTTTTAATAATTTTAATATTCATTATTATTAATTTAATTTAATTTTAATTTAACTTTTTATTAAAAAAATTATCTAATCCATAAATTTTAAAGATATACTTAATTAAGATTTTTATTTTTGGAATTATCTAATTAAGATTTTTTAATAAAAGGAATAAAAGGTTAACTTTTTAAAGAAATTTAAAATAAATAAAAAATATGTGTTCTAAAATAATAGAGGATGGGGGCTTTGTAAATAAAATGGATTCTTGATTAGTCCTAAAAAATAAGGTTAATTATTCACATAAAAAAAAACTTCTTCTTTTATTTTGTTATTATTTTATTTTTTTGTAGCTAAAAGTGAAATAAGTTTAACCATCTATGTAAAAAAAAATTACATAAAGTAAATAAAGGACAATAAATAAATAAAGTGAGGGCTTTTTGGCCATCCACTTAAAAAATTGCACAAATTAAATAACATATGCAAATAAATAAATAAATAAACAAATAAAAACACATAAAGTAAATAAAGGAAAGATAAAGGACAATAGAGGGAACGGTGGTGGAACGGTGGCCGGAGGGAGAGAGATAGAGAAACGGAGAGGGAGAGGAAGAAAGAGAGAGGGACGAACCGGCGGAGGGCGAGACACAGGGGTGGTTGGCGACGGAGGAGGGCAAGACGCGGGGGGGTGGTTGGCGACGGAGGAGTGTGAGACGTGAAGATGCGGTGGCTGGTAACGGAAGGCGAGACGCGGTAAAAACGGAGGTTGACAGATGAGGGAAACAGTGGGCTGAAAGAGAGCAAAGGAAAGTTTTTAGCTTTCTGGGAAGAAGGAGGAGAGGTCAGAGACTGTTTCTACAGTTTTTCCTTTTTTTTAAATGGAGCTCTAATCTGATTTTTTTTTGTTGTTTATTCATAGATTTCCACCCCTATTTATAGGGGAAGGAGGTCTGAATTTCTATAATTAAAAAAAAATTGAAATTTAATTAAAAACAGACTTATCTTTTATTTTGGTAAAATGACAGTTTCAGTCCTTTACATCTCTTTGATTTTGGGAATGTTCCTGAAACTTCTGATTGAGACAATTTTATCTTTTTCTGTCAATTTGGGCCAGAACCGTCGGTTTGGCCCAAAATTCATGCGAAAAACTACCAAATGCTCCTGGAACTTTTAGATTTTATCAAATTTCTCAAAACTTCTTAATTTTGTCATTTTTACCCCAAACTTTTCAATTTTGTCATTTTTTTATGAAGTTTTTTTTTTTTATTTCATACATACATATATACACACATATATCATTTTTAACTAAACCCTTATAAAAAAAATGTATTTTAAACTAATTAACTTAATTAAAAAAAATTAGCAATAATAATATTAATTAATTAATAATAATAATAATAATAATAAATTTTTTTAATTTAATTTTTTTTATTTTTTATTTTATATACACACATAGATATTAACTTAACAAAATGCCCCTCCCCCAAAAATATTTAATTTAATTTTCTCTTTTTATAATAATTAATTAATAATTTTTTTAATTATTATTTATTTTTTCTAATTTTTAATTAAATTTATTATTATTATTTTCTTTTTTTTTTAAAGGTCGGACGAAATTAGGTGTCAACAGCTGCCCCCCTTTGCATGCTTCATGGGACATGATGTATGCAAAATCGTTACCAAATTTCGTCCGACTTAGCTAGGTATTGAGAACCTTTTCGCCACCTAAATCCTAAGGTTAAAGAATCATCCTTAGAGCCTCGGCGATAAGAGCAGCCATATCGTTGAAGGAAAATTGTTTGATTTCGAGGCAAAGGTTCCATCCTTAAAACCCCGGCGATAGGAGCAATCCTACCGTTGAAGGAAAATTGATTGATTTCGAGGCAAAGGTTCCATCTTTAAAACCCCGGCGATAGGAGCAGTCCTACCGTTGAAGAAAAATTGATTGATTTCGAGGCAAAGTTTCTATCCTTAAAACCCCGGCGATAGGAGCAGTCCTACCGTTGAAGGAAAATTGACCCCGGCGATAGGAGCAGTCCTACCGTTGAAAGAAAATTGATTGATTTCGAGGCAAAGGTTCCATCCTTAAAACCCCGGCGATAGGAGCAGTCCTACCGTTGAAGGAAAATTGATTGAGTTTAAGGAGCTTTCCTTAGAACCTCGGCGATAGGAGCTGTCCTATCGTTGAAGGAAAATTGATTGATTTTAAGGCTAAGGAGCTTTCCTTAGGACCTCGGCGATAGGAGCTGTCCTATCGTTGAAGGAAAATTGATTGATTGAAATTGAAGCTAAGGGCCCTATCTTAGAACTTCTGTGATAGGAACCTTCCTATCATTGAAGAAAAATTGATTGATTGAAATTGAGGCTAATGGCCCTACCTTAGAACCTCTGCGATAGGAACCTTCCTATCGTTGAAGAGAAATTGATTGATTGAAATTGAGGCTAATGGCCCTACCTTAGAACCTTTGCAATAGGAACCTTCCTATCGTTAAAGAGAAATTGATTGATTGAAATTGAGGCTAAGGGCCCTACCTTAGAACCTCTGCGAAAGGAACCTTCCTATCATTGAAGAGAAATTGATTGATTGAAATTGAGGCTAAGGGCCCTACCTTAGAACCTCTGCGATAGAAACCTTCCTATCGTTGAAGAAAAATTAATTGATTGAAATTGAGGCTAAGGGCCCTACCTTAGAACCTCTGTGATAGGAACCTTCCTATCGTTGAAGAAAAATTGATTGATTGAAATTAAGGCTAAGGGCCCTACCTTAGAACCTCTGCGATAGGAACCTTCCTATCGTTGAAGACAAAATTGATTGATTGAAATTGAGGCTAAATGCCCTACCTTAGAGGTACCTTCCTATCGTTGAAGAAAAATTGATTGATTGAAATTGAGGCTAAGGGCCCTACCTTAGAACCTCTGCGATAAGAACCTTCCTATCGTTGAAGACAAAATTGATTGATTGAAATTGAGGCTAAGGGCCCTAACTTAGAACCTCTGCGATAGGAACCTTCCTATTGTTGAAGACAAAATTGATTGATTGAAATTAAGGCTAAGGGCCCTACCTTAGAACCTCTGCGATAGGAACCTTCCTATCGTTAAAGGGAAATTGATTGATTGAAGTTGAGGCTAAGGGCCCTACCTTAGAACCTCTGCGATAGAAACCTTCCTATCGTTGAAGAAAAATTGATTGATTGATGGAGAAAAACTCTTTTCTCCTTTTTTGAGTACTTCAAGCAAAAGTTGTATGAGGGCAATTTAAGTGGGAATGATTTCTTAGGAAGTGTGGATTTTCATAATAAGCGAGTGCAAAAATTTAAACTTCGATGAGATGAGTGAATCTTGATGATGTGAAATAAAACAGACAAATTATGTAAGGGTACGGATGTTTGGAATCAATACTCAAGGTTTCATATAATATTTTCTTCAGAAAATATAGATTCCCTTATGAGATATGTCATCCAAATAATGTTGAAGCTTAGCTACCTAAAAATGTCCTGACTAGTGGACCTAATAGGATGCGTTTCAAGAGTAAACAAAATTACTCCTTACTCAGCCATTCCAAACTAAAGGCTTTGTCTTATGGTTTTAATATCAGCATGAACCAAACTATCCTACAAGATAAAAAAGAAAGAAATTCCCTGAAAAGAAAAACCAAAACACGAAAGAAAATGCTGATAATAAAACTAAAGGACAAGAAGAACAGATCGGATCGCTTCTTCTTCCACAATGCTTCAACAGGCCGGGTAAAGGACAATTATGGGACGGAACTGGTCGGGAAAGACTGTCGTGTCCAGTCTATCTGGATCATCGCTGGATCTGGTTTAGGAACAAAAGCTTGCATTTTATCTAGCAATTCTTCAGCAGTTGTTGCGGATATTAGGATTCGTCGTGCTACTCTTGATATAAAATTCTTCTGCATAGCGTAGTCCACAAAAGCTATCAGACCTGTAAAGAAATTGTTAACATTCAACAGCTCAATGGGTTTCTTATGCAAATTAAGTTGGGCCATGGAAGCAATTTGAAAGACTTCTCCCAATGTGTCAAAACCACCTGGTAGAGCGATAAAAGCATCAGCATTAAAAAGCATTGGTAACAAACGCTCTTGCAGATTTTTAATCACTAACTCTTCTCCAATCGTGCCCCCAGAAACAAACTTCAAAGGTCCAGGGATAATGCCCAGAACTTGACTTCCTCCTAAAGATGCTGCTGATGCTACACCTCCCATTAATCCGACACTACCTCCTCCATAGACTAAATGTATTTTTCGCTCAGCTAATACTCTATCCAAATGGTTGGCTGCCTTTAAGTACTCTTCGTCTTTTCAAGAAAAATCACCAGAAAATACACAAATACTTCGGGATTTACGAGTTGAGGTTTTCTCCATTCCTATCTTTATCCTTGTGAGAAATGAAGATGATATATTTATAGAGATGAAGAGATAAAGCAATAATTATATTTTTTAAGAGTAGGTACATTATTGCCGGAAAAGAAGGAAAATTTTCAAAAGTGGCAACTATACACAGTAGTTGTGACTATGACTCATGTCAGGAGTGGGTACATTATTGCCAAAAGGAGAGGAAAATTTCCAAAATGGCTGCTTGCATGATTGTCGGGAAAGAAGGAAAATTGTCAAAAGCGACAACTAGCATGTACAGTAGTCATGACGGTAGCTCACGTCAGGAGTAGGTACATTATTATCGGAAGAAAATTTTCAAAAGCAACAGCTAACATGTACAGTAGTCGTGACTTTGGTTTACGTCTTCCACTGGCTTTACGTCCAATAACGGCTTCAATGCCTTCTATGAATTGGCGATTTGCATCCCTTCCAGTTTTCTTACAAACTGACAAATATGGTCATTTAAAGTCAGATTCCTAAGATTGTGACGATCTCGTTCTTTTTGGAAAGTCATCCATAAACCGACAATCTCAAATTGCACCATTCCACAAGAGTGCGCTTCAAGAGTCTCTCGGATATCCTCCAGAGATTCCTTACGCAGGCCATTCTTAATGAATTTTCTTCTATCTTCACAATTTTTTGTGATTATCCCAGAAGAATGACATTTAGTGTCGCAAATCCACCATCCACAATTATGACAGACGCCTAGCCTCCTTGCTCTTCTCTTTTTGGCATAAGCGCTTTTACCAAAGCCGGGCATACGGGGGAAGAATGCATCTGGAACTTCACCAGCCGACCGAACCTTAGCTTCAATTAGCCACCGCACATTATCAGGAATGCTTTTGTGCATAAATACTCTAAATCGTTCACATCTAGCTTGATAAATCTTTTTAAGAACATTTATTGGGAAGGAAGGAAAATACTTTCGTAGGGCGGAAAGAGAAGACTCCATTGATAAATGAGGCATTTAAGAAAAAAAAAAAAAGAAATTAGTGATTGTAGGAAACGGAAATAACTGACTTTGAGAGTCACGGAGTACCGTATCCAAAAAGAAGAACACGCATTTATAGCGATGAAAGGATAACGTGTTTATTACACTTACAGAAGCAAGTATATTATTGTCAAAAGAAAAGACAAATGACAGCTTATATGTACAGTAATTGTGACTGTGGCTCACATCTTCCACTGGTTTTACGTCCAGTAACGGCTTCTATAAGTCGGGGATTTACTTTCCATCCAGTTTTCTTACAAACTGGCAAACAGGGTCGTTTAAAGTCAGATTCCCAAGACTGTAACGGTCTCGTTCTTTATGGTAAGTCCTCCATAAACCAATAATTTCACCTTGCACTCCTCCACAAGAATGCGTTTCAAGAGTCTCTCGGATATCTTCCAGAGATTCCTTACGCAGGCCATTCTTAATGAATTTTCTTTTATCTTCACGATTTTTCAAGATGTATCGTAAAGAGCGACATTTAGTATCGCAATTCCATCGTCCACATTTATGACAAACACTTAGCCTCTTTGCTCTTCGCTTTTTGGCATAAGCGCTTTTACCTAAGCCGGGCATACGAGGCATAAATGCATCTGAAACTTCACCAGCCGAATGGACCTTAGCTTCAATTAACCACCGCACATCGTCAGAAATGCCATTGTGTATAAAAACTCTGATTCTTTCACATCTAGCTTGGTAAATCCTTCTAAGAACGTTTATTGGGAGGGAAGGAAAGTACTTTTGCAGGGCGGAAAGAGTAGAATCCATTGATGAGAGAAGAATTTGAGAAAAGAGAGGAAGAAATCAGTTATTGTCGGAAACTGAAATAATCGACTATGAGAGTCACGGAGTACCGTATCCGCTACCTAACCGAAGAAGAACACGCATTTATAGCGATGAAAGGATAACGTGTTAATTACGCTTACAGGAGCAAGTACATTATTGTCAAAAGAAAAATGTAAATTTTTAAATATGACAAATTGTATGTACAGTGATTGTGACTGTGGCTCACATCTTCCACTGGTTTTACGTCCAGTAACGGCTTCAACGCCTTTTATGAGTCGGGGATTTGCTTCCCATCTAGTTTTCTTACAAACTGGCAAACAGAGTCTTTTAAAGTCAGATTCCCGGGACTGTAACGCTCTCGTTCTTCATGAAAAATACTCCATAAACCAAGAAGTTCGCGTTGCACTGATCCACAAGAATGCGTCTCAAGAGTCAATCGGATATCATCCAACGAATCCTTACTCAGGCCATTCTTGATGAAACGTATTTTATCTTCTCGATTATCGGAGATCATTCCTAAAGAACGACATTTAGTATTACAAGTCCATCGACCACATTTATAACAGACTTGTAACCTTTTCGCTTTTCGCTTTTTGGCATAAGAGCTTTTGCCTATGCCAGGCATGTGAGACGTAAATGCATCTGGGGCTTCACCTGCCAGACAAACCTTAGCTTCGATTAACCACCGTACATCTTCAGGAATTCCTTTGTGCATAAAAACTCTTAATCATTCACAGCGAACTCGGTAGATCTTTTTGAGAATGTTCATTGGGAAAGAAGGAAAATATTTTCGCAAGGAAGAAAGAGTAGGATCCATTTTCTAACGGGAAGTAAAAGAAAGAAGGGAGGAAGGAATAAGTTATTATGGGCAACTGAGAGAACCGACTTGAGAGTCACGGAGTACCGTATCCGCCACTTAACCGGAAAAATAGAGCCAACTTTTTGACAATATTTCTTATCTTTGATATTCCGTCGAGCTGACGTCGATCCTGTCCTTGTGCATGAAGCCTCGATTATCGAATCCATTGTCAGCTTTTGACAAATTGTCAACGACAATATTTCTTGACATCTGCCTTATCCTTGGCCATAGCTATCTCTTATCGTCGATCCTGTCCCTCCAGGTGTAGCCTCGATTATTGAATCCATTACCAGCTTTTGACAAATTGTGAACGACAATATTTCTTGACATCTGCCTTATCCTTGGCCATAGCTATCTCTTATCGTCGATCCTGTCCTTCCAGGTGTAACCTCGATTATTGAATCCATTACTAGCTTTTGACAAATTGTCAACGACAATATTTCTTGACATTTGCCTTATCCTTGGCTATAGCTATCTCTTATCTTGGATACTACTAGCTGACGTCAATCCTGTCCTTCCAGGTGTAGTCTCGATTATTGAATCGATTGCCAGGCTTTTGACATATTGTCTACCTTATCCTTGAATTCCTGATGCGGGTTGGTCCAGCGTATTAGCTGTGCACCCAGTGATAGACTGGTAAGAACTGATGTCATTGAGATCTCAGCTTATACTGCTGTAACTGTGCCGTGAATGTGCTTCCTGTTTGGTCCCTGTTATGCAAAGGCCGTGCATGCATGATGTAAAATGCATGAATGCAGAGCATGTGTAACTGATGGTTTTTTTTTTTTTTGGATTTTTTTATGGATCTAGTTCTTCATGTTTTTGCTTTACTGGATCTTCTGTGTGATTGCCTTCTTGGACTATCATTGAATCTCTTTATGCTTCCCAGCTCTTGTCCATTGCCTCAAAAGCCCAACTCTTTTCAAAATCCCCTTTCCTTGACTTGTTCTTGAATTTTGGCCTCAATTTCTTTAATGTTCGCCCGCCTCATACTTTATGCCTTTCTGGATAATTGTCCCTGTTGAAATATTCGTGAGTATGGTTCTTTCTTGCTGACGTGAACATGCTAAGGCTTCTGAAGCGATCATCCAGGCAACTACCAAGGCTATCTCCCGAAGATTT